>JAQQAC010004778.1:17013138-17322751 GCA_029783875.1 Phataginus tricuspis | reverse complement strand
AGTGACAATTTGACTTCTTCTTTACCAATCTGGATGCCTTGTATGTCTTTGTTTTGTCTGATTGCCGTGGCTAGGACCTCCAGTACTATGTTGAATAACAGTGGAGAGAGTGGGCACCCCTGTCTTGTTCCTGATCTTAGATGAAAAGCTTTCAGCTTCTAGCTGTTAAGTATGATGTTAGCTGTGGGTTTGTCATATATAGTCTTTATGATGTTGAGGTACTTGCCGTCTCTACCCATTTTGTTCAGAGTTTTAATCATGAATGGATGCTGAATTTTGTCAAATGCTTTTTCAGCATCTATGGAGATAATCATGTGGTTTTTGTTCTTTTTGTTGATGTGGTGGATGCGGTTGACATTTTAATTGAGGGAAAAACACACATAACAGATTAACAAGCTCTATGACAGGTGCGTTAAGGCACCAGAGTGAGAGTGGCCACCTCTGTCTGAGGGGTGATCAGGAAAGGAGGGGACCCCTGAAACAGGGACAGGTGTCTTGTCCAGCACTGACAGCAGTATGAGCTGGGAGGGAGTCGCTGGTCAGGAATGGAGGCACTGGATGTGTGGGGCTGAGGCCTGGAGGGCTTTGCGGGCCTCGCTTTGAAGTGCAGGCCTTATCCTGCAGGGGGAGGAAACAGGACAGTTTCCACAGACAAATCTTAAGGTAATGTGTATCAAATTATTTCCCAATTTTTTATTTCATTTATATAACAATTACATTGAATACATATTACGAATCAGTTATAAATAGCCAAGCTTAGAGCTTTGCTATAGAACAAATATGGACTAGTTTATAGCAAAATGCCTAAAAACAAATGATTTTTAGTCATTTTAAATAAGATTTAATGGTTTAAAAATTACCAAAAGAATTCTTTCATGTTTTTGTTGGTTATTTCCCAATTTTTGTCAGTGAGTGCCAGCAGAGATGGGGCATGGCCCGGAGCCTAGCTCTCAGCAGTTCAGTGTTCGGGGCAACGCCTCCCATGGCCCAGGGCCGTCCTCTTTGTCTATTTGTGGGTCAGGATTCTTGCCCAGAGCTACCAGGTAGTCCCTCCGGGGGGCTCCAATCCTTACTTCCTCCGGATTTTGTTCAAGTGTCACATTATCAATGACATTGCCCTTGACTGACCTCGTTAAAACTAGGTCCTGCCAGTCCTGGTTTTCTTTCCTCTGCTTTTCCTTTTCCATAATACACATCTCCTTCAAACATACCATATAATTTACTAACTTCTGTTTGCTGTTTATTATTACCATCTCCGTCTACCAGAGTGTAAGTCCCTGAAAAGCAGGATCTTTGTGTGTGCTGTTCAGTGGTGTATCTCAGCTACCTGCACAGGGTCTTACAGAAGGCCTGGATCAAAGGTCAGGAGCTGGGTCATCAGAAAGCACCCTCTGAGACCTCATCGTTCTCACTGACCACTTGTCACTAAACAGAGGCTAAGTCAGTCAAGTATGAAAATCTTACTGAACCTGTTGGAGCAAAGCAAAACACTTGTGTCTTTAGTGTTGAAGGTAAAAGGCCCTGGTGCCCTTTGATGGTGAACTTTAGAGGTTGTTAGGGGTAAAGGCCATGTGCAAAAGCAGAGGTAGGCTGTTGGACTTTGCCGAGCATTGTAAACTGACAATAACATGACGTTTCTTGAACAGGTACAAGAGTTTGGTCACCAGGACCCGAGCAAGAGGAGTCATTGCTGTCCTCTGGGTCCTTGCCTTTGGCATTGGCCTGACCCCATTCCTGGGGTGGAACAGTAAGGACAGTGCCACCAACTGCACAGAGCCCCGGGATGGAGCCACAAATGAAAGCTGCTGCCTTGTCAGATGTCTTTTTGAGAATGTGGTCCCCATGAGCTACATGGTGTACTTCAATTTCTTTGGGTGTGTCCTGCCCCCACTGCTCATAATGCTGGTGATCTACCTCAAGATCTTCATGGTGGCCTGTAGGCAGCTGCAGCGCACCGAGCTGATGGACCACTCGAGGACCACCCTCCAGCGGGAGATCCATGCAGCCAAGTCCCTGGCCACAATCGTTGGCATTTTTGCTCTGTGCTGGCTACCAGTACATGCCATCAACTGTTTCAATCTATTTCAGCCAGCGTGGGCTAAGGATAAGCCTAAATGGGCAATGAACATAGCCATTCTCCTGTCACATGCCAACTCAGTTGTCAATCCCATTGTCTATGCCTACAGGAACCGAGACTTCCGCTACACTTTTCACAAAATCATCTCCAGGTATGTTTTCTGCCAGACAGATGTCCTCAAGAGTGGGAATGGGCAGGCAGGGGCACAGCCTGCTCTCGATGTGGGCCTATGACTGAGGCTCTTTGAAAAGGCACAAATTTACAATCAACAAAGGGACAAGACCTGACCGGCTGTCATTGTGAAAGACAGCTGTTCTTTGCAAGCATAAGGATTGCCTCTTCTGAGCACTTCCCTGGACATCACCACACGTCTAGCTAATATGTACGTGTTATGAGCAGGCTCCAAGGGTTGACAAAGTTCTTTCTTGTTCTCTCTGGCTACACTGTCTGGACAATGCTGATGACTTGAATGGACTGTAAAAGGCTATTTTGCTTTGTTAAACATTTGTTTTTCATGGTAGAGGCTAATTCAAACTTTTACTGTGAAACACTGTGAACTATTATAATACAAATGTTTTTTAACTTCAAGGCAATGGAAAAATAAAAGTTGAACATAATAAAAATGTATGTACTTGTTCCCAGGAAAATTAAAAGTGTAATTCTTTAAGCTACAAACTGCTCTGCTCATTTAGGGAAACGGTACTCTCTTAAGTGCTAAAGTAGCATATCATCATATAACAATTTTGATAACATTCTTTCCCATATATAGCTGACTACCCTAGAGGATGAAACCAGGGAAACTGGCTCCCTTTTCTGCCAGATTCCGTGTCCCCCTTCCAGAGCCAGGTAGTGAATTTTACTTCTCTCCCAAGTTTGGCCAAGCTGCTGGATCCCAAAGTGTGAAAATTTTACTAAGTAAAACTATGTAACTGTATTAAGTGAAATAAAAATAAAATAAAAAAAACTTAGGGTATTGCATCAGTTGTCATACAGAGCTTTTATTCTTTACCCTTAAGACTGCTTAAGCAGTAAGTTTATAACTGGCCCCAATTTTCCAACTAGAAAATTCTTGATACAAGATTTTGCCACAAACTCAACATGACAAAAGGCTCTGCCGACCACAGAACACTGCAGCACCCGTCACCTTCTGCACAGAACCCATTCACCTGAACCGGCTTCAGGGGCCCAGGGTTGGGAGGTTCCTAAGTTGTAAAATCACCTATTTCACGTTTGTTCACTGCTTCAGTCCCTTCTGCAATATCTCTGCGAGGACACTGCAGGTTTATGGACCCCAAAGGAGTCCTGTCCTAGGATCCCACTCTGCCTGTAGACAGCTGTACCTATTAAAAAAGTTCTTGTGCTGAAATCTGTCATTTTCATTCATTGTTCCTTTGATTTCTTTTTAGGCCCAAATGAGTCCTATTTCTCTCCCTTCTAACACCGCTCTTGGCATCCCTTTTGCCCTTTCCTCCTCAGGCCGGAAATCCCTGGCAGTATCTTTAGCTCCCTTCAGGACATGAGTTTCAGGCCTCCTTTCACGGGCCTGTTATACAGCTCATACAGCTCAGAACCGGCCACTCTTGCCTTGCTCTGGACACTCCCTTCCTAACAATAGGCTACGTAAGCCTTTCTGCACAAACACTCCAGATAGTGGAAGCTCACTGACACCAGAACCCGCCTTTGTGTAGGTGCTGCTGCTCAGTCACATCTCTGCTCTCATCTTTTGTTACAGGATGACTTCTGGACCCAAGGTAGAGAACTAATACTCCTCTGAACTTCACCTTACTCCATTTCATCTACCACTCCAATCTCTTAGAAATTACTAGTACTTCATTTACTTAAGAATCGACTGTGAACAAGACATGACATTAAGCTTGGAGTCTAACATGCTTGATTCTATCTAGAAAATTCTTCACCCAAGGGACTCAAGAGGCTGCTTCAGACTTTTTACGTCACATCCTAGGTTCCAACACACAGTCCTTTCTGAAGCCCGTAAGGGAAAATGGACAGTAACAAGAAGTCTCTGGAAGATGCATTTCACCTCTCTTCCACGTGAACCATGATAGGTTAAATGTGTTTCACGATGGGACTTCTTTGTTAAAGATAATAATGCTCCATCTGTGCCTTTTACACTTCTTGTTTCTTCTCTGTCAATAATATATCAGTCAATTGCTTGTCAGAGACACTTAGGTGCCGACAGGTCCTCATAACCTGACTAAGGTAAACTGCCAAGAGATGCTTGCACTGGAATACAAAACACAGAAACGCATTAAAAACTGGCAGGGCCAGCCAGGCTAACCAAGACCTCTCACCACCATCACATTTAGTAGGAAATGTAGGGCACACAGCTTTTGGGCCTTCAACTTAATGCCTAAAAACTGCAGGCAGAGCTGAGTCATGCATTCTTTCTAGAAGCCAGAGGGGACAAAGGAAGTTTCACTTTGCCTGTTTTTTTTGGGAAACAGTTTAGACCCTGCTGTCAAAGTGAAAACCAAGTCAGGCTCTCCTTTTAGTTCTGTTATACTCATCGTTCTTTGCCTCCGGGAAGTTAATCACAGTGAGTAACATTTCTGCGTGTGTGTGCTGTCTGGGCTATCCTCCCCAAAGCTTCATCTGCAACCGTTTAAATAAAAAATCAAGAAATTGATGTAGTTCTAAAAATGACACTGCATTTTGGGAGGGTAAACCCAAACAGATGACTAACTGAAGTCAAGGACAATACACTACTATTTGTTTCAACATGTAGAGAAATTCCCATTTTGTACAACTCTTAAACTGCACAGTAAGGCCTAAGTTTCTCTCCTAATGTAACTGCAGTGGGACGAGCCATCCCGTCCTCACCAGCAGGCTGTCACTCTTCCGTAGCACTGTGAAGGCAAACGCAGGACATGAACAGTAATGACAGGAAGCCAAACATATGTATGTGTTACCAGAACTTCCAAGTACCTAGAGAAAAAAGGAAAGAGGGGTCAGACTCTCAAAGGTGTGCTGGAAACCACTTCCTTCCCTTGAATAGATCTGAGGGCTCTGCAAATTGTACTGGGAAGAACTGCAGTGACACTTTACATGAAAGTGGGAACTATGTGCCCCTCCTCAGTGCTCTGCCCTTGAGGCCTTCATACAATGAAACGGAGTTTCAGGCTGGTTAAACCATCCACAAACAATTTTGTTCACCTACCTAGTGATTCAGAGGGCCCACTGCATGGACTGAATATAGACAGGTGGAGTGGGAAACTCTCTTCATCTACATTTCACTGTGGTGTTTCTTAGCCTTTGTCATTTCACAGCCTGTGTGTAAATTTCTAAAGCTTCCACACACATCTAAAGAGTGTGTGAAAACAGGTAAAAGGTTAGCAGTGAGACAGAAAGGTAGGTCTTCAGAATAAAGTGGGAAAAGCCTTTTGAGCGGGAGAAAAAAGCAAGGCATCTTGCAGAAGGGATGGTCTCAGAAACAGGCAAGCCTGGATCTTCCTATTTATCCAGCAGGATGAAAGGAGGACACAGATACACTAGGGTTGGTAAGAGGACGAGTGTGGGAGCCAACGGCCTCTTGGCCATCAAGGGACAAAGACACAAATTATGATGTGACTGGACAAACTTGGAGAAATCACTTAAGTTCCTCTACCACCAAGCAGCTAAAAACAAAAATGCTGAGGGCCTTATCCTAGTGTTGACTTCCAAACTGGAAGTGTATTTTGTATCCATGGGAAGAAGGTATGTCCCAAGGGTGGAATTCACCACAGGGCATTCAAACTAGTTTTAGGTTCTAAGATGGCAAATGAAGAGGTTTCTGTTCTGTTTTTTAGTATCATCACTCCCAGTATCCTTTCGTTCTCCTCTCACATGAAGAATAAAGCAAGAGGTAAGTCTTCAACCAAAAATCAGCAGTGTTCGAGAGTTGTGCTTCTGTTTGTCAAGAGCCACTGATCACATGATTCAGCTATGTCACTACAATTTTTTGACCAAATTGGTAGAATTCCTCGGGAATTGCTGAATTACCAGAAATGGCCAATGATTTCTGAGGTAAGGGTAAGAAGATGCCTACTGTACCCATTAAAAATTGCAGCCTCAGTTACAAATTAGGTATTAAAAAGAACCACATCCTACATATTTCCAATCTTAAGACACTGGTATGTTTTAAACCTATCACCTTGACACCATGTGAATCTGTGGAGGAATTTCTCTAGTGTTACCTGGAAAACTTAAACAAAAGGGAGACCATTAAAACTGACTGTTTTCCACTTTATCCTTGAACAAAACCCACCAACATCCAGCAGTAACACGAACGATTCTTGGGTCTTTAAACTATTACCAATGAATAAAATAGATTTTTCTTCCCTTAGTTATCTCCTGTATTTCTTCCCTCTAGATTTACATTTAAGCAGGCATAAGCCTCTGGAATTCTACTGACTTGAGTGGTCCACTGGTTCCTTCTTACCATAGGTCTCCCATCTATCAGAATACTCCTTAGACTCTGCTGAATAAATGCCTGGTGACTGGGAGGGGGAGAAATTCTAGAGGTTCCCTTGCCTGATCCTTTTAAAGGCCGGCTAAGACCAAAAGTAAAACGCTCATCTGCCTGAGGCAATAAATACTGGGATGACAGTAAATTTTGAATTTGCTTCTTCCTTATCTAGCAGTGGTCAACTAATGAACCCAATAATCTGGCAAAAAATCTGAGTTAGAAATGTTTAGCACTGGAAATTAACCTCAGGAATCATCTAATTCAATTCCTTTACCAAATGGAAAAATGACCTCCTATTATAGGAACTGCTCCCAGTTTGTCCACTCATAGTCTGGAATGCTTATCCCCAGGAGAGAGCTTTTTAAAAAAAGAAACATGCAGGAAAGAAGATAATCAGACCGATGAGTTGACGCATATGAACCTCACTTGGAGGAAGTCTGCTATAGTTTCACTTAGGCCCTAAGGAGGGTGACCCAGCTAGATGGCCATCCATTCACAAGTACAGTTTTATTTTATGACTGCTCCAAGCCTCTCAGGGCCCATCCCAGTGGTAAACTGTATTTATTGTTCCCCGTATTTATTGTCCTCTCTCTGAACGAGGACTTTACATTTCTGCCCTTTTAAATACAGGATGGCTGTGTGACCTGGTTTAGCCGGTAAAATGTGAGTAGCCAAGCAGAAACATCAAGAATCGGTGCATGTCATGTCCTCTTTTCTCTCTATGAGATCCACAACGTTCCAGATACTGGCTCCTCCGCCAGCTGGGATCCCTGAGTGAAGATGATTTTGCAGCAGAGCTGCAACAGGCTTTTAATGGATACAAAGCATAAATAAATATAAAACGGTTTCTGTGAGCCTTTGAAATTTTGGGGTCATTGTTACCACAGCATAATTCAGCCTCTCCTGACTGGTACATCCACAGGTGAGCCAAATTGTTTATTAAAAAACAACTCAGGTAGCAATGGTGATTTTAGATTAACTGCCATTACACCTGGAGGACAAAACGAGTATTAGGTTGACCTAGGGAAAGATTATTAGCAGGGTATCAAGACAATGTCTGACTCAACTTTTATCACCTAACAGAACCTCTGAATTAAGCCAAATTCTTGCTGTATTACTATACAATGGAACTATTAAGGTTAGCTTGTGGGTATATATAAGACTTCTACAGCTTCATTTAATTCAAAGTCCAAGCTGATAGCCTCAATTTAGGAAGTATTTTTATGATGAATTACAGCAGTGTAATATAATACAGGATGTGCATGACGAAAATTAAACAAGTCACGATAATCCTGGGAGGAACAAAAAGTCAACAAGTATTTCAAACAAATTCTTTTAAGATTTTAACTAATAACTCGATCTCAGAGCTAGAGGACAGTTAGAAGTTTATTTGCACAGGTTAAATGTTTGGATACTGGAACCAAGACAAAAAAATCTGAAACTAAAAGACACTGAGAAAACTCAAAGCCCCTTATTGTTTAGAGTATTCTAGCTACATAAGAACCAAAAAAACATGGAAAAGAAAATGGAAACACCTCAAGTATAAACTATTATTTAATAGTTCTGCTTATTAATCTATAAATTCACCATGAGAAAATTCTAACAGCCTTTTTAAAATAAATACAATCAAAAGTTTTAACTGCAGCACTTAACACTAATTACCCCATTTTCCTCAGTACAGAAATGCATGAAGATTTTGCTAGGTTGGTCATGTTACAATATGAAACGGCACTAAGCAAAGGCACCTATTTGCCTAAGCAGGCTTTGCTCAGTTCATTCACTAATTACTAGATACAGTTCTCAGCTCTGAAAAGTTCATCAGTCTTGCCAGTGGGTTTCAGCCCCAGGCAAGTTCACTATGGATTCAATGAGACCAAGGAATGACAATGGAACGCTCTTGGGGTGAAAGGGTTTATACCCAACTTTATTCCCACGGTGGCAGGTCCATCACTAGAATCCCATCCACTCAGAGAGAGTCTGCTTGCAGCAAGCCGGTCTCTGCCTCTGGGCCTCTCTGCCCCCCCGCAGACATCTAAGTCTCTGTCCTCGGCACTGCCACCACTCCAAGTCTGCTCTCCTGCAGCTGTGCCACCATGTCGCCCAGAGCACTGGGTGGCACTCTTTATTATATAAAGTCAATAGCAACATATTACCCACACATGTGTAGTGAGCTAGCTGACCAGGGCCAAGTGAGAATCCTGGCCATGGGAACCTTCACTTTATCCACAATCATAAACCAGAATCCAAACACTGAAAAAATTTCCCCTTCCTGGCCATTACCAAGGCTTAGATTACATACATTACCTAGAGCTGATGGTTTCTTTTTTTACTGCTTCCAAGCCAGACACAAAATATGGAGACCACTGCCAACACTTTTATTTCATTCATAATATTCCCTCCACTCAGTCCGAGCTGTACTTGTCATTGTCTCCTATGTTAAACTGGGGAGTAGGAGGGTTGAGGGGAGGTGTGCGTTGGGAGTTTGGCCTCCTGTTTACATAAAGACAGGCAGAGTGGGATAGCCCTTAGACATCCCAGCTGCCAGAGGTGACTGTTAATTTACTTTTCTGTATCTCAGTTTCCTGCAAAATAAATATGTGGCTGGGCTTTCAGTGAGCATTATCAATAACACAAAGTAATTTAGAGCCTGATAAGAGGCTGTATTTACAAATTCACGTATCTTAAGCTCCAGGGCAAAACTAAGGTCAAAGTAGGCTGCCTGCACTCAGCAGTTTGGCCCTTAATAAATACTTCTTGACAACATTTTGAAAGCATTTCTGATAGATGATTCTGAGCATGTGAAACAATCTCAAAATGCATTTTGGCTCTTGCTTGTAGGCAAGAGATAATGAACAAGATGAAGATGTCAATACATTTTGGGGGCAGAAAAATGCCTCTATTATCAAACAATGGGAAAGCAAAAGTTGACTGTACTCAATTAGACCTGCGAAAAGAGCTGTTCCACATCAGTTCTATACAATGCTACTAAGTAGAGTTAATAGGTCATATTTATCTTAATTACTAATATACTAATTTTACTAAATTAGTCAAATGTTTTTCAACAATCCAGGAAATAGTTAAAGCCGGTCATTAGCTTCCATAGTTTCACGAAAACATTTTGTCCCAAGGAGTTCCTGTTGAGCTAATCCCCACCTCTAAATTTCTACCTGGTAAACACGCCTCCCACTGGGTGATGAGATTAAGGTGACAGACTGTCGATCAACTAGGTCCAAGGCCTGGACAGCTGATGAGCCAAAGACAAACTTCAGCCTGGGAAACAGAAAGGCTTCAGATTAGACTGCCAGACTCTCAAAAGTTACCTCAGTACTGCCAGACTCTCAAAAGTTACCTCAGTACCTTGACCCAAAGAATCCCACTGGCATTTTTTAAAAATTCAATTTATTTTGATTTGGAAAAAAAGATAATATATCAAAAACACTTGTAATCAATCCCCCAGAGTAAATGTTAACATGTTGTTTACAAATAGAGGGTTCTTTATAGAAATGAAGTGCTTCCTATTCTTTCCAACCTCCTTTCATCTAAGGCAACTACATGCATTTGTTGGTTTACTTCCCATTAATGTTATGTGTGTGTGTGTGTGTGTATATAATGATGGGCATTCTGATTATTTCCACTTTACAGTATTATAAATGCGCAATTATCCCTGCATATGTACCTTAGTGTGTATGTGTGAGAATTCCTCCTGCTATGCAAGTAAAAGTTGAATTGATGAGTCTTAGGATATGTGCATTTTTCAATTTTACTAAGTGTTGTGAATAACTTTCCATAGTGGAAACAGTTCTTCCACTAGCACTAACGAGAGTTCTGTTTTCTCCAATCCTCACGAACACCAGTATTATCAAACTTTTTTGTATCAACCATCTGATGGGTGTTAGTTGTACTTTTTGGATTAGTAATAAAGGCCAAACGATGTATCAGCTGTTAAATGACATATAAGGAAAAAATTTGATATGTGGAAAAATTCATATTATATGTTAGGTAAAATTGGGCACAAAACTATTTAGAAACTCATAATCACGTTAAAAAATTTTAAAGAATATCTATAATTATCTCAAAATAAAACATTTAATTGAAAAAACAAAGAAGGCAATAAACCAAACTGTGAGAGTGACTATCACTGGGTGGTATGGCTGCTGATGCTTTTATGTTTTATTTTCCAAGAACTTTTTTTTTTTTAACAAGTATGGACTATTTTTATAAACTGTAAAATAAAAAGGCTGGGTTGAACTAAAACTGAAAACTTAATGTTTTCATATGATCTGACAGATCATATGAAGTCAGAACTACTAAGCCTTCAAAATTAGATTCCAACAAACTAGTCTCTGTACAACCAACTCACTGGAATGGAGAGTTTTAATTTTTTTACATCAAACATATTAAGACTGTGTCTATGGACAAAGAAAAAGAAAAAAATCTGGTGACAACTTAATCACACTTAACTTTAAAACTTACAAAAAAAGTTCTATTAGGAATTTTTTCAAACCCCTCTTGTTCACTTTATGACATATTTTGAACATCTCTTGAATGCAGTACCTTTCTACATCACTTTTAATGGTTACAAAGAATTCCACTGTGAAGATGAATTACTTTTATTTTTCCCAAACTCTATTTTTGGGTAATTAGAGTTTATTAAATCCAATTAAATCTAATTATTCTTTTTTTTTCCAACCATAATCAATATTGGACAAATATGCTTTGTACAATCTTACGTACATCTATGATAGAAGTATTAAGTGGAATTTCTGGGCCAAAGACTGTGTATGTTTTAAAGCTCTTACTGCCTTTTGTCAGTCAATTCACTCTTACCAATAGAGTATCAGGTATCCTTTTTTCCGTATTTTTGCCAGCATTTGGAACATTATTATGTCTTTTTGTGGTACTAGTTTTATAGATGGAAAGTTATTATATTTATGATCCCTAGTAAGATTTATCGTTTTTTCCAAAGTTTTTGGCAATATGTATTTTTATTATTGCCTATTTTGTTTTAAAAGTAGTAATATTTTTAAATAATGTATAATCTTTGTAAAAAATTTAATAGAGACAAGGTTAAAGCCCTTTAAACTCCACCACCTTCCTTCTCCCTAAGATAGTCATTGGTATATGCTGGTGTATATCTTCCTGAACTTTTAAACACAAGTGTATATATGCAATTAAATGTCACTTATTCCCAGGTAGCTTTCACTTTTTTGTTGTTATTGAGAATGTAATTATATTTTTTAACTTTGTGTATTAAGGAAAATGATTTTTAATTTCTCTATTTTACAAAATAACTTTATTCTCTTGATTTTTAAAAAGTAGTTCTATCTACATATATTTTGTGTTTCTTTGCAGATACTTCTAATTTTTTCATCTGTTAGTCTAACAGCTACAACTTCTAGAACAATGTTAAACAAAAGTGGCAAAGAGAACAATATGAGAATGCCATCTACTGTCAAATAGGGTGTTAGCTATTCACTTGAGACAGATTTTTAGCAGTCATGTCAAGAAAATATCGTTTTTAGTTTAATAAGAACATTTTTTTAAATCAAGAGTTGATGTTAAAAGGGTTTGTTTTTTTAAGATGCACTAATGCATTAAAAAAAATCCCAAATAGGATATACACTTACGATAATAGATGCTCATCAGGAACTGTAAAATAGGAAGGGAAAGAAAGTTAAATGTGTTAAACCAGTGACCAGACATTAAAATCTTTAAAAATAACCAAAAAGATTTTAGTGTAAGATGGCAAACTGGGCCTATGTACCTAATTTTACCCCGTCCCATTATTCCACTGAACAATAATAAAAGGATTTTTTTTAAGAAAGCATAAACTCCCAAAGAGGAAGACAGGGAGAAACAGTAGCTAAGATACCTTGGAAAAAGACCTGAGAAAACTTAACCCTAAACTAGCAATGGGGAGAGCCAAACAAAAACCTGACTTACCTCCAGAATCAAAATCCCCCACCAAAAAAAAAAAGAAAGAAAGAAAAAACCCTCAGAAATTAATGGTACCAGGTAGCTCTGGAGGTGGAGATAAAACAGGGGCTAAAATAAGTAAGACTCTTGGAAAGTAAGTTTAAGAAGTTAAAAGGTAGAATGATGTCTGAGGAAATACTGCTCCCAACACTTAATCCAATACCTAGCCAAATTATCAATGAACTCTGAGGACAGAAAAAGAACTTTTTTAGATATGTAAAGCCTCAAAAAGTACACCTTAAGTACTCTTCTTCAGGAAGCTACTAAAGTATGAGCTCTGTAAGATAGTAAACTGATAAAAAAAATTGTGGGATGTACTAAACCGAAGGCTCAACATAGGTAAAGAGAATTCACAGGATAATAATGGTAAAGGGAGATTTCAGGAGGCAGCCAGTCCATATTAGAGCAAGTCAGAAGGCTCTAGAAGAGATCTCTATAGGAAAATGAAATTGATAAAACATCTTATTCATCCGAACATCTTGAGTAGAGATTCAGAACACTGGTAAGGAACCTGAGGTTGAATTAGGGATAAATACATAGAAAAATAAAGAAGCAAACACAAGAACAACAATTGTTAATTCCAGGGAAAACAAAAGGTTATGCAGGAAAGGAAAAATAATCCTAGCTTCCTTCATGGCTCAGCTGTGACTAAATTTTACATCATACTACAAGCAGAAACTCAGAATCTTGATCTAAAAAAAAAAACCACCCTTGAAGGATAGGAGTCAGGAAGAGCCTATGACTGTAACAAAAACATTTTAAATAGCAGGAAATGGTCTGCTGAAAAAAACATGAATCAATGTCAGTGGTCCTACCGACGTGAGGGGCACTTACGAGGCTTCCTTCAAGACCCTCACAGTGCATGTGGATTCATTCAGACCCAGGGCCCACCTCTGGCAACCACTGTTGGAGCTGACTACAGACAGGCTTTCCCTCACCCTTTTCGGGATCAGAACGTTTGACTACCTGGCTGGCCTAATCTTTTAAGCATACACAGTGCATTAGTTTTAACTTTCAAAATGCAGACCTTTTAAAAACAGAAGCCATCCAAGTGAATAAAAGCAGTAGTGGTTTTGAGGCCTAAGTTGGTAAATGGCCATTTGTACATTGGTTTAGTAATTCTAAACTAGTCGATGCACTTTGGACTGGAAGTATTCTCTTAACACTAGTAAGCTGTGAACACGTCTCGGGACCACCTCGGCGATTTCGGCGAGCAGGTCACAGAGCATCCTCTGCTGGTCACCGAAGGAAAAAAGGTACTCGCACGACAGCCAGATTTAGCCTTAATCGTCGCGTTTGTATGTGGGTTTTGTGGCTCTAAAATGTTTCTTTGCTGGACAAAGTGTATGAGAGCATCCAATTTAAAGTCAACACAAGGTTTTGTGGGAAGAAAACACAGACAAGCTTAGTGATTCCGAGATTCACCTCTAAGTCCCCGCAGGCACCGGTCCCCCGACCCGCCGGGCCGGCCCCTGCAGCTCCCGGGCTGGGCGCCTGTCCCCGCTTCCCCCAGCGCTGGCGCGCTCCCCGACGGCGGGGCCGCAGGAACAACTGCGCATCCCCTAAACAAATTTACAAATTTAGTCTTCCCCTCCCTCCCTCTCTCCCTCCTTTCTTTCAGAACACGGGGTTTAAAGACACAACCAGAAGCAGTGCCTCGGCGGGGCGAGGGGCGCGGGGCCGAAACAAGCGCCCTCGGGCCCAGACTGCCGCCGCCCGGCCTGCCCCGCCCACAACGCAGCCACACACGCCCTCCGGCTCGTACTTCGCGCGCACTCCCGCACCGCCGCGGCCATCTCGTTCAGGAGCTCCTCCACTACAGCCGGCAACGTGACCGCCGGCAACGGGACCGCAGGTAGGGGAGCGGCCATGGCGCCGGACGCCGCGGGTTCCTCAAAAGCCCACACGGACCTATATAAATTTCCCGCTTCCAGCCGTGAGCGGGGCGAGGCGCAGTGACGGCAGCGTACGTCATCGCGCATGAGGGCGCCAAGGGCGACTCCTCCTCATACATCACGGCCCGGCCAATCCGGCGGGCGCTCGGCGCTGGGGGCGGGCGTCCCGGTCCTTCCCGGCCTGCATTGCGCCGAGGACGCGGCGCCGGCATGTTTCGGCTGCTGAGCTCCAACCTGGGCCGAGGCCTCCTACGAGCCGCTGGGCGGTGGCGCCCGGACCGCTCGGCGCGCCTGCTCCCAAGGCTGGCAGGAGGCCGGGCGCCCGAGGTGCAGGCGCCGCCTTTCCGAGTCCCGCCGCACGGCTGGGGCCCGGCCCTACTGCCGCCGCTGGCAGGTGAGGGGTGGGGGCCGGGCGGGGGCCGGGCCGCGTGCCAGACCAGATGACCCCAGAGCCCCTTCCCGCAGCTCTCGCCTGGTTCTCGAGGCCCGCTGACGCAGAGGACGAGCAGCAGGGCGCGGGCGGGGCCGCCGCCGAGGACGCGGCGGACGAGGCTGAGGTGGAGATCATCCAGCTGCTGATGCGAGCCAAGGTGAGGCGGGTTGGTGCGCAGCTTGCCGAGCACTAGGTGGAAGCTCCGAGGGAAAAGCTGCCCGCAGTTAGATAGGTCATGGGCGGTGCGGTAGTGCATCCAGGCTTGTCCGACTGTGAGGCCTGCAGTAACAGGCTGCAGTCTCGAGTGCAGATGGAGGTGGCACGCAGGCATCGCTCTTTCGTCCAAGCAGAATTAGCGGAAATGTTCCGCAGTTGTTTTTATCACTGAACCACCCCACATGAATGAACTGGCTTAGAATTTTGCACACATGTAGCGTCCTGAAGATGCAGTTTAGTGCTGATTATGCGCGGTGTGGTTCTTTATCTCACGTTTCTTTTCTCCACTTCTTTCCTTTTCCCTTCTTCCTAAGTTATCTGAGCTCTTCCCTTGGGCTAACTCCCATCCGGAGACCAACGACATCCGCGTTTATATTCCCAAACTGCAGTGTGCTACTGACATGCCATCTTCACTTTGAGATTCCACCCGACTTTCAGACTTGACCTGCCCAAAGCCAAACTCTTGAACTTAAATGTCTCCCCAGCACATTCCTTCACCGTCTTCTCTTAACTGCCGTCCACTCAGTTTTTCAACCTGGAAACCTCACAGTCATTCTTAAAACCTGTAGTTCTTTACCACCACCTCCCACTACACGTACAGGCCAGCAGCAGAACTTCTTGCCACCAAATCCAGAACATTCCCAAGTCTCCCCCCTTTTATCTCCCCTGCTCTCACCCAGCCACATCGCCACAGTATTACTGTCCAGTTGCCTTGCTTGCCCTTTTGTCCCCCAACAATCTATTCTCCATGCAGCAGCTAGAGCACTTAAAAAAAAAATGTAAATTGGATCATATCACCTCCTTGCATAAAAGCTTTGAGTGACTTCCCACTACATTTATGGTAAATCCAAACTCCTTGCTATGACCTCAAGACCCTACATGAACTACACCACACTACCTTGCCCACCCAGTTGGCTGTAATCCTCTGGCTTGCATCTTCCCTTCACATCTTTTTCATTTTTTGAATGGTTCTTGAAGAACCATGCTCTTCAGCCTGTAGGGCCTTTGCCTATTCCCTACTCTCTGGGTCATTTCCCACCGAAATTTCTTACTTAGTTGACTGTTTCACACCCTTACTACCTCAGTTTAATTGTGTCTATCTTGGAAAGCTTCTCTGACTCCCGTTTAGAGGAGACCCCTTATTCCCTTACATTGCTTTTCTTCATAGTTGTTATAGTTACTTGTAATTAAGTTTATAGGCTGCAAGAAGAGAAGAGAATGTAAAACATGATGTAAAAATGTTTTTGTAAAACGTGATGTAAAAATGGCTCACATTCCTGCTCCTGCATTTGTCAGCCAAAACTTTGTTATATGGCCACACCTAGCTGCAAAGGAAGCATATCCCCCTATCATCACTGTAGATGTAATGCCAGATACATGGTAGGAATTCAGTAAATATTTGATGAGTAAGTGAACAGCTTCCTTTTATGTGTCGGGATGTATAACCATATCCACTTCTGTCTGGTAGCACATGCACATGCTTTCTTTACATTTCATTTTCTATTCTTTGTTTTCTCTTTTCAGTTGAGCATCATGAAAGATGAGCCAGAAGAGGCTGAGCTAATTTTGCATGACGTTCTTCGTCTTGCTTATCAGAACGATAACAAGAAGGTCATCACTTACACTTATGATTTGGTAACTCTTCCAGCCAATCTGAACCACTGATGATGAAGGGTGGATGCGAGAGAGGGGCTGTTAGCTCTCCTGATTTATATTTCTGACCATCAGGATGTCCTAAAGCTCTTTGGTTTCCGTTTTTGTTTTACTAAGCTTTCTTTTAGTTCCAATTTTTATTACCCTTGAGGTGTTACTTATTGAAGTCAAATTTTCTGACCAGAAAGAAAAAAATATTAGCTTTTGCTTCTTCAGTGATGAGTGGATCTAGATCTGGTTTGTCATCAATAAAGAATATACAGGTATTTACTCTTACACCATTGCTGTACTTCGCTTCTGGCAGATTAGTGACATGCTTTAAACTATTTTTCCATTTAATGGGTGAAAGAAAAATGGAGTCTTTACCTTAAAGGTTTTGAAATAAGTAGTAACATAGTGCTCTAAAGTGAAAATCAATCTGTAATTTGCTTTCAGATGGCTAAACTGAAAATCAATCTGTAATTTGCTTTCAGATGGCCAACTTAGCATTTATACGCGGTCAGCTTGATGATGTAAGTAAAACACTTTGTAATATCTTGAATTTGTGAAGGATCAGCCTCCAGGAAACTGTTAGTAAAAGTTACAGGCTTAGTACTATAGAGTTAGTACTCTATTACAGACTAAGCTGCTGTAACAAAGAGATGCCAAAGTAGAGTGACTCAGACAAGAAGGACATGTATTTCTCTTTAATGCATTAGTCCAGAGATAGCTAAAAACTGAGAGTTAGGTGCCTTTGCTCCATGAAGTGGTCCAGAGCTCAGGTTCCTTCTAAGATATATCCTACATGCATAGGTGAGTTGACACACCTCCTGCGTGCAGGAAGGAAAGAAAAAAGAATGGAGGGCAAACAGCTTAATTATAAAATATAATTTAAAAATTGTTCATGTTCCTTCTGCCTGCATCTCTTGTCCAAAAATTCATTGCAAAAGAGGCTGACTTTTTGAAAATGAAGGAGATTCTGTAACTAAAAGATGAAGAGGAGCATGAATAGCAGGGGATAGTTTACAGTTTCTGCCACAGTGGGTTTGGATGAGAAGTTAATTTCTAGTCATCGCAGAAGAATTTTTAAGGTTCCCAGAGGATGTAGGGTCCTGGTATTTTAGTCTTTCCCATCACAAGGATACTTTTCTCTGTGTGTATGTGAGTGTTAGTGTGTGTTGTGTTTTACAAGAAATGATGCATTACATGAGTACTTAGAGTCCAGAGTCTATAAATAGTGGGGCCCAAATAAAAGAAAAATCTTTTCCTTATGCTTTTAGGCAGAAAAACTTTTTAAAGCAACAATGAGTTACCTGCTTGGAGGGGGCATGCTACAGGTAAGGATGTTGGCCTGGGTTTGGGACCTAGCTGAAGCAGTTTTCAAAATAATCTTGCTTCCTGAGAATTCCATCCAGCCCCCAAAATGGCTAAAAAAGATAGATTTTTTTTCCCCCTAGGACCTGTATAAAAACTGCCAGTCTCATTCATGCAAAAGTATGGTAGCTGAGGAATTCACAGTTGCCTGATTCCTCCAAAAGTATAAAGAATATGGCTTTCAGGCCAAAGTCAGTCTGGAAGTTGATCTGAAATGATCCATAAGGAAATTTTACTTGTCATGTATTTCCTTCATTTTTCTTTTTCCCAACAGGAAGACAATGCAATAATTGAAATCTCTCTCAAGTTGGCCAGTATCTATGCTGCTCAGAATAAGTAAGTGTAATCTGAATCATTTACCTACAAAATATCTGGGTCTCAAAAAAACTGGCTGTCATACTCTAAGTGTTCCATCCCTCATCTTTGACACCTTTGGTCTTTTCCAGTTCTGCCCCTTTTGTTTCCCTGGGCCTGCTGAGAGGACATACAGCCCTCACACCTCTGGCTGCACCATGACAAAGATAATCAAATTTTCTGTTCTGCTTGGCTGAGGAAGGGAAGTTACAGAACTTTAATTTAGCCCCTCCTAGAAGAGGAGGGAGCAATGTAAAAGCCTTTGAGGATAATATACTTTGAAGGAACCGTTTTGCTGATGTTAACAAACCAGGAAGGTGGGTGTAAAGTCAGTGACAGATCATTGCTGTGGAAGTGTCTCAGTAGCTAGTTACTGGGCACTGCTAGCTAAAGGAGTAGAGACGGTTAGCTAGGTTTTAGGAAGGAGAAATACCCAAGAGTGGAGGAGAGACCTTTGGATAAGGAGGACAGGAAATCAGTGCTGACTTAAAAAGTATTAGATGAGTCTTAATTCTTATAAAGAAAAACAAGTCTGCCAGCTGCCTAGGAATGGCTTTAGAAACCGATTTGGCTCTTTGCCAAAGATCAGGCCCTCTGGTGAGTGAGTGGTGACATTCATTCTCCCAGGTGCCTTTCTTTAAAGAAGAGCATCTAGGGTGTCATCAGACAACTTCCCTAGGGAGTTAACATTTTAGGGTGAATTTAAGGGAAGACCTGAAACCAGCTTTTCCTTAAGTTTTAGTTGCTGTAGAATTTGGTACCAGAGGAACTGGTATATCAAGCTAGCACTGTGGAAAGAGTGCTCACTGAGGCCAGGGGCCTGGCACTCTCCCTGCTGCCCTGGCCACCAGCTCCTTCATTCTCAGCAGGACCCACTTAGTCTCTGTGCATTTATTGGGCACCAGGTATGGGACAGTTTCTGAGGTTGGAGGTCGGTCTGTGCCAGCGAGCATTGCAGCTGGGCCCAGTCTCCCTTGGAGGAGTAACACCGGGACTGGATGTTGATGGCCATAAACTCATAGGTTAAGAAGCCCAAAGCCAGTAACGCTGGAGAATACAACAAATCCAGGTCATACAGAGGGGAAGGCTTGCATAGTAGCCACTAATATTAACCTGTAAGTTTCTCTGTACTCTCCTCAAAAGTGTTTTTTCATTTTGTTTTATTAGAAGAAGCATGAGACCAGAAAATATATGGCCAGATCCTGAGGCTTAGACAGCTGATACTAGTTAGGAGGAGAGCTGTTGTAGACATTTTGCTCTGACTAGGGGCATCTTGTGGACAACCTCCTATTTCATGTCCTGGCTGGATAGAGTCCCTGCTGCCAAGGTTTGGGTCTGGGGAAGCTTTCATTCTTCTGAGAACAGAGTAGAACAGTGAGGTCATCTGTTCTGCCCTGACAAAGCATAGAGAGGAAAGGGTGAACTTCGGGTAAGAAACCAGAGCCAAAACAGAAGAGCAAGAACTAGGGGTAAATTTCTGGATGGAGAAGGAATTTCTGTCATGTTGCTGTGCATCTCTTTATAGAAGCCAGCAGGTGACACCTTTTCAGTCCAGAGTGAGGCTGTCTGCTGCTTGGGTGACCTCTCCATTTGACTAAGGGTCCAGGGCTAGAGCCAGGTTAAATGCCTTCTACTGCCATTTCTGTAAAAGAAACTTTCATCAAAGACCTGTAGCTTGGAAGAGTATAAAGCTAATACACCTCTCTAAAAACTTAGGTCAGTTATTAGAATCCTTACTTGCAGGCTGGCCGTAGCCTCTGTTCATATTAGTATTACTTTGAGCAGGTGTAGGACTGACAAATGGAGAACTGGACTTCCTTGAAACTGGGAGGTGATGAAAACTGCTGGCTGTGTCAGTTATCAAAGCGATGGCAGCATTCCTAGCTTTTTCTTTAAGTGACATTAAATGGGTGACTAAAACCTAAGCAGAAATAACAGACTGACGCCCCTTAGAGACTAAACAAAATTCCCTCTTCCCATTTTATACACCTTTATTGATAATATTCAAACCCATGCTGGGAAATGAGGGTAAAGAATATGTGAACAGCCAATTGCCAATCTTTGCTTTACAGAGAGGAATTTGCTCTTGCTGGCTATGAATTCTGCATTTCAACTCTAGAGGGAAAAATTGAGAGAGAAAAGGAATTAGCAGACGACGTTTTGTCAGGTAGGAAAACTGGACGTTGCCTTTTTGCCACAGAGGGCTTCACTGTTACGCTGTTATAAAGGGAAAGGTATCTGAATTGGGGAGGGAAAGTTATCCATTTTGGAAATTAAACAGCTCTTTTTAAGGGCTCGGCAGAGAGTTTGGAATAAGATGTTTTATTTGAATGACTTGACTGATGGTTTTTTTTTTAACCCTTTGGCGACATGTTCATTATCTGTCAGCTTTTATTATATAACCTCGAAAATTGGGGAGCAGAAAGGGAAGGTCTTTCTCTTATCTCTTGGTTCAGCTACTAATCAGAATGCTAAGTAATTACTTTTTGGCCCCAGATACACATCAAGTGATAGAAGAAGAGAAGCTTGTTCTTGCAAGAGAAGCTGTTTTTGCAGTTCATCCTCCTTATGGAGGGAAGAGCATAAGAATTATGTTAGGAACGGAATGGGATGGAAGGAAGCTTTCTATCTTGCAGCCATTTGGGTTTCATAATAAGGTGATGAATATTGGGAATTTTCAGATTTGACATTCAATAACTCTTTATTTCACACCTATGCCAAGAGCTAGTGAGATAGTGGATATACAGTGGTTGACTGTTGCCCCGAAAGCAGTAAAAATACTGTGAAAGAGCTGTCTGTACTCAGTTGTCTTCCAGTTCTCTCTTGAACATAAACTGATTTTTCTCCCTCATCATCCCACTGAAGCCCCCTTTATCAAGGTCACCAATTCTCAGTCCTTATCTTACCTTTTTTACTCAGTAGTGGCTCTGACCCAGGTGATCACTGTCTCTGGCTGGGAACACTATTCACTTGGTTTCTGGGACACTCACTGGTCATTCGCCTTCTCCTTTGCCACTTCTAAAGTCAGCGGACCTCAGGGCTGTCCTTGGCCCTCTTCTTTTTTCCCTCTGTCCTCACACCCTAGAAGGTAACATTTAGTTCCATACCTTTCAATATGTTTCACATCTTCAGCCCCAACTTGAACTGCAGACTTGTGGGTAAGATTATCTATTGGACCTCCCACACTTAACTTGTCCAAAATGGGCCTCTTGATTTCTGCCACTCACAAACTTGTTTCTCCACCGGTCAGCCCCAGCACAACCATGCACCTCACTACTGTGGTCAGGAACCTAAGAATCATCTATGATGGCTTTCTCATTCCCTGTGTGTGATTGATTCATCAGCAAGTCATACTGGGTGAGCCATAAAAATATATCCATGTCAGATCATGACTCAGCCTCTTGGCCTACTGCTTTGGTCCAGGCCATCATCGTTTCTTGCCTTGACACCTGTAATAGTCATCTCACAGGTCTTCCTGCGTCCCTTCATTCCCTCACACAATCTGTTCTCCGTGCAGTAGGCTGAGTGATCTTTTAAGAACTCGGTGCCTTTGCATCACCTTTAGAATAAATTCAGAATCATTCTGTGGACTTAAAGTCCCAACATGATCTGACCCCCACCTGCTTCTACCTCATCTACTACACTCTTCCACTTGCCCATTCCACTCTCACCACACAGTTCCCTCTGCCTAGCCTGTTCTCCCGCAGCTTCACATGGCTGCTCTCGTCTTCAGGGCTCTGCCTACGTGTCACTTTCTCAGGATGCCTGCCCTGACTGAAATAATCTCTTCCCACCTTAATATCTCTCCAATCCTTTATCCTTCTTTACTTCATTGCACTTGAAAGAAAGTAGAGGTGGTGTGTGTGTGTGTGTGTTGTATGCTTGTGTTTGTCTCGCCACTAAAAGTATATTTTTGTTTAAATGTGTTTAGTATCTGTTTTCCCTGTCAAAGAGGGATGGAAACCTCATCTGTGGTGTTCACTGCTAAATCCTTGGTACCTAGAGGGGTGCCTGGGTCATGATAGAGACTCAGTAATTGCTGAATGAAAGAACAAAAGTCCCGAGAAACACCAAGTTAGATAACACTTCAGTGTGGTGTGTATGTGCCTTGAGTAACTTCACAGAAGATGTAAAAACAGAGGTAGTTATCAGCTAAGTCACTTTTGAACTGTTTCTGCACCCTTGCTGTCTTTCTTTTATAGCATTAACTGTAGACAGTTTCTTAAGAGGGTAAAGCTGTCTTATTCTGACTCCAAAAGTAATTCCACTGCATTGAAGAAAATTTAGGAAAGCATTAAGAAGAAAATAAAGATCATCCATGTTCCTCTGACTAAGAACTACCATTTATTTTTTGATGTATGTTGTTCCAGGCTTGTTTTTCTCCTATACTAAGAAACAAATTAGGGATCATACTGTATGTACTACTCGGTAATCTGATTTTTTTTTTTATATTTAAATTTTAAATATATTGTAAAAAAAATTTTTTTTCCAGGTAAAGGAATTCTTTTTGGAGAGAGCAAACTATTTTCTATTATAAACATTATTTTTACATTTTACTAGTTATGTTTTAAAGAAAATGTTACAATATTCTTAATCTTATTTTTTTCTAAAGACATTTATTTGTGGGCCTTTTACTAACATGAACTCTCCCAAGAGTATATTAATTCAGATCACATTAAAACTTGGTCTAGGGTACTCGTTTTGGTCCTTGTATTGCATATGTATGTATGTGATTGCATACATATATGTGATTATTGAGGAAATGCCCATAAAAATTTAAGTGAAAATGGCAGATTACAACATAGCATAGTTAGGAATATGCTAATTTTCTAAAATACGTAGATTAAACATAGGTATGGAACAAGGGCTGAATGATACCAGAATATAGACAGATTGTCTCTGGTTGGTAGATTTATAGAGGACTTATGTTTTGTGTTTTTCTGAATATTCTGTAATTTTTTGCAGCAATTTTTATTTTTTAAGTTACTTTTTAATACTATAAGACTTAGAACAGCATTGCCTTGCCATACCTCATTGTCAATGCAGCCAATTTCTTCTGGTATTTTGCTTTATATCTCTAAATAACATAAAATTACTATTTCTTTATTTACTTTTTTAATGACTTACAAAAAAATGAAGATTGAGTGCAATTTTTGGTTGTGTCTATGTCATGAATATATAAATAGTGGTAGCTGCTGAGCCCAGTAGGATTACATGATTATATTTTCATTTGTGTGCATCCATTTTTTCCTCTGAAATCAGTAGTTAGATTTTTTTGTTGCTTGTTTTTTCTATATATGACAAAATCTTCTCTTAGCCATACTTACTTTCTTTAGGTCCTAAGCTTTTCTGGGTTTCTAGAGTTCAGACTGGCTCCCTTCTCAGTGGTATAGTTGTCTGCGGACATTCAGTCTTTATCTTCCTTTCATTTGCTTGGTCACTTACCACCTTTTTCCTCTAATTTCCATTTCTCACAAATTTTTTATCTCTGTCATCTTCCTTCATTCTTCTCTACTTATATTTTTATTGTAACTTTATATCTTTTTATCCTTTAACTTTGATTTTAATGGTGTTGGGAGGGAGTGGAGACAAATGCATGCGTTCAATCCAGAATGGTGTATCTGCATAGTAGTTCAGTTTTATGTTACTGGACATGAGATGGTGTCAAGATCTGTTTCCTTAGGGTAGATTCTGAGCACTGAAATTCCAGGTCAAAAGTAGCACATTTTAGGGTTGTTGATGAATATTGCAAAATTGCCTTTGAAAGAACTGTTATTAATTTACATTTTCTGGTTCTGTTAATTGATTTGCATTGTGACTTTGGTCAGATTAATCCCTCTGTGCTTTGATCCTCAGAGTAGGATTAAGAGTACTATTGCCTCATAGGACTGTTAGGAAATTGAATGAGTGTACGTAAAGCATTAGGACAATGCCTAATATGCGGTAGTTACTAAAAAAGTGTTAACCATTATTAGTTTTTACTGTGATAAGGCAGTGTGCCTCTTTCCCCAAAACTCATTAATTTTTATAACCTTTGTCAGATTGATGACAGGGCATTAACATTAACCAGCATGTCTTTAATAAACAGTGAATCAGGACATTTATTGGTGCTTTTTTATAAGAATATTAAGTACCCTATTGGCCTTTTCTTTTCCTTTAATTGTGTGTGTAAGTTCAGAGTTGTTGGCTTTTTGTTTTTTTGTTGTTAATTAGAAAGAAATGCGAAATTAACATTTGTACAGTCTAAAGAATAATGAGAGCAGGCAGTGGCCCAATATTAACAGGATCTTCGAAGCACTGTGTGTGTCTGGCCCCAATCCCACTCCCCTTCCTGCCTCAGAGATGCTACTCTCCTGGGTCTTTATCATTCGTGGCTTCTCTTTAGTTTGCCTCTGTATTCCTTACAAAGATATTGTTTACTCTCTGCATGTTTCTTTTTAAAACTTATAAATGAATCACACAGTGTGACTTTTGGACTTAGACCTGAATTCATTTATGTTTATCTTCTGTCATTAATTTTGAATACATATTAATTATGTAGCTATTCTATGCCTGGTATTGTTCTAGGATTTGAATAGAAGCAAGTGAGGCAAAAGTCCCTGCTCTTCTGGAGCTTAATGCTTAGAAAGGTATTTTTCAATTTTGAAATCAGATATTCACCCATCTTGAAATTTTCTTTTTATTTATTTCTAAACAGTTTTAGCATTTAACTTTTGTTTATCTGCAGTTTATTTTGGTGTGAATTTGGTGACTATTAAAGATAATCTATCATTATGTACTTATTATCTGTTAATATATGCTTGGCTTTCTTTGGGGTTATCCATTCTATTTGTTCATCTGATGACTCATACCGTATGCACTGTTAAAATGACTATGTGCTGTGTGTTTGCACTGTATGGTAATACAGATATCATACATGCTTCTTTTGCAAAATTTCTTTCCATTTAACTCAATTTTCATATGAATTCTAGATATTTTTCACATGAAATTTAGATAATTTTGTCAAGTCCTCAAAAGTACATTGAGACTGAATTATTAGATTTGCATTATTATAAGTTACGTTGGGGAGATTGCCATCTGAATAACTTAGCATTTGGCTGCAAATAGAAAGTTGCACCTAAATTAATAAGTAAGGACACTTATCGTGTCACTGGCAGTTCAGTGAGAGGGGGCAGGCTGTTGAATGAGTTGATACAGCTCTTTGAAATCCTGATGGGTAACGTTCTTTCCATCCCTCCTAGTTAGTTATTTGCAGTGTGTCAGCCTTCTCTTCATTCCTCCCTTACAGTTGAAAAGTGACAATACAGGCCCCGGGAATCTCATCCATCAGTGGCAGTGTCCACAGGAAAAGGGGAATTCTTGATATTTCACTTGGGACCTAGGTGATCTTTCCTAGAAGTCGCAAGTAAATTTATTAATTCTTATTGGCTGGATTTGGGCTACATAGCATTTCTAAACCAGTTCTTGGTAAGAGAACTGGGCAGGATCCTTTTTTTTTTATTAAGGTATCATTGATATACAATTATGAAGGTTTCGCATGAGCAACACTGTGGTTACTACATTCACCCATATTATCAAGTTCCCCACACACACCCCATTGCAGTCACTGTCCATCAGCATAGTAAGATGCTGTAGAGTCGCTACTTGTCTTCCCTCTGCTGTACTGCCTTCCGTTTGACCCTCCTACATTATGTGTGCTAATCATAAGGCCCCTTAATCCCCTTCTCCCTCCCTCCCCATCCCCTTCCCTTTGGTAACCGCTAGTCCCTTCCTGGAGTCTGTGAGTCTGCTGCTGTTTTGTTCCTTCAGTTTTTTCTTTGTTCTTATACTCCACAGATGAGGTAAATCGTTTGATACTTGTCTTTCTCCGCCTGGCTTATTTCACTGAGCATAATACCCTCTAGCTCCAACCATGTTGCTGCAAATGGTAGGATTTATTTTCTTCTTATAGCTGAATAATATTCCATTGTGTATATGTACCACCTCTTCTTTATCCATTCATCTACTGATGGATACTTAGGTTGTTTCCATTTCTTGGCTATTGTAAATAGTGCTGCGATAAACATAGGGGTGCATATGTCTTTTTCAAACTGGGCTGCTGCATTCTTAGGGTAAATTCCTAGGAGTGGGATTCCTGGGTCAAATGGTATTTCTATTTTGAGTTTTTTGAGGACCCTCCATACTGCTTTCCACAATGGTTGAACTAATCTACATTCCTGCAATGTAGGAGGGTTCCCCTTTCTACACATCCTTGCCAACATTTGTTGTTGTTTGTCTTTGGAATGGTGGCCATCCTAACTGGTGTGAGATGATGTCTCATTGTGGTTTTAATTTGCATTTCTCTGATGATTAGTGATGTGGAGCATCTTTTCATGTGCCTGTTGGCCATCTGAGTTTCTTCTTTGGAGAAGTGTCTGTTCAGCTCCTCTGCCCATTTTTTTAAATTGACTTATTTGCTTTTTGTTTATTGAGGTGCGTGAGCTCTTTATATAATTTGGATGTCAACCCCTTATCGGATATGTCATTTATGAATATATTCTCCCATACTGTAGGATGTCTTTTTGTTGTACTGATGGTGTCCTTGGCTGTACAGAAGCTTTTTAGTTTGATATAGTCCCACTTGTTCATTTTTGCTTTTGTCTCCCTTGCCCGGGGAGATATGTTCATGAAGAAGTTGCTCATGTTTATGTCCAAGAGATTTTTGCCTATGTTTTTTTCTAAGAGTTTTATGGTTTCATGACTTACATTCAGTTCTTTGATCCATTTTGGGTTTACTTTTTTGTATGGAGTTAGACAATAATTCAGTTTCATTCTCTTATATGTAGCTGTCCAGTTTTGCCAACACCAGCTGTCAAAGAGGCATTTCCCCATTGTATATCCATGGCTCCTTTATTATATATTAATTGACCATGTATGCTTGGGTTTATATCTTGGCTCTCTAGTCTGTTCCATTGGTCTATGGGTCTGTTCTTGTGTCAGCACCAAATTGTCTTGATTTACTGTGGCTTTGTAGTAGAGCTTGAAGTTGGGCAGTGTAATCCCCCCTGCTTTATTCTTCCTTCTCAGGATTCCTTTGGCTCTTTGGGGTCTTTTGTGGTTCCATATGAATTTTAGAACTATTTGCTCTAGTTCGTTGAAGAATGTTGTTGGTGTTTTAACAGGGATTGCACTGAATCTGTAGATTGCTTTATGCAGGATGGCCATTTTGACAATAATAATTCTTTCTATCCATGAGCATGGCATGTATTACCATATATTTGTGTCTTCTTTAATTTCTCTCATGAGTGTCTTGTAGTTTTCAGGGTATAGGTCTTTAACCTCCTTGGTTAGTTTATTCCTTTTTGATGCAATTGTGAATGGAATGTTTTCCTGATTTCTCCTTCTGCTAGTTCATCGTTAGTGTATAGGAATGGAACAGATTTCTGTATATTAATTTTGTATCCTGCAGGTTTGCTGAATTCAGATATTAGGGGTGGGTTCTTTAGGGTTTTTTATGTACAACATCATGTCATCTGCAAACGGACAGTTTCACTTCTTCCTTACAAATCTGGATGCCTTTTATTTCTTTGTGTTGTCTGATTGCCATGGCAAGGACCTCCAGAACTATGTTGAATAAAAGTGGGGAGAGTGGGCATCCTTGTCTTGTTTCCGATTTAGAGGAAAAGCTTTCAGCTTTTCGCTGTTAAGTTTAATGTTGGCTGTGCGTTTGTCATATATGGCCTTTATGATGTTGAGGTACTTGCCCTCTATACCCATTTCATTGGGAGTTTTTATCATGAATGGATTTTGAATTTTGTCAAATGCTTTTTCAGCATCTATGGAGATGATCATGTGGTTTTTGTCCTTCTTTTTGTTGATGTAGTGGATGATGATTTTGGATTTTCGAATGTTGTACCATCCTTGCATCCCTGGGATGAATCCCACTTGATCATGATGGATGATCTTTTTGATGTATTTTTGAACTCGGTTTGCTAATATTTTGTTGAGTATATTTGCATCTATGTTCAATAGGGTTGTTGGTCTGTAATTTTCTTATTTTGTAGTGTCTTTGCCTGGTTTTGGTATTAGAGTCATGCTGGCCTCATAGAATGAGTTTGGAAGTATTCCCTCTTCTGGTTTTTGGAAAACTTTAAGCAGGGTGGGTATTAGGTCTTCTCTAAGTGTTTGATAAAATTCACCAGTGAAGCCATCTGATCCCGGGATTTTGTTCTTAGGTAGTTTTTTGATTACCAGTTCAATTTCATGAGCAGGATTCATTCTTAATGGAGGATAGGAATCCCCTCAGCTTGAGTCCTGTGAGAAAATAATGGATACTGAGACAAATAGCAGGGATGCTAGCAGGAGAAGCCGCTCACTACACTATTGGCAACACAGGCACACCTTGGACGTATTGTGGGTTTGGACCACCCACCCCAATAAAATGAATATGATGAAAAGTGAGTCAAATAAATTTTTTGGTTTCCCAGTGCAAACAAAGTTATGTTTATACTCTGCTGTGGTGTGTTAGATGTGCAATAGTGTTATGTGTAAAATAATGCATATACCTTAATTAAAAAAGACTTCATTGCTAAAAAATCCATCACCTGAACTTTCAGTGAGTCTTAATCTTTTTGCTGGTGGAGGGGCTTGCCTCCATGTTGACGGCTGCTGACTGATCAGGGTGGTGGATGCTGAAGGCTGGGGTGGCTGGGGCCATTTCTGAAAATAAGACAACAGTGAAGTTTGCCGCATCAGTTGACTCGCCCTTTCACAAAGGATTTCTCTGTAGCATGTGATGCTATTTGATAGCATTTTACCTACAGTAGAATCTCATTCAAAATTGGAGTCAGTCGTCTCAAACCCTGCTCCTGCTTATCAGTAGAGTTATGTAATATTCTAAAGCTTTGTCATTTCAACAGTCTTCACAGTGTTTTCACTGGGAGTAGATTCCATCTCAAGAATCAACTTTTCTTCGCTCCTTCATAAGAAGCAACTTCTCACTTGTTTGTATCATGAGATACAGTGGTTCAATCCCATTTTCAGGCTCCACTTCTAATGCTAGTTCCCTTGCTGATTCCCCCTCATCTACAGTGACTTCCTCCCCTGAAGGCTTGAACCTCTCACTCAGAATCACCTGTAAGGGTCGGAATCAACTTCTTCCAAAGTCCTTTTTAATCTTGATATTTTGACCTCTCCCCTAAGAATCATGAATGTTCATAATGACATGTGGAATGGTGAATCCCAGAACGTTATCAATTTACTTTTCCCGGATCCATCAGAGGAATCGCTATGTATGGCAGCTGTTGCCTTATGAGATACATTTCTTAAATAAGAAGACTTGAAAGTCGAAATGACTCCTTGATCTATGGGCTGCAGGATGGATGTTGTGTGAGCAGGCATGGCAACATTATTCCCATTGTCCATCTCCACCAGAGCTCTTGGGTGACCAGGTGCATTGTCAGTGAGCAGTAATTTAAAAGAAATACTTTTTTCTGAGCAGTAGGTCTAAACAGTGGGCTTAAAACATTTGGTAAACCAGTTGTAAACAGCTGTGGTGCCATTCAGCCTTAGCTGTTCATTTATACAGCACAGGCAGAGTAGATGGAGCATAATTACTAAGGGCCCTGGGATATCAGGAATGGTAAATGAGCTTGGCTTCAACATAAAGTCACCAGCTTCTTTAGCTCCTAATAAGAGAGTCTGTCCTTTGAAGCTTTGAAGCAAGGCATTGACCTCTCCTCTCGCTATGAAAGCCCTAGATGTCACCTTCTTCCAATACAAGGCTGTTTTGTCTACATCGAAAATGTGTTTTTTAGTGTGTAAACCACCATCATGAATGATCTGATCTGCGTCTTCTGGATAACTTGCTGCAGCTTCTCCATCAGCACCTGCTGCTCCACCTGCACTTTTGTTCTGGAGATGCTTCTTTCCTTAAACCTCTGCCAGCCTCAAACTTTTCTTCTGCAGCTTCCTCACCTCTCTCAGCTTTCATGAACTGAAGCGAGTTAGGGTCTTGCTCTGGATTAGACTTTGACTTAAGGGGATGTTGTGGCTGGTTTGATCTTCTATCCAGACCACTAAAACTTTCTCCATATCAGCAATAAGGTTGTTTGGCTCTCTTACATTCATGTGTTCACTGGAGGAGCACTTTTAATGTCCTTGAAGAAGTCTTCCTTTGCATTTACAACTTGGCTACCTGTTTGGCACGACAGGCCTAGCTTTCAGCCTATCTCAGCGTTGACATGCCTTCCTCACTAAGCTTGATCATTTCTAGTTTGAGATTTAAAGTGAGTCTTGTGACCCTTCCTTTCACTTGAACACTTTGGGGCCGTTGCTGGGTTATTAACTGGCCTAATTTCAATATTGTTGTGTTCCAGGGAATAGAGAAGCCTGAGGAGAGGGAGAGAGATGGGGAACAGCCCATCTGTGGAGCAGTCAGAACACACACATTTATCAATTATTTGCCATTGTATATGGGCGCCATTCATGGTGTCCCAAAAGTTACAATGGTGACATCAGAGATCACTGATCACAGGTCACAGTAACAAGTGTAATAATGGAGAAGTTGGAAATACTGTGAGAATTACTGAAATGTGACACAGACATGAAGTGAGCAAGTGCTGTTGGAAAAATGATGCTGAAAGATTTACTTGAAGAAGGTTGCCACAAACATCAGTTTTTAAAAAAACAGTTTTTGTGAAGTGCGGTAAAGCAAAAGCGCAATATAAAACGGGATATTCTTGTGTTGTCTTCCCACTGAGGAATATTGTATGTCCCTTGCGTACAGATTTTTTCACAAAAGATGTGACAGCTATTTTATTACATCTGATTTAAGTGGACATTTGACCAAACTATTTGCTTTTCACTTGATACTCTATTTCTAGACATATAATTACATATTTGGGAAATCGTGACAGTTGTTTCCTGTCAGATTATACTTTTGTCCCTTTTCCACAGTTACATATTTAGTTCATTGACTATATAACCCCAGGACATTAAATAATAGTGGTGATGGATGTGGTCTTATATCTAATTTGGTGCCAAAATATATGAATAGATTTATCGTGTATCTAGAGCAAACCAGGCTTGCTAGTAACAGGTTGTTTTGTATATTGCAGAATAAAATTTAATGTTGGTATTTTATTCAGAACTTTTGCACACCTTTTTTTATGTGAGAGGCATTGTTTATTTCTTGTGCTTGCATCACAGGGCTGCCATAATGTGATAAAGTGAATTGGGATGCTTTCTATATTTTCTGCTCTAGATTATGTGAAAATGATCTATTCCTTGAAATTGTAGTATCTCTGAAACCATATGGGCCACATGTCCTTTAGAGTTGATTTCCTGGCAACTGTTTATCTTCCTTCCTTGATTATTCATACATTTAAAGTTTTCCCATTTTCTTGATTTCAGTAAGTAGGACAATGCCTGGAACACAGCATTAATAAGTATCTGTTGAATAAGTGAGTGCATGAGTGAGAGAGTTTTAGAGACCTACCTTTCCTAAGGAATTCCATTTCAAAGTATAATTTACAGTATTCCATATCTGAGATCACATTCTTTCCCAATTCTTAATTTTATGGATTTATTTCCTTTCAAAGATATTTTTCCATTGATTCCTTCTTCCCCCTTTCCTGGAGCTGAAAGTTTCGTTCATTTTCATATGTTAAATAATCAAAACATTCTGGAAAGTTAGAGTATTTTTGGTGGCCTATTTGATTTCAGGAGCACTTTTAGTCTGGAGCCTGCGTTTGAATTCTGGCTCTTCCACTGAGGAGCAGTGCGGCTAATAGACAAGTCGCTTTCTCTCCTTGGTTTTCTCCTCAACAAAGTTATGAATGATAGTAGGTCCTCTTTAGAGAGTTGGTGTGGGAACTAAATGCTCCAGGACTGTGAGTCATTAAGTACTGTGTAAGTTTGCTGGAATGTGGTATGTTTATTTGCCACATTTATTAAATGGTTTATCATCTCTATATTATGTTGACAACTCTCAATTTATGAAGGACCTTCCTTTTTTATTCAGTTTCTCCTTGGTTTTCTCCATTTTGCTCATCTTTTCAAAGAGCCAAATTTTGGCTTCATTTTCTCTGTTGCCTTTTCCCTTTTCTCTTTTTTTTAGTTTGCTATACACTTTTTTCCCCCTTAGGAAATATATTCTCTTTTATTGAAATATATTGATATACAGTATCATATTGGTTTTAGGTATACAACAGTGATTCAGCATTTACATTATCAAATGCTCAGCCAAACTAGTGAAGCTGACCGTCTGTCAACATAGAAGGACGTTACAGTATTACTGACTATATTCTGTATGCTGTTCTTTCATCCCCATGATTGATTCATATTATGATTGAGATTGTGTGCCTCTATCTCCTTCACCTGTTTCACCCACCCACCCCAACCCCTCCCACATGGTAGCCACCAGTCACTTCTCAGTGTCATAGTCTGTTGCTATTTTGTTCGTTTTGTTTTTAAATTCCACATATAAATGAAATCATGGTGTTTGTCTTTCTCTGCCTGGCTTATTTCACTTAGCATAATACCCTCTAGGTCCGTCTATGTTGTCCCATATGGCAAGATTTCTTTTTTTTTTTTTTTTTACAGCTGCACCACATCTTTATCCATTCATCTGTTGAGGGACATTTTGATTGCTTCCATATCCTGGCTGATGCAGCACTAAAGATAGAGTACATACATCTTTTGAAATCAGAGACTGTTTTCTTCAGGTAAATTCCTAGAAGTGGAATTCCTGGGTCAATGGCATTTCTAATTTTAGGTTTTGAGCAGCCTCTATATTGCTTTCCATAGTTGCTGCGCCAGTTTGCATTCCCACCAACAGGGTAGGAAGGTTCCCTTTTCTCCACATCCTCACCAACACTTGTTTCTTTTGGATGGTGGCCATTTTTTCCATTTTATGTTTATTTTCACTTTAATCTTTATTAAATCTCTTACATTTGCTTTGGGCTTATTTTGCTCCTTTCCTAGTTTCTTAGGTAGAAAATTAGGTTATTGATTTAAGATCTTTATTTTCTAATATGGGCATTTACACCTATAAATTTAGTATGTCGCATTTTCATTTTTATTTATCTCAAAGTATTTCCTAATTTTTTTTGTGATTTCTTCTTTGATGCTTTAGAATGTTTTGGAGTGTGTTGACTAATTTCCTAATTTGTGAATTGCCCAAGTTTCTTTTTGTTGATTTTTAAGTCTATACCAGTGTGGTTAGAAAACATGCTTTGTATGATTTTGGTTCCTTTTAAATGTATTGACTTGTTTTATGGCCTGGTATGTGGTTTATCCTGGAGAATGGTGCGTGAGCATTTGAGAAGGATGTGTGAGTCCTTGTTGGGTAGTGTGTGCTGTGTGCACAGTCCCCAAGGTCTAGTTGGTCTAATGTTCAAGTCCTATATCCTTGCTGATTTTGTCTAGCTCTTTTGACAGAATTTTTTTGCAATCTTTTTTTCTCTTTACATGTTTGAATGCTGTTTAAACAGTCCCAGATATATATCTTCATTGTGAATTATTCCTTCATCAGAAAAATACTATTTTTTCATCCTACTTAAGTATTTGTCACAAATCTTAGTTTTACCTTGTTGACTGTATGTTACTCTTAAACTTTTTCTATGTCATCTTGTTCCTGTGTATCTTTGGTAAAAGGCTGTGTTTGGACTTTTTAAAACCTAATGTGAGTATCATTGTCTTGTGATAGTCTTAAAACCTACTTATCAAAAGTGGTATTCGGTCTGTATTTTTGCATTTTGAAAAACGCTTTCCATTTTTATTTGTTTTCAGTTCCCTCTTACAGGACTTTTTCCTAAGTATCCATTCACATTTTGGAAGCAAGGCACACAGTATGGTTTTCAGTTCTATTAGGGGCAACCTAAACATTTCTTCAAGACAGAACTTGACTCGAGAAAAAAAAATTTTTTCAGTTTCTTCTATGAGTACAGTTTAACATTCTTCTACTTTTCCCTTTCCCCATTTGTTTTTTCTCTATGAATTTTAGGCCTAATGGGATTTATTGCAGAGCATTCTGGAGGCGCTTATTTGTTGTAGATAGCCTATTTTCTCCTGCCTGGTTGCTTGCAGGTGTCAGTAGTTTTATTAACATAAGGTTAAGAGGTGCCTGGTCTGGTGGTGAATCTTTAGAATGTTTCTCTTGAGCTTCTTTGGAGCCTCTTTGGTCAGTGCCGCAGTCCTGCTTGCTGGCATCTTCTGCTTAGGAATGCCATTTGCCTGTAGTTGGCCTCTGTCTCTCTTTTTTTTTTTTTTTTAAGACTTAAAGCAAAAACAAAGTGTAGAGACTTTAACAAATACCTGTATAACTTCCCCTTAGCTTTGTCAAATCTGTTTTACCAGATGTGCTTCAGGATCCTTGTTTATAAGTCTAAACCCTTTATACTCCTACTTGGTATAAATACTATTCTGAATTTGGTTTGGGTCTTTATCGTTATTATGCCTATTTATTACACATATATATCAATAAACAATCTACCATGGGGCCAATAATGTTTTAAAATTATATATGAATGGTATTACACTCACTATACAGTTGTTTCTGCGGCTTGTTTTCTCACTCGGCGTTACGCTGCTGCCATGCATCCACATTGATGACTAAAGCATCAGTTTTCCCAGCACAAAGGCCCCGTTTGCTCTCCAGACCACATGTCTGCTGGGTTGCATCTGTCCAAACGGTGATGTCCTCTAGTTAGTCCACAGGGGCTGGGGAGTGAGTGGTGAGTTGAGCCTTTTCTCCACTCTCCCAAGGAGGGATTCAAGCAGAGGGGCCCTGACTGGTTCAGTCACTGTAGCTACAGGGCAGTGTTCCACTGTGAGTGTACCAGCGTTCTGTGGTTGATGGACATGTAGGTTCTGCCTGCTTCCCTGTGGAAAATACCTCTTGGACCATTCTTGGACCTGTGTCTCTGTGCATACTGCAAGATATCCCCTAGAGTATGTACCCAAGAGTGGATTTGCTGGAGTGTATATACTAGGTATTACCAAATTGCTTATCAATGTGGTTTTACCAGTTGGGTCCAGGAACCAATTTAGATATTAATCCACCTACATTGTCACCTTTGTGTAACAGGGTAAGGTTGGAGCTACTTGTTAAGTGACATGAAACATTCAGTGGGTCCTGTATTGTTAAAATATTTGTGGGTCTAGATAACAAAAAAAATTATTAGGGTAGGTTGGACGCATCTGCCTCACTTTCTATATTGTACTTGTATCCCAGCAATGATCTTATTTCCTTCTTAGTGGAAGACAAAGCCAATACCCATCTCCTCCTTGGCATGTGCTTAGACGCCTATGCTCACTACCTTCTATTCTCCAAGCAGCCCTCACAGGCACAAAGGATGTATGAAAGAGCTTTGCAGATTTCTGAAGAAATATTAGGAGAAAGACACCCGCAGGTAAGGGAGGAAAAGGGACTATAAGATAAAAGATTCAGGATTTATGGGGTGGAATGCCACTCTCATTGGGCACAGATGAGCAGCAGATGGTCCCATATGTTTCCTCCTCTTGCCCCAGGCCATTCATTTTCCTGCCATCGCTTCCCCGCCCCATCACTTGTTGCAAAAAGGATTTGATCTGGGTCTGCCCAGAACATTTTGCACGAGTAGTAGTTTACACAGCAAAGCAGCCTTTCTGAAAGGCAGGTCTAACCAAAGTCCCCACATGCTTCCAGGGCTTGAGTACACAGCAGTGTTTCAGGTACTGAATCTTACGAGAAACAGCACAAGTGTGTTAGAGATCCTCGCCTCCCTCGCTCTGCTTGCCCCCCAGGTAAAATGCCAGGGAAAGGTGGGGGAAAGAAGGCAGGCAGGCCTGCATAAAAAAAAAGTTGATTATTGACATAGAAAGTAAGCACAGCATGCAAAGCTCTTTGTTAGAACAGTAAACACACTGAATTGAATTGAAATCCTCTGTGTCTCCTCAAGTTTAGAGCAAAATGTGGATCCCCTCCAACTTAGAACACAAAAATCGTAACTGGACTGAATTTAGTCCAAGGCTGGGACAGGGCACGTTAACTGAACAGTCAGTTATTTTCAGGAAAGGGATTTAGGGACTTTAGAGTCCTCTTGATGGAATATTATTGAGGAATAAGAAGACAAACACAGAATCCAAACTGCCAAGTACTAGAACCCGGCCGGGGCTTAGAGCATGGCTTCAATGGAAGGAGGTAGGGTCTGCCTCTCAGTTCCAAAAATCTCTTAAATGGGATGCTCTTAAAATTGATGATACATATTTTTTTCTTGATGAGACTCAGGGTCACCAATAGGAATGACATGGTAATAAGGCTCCTGAGGCTGACTTCTCAGGATTAGCCAACCTGAGATGGGAACTTACTGTAGCTTCTTCTGCTATTTTTCATTTGGCGCTTCTAATTTGATAATTAGATTAATACGTGATTTTTTTTTTTACCCCCTGTGCCCTAGTTTCTTGATTTATATAATTTTCCAGAGGGTTGAACTAGTGATGCCCACTATATAATGTAAATGATAAATGCACATGATTTGTTAAAGGCTAATGTCACTCACCTTTTATGTAAAGCTAGAAAATACGAAATCTTAAGTATATATTCAGTGTCAAACTCCTCATTAATGCTGAATCTGTGTAAGTGTGTTTTTAAAGAAAAGGCTGTTTTTTCTTTTGTGTATAGACCATTGTGCTGATGAGCGACTTGGCTACCACCCTGGATGCCCAGGGCCGCTTTGACGAGGCCTGTGTTTATGTGCAAAGGGCATCAGACCTGGCGAGACAGACAGAACACCCCGAGCTCCACATCCTGCTTAGTAATCTAGCTGCAGTTCTGATGCACAGAGGTAGGGGGCACTGGAAATCTGACCGACTTGCTTTAACCTTAGGGAGGGGTGTCACTTGATTTATCAATCTGAAATGGCGTGCAGGGAGGGCAGGGGGCAGTCAGGAAGAGCCAGGTTTAGCTGAATAATACAAAGATATCTGGCTGAAGTACCACTGCGGTCAATTCATATGACTTGTGTAGTCCTGAACTGGCCCTGTTGAACCACATCAAAGCAGTGAAAAGTCTGCCGTGCTAGCACCTATTTCTGTGGTGGTTTAAAGATTTCTCAACTTTTTCCCCATACAATGTAATTCATTCCTCAGTGTACTCATGAAGCTGGGAAGACAGTGAATATTAGTTTGACACACTAATACTGCTCAGGGCCACACCTGTGATTTCCAAAAACCCGAAATGACAGGCCTCTCTTCCACATACCCTGTTAGTGAGATCCTTGGCTAATGGTGTAAGGGCCCTGGGGGTACACAGGAAAGGGCAGAGTTCACCCCTCAGCATTCACTGGGTTGGGCCGTCCCCCGGTCCAGCCTGCACCCTCTCTGAGGGGATGTCAAATGGGGATGAAATGAGGCATCCCCCAGCCTGTCACTTAATAAGCCTACAGTGAATTAGATCTCTGCTGTCGACGGTGCTCTTCAGAACTGAAAACATACATTTTCTTCTTCTCCCTTCTCTCTGGGTTATTTTAGAACGATATGCACAAGCGAAAGAGATCTACCAGGAAGCCCTGAAGCGAGCAGAGCTGAAAAGAGATGAGGTTTCTATACAGCACATCAGGGAAGAGTTGGCTGAGCTGTCAAGGAAAAGCAGACCTTTAACCTAATTTGATCAAGCTCTAAATGCCTTTTGTTGTAGGGAACTTCCAGTAACGCCTTTTATCTAGTCTCAGTAGCACCCAAATCAGTGGTTTACTCCTTTGTCCTTGCTATCCATATTTCCTCATCTTAGCCTAGTGATGGACACGCATATACACTGCCACTTTTCTAACGGAAAACAACTTCCACGGCTCACTGGTTTTGCCTTCTAATGGGTGTCAGTTACGTCCGTACTGGTCTAAGTACAGATTAATAAGCTGGGCCCCTTTTCCTCTGGAGTGGATAATACAAACCATTAGTAATTCAGCCAAGTACCTCTATTGTAAGATTCTGATCCACTGATTTGCTGCCCTCTCTTCTGTTTTATCACTACCTGGCAGACCAAAGCTACCTGTCTCATGGCAGAGAGCAATTATGGTGAGTTATCTTTCTTACCTGTTTCATGGGAGCATTGTGGGATTTAATGCATACAGGAGCAAAATAATATTTATTTTTGCCACCAGCATCCAGTGTGAACTTGTAACATGGGAATTAGGCACTTGAAAGATTTGATAATAAATACAAGTGAGCTCTATATTTTTGCATATAGCTGGTTGTTTACAACAATGAAAGAGGGGGCAGAGGAATGACATAAACTCTTGTTGCAGTCTGAGCACTCCACATCCTGTGTGGCTGAGCTGTGAAGAAAAAGTAGACCTTTAATTTGATCAAGTTCTAAATGCCTTTGGTTGTAGGGAGTTTCCAGTAACACCTATTATTCTTGTCTCACAAGCACGAAGCAGTCACCTGGGGAGCTTTTTAGAGATGCACATGCCCAGGTGCCCCCCCCCCAACCCTTCTGACTCAGGGCAGGGCCTCCCAAGTGCAGCGTTGAAACCCCCCCAGTAATTGTGATATGGACAGTAGGAAAGTCACTGACCTGGGTCCTTGTCCTGAGTTTGGTTATCAGTATCCTCATCTGTAAAGTAGGGGACAAATGGAGTTCCCTCGAAAGCACTTCCTCACATTGCCTCACAGTATATAAAGGATATAAATACAAGATACACGGATGGGTGTTGTTACTCAGCAGTCTTGCAGAGAGCCACTTGCCCAGGGGAAAGGCCATTCCTGGTCCTCCAAGGAAACAGTATTGTTCGTGTGTCTTTGGGGTGGGGAGTGAGAGGGAAGGGAAACTGGCATTTTTGGTTCCTGTGTACAACAAACTGGAAGAACCCTTTCATAATAAACTAGAGACTCTGCAACAATAATGTATTCCATAATCTTTTGAGTCTCTCAGAAAATAAAGAGTTAATAAAATACTGGAAACTCTGAGGCCTAAATCCTTAGGGATTAGGCTAAAACTAGAGTTTCATGTTTTACAGATATAAGTTTTTTCCCACTTTGTCGAAGCTCATTTAATATTTACCACCCAGCTAATTCCTTTAATCAAGTCTAACTTGGAGAAACTGTAATATAAAGCAGGTTAAGTTTCAGTGTAACCCAGTCTTAATTTATTGGTGATTTAAAAAAATTTATTATTGTCAGCTCACCTTCTGCACTGAGAATGTTTTTACCTTGTCACAGCTGCAGAGGTTACTGAAGTCAGGTTTTAAGAAATCTTGGGGGGGCCCCCCCCCCCACCAGTGATTCAGCCCACGGTCCCGTCCCAGTGTGGGCAAAGCTGCAGTTTACAGAGAGGCAGTTCCCCGTGCGGTGCCTTGGGGAAGCACTGACTGCTGTGAAGCAAGGCAGCAAGGCTGAAGGGCTTGCCTCAATTCAGAGGGGAACTGTTACAAAAGTGTAGTTTACATTTGTGAGTTATAAGTATTTTTAAAATAGAATCACTCAGTGTATCAAAATGGAGGCATTATGATGTCCAAGCAAACATGCACTGAAAATTTGGCTGTCAGAATTCTTACATGAATCCCATATTAGGAAGACCTTCATTTAAAGTTGACACGTCAGAGTGCAGTGTCAGAACACGGAGAGCTCAGCCTGCAGAGCGCGGTGCCTCAGTTCACAGTTAATGTCTCACAAGCCGCCAGGTCGCTTAGTGCTGCGCTTCTAACCGAGCTGAGGTGTTTCCAGCCGCCCAGATGGTTTGCTCCATCGGCAGGCCCTGCAGGAATCCCATCCTTTCCCTGTTCTGACCTAAGAAATGATACTGGATTTTATTTCCCTTTCTGAAATCTCTTCTCCTGCACTGTGATGAGGATGGGGTGACTGGTTTACAGCTGCTCACTTTGGGTCCTCAGGTAGACCTGCAAAAGTAACAAGTTAGACTCTGATCTGACGTATTCTCAAAAAATTATTCTGATTTAGAATAACTTATGACCCTTGGGGTCACAGAAAAAAATGCCATTATAAACCTCTTTGGGTCAGTCAACAGTATAAATTATTAACAAACTCCAAAATATTACCAGTACCTAAAAAGTTTCAGCAGGAAACTGTTAAGTGGAACATTTGGTTACTGTTTTCATTCACATTAAAATTTTAATACAATACCAGCTTTACAAGAAGTGGGGACCTGATCCCTAAACCTGATCTAGTGTTTACTTTTGAGGACCTCAAGTACACAAGACTGGAAAACTAACAGGAGTGAAAGCTTTAACTTCAGACAAACGTGGATTTATGCCCTATCATTCAGTACTTGGCAAAGTACTGAATGAGCCCACATCGTCCTCTAATAAAGTAGAGATTAAATATCAGTAATTCAGGGTGATGTGATGGTCTCAAACACACCTATGAAACACTCATTACAAATAAGGCACTCAGTCAGTGGTTACTGTAGACCTTTCTTTAGAGGCTTGACTACTTTTGTCAAAAAGTTTATGAAACAGGTGAAGGGGATAAAGAGGTACAAATTTCCAATTATAAAATAATTAGTTCTGGCAATGAAGGCATAGGGAATATAGTCAATACTATTGTATTATCTGTATGGTGACAGACGGTTAACTACACATGCATTGGTGAGCAGTTAGGAGTGTGTAATTGTCAAATCTGTATGTTGTACACCTGAAATGAATACAATATTGTATATCAACTATATTTCAATTTTAAAAAAAGTTTAGGTCTACTTAAGTCTGAAAAGTGCAAATTTTTAAATCATCCTGAGAGACCTCCATTTCCTCCCTCTCATTTATAAGTGGCATTCTCCCCAAATGCCTTAGTATCTATCTGCTACAGGACATTTCAATGCTGAATAAATTGTATGAGGAAAAAGACCTAAAAGCTCTATAAGCAATGATTGATGAAGGGTAAAGTTGACCCTCTAGTACCACGAATAGTTTTAAATTGTCTTTTAAATTATTTGTTCATTGAGATTCAGTGAAATGAAAACATTCAACAGTAAAGTCTTGCCCACAAGGAATCAAAGTGAGAGTAAGCCCTGGCAGGTGGGGAGGGGAGAGGACAGAGTGCTCCGTGCAAGTTCAGGGCAGCAGCACGAGGCAGACCTGAAAGACTGAGACCTACACAGATCACTATCTTCTGACTTAACCAATAATATGTATCAAACTAAAGAAAAGTGTAAGCTTTTCCTTTGACCTGAGAAATCAACAGCCTTAAATCACAAAAAAAGTCTACTGTAACTATGGACAGGGTAGTCAAATTTATTTCAAAACAAAAGTTCTGTAGGGCTGCATCAGCTGCAGGAGAAAAAGAATACTTAGGGGCATTGTTAAATCACCAGTGTGCATAACAGTGAGGTATGCCTCAAATAAGCCTTTAAAACTTTAAAAACCAAACTATAACATACCCATGCAGTAATATTTTTTCAGTGCTACTAATTAAAAAATTAAAGCCTGCACTGGAAATTTACAATATGGCAGAATTTTGTTTCTCTTACCTTTTAACCCTCATATGTCATATACAGATCATACAACAGGGTCTGTGTTAAAAATCTAAACATTTCCACAAGATTTTTTAAACATCACTGGGAATCTGAATTTAGAGGAAACAATTGGATAAAAGTACAATGCCCGTGACAGCCAACATTATGTAACTAGGCTGTATGAGGTTGTTTAGAAGGCAAAGTTAAAAAGATAAGATGGGAGGGTTTTTAAAAATTACCCCCAAAAGTTGATGTGCTGTTTTGAACATAAGTACACCAGATACTACAGCAAGGGGAAACACTGCAAAAGTAATCTATTTACAGAATAGTGATTTAAAGACATTGTGGTTTTCTTTACAGATGTAAGAACAGGAATTGTCCCCCTTTTTAAAAACTCTACAGTTCAACCCGCCACTATTATTATAGTCCACTGCCTGTATCAAAGACAGTCCCTTCCCCCTCCCCCATTTGACTCTTGAAATAAATTTCCATCATTTTTCATCATCCATGGTCTACGCTCTCCTGAAACGTCTCTGGGCACAAATCATAGGAGGGCAGGTTATGACCTGCCATTAAAATCCCGGAAAGCCAGAGATCCCTCGCCCAGAACCCGGCCCCACCAAGGCCCTTCTCTGGCGGCTCAGTCATCACTGTCCGACAGCGTCTCGTACTGTGCGGAGAGCAGCGGGGCGGGCTCTCGCTCCCAGATCCTGTTCTGCTGGTGGGCTGCTTGGTTCACAGAGGGGGGCGCGCATGCCATCGGGGTTGGTGGTGTGCTGCTGAGCATCCGCATAGTCAGAGGGTTATAAGGAAACTGAGTGGAGCCTGACAAAAGAAAAATTAGGTTTTCATTGTCATGAGCAGAGTTGCTGTATCACCAACTTTCACAGGATGGAGGGAGGAAGACAAAATAGTCTGTGACACCAAGAGAAAAATGAAGCACACAGAAGGGCCAAGGTTTCACCACTTAGACAGTAGCTAGTGGTAACGCAGTGATCAGTGAAACTAGAAAGGACAGATAACATGGCGAAGCACAGAAAGGGGAAAGGGGAAAGTTGCTGAGCCCAGAAGTGAAGCTCAGGCTGGATTTTTACTTAAGCCTAGAATCTGTGTTTCCATGGAGAAGCCAAGTAGAACCACTGGATATGAAGTTGTAGCTCAAGACTTGAGTTACACCAAGAACTTCACTCTTAAATGCAGGAGTGTGATTCCCAGAGGATGAGAGGACAAGCATCCAGGAATTTCAGTAGGTCAGGAGGCAGCAGGATGCATGCTGGCTACTGGATCTCACTGGGCGGATGGGCAAATGTACAAGATTTGGAGGAGGGACACACAAACCTAACGATAGCAGTGCCACCTTCTGCCAGTTTCTAGATTGTTTCATTGCCCCCAGAAAGCCTCCTACAGCTTAAGAAACTCCAAAAACAAGAAACATACCATTTCATCCAGTAATTAATTTCATGAATGGTCTAATAAGCTTGCAAACAGACACAAAATGCAAACATTTAAATATCCTAGAGTATCGTTTTTCACTTTGTATAGACGAAGGCTCCTTAAATGTGTCTTTCCATTTCTAACTTTTGATTTCTTAATATTTCCCTAAGAACCTTCTGTAAGAATGTCTATATGGGAGGCTAAAGGTAAGGCTGCCTTGGGAGTGGCACTTTTCATTCAGGTACAGTTCATACCACAGACTTAACTGCTTTGCAATGGCACAGGCCGACTGCCTGCATCACAGAAATGAGAGGAATGGGTGAGATGTTTTCACAGCTCTTCCTGTGTTCATGGTAATCCGACCTTGCATTCTTAAAAATTTTTAAGATTATAGGCATTCAATTTCTGTTCTGGAAAGGGGAACCTATTAATGATATAATAATGGAAATACAGTTTTCCCGAACAAAGTTTCTGATTTTAGAATTACTAACCAAGGCACTGATAGAAACTGCTGTTAAGACTCATTTTCTAGCTGTAAGTTCCTCACCTGTTGAAGAAGGCCTATCTTCCCAGGCCCACCCTGACGTCTGCCTGTGGTAATCCCCTTCTGAATGGACAGAGGAGACAGACGAAGGCCGCTCTGTGCCTAAGTAGCTTTGCCCAGGGATGGGAGACTTAGATTTCCTGCTGTTTGACTTGCTGATCAGCTTTGGTTTGCAAACTCCTCCTAAAAGTTAAATAAATTAAATAGTTAATTATTGATATACAGTAATTATGCTCTTGACTTTCAAGCCTATCAAAATGCTGATGATTATATAATGCTAAGTGAGAGAAGCAGAATGGTAACATGGAGAATCTAGAACCTGTACCCAGTCAAGTAAAATAAGTAACATTTAAAAGAAAGTCAACTTGTAGCAACTAAACAAGGAGGTATATCCTCATGCCATAACTGTAAAAACATGTAACCAAGAAGCTAAAATCTCTGAGAAGTAATTCCTTTCTATATCCTCATGCCATAACTGTAAAAACATGTAACCAAGAAGCTAAAATCTCTGAGAAGTAATTCCTTTCTAGCCTGGGAGCACAGAAACTGCTGAAGAAATCAAACCAGGTTGACAAAAACCTTAAATCTTCACTACCTCCTCCCTTGTCAATTTAGAGAGAAGCAAACAGAGGAGTCAATACTCCATCCCAAGGAAATAATCTCAAAGGGAAGAAACCATTCAACAGGAGTCCCTTTGTGGTGCAACTGGACCTCAGCAGAAGCTTGCCAAGTCCTGGTGGCCCTTTCTGTTTTCCCAGGCTCTTTCGTTGGTGAACTCAGCAGAAGTTCACATGTGAGTGGGGTGCCCCTGACTGGGTTTTGGAACAAAACATTAAAAAGATCTCAGAAGACATTAGAGGCCAGGTTACTCCTCAGCACCAGCAATTTTGCCCTGCCCCACACACAGCCTCAGGGTACAGAAAAATGGTGGGTAGAAAGCAACCTCTACCCCTTGAACTATCTGGAAAGAGAAGAAAAGCAAGTCCCCTGACAGTAAGGAAGAGAAGAGAATAGAACAAGAAAAGGTGCTTCATATACTAAAGACAAAATACACAAAGCCAAGTTTACATATGAAGCTCAAAGAACAGATAACCAGAAACAGAGGTGAAAAGGCTGAGGAAACAAAACAGAGCAAGAATCAGACCAGATGTAATGGAAAGGGACTATTAGTACAAAGGAAAAATGTGAAATACAATAAAATCAACAGAAAGACATCCAGACGACTAACAGAAGGTAACAGATATGGAGGACAAAGACTAGCTAACAAAGATACAACTGTGTTTCAGAAATGGAGAGCCCAACAGAAGAAACAGAAAATCCCTAAGAGGAGCACTTAACAGTGGATGGTTCCCTGTGTGCAGAAATCAACGTGCAGAGGGAGGCACCCTTCTGTGATCAGGAAAATCTGATACAGAATGATGAACACTAAACACATCCTAATGGTAACTTAGTGAAATTGAGGAAAAATGGATTCTTAAGGCACATAAATAGTTACCCACCAAAAGGGTAAGAACATGTGGCCTTGTTTCTTGTACAACAGTGAATTTCCAGGAAAAAAAAAAGTAACAATGTCTACAGGATGACTTGAGAAATGTGTCAAGAATAGATTATTCAACCAGAATAAAATCGCGTAAGTCACCAATATTACATCCTCAAAATATACACAGTTAAAATCAATAAAAATCAGAAGGTAAAAAAGCAAAAAGGGGGCGACAATGTTCATCTTTCAGAGCAGGAAGTCAATCTGTTGTACTAGAGCTAATATATGTATGTTAAAAATTAAAACCTCTAATTTCTTTTTCTTAACCTTGGTGAGATCTTTTGCTTAATAATAAAGGAAAAGAAACCAAAGTAAACTTGAATTAATGCTGACCTTCAGGTGCATTTTTAAGCAAAAGAGATACTAGTTCTCAAGAGAAGCAAAAAGATAACATGTGCTTGTTTTTAACAGGATGTATAAAATGATCTCATTCTATTATCTATTTGCCCTTTAAAATGTGTCTGTACGTGTCTGGAATGATGCTTATCAAACTAGCACAAGCTTTATAACTTAAAATTCTTTTATCCCGAGCCTTTCATTTTTGTTACAAGACTAAGTCACTTTTGTTCAACAGTAAAATATGAAAGTTCACTTGCATTTCAATTATAATATATGCATACAGGTGAGGATGAGATGCAAACAAATTGATACGCTTGGGGGCGACATTTCTGGGTAAAAACTGTCATCTTTTTAAAATTTCTGTTCATGTTACTAAAATGTCTGAATAAGTTAAAAAAAAATTTTTTAACTAAAATCCTCAGAGGTGATGCTGAGCCAATAATGAAATCTTAGTGATTCAGTAGAACTTGTGGAATAAACTGACTTTTTCTCAGGAAAAGCAGCTCAAGGCACGAAAAAGAAAGCTACCTGAATGAGGTGATGGGTCCCCTTCCTCTCTCCGTGTCTCAGCACTGGTCACAACTGAGGTACTGGCCCCACCAGGCACTATACCCACAGGCTGGGACATAACAACTCCATGATCCTCCACCTTGTCATCAAAGCTTCCCATGAGAGCCTTCCTGATAATGTCTTCTAGACCAAGGTTACTGGCAGGGTCAGCAAACGAATGACCTCGAGAGCTCACTGAGCCTGAAAGAGACAACCACAATACTAGTGACTTCTGAAATCAGCCAGATCAGGAAACAGAAATGAACAGCCTACATACAGCCCTTCAGCCCACTGGACACACGCGGCAAGTTGCCTAAAACGCCACTGAGGAGGTGTCTGAGCCCACCAGTAACACAAGGAAATGTGTTTTCCTTTGCTACATGAGCCAATCGCCCATTGGGTTAAAGTTACTCAACTGCTTTCTTCTTTTCAGCTCCCTCTTTTCTATACTGTTCTTTAATAGTTTTGATTTTCTTCAGTTATCTTTTCAACAAGTATTTACTGAATCTAATTCCCTTTTTATTGCTATTAACTATGTCCTCCCTGACTAAATTGGCAGCTTTTATTCATTTTTGTGTACTAGAGCAGAACCATGGTGTGTGGTGGGTACTCAATATGTACTTGGACTGACTGCTACCATACCAATTTCATGTGGGCAAATAATGTGTTTTGAATCTTACCTGAGGTAGTGACTGCTGGCAGATTAAAGATCTCAGTTCCTGGCTGAGCAGCTGCTGTATTTAAACAAATATTCAAGTTAACTGAGATGTGATAATCATGTACAACCAAAGGTAAAGTCTCAAAATCCTACAATAAGATTAACCTCTTTATTTTCCATGTTCTCAACCTTATTTTTCACCCATTAAATGATGATAAAGTGAAAGAAATAATTCTTTTAAAAAAAGTGAAACCAGGAAATAAACAGAAGTACTCTACCCAGAGGAGAGAAAAGGAACTGCACTGCTGGTGAAACAAATAGGAAAAAGCTGCTCTAAGAGCAGGAATCCAGGCTTACTAGGGAAGAAACCTGGGACTCTGCATGTATCAGCAGGTGTGGGGCAGCTGAGATTCGATCCACGGGGGAAGACACCTCAGTGACAAGTATGAGAAAGACTCTGTGCTTCCCGCCAGGGTCAACTGGAAACACTTCCTACATTCTCAGGATGAGACAAGGTTCTGCCTGTTGGTTCTTTTCATTCCTGCTGACTGTGCAGCATTTTCTAATTTGCAGTTTGAATGACAACAGCTGGGACAACCTGGGAACTACCTCTAAAGCACTGTGCTAGAAATAGAAGGAATTTAGGAACATAAATGGTGTTTTCATCACATCTTCCAACCTAACGCTGAGAACTTGAAAGAGAAAGTACCAGAAGTAAGGAGGTGGTGGCTAAACAGATGACATCCCAGAGACACATGTGGAGTTGTTGAGACTACAGGACACGCTCTGACCTATTTGTGGGTAGGAAGTGCGTGTGCTCAGACACTAACTTTCCTGATCAGGGAAACCTTAAACTGGCAAGAGGATAAAAATCCAGGAAGAACTACAAAACAATGACTACATATGAAAAAGTCTCCTTATGGCTCAGTTCACATTTATAGCAAAGAAACTGAACCTGTAATAATACAAAGCAATATAAAGCCTTACAGTTATCACAAAAAAAATAGGATTCATTCTATTTTACAAATATTCATATTTTATAAATACCTATTCATCAATCATTTGGTTGAATCATAATAAAAATCACCTTCCTATTGATCAAAATGGTGAGATGAAGGCAATTTCATGCAGTTCAACCAATTGAAAACACTAAGATACTGTACTTAAAATGCACTCCTTCCTCTGCCTGAAGCTTACAGCTCAGTGTGGTGCTTCTGAGGCCATCAAATCAGAATCACCAGGGTAGCTTAGTAAATGGACCAATTTCCTAGATTCTGGGGACCCTGTAATTTACATATTTAACAAGCACTCCAGCTGACTGTGATGAATACCAAAGTTTGAGGACCCCTGGTTTAAAATAGATGGCAAACTTACAAGAAAACAATGGTAGTTACTCAGAAGTGAGGGGAATGGAAGACAGATACTTGAAACTGTTTGAGGAGGTGGACTTGACAGCCTCCATTAGGAAGTGAGGGAAAGGGAGACCTGCCAAGTCAGCAATCAGTGGAGCCGCCTAATGGTAAGCGTGGTAGGGATGGAGAAGGAACCGATTTCTCTGAAGGGAGAGGCAGAATGTGAACTCAGTTTTAGACATTTAAGGAGCCAAGATATTCAGGAAGAAATGAAATCTTCAACATTAGGACAACTTAGTAGAAAAAGTCACTCCAGGTATGTTTGGGAGTTTCAGCACACAGTTCAAAGCCCTGAGTGGATGAGATGACTCAGATTATAGTATAAGAGGAACCTGGGAAAACCTCAGTCAAGGGCCAGCAGAACAAGACAGCTTCCAGGAGACATGAGAAATGGCCAAAGAAATAGAGAAAAAAAAATGGGAGAAAGCAGCACCTGAAAGCCAAGAGAATACTTCTGGAAGAGGGAAGTGAAATGGTTCACTGGTGTCAATGGCTGCAAAGAGACTGAATAAAGTAAGCTTTAAAGCATTAAGGTTTTTGAAGAAAGTAACTCCTGTCCTCAGTAGGAACCCTGAAATGAGAGATACTGAGTTGAAATGAAGCTATCCTGGTTGCTGATGGCTTTGATTTCTCAGTTCTACTTCCCAGTGAGGACTGAGGGTGCCCTGGGGTCCCAGCAGTCCACTGGGTCCTTACTTCACACAATTCCTTAGTCATCCCTTTCCACAATCAAAAAACTCGTGCAATAACAAAGCTCCCAGGGTAAAGCAATTTTGTTAGTACTTGCCTTCAGACCTTAATACATTATTACTTCTGCTAAAGTTAGGTACTTGTTTTCATTATAAATTTCAGAGTACAGACCATCTGTCATTCTATGCATCCAACACTGTGCCCTGCTCAACAGCTGACTGTTGAATTAATGAATGAGAGCCACTGTCTGATGATAATGGAAAACACTGGATGGGAGAAAAAAAGTACAAAGTAGGCTTCTTCAATTCCTGTGACATCTTCCTGGCAGGAAGAATTTCTTCCCCAGTAACATCCTCCCAAACAAAGCTGAAACAGTTCCTAGCTGGCTGAACTAAAATGTGTCTCTCCACGCTCTGAGATTCAGAAAGACACTGAAAAGGAGAGCACAGCATTTTTGTTGGTGACATTCGAGGAGCCTGCAGATGAAATCATTTAAGACTGAAGACAAAAATGTAATGATAATACCAAAAAAAAAAAGAGGAAAGGATATCTGTAAGCCTGATAGCAATTCTGGTCAACATTTAGAATTATTATTTTTTAGGCGATTTATTGCCACTTCGGAGAATCCAGTAATAAGAGCTAGGGTAATTCACAAACAGTGACAAAGGACTCATCCTTTTTCCTCTTTGACCTTCAACCTTTATTAATCACAAAGTGTCTAAGATCCAAACACACATCCATCTCTCAGTTTATAGTTCATAGCCCACAATTTCCTTCCTTTTGACAGCCAGGAGACTAGCAGATTGTAGATCACAGAAATAAGGCAGATATGGTCTACTAAGATTTCTGCACAGCGTCCAACAAGTCTATCACCATACATGCTAGAGAAAGATGGCTAAGTTAAGACTGGGCGACAGTTGTGAGTGTGAACAATGGAGTGTGAGTTAGCTTCTGATTAATACACACATGTCAACCCAAAGGAAAGGTTTAGATGCCACAGAGCTTTATCCTACTGAGTATTTACCAGCAGAACTGTTAGAAGCCAGGCACTACAGCATTAGAAGCACAGACCTTGGATTTGCAGTTTGGACCACACTCCCCTTACTAGTTAGATGACCTGCACCAGCAACTGTAGCTCTCTGCTCTGTTTGGATGTAGATGATTAACATGTAGGGGTAGGGTTGCTGCGGAGTTTATATACATGCAGGCTTGGGACAGTGCCCAGAGCACAGTACAGAGCTCCTGCCTGTACTACTGATGTTACAAGCATCTTTGGATGGCGGTTTATCAGATTTGTAGATGAATGCTCAACAACTAGACTGAGAGCCAGAGAGACACTGCAGGGTAGGAAAACCAGCTGGAATGACACAAGCACAGATCGCCTTTGTCCTACACTTGGAGCGTATCTGCAAAAGTACACAGCAAGGGAAAGGTGTGGGTCAGGAGCACCACATCAATAGAGACTCGGGATTTATACTAAGTGCAATTTAACTCAACAGTGTACAGCTTGCCAAAACCTCAATACAATCTTAGACTCTCCTAGTGATGAATTTGGGATATATTATACCACACTACTCAGAACCAACTGAAAGGCTTAGCTAAATAAAATGTTTTTAGCGGAAAGCAATTGAACCGGGCCATGTGATGAACAAGTGATGAAACCGGGGATGTTTGTAGAGAAAAGACTTGAAGGACATGACTTGTCTTTGGATAGTGAAGAGAGATGGCCCAAATAGATAAAGTAAGACCAGTGGGTAAAAAACTACAGACAGCTAATGCAGCCCCACCAGAGACTATTCCTACACCTGGCACTTGTTCAAAGAGAAAATGGACAGCTTCAGAAGAATCAAGTTCTTGCTCCCTCACAGGAAATCTTCATGTACTGGCAGACATTTGAGAAGGTATTTTAAGATCTGATGTGGTTGGACAGATGCCTATACGAGCCTTCAAACTCAAGGATTACACGAGAGGCAACACTGGAGATATTATTAATGCATGTTTTATTTGCAGTTCACGAAAGAAATCCCACTTACCCATATCAGAGTCACCTCCACCAGAGGAGTTCAACTTACGAAAAATTTCCTGCTTCTTTGATTTAACCATGGGTGACGTGTTTTCAAGCTTGGTGAAGAATGAAGGCAAGTAGCTTATACTCCCTGGTGAGCGGGAATCATTCCTGTTAGGAACACAGTTACATGTCACTCCTAACCTTGGTGACATGCCCATCAATGACAGTAAGTCATAGAGTATTTGGGAGAACTACCCCCTCCCCATCTTGTGTGTGTTACAATCCTAAGAAGCAATATATGACTATAAGCCAGTCAGTCTATCGTATTTGAGGACCCAGTCAAATACTTCAGCACTCAAAGATGAATTCATAAAATTAGGACTGGAATGGAGAGGATCTGTAGCAGAGATTAACAGAATCAATAAGCAGCAAACTGATACAGGAAAACTTGGAAACAAGCTTATCATAATGTTCTCTGCTTAACAGCACACTGATAGGTTTATGGTTACTGTGTAAACTTGGAGCCATTTTACTAGCAGAATTACTTTTTAAGTACAATAAATTTATAACTTTTAAGTATAATAAACTTAATAGCACACCTCCCTATATAACAGCAAGAGCTTAAATCTAAGCAGTCAACAACTGGACTTGAACAGAACAGCTACAATGTAGAAATAGAACTGCCTATTAGAATCATTTCCAGCCTCCTACCAGATGAGCTGGGTTTCATGTAACATCACTATTTCATCAGCAGGCTCCTTTACTAACCCATTTTTACAAACCAAGTTTCCTCTTAACAGCTCAAGAACACCAGGGTTCTAGCTAGAGCTGCAGATGATACAGAACATAAAGGCTGTTGATAACCTAGTCTGGTCATGTGGATTCATTCACTGAAACATAAGAACACCTGCTATATGCCAAGAAAGACAAAGAAGGTGATAGAAAAATTAGTTAAGATGGGGTCTCTGTCTTTAAAAAATTCACAAACTTAGGAGAAAACATGTTAATGGATACATTTAACATCCTTCCCTTTCTAAAAATAGGTTTTCTCCCTCTTTTCACTGGAAGGCACCAACATCTATTTGGTTGCCTATGAAGATATGCAATAAATACATAACTTACAACACATTGTAAGAAATGCACCAGCAGTTTGGAGCGAGACAGACCTTGGTTTAGAGCTGGACTCTACTTTATCTGACCTTGGGCAAATCATGTATTTACCTCTTAGAGCATCACGGGAGTGTGATCCACACCAAGAAAATAGCATGAGTGTGGACTGAAAGAAATTCAGGGAATAATAAGCAACTTGATAATGGAAGAGGAAGTGTAAGGGTGAAGTGGCAGGAAATGACAGGAGCAGCATGAACCTGTTGTAAAGGAACGCAAATCCAAGCTAATGACTTAGTGTGTGATTCCATCTGCATTTTAGACACGTGACTCTGGTGGAAGTGGACCACACTAGGGGCCAAGTCAAATCCAGGAATCTAATCCAAACGGGAACTGTAAAAATCTAATAATTCACAGAGTTGGGTTAGAGTTAGAAATAGGTAAGAAAAAATATGGCAGGAAGTTGAGCACAGGTGCTCAGCACTAATTCCCTCCCAGGCACAGTCCAGAATGCCTGGTACAGAGCACTCACACAGTGGCTAAATTGGGATGACCACACAGACAAAAAAGGTTTCTATAAAAAGGTCTAGAGGGACTTAATTTCAAGAATAAGGAGCATTTTTTTTCTACAACCTATTTAAATAGTACAAGTTTTTCATTAAAATCTATTAGCATTAGATCACTCCGAAGACAGACTAAATGAGGTTCTGAGAGTCCTATCATGACATAACCTGAAAGACAAAAAAGGCACCGACTTAGGGAAAACAGGCAGGCACAGTCCCCCCAACAGGTGCTTGGCCAGGAAGCGCCCCTCCTCCTCACCTTTGCTCTGCAGGCTCCGCTCCTCTCTGAGACAGAAGCAGCATGCTGTCCTGCTTTTCATGCACAACTGGAACCTGGGGTGGGGAGATGGGCTCGTAGGGCTCTGAAGAGACATGACTCCTCTCTGGGGACTTTCCAGGCCTAATACTGTAACATATAAAATATTAGATTGTGCTCCTAGGGCTCACCCTAGACAGAAACTGGTTAACTCACTACTTCACTAGAGAAGGAACAAAAGTAGTCAGTTTATATCAGAGAAGAGTTACCTCAGGTGTTTACTCTGTACCTACAATCAAGTCTTGTTACTGCTGCTTTATTGCCACATGCCCAGCAGATCTGGAGTCATATCTGGTGACTCAAGACAGGCTCTAGTTACACCATTTTAAGGCTGAGTAGTTCTCTGATTTAATTGTTCTTCATCTGGGTTTCATGTTGGTATGGATAATGTGCAATAATTGCACTATTTACACCAACTATAGTTTTTGTCTCAGTTTTTATACATGTAACAGAGCCACATGAGACTTTTATTATGTACTGTTATTACTGTATAGTTAAATATAATTATACGCACACACACATATATGCATGTAACTTATCATCTGCTCTCCTAATCAATCCCATCCAGTTCTTGGGGGTGGACATTTTTTTACAATTTTTCTTGTAGTTCTTTGGTGGTTACCTCTCAAACTCTACATAATCTTATACCTTCCTTGATTTATCAGACTTGAAACATTGTCAACTCCCTTCCATGAAAGACGAACTTGACTACTTCTCTATGTTGTTGCCCATTTTAATTTCATCTTTAGTTTGTCTAAGTTTATAGAGCATATTCAGCCATTTTTACATGATTTATAGCTTTCAGACCCTGTTCTAGAATGCCAGAAAAACTCCTGTTTTACTTAAGATTGAGAAACCAATTAATGGGTTATGGGAACATTTTAAAATATAAAAGCACTTAATTTAACTAAAACCAATAAAAGAAAAGTGACATTCTTCATTTAAATGTATAGATTTAATGTAGAAACTATAAGTCAAGAAACCAAATGGATTTTGTTTTCATAAATGCCACCCATTGCTCAGTGTCTGCACACAGTATGTTGCATCAGGAAAGGACCACCACTCTGCTAAACAGACTTCTGATTATCTTTGGTAACTGGATTTCTTTTCCTTTTTTGGTTAAAAGAGAATGTTTTTTCATCTTCAGATCATCCAGCTTCTTGAAATGATAATGTCTGAGATTTGCTTCAAAATAATGCAGTTTGAAGGCAGTATAAAAATGAAACAAAACTGTCCCTCTGCTGACGATTACTGAAGCTGGGCAATGGATACACAGAGGCATTTTACTCTGTTCTTCTCTATTCTGTACACATAGGAAAAATTCCACAATAGAGTTTTTTTAAATGAAGATCATTCAGCTCTGGTATGTTTTTCCCACTTCTTTACATTCTTTGCTAATGACACATTGGCAAGCAAGCCGCAGAACCACCTCGGCTACACATTTCCCTTTCTCAGGCTCTGTATGGCTTCCACTACTTTAGTTCATCCATCTGCTATGTGTTTCCCAGGTGCCTGCCAGAACCTCTGACCCGCTGACATCCCCAGTCTTGTTCGCAGCATTTTTATGGATTTTGCGAATGTTCGTGCTGCTTTACTACAGTTTAACATGAGACGATGCCTCGTCTGCCACCATGAACCAAAACCCCTGCCTCCGTGTTTAAACAACCCATATGCAGAACACTGGGCCAGAAGGTACCCTCTACCTGCTGGCCCCGCCACATAAAATGTGTTTCTTCCCATGGTGCCAGTAATGATTTGACATCTTCCTCAACATCTATTGCTGCTGACCCAACAGAAACCATTGAGAGAAAACATCTTTATGATTCTGAAGGACCAAAGTGTTCCTACATTACTATCAAACTACACATTCTTCTTGACTATCTTTACAAACCCAGAAACAATACAGCAATCAAGCTTTGAACACACATTAAAGAGATGTATTTCCAACTTCCCAGAGAGTGAACATTCCAAGAATAATATAGGAATGCAGGCAAATATTTAGGTGTGAGAGATGAATCCCCTATCCTGCAGATATACTCAAACTGTTGTACTCTTGGGAAATTCACATATGGTTTGAAATAAAGACCATACCTTCCTCTTGATTTGTCCACAAGATTTTCTGGAGAGACCCTTGAACCTGGTCTTTGATGGTGGACAGACTGCGACTGGGATTCTGGGCTGTAACGACTTGAAGTTTTAGTTCTCACAGGCGTAGGCACCAAAGCAGACGGTGAATTTTGGAATGTAGAAGTGGGAGGCTGTTGGGGAGGCTGTGAGGAAACTTGATTTCTAGCAAAATCCTGTGTGATAATTTGCTGTGAATAAGAAAAGAAGGAACTGGTTAAATTCACTGAGTACTTGCAAAAAAATGTAGTATAAAAAATCTAGAGATCTTTCTTTTGAGTCCCTCTAGGTATGAAATGTACCTTCTATATGACCCAAAAAGAAAAATTAACTAATGAGAATAATGAAGGACTTACACAGATGTGGTCAGCAAGTGTGATTAGTCGATGGGTTCTGGGCACATGCCCCACCGCCTCGGCCTGTGAAGAGGGGGGCAGCTGCTGCTGTGGAGATGGAGATTCCTGCTGGGGTCGGTAGTGGTGCACTGGTCCTTCATACTGCCTGGCAGCCTCATCTGACAGAGCACAGACAGATGTCTCACCCCACGATGCCCCTGCCTTTCACCATTACCCAAGGTGAAACACCACTCAGGAGGAACATGTGGAAGGAATGCGGCACATGTCTCTACTCAGAGGTCATACTTAATTTTGAAGAAAAAATTTTGACAGAACCAGAGGACTAGTACACAAGAAATGTGAAAGCCTAAGTGGAAAAATAAATTAATATCAACTATTTTATATATCATTAAAATATAACAGAGTTCAGTAATAGCTTAAAATTGTTTTTCATTAGTGCAGTTTTAAGTGTTTCTAAAGCAGACTCATATTAAGATTACTCTGAAACAAAACTAACGGGTTATTTCTTAATGCTCTAAAAGCAAATAATAAGTACAAATATGAAAAGATGCAAACCGGTGGCTCGAAAGGACATACTTTCTGCTTGATTTGCCTTGACAACCTCTGGCTGGTAGGTGGGCGGTTTCTCCTGGGGTGGTGCAGGTGAGCTGGCAGGGCTTATCACTTCAATAGCATCGTTAGGAGTTTCATACCGGTGAGAAGATACTTTAAGAAAAGAATAGAATCCTATTTTAAAGCTAATCCTATGAGAAGTTTCAGAAGCCCAAGTTTGTCAAACCCATTTATATGTTTTCCTTTTTTATCCTCAGAATATTCAATGATACACAGTAACAAGCTCAATGGGCTGGTATCAAAGGACCACAAGTGCTTCCCTGGTGGTCCTAATATGAGCAGGGTACCAAGTTTTCTAAAGTTTTGTGGGCTCTGAGACCCTTAGGTGAGGCACAAGAAAGAACAGACTGGTGACATTCCCCTGGAAATCACCAGGAAATATTCATCAGAGGAGAGAAAACAAACGAGAAAGAAGGTCTTAACTATTCACTGTTTCCATTAATTTCAATTCTGTGGGAGTCAGTGCTTAGAAAAACTGTGAGGTTACAAAGGCTTTGTTATCCCAATGATTTTAAAGCTATAGATTAAGTGACATTATACAATGATTTTCTTAAATGGATGGAGTGCTGCTGACAAAAATCACTCCAAATAATTTTTTAGCACCATGTTACACTGTAAAAATAAACAGAAATGGCAGGGAATGTCAAAAGAGAAGCAAATTCATTCCGCTGGCAGAAAGGGAGGATGCCCACATCAGAAAGGTCCAGGCAGCTTTTCACAGTCCTGCCTTGGGCTCACAGCTGTGAACTGGGGAGAAGCAGATCTAACCTCCCACACAGGCACTTTCTGACTTTAGAGTGCTCTTTGCATCTACAGGCTCCCCCAAAGTATCAGAAAACTGTCAGAGTCCCAGAGGGTCTGTGACCCTGGACTGGATGAACAGGTGTCAGAAGTGCTGGACATGGGTTTGGGTGCAGAAGGTGAAAGTGAATCCCTCACTAGGTCCCCCACCAGTAATCCCCTGGTACTCAGCTGAACAGCTCCTTCCTCCTACCCCCGCCAGGTCATGGGAGTTGCGGTTGTCTGGGTTCCAGTATACTCAGATGAACATAAACCTTAATGGAAATCATGTTCAGGGAACTAAAATATATCACTATATTCAAAGCAATTTACTTCGTGCTTTTGTATCCACTGCTACTCATCACTGTTTATGTACCCAGCATCCTTAGTTGGCTTAACACAACCAAGAAAGTCTGATGCCAAACTGTGTTCACTTGCTGTGAAGCCTGGAGGGTGAGGTGAAGGAGCTGTGCTTCATAACTTCAGGGGGAGGGAGGATCACAAGAGAAAAACTGCAAATAGCCTGTGGACTTCATACAAGTAATTTACCCAGAGGGAAAAAAGATAACCACACTCAGAAACAAGAATAGTCAGAAAAGAAGCCAGATTTTCTACTAAGGCCTCTTAAAGTCAAACTCCTACAACAAGGTTTTGGTTTGTGATGCAAACTGTAGCGAGGTGTTAATCATAAACCCAGGCTAAAGAAGTCTTTTATCTACACAACAAACTACCAAGCTACCCCCTTCTCTACCAAAACCTCGGTAATGTGGAAGATATTTACCCAAATTATGATTTTGCATGGAGGTAAAAATAATTGCACATTGCATGCTGGTGCACAAGGAATCATTTTTTTCATTATCTCCAACTCTAACTCAATTTCATTCAAGGAAACAACAGAGAGATAACCATGTATGGTTAAATTACTTCGGCATATTTGCAGATGCTTATTTAAATACCTGTGCGTAGAAAAAAGGGAACCCTCCTACACTGCTGGTGGGAATGCAAATTAGTTCAACCATTGTGGAAAGCAGTATGGAGGTTCCTCAAAAAACTCAAAATAGAAATACCATTTGACCCAGGAATCCCACTCCTAGGAATTTACCCTAAGAATCCAGGAGCCCAGTTTCAAAAAGACAGATGCACCCCTATGTTTATCGCAGCACTATTTACAAAAGCCAAGAAATGGAAGCAACCTAAGTGTCCATCAGTAGATGAATGGATTAAGAAGATGTGGTACATATACACAATGGAATATTATTCAGCCATAAGAAGAAAACAAATCCTACCATTTGCAACAACATGGATGGAGCTAGAGGGTATTATGCTCAGTGAAATAAGCCAAGCCCAAAAAGACAAGTATCAAATGATTTCACTCATATGTGGAGTATAAGAACAAAGAAAAAAACTGAAGGAACAAAACAGCAGCAGACTTACAGAACCCAAGAACGGACTAATAGTTACCAAAGGGAAAGGGACTGGGGAAGATGGGTGGGAAGGGAGGGATAAGAGGGTAAAAGGGGCATTACGATTAGCAGACGTAAGGTAGGGGGGGCACGTGGAGGGCTATACAACTCAGAGAAGACAAGTAGTGATTCTATAGCATCTCACTATGCTGATGGACAGTGACTAATGGGGTTGGTGGGGGGACCTGATGAAGGGGGTAGTTTAATCACCGTAATATTGCACATGTAATTGTAGGTTAATGATACCAAAATAAATTGTAAAAAAAAAATAAAAAAAATACCTGTGTGTTCCTTCAGGAATTCTATACCAGATTTAGGCAACAGTTTAGAAAATAAAGTAACTTTTCTAGCATTTTACAGATTTGTAAATTCTTACAGACTTACAGGGTAGGTGTCAAAGTTCTATCCAAATTTGATCAAACTCCAACTTGCAAAACAGGTACAATATAAATACCAATTACCAATAATAAGGTGATCTCACTTTTTAAAAATCTGAACCTAAGAAAAAGGATAGAAGAGGGTGTCAGCCTAAATACTGAACCACCTCCTAGAAAACACTTCTTGAGAAATTAGGCCCCAGTAGCACAGGGCTTCATGATCCATCTGGCCCCTTTCAGATGCCTGCAAATGTTAGTTAAGTTTTGCCCCTATCTATCTACTTTCCAACTTTAACTCTATGAAGGGCACAGTTTCCTCATGGAAAATACTTGATATACTTAAGAAGCTCTGATATTTAAATAATCATAAGACTAGAAGAGACATTTTTGCACTACTGATCCACAAAACCTTTCTATTACATTTACAATCAAGATTAGGATTTTCTTTATATCATATTTTTCTGCTTTACCTAAAGAATAAAGTAATTCTTTACTCAGATATCACATTGCAAAACTCAGATTGAGATACATACAGCTACTAGAAGAGTCTGAACTTTGAGAGCCACGTTCCCTTGCATCCTTGTCCGAGGCAATTTGCCGGGTGATGATCACGTCTATGAAGTTAGCTGCAGTAATGGTAGTCTTCCCTCGGGTCCTTAGCTCTTCCTCATATCTGGATTTTGGAGGAGGCCCTTTATCTTTCCCAGCCTCAGAATAAACTACTGAAGAATGAGGCTGGGGCTTGCCACTTGGAAAGGCTGAAGAAGTGTACAGACACTGAACAGATCTCTTCTCCACCTCCAGGGTGTTCTGCTCTAGCTGCTGCTGTTCACTAACTGCTGCTGACCTGCTTCTCAAATTTTCTTCTAACCTGGCAGCTTCATGCTTACTCTCTTTTGTTTTGGAAACATCCATCTGGGGGGCAGAAGCTGCAGCATCCACCAGAGCAGCCAGGGCATCTGCAGCCGTGTTGTAACGGGACGCTGGCAGGCCTTGGCTTATTGAAGGGCCCCCAGCAGGCAGTGGCCTGTAAATAAAACCAAACCACAGCTCTGTGAAGGGAGGCTTGACTGGAGGGTGTGGCAGGGAGATAAAAGGGCAAACTGCAATAACAAAAAAATGTTGAACACGCAGAAAATCATTAAAATACTTGCACACTGGCAGTCACAAATTAAAATGTGTATAGAAGAGACTGGTAATATTTTTGTCAAAATGTTAAGTAGAAAGGAGACTTACATGATCCGCAGCTGAGCACTTGGATCCAGTGGTGTGATTACACTGGTTCCATTAGTTCCCTGGAAAACACTGGGTCTTTGCTGCAACATGGTCTCCTGAGCTCTTACTGAAGGGGATGGAGAGCGAACATATCCATGACTGCCAGGCCGGCCAGGCTGTTCTGAGCCTGCAGGGGCCAAAAAAAAAAGACAAGACACATGATAAGGATGAAACTAGAGACAACAACATTTAAGCTTTGTTAATTTCCTAATATTCTTCAATAGAAGACAGGAAAGTGAAGTAAGAAACTTGCTATCCCACTTTCTGGCCTCTCTAGAAATATGTTCTACAAGAGCTTCTCAATAAAGATGCAATTAAACCACCCTAATAATCTGAAACAAAAACATCAGTTATCATTTATTGTCATTTCCATTTCTGAGACAAGTTTCTTTCTTGATTCCAGAGAGAAAACAAAAATAACATCAACAATGAAGAACTAGTACAAATCGGACAGGTTCATCTCTGATTCTCCCACAAACTCTGGTGTGATTATCATTTCCAAAATCAAATTCGTACAACTATGCAAGTATACAATGAAAACAATATACTGCTGCCACCCCAGGTTTGAGGCTGGTTCTGCAGCCCCAGCTCCTCCTGCTCCAGGCCGTACTGCCCTCGCCAGGGGACTGTTGCTCTCGGCAAGCTCTTTTTTGACACGAAATCATTCATGCTACCTCCCCAAAGTCTCAGCTGCACTAACTATATTCTTCAGCATTTGAGACGTTTTTTGTTCCCTTAATCTTAGGCTTTCCCATAACAAAGCCACAACTTAGACACAAACTTGGTCAAAACTACATCACTCAGAGAAATCTCAAATCCTCAAAGCCCCTCTCTAATCACCTTATATTCCTTTTACTCTATGCTATTTCTAACATATTCTTTTCCTCATAAGAGCATAAGTTTTAGCCTATGCCCCTATTCTCACAGCAGGGACCACCTAGGTAGGATAACCTTCTCAGCAATTTTCTCCCTGCTGGCCATACATCAGCTGTTGTATTTCCATAGGGTATATTACTAGAAGTGGACTTGCTATTTAAATTTTTTATATCCAAAAAGATATAAATTTACACTGCCACTGACAATGTATAAGTCTGTGTTTCTTCAGACACTCTGACACAGAATATTTACCAAACTTTCTGATGGAGAAAATGGTATTTGATTGTCTTGAATCGGCATTTAATCATCAGTGGGATCACAAGCATTTTTAAAATATAGGAACTTTACCAAAGTTACATGCCACTTATGCTTGGCTTTCTTTAATTAAATCAACTTCCATGTTTTTATGCAATCAGTAATCAATTAATTGCATGTACTCAACACCACGGTGCTACCTCACAACTCATTAGAGCATTTCCTGTGGTCAGACACTTAATCATTTTTTATTACACACAGACAATAGGTTACATATAATTATCTTCAGGCTTTGCAACCATTGATTGTTCAAGATAAACCCTCAAATACAATAACCAGCTTCTGTGCTCCTTCCTCCAGCCCTGCACACTTCTCTCTGTGATGATGTCTCTGATGCCCTTTGCCTCTACCTGTAACGTCCCTCCCAGTGACACCTAAGGATTGATCTGCTCCTCTCTTCACAAATCTCATTCGAGCTGGAATTTTAACTCTTGCAGATGACTCCTGAGTCACGATCTGTATCTGAGCTGTCTTTTCTCCTAAGTGCCATATCTGTGCATCTCACAATACAGACAGGGTGAAGGGTTTGATTACACTGACAAAAACAGTATAAAAAGACAAAATATAAACTGTGGAGAAGAACAAATGTCCCAAAGACACATCAGACAAGTCAGGTCCAAAATAAAAATCACTGCCTCTTTACTTTCACGAATCCTGCAGATCAATCTTGTTTCTCATCTCTCCTCACTCCCTACCTATATCTTGGTATCGCTAAGTCCTTTGATTACCTTAACAACACTCTTCCAGGCAGTTCCTTCCTGGCCATTCCCAGTGTCAACACATCTCTGCCGTCATTAGTACACATGTGACTGTTGACACAGTCTGCCTGTCCTGGCACCAGCCCACACCCACCTTCAGGGTTCTAATCCACTTTATGCCACTCTCTTGTATCAATGCCCCTCTGACATGTCACCTGCCTCCTGCACTGACGGCACCTTCACCTATTCTTCCCAATGCCACACCACCTTCTAGCCATAGTCTCCATTCTTCCTTTAAGCTCCAGCTCAACAACATGTATGTCTTCACGTTTGGCAGCCTTCAGCTCTAAAGAACCTGGCACCCAGCGTCTTCAGGCTCAAGTGCAGCCAATGGCGAGGGCCAAACCAAAATGATACTTTCTTCATGACAATTTCATTTTCCTGTTTAAAATTCATCTCTGCACCATTTCAACATCTGTAGCACTTTCATCTGCACTTCACTTAAGGCATGCATTTACTTTCTCATAGTTCTTGTTTGTAAGATCACCTTGGCACCCCCACACTAAGCACAGTGCCCCATCCTACTGGACTGCCAAGAACTGTCTACAGAATGACAAGCCATCCCGTTCACCTGGCCGAAGATAGAGGTCTGAGGAGGCTGCGGCCATCCGCTCACGCTCGCGTTCCTTCTCTCGCTCCCTTTCAGCACTTGTAGCAGCTGCAAGGTGTGTTGAGTGTCCTGCAAAACACATAAATCTGCAACTTAAAGACAAAAATACCAACCTGTCAGGCACATCAAACCATTTTTAAGTTTTTAAGTGGCTGAAAATGTTTCAAAAAGCTCTAAATTTTAGATGTAGGAAGTCTGCTTTATTAAGAATCTTGGATGGCAACTGGAGCGTAACACAAGCTTTTAGGATATTTCCAGAGTATCTAGAACAAATGACATATAGGAATTATTACTAAATATTAAATGAAAAATAGCATACCAAATGGGGAAAAAAGTGCCCAAAGTATCTTCAAACGCTATGCTGTACACATTTGAGCATGTTGGTCGTAACAGAATGTGTGACTGAAATTCTTACCTGGAGACATAGAAGCAGAGTTGTATGGCCTAGGAGGGAAAGTGATCTGTGTTCCAGGAATATAAGTGATTCTGTCCATGGGAGGGGTACTTGTTCCCCCTGGATGAGGCACTAAAATTGCCGGAGGCATGTTGGTCAGGTCAATGATTCCTGCTCAAAAGATATATACAGTAAAATCATGTTAAATGTAAGTGTTATTCTGAAAAACGGATCTAGACACGGTTTTTTAATTTATCTCTGTAACTGAATGATACCTTGTATATAGTATAAACAAAAATGTTTATGATCACCATTACTTTAAGAACTTCTTTAAATCTAGAGGACATGAAATACTGTGCCCCATACCATAACCTAAAAGCACAGAGAGATTAAAGAGACACAGCAAACTGGTAAAACAATGATTTCAAATACTCAGCACACTGATTTGGTTTAGTTGTTTCAGTGTTTCCTAAAACCCCATCTCCACACATTACTTTGCCTCTGAGGGCTAAAAGGCTACAGACAGAAGGATATTGCCACCTTTTTTTCCCACCATCGTTTATTCAATAAATATTTATTGATACTGGGTACACATAATGAACTGTACAAAAGCTGAACCACAAAGGCACACACCCCTTGTTGCTGGGTAAGGGAGACCCAGCTGCTGCTCTCGTGGGGAGAGTCCCCTGGCCACATCTGGGCGCAAGTTCACTTGCATCTGCTGTGAGGTAATGTAATCATTTAGGATTGTCTGTCTTGTGTTCTCCATTGCATAAAGCTGGTATTGACTTGGGTAACCTGGAGTTGGTGAAAGCTGTCTCTGAAATAGGTAAGCAGCAGCTGCTGATTGAGAGAATGAGAGAAAGGCATTTAGTTTAGTCTGGGTGAAATTCACTTGCTAAACATCACCGACGTTTGGGGCTCTTACTGTGGAGCTAATATGCACACGCAACGTGTAGGTGGTGCACTACAGATTAAGGGGGATTCATTTTAGACCTTGATATATCAGCAGTATGAATTTATACATTCTAATGTCTGATGTCGGATGTAATGGAAAAGGGGAAACAAACTAGACAAAATGTGAGTATTAACATTTTCACCAGCAGAACAGTAGCTAAAAAAAAATTCTCAGGTAGTTTCACTTTCAGTCTTTGCCATGTAACTTTTCTACATTTTCACCTGAAGTCTCCAAGAGCTGTGTTTGAAAATAAAATTATTTTTTTAGTACTGATCATCCAATGCAACCAAATGGAAATATATGTGAAAACACTTTGTGACAAACAGTAACTTTATTTTTGCAGAAGTGAAAATGATTAGTCTACAAGCATTTAACTAATACATGTGCTTTGGAGCAGAGATTCACAAACTTCTTCTCTCAAGGGCCAGAGGGTTAATATTTTAGAGTTTGTGAACCATGTGGTCTCTGCTGCACCTATTCCACACTGCCACTGTTAGCATGAAAGCAGCCGCATGAATGTGCATGGATGTGTTCTAGTAAAACTTAATTTACACCAACAGGCCACAGCAGGATCTGGCCCATAGGCTGTAGTTTGGTAACTCTGGGTTAGAGCATGACACAAGATGCTGAGAAGGGGTATGCATGATAAGAAGTAGAAGATAATGGCTCTGCCCTCAAAACATTCTATAAAGTAGGGACTACAATGCAACACTAAACTAAGTTTCAATTTTACCTGAACTTGAGTGAACTACTTTATATATGTAAGTTCTCCCTAAAAAACAAATGTCAGGTTTTCTGGAATGTCTGCTTCCCCTTCACCTAGAACTCCCAGCCAGGTAAGTCTGTCAGCTGACTGGGGTGGGAGACTTCCACTTGGGCTCCTGAAACTTTATGTTTCCAAGTGACAATTTGATGGCACTGATATAATTTCAGATAAAATACTTTCTACAGGTACCTACCTACTGTGAAATGTAAATGACCATTAGGAATCTTGGCACACTGGTAATGAAAATTGCTTCCTTAAGAACCAAGAAAAAACCCAGCTATTCTGTCTCAATTTCAACTTGAAGGAGGTAACAAGCAAGCCATTTAGGACAGAGAAGCGGTCTGAGCAGAAAACACATGTCTGCATGAGGCTCATATGGCAGGAGGAACAGGGACTGGGACATGGAAAGATAGGTGGAGCTGCACAGCAGTGGGTCACCACTGCCCTGCCAGCCCAGAGACTCCCTGTCACCTTGCTGACGGACTTTGCCTTTGTACAGCACACTGCCCTCAGCCCCTGGCAGGAGCACCACTGTGCCCGGAGCAGACCGCTGCCAGGAAAACCTACACACTTCGGCACCCACCAGAATCACATTTACCCGTAGCCATTGGTGTCTGTTCCAGCTGTACCTCTACTGCAATTAGGGAACTTAATGAAAGAGTCTGTGAAATGATGAGAGAAGACAGAAAAGAGGGGTCTCTCCAGAAGTTGACTGCTTTGGAAAGATGTGATACACAAACTGAATCAAGTATGGGACTAGACAATTTTAAGGGATGGAAGAAATCTGGAGGGATTCTATATTTAGATCACTTTGAAGTGCCCTTCAATACTAGCTTCACTTAAAAAAACAAATCTGGAAACGTGAGTATTGTGTATACAAAAAAGACAATGGTGAGGTTTAATCAGTGGAGCCTGGCCTTAGATCAGAACACTGGTAAATGAATCTCTATGTTGTAAATTAAAAGTTTAATGAATGCCTGTGTCATTTAAAAATAATTCTTCACATTAAGTCAATATTTCAATCAGCTTGACCAAATACAATCAGATAAGAGGGCTTTTCAAATACTTATTATTTTTAGTTATTTAATGGGAGCTGGCAATGGGAGTGTACAGTTTGTGACAATTCACTGAGCTGTGTATCACCATATCTGCAACAGTCGGCAAACTGTAATTTAATAAAGAGAAAGCTTAAGAAGTCATACAGCTGTATTATTTCTTTACCATAAATTATCACTGCCCACTCTGCTTACCAGGATCCAGAGCCCTGTGAAATGGCATGGCTGGATCCAAATGTGTAGGAAGATGGCTCCGATAAACCTCTCCTGCAGTGCTGCCCCTGTGATGGGGATCAAAAGGGCTGTGGCTCACTGCAGGGTCCACCCCAGGTACTGGAGACTTCGATGGTATACTTTCCCTCTGGGTAGGGGTCAGGGTTGATTTTCTTTCATGATTGGCAGACTTGCTAGAAGAAATTGTAACTGGGGGGAAAAAAAGCCACCACCACAAATTAAGAAAACTTGTTAAGTAGCCTATCCATTTCTCAACCATGCAAATACAGACTATATTTATGTAATATTTTGTTATTCTCTTTCCACTAAACATTTATTATTTAATCTTGCAAAATATGCAAACATGAAAAACTAGCAGAAGTGTCAGAGTTCTAAAAAATATTACCACATTTTGGACTATACACAAGCGTTTTACCACCTACTGTTAAAATTAAAAAGGAAGTTAAATATTCTTGAAATCACATTATAAACGGTTTTGTTCTCTGTGTGGCTTTAATACTCAAAATTCTTTTGATCCCACATATATCAAATCTCAACTTCCTCCCTTGCCTGCATTACCAAGCCACCTTGCTGCCTATCAGTCACTAAATTGTATTATTTTTCCTTGCTCTGTACTTCCACAAAGACTTTCTCTTATTACCTCACCAACATCAATCTCCTCCCTACTTGAGCCTCTTGTCTTCCAAACAATGTTACTCAGAAAGGTTAGATTATCCCATCAAGGCCTATCAGAGGCAAACACTTATTGGCCATCACCCTTAATTGTTTTAATTATGTAAAACACACAGAACAAAACATTTACCATTTTAGCCATTTTGAAGGGTACAATTCAGTGGCATTAATACAATAAATCCACAATGTTGTACAACCATCACCCCACCTAATTATTATACAGCTGACCCTTGGACAACACGGAGGGTGGGGGTGCCAAACCCTTGCACCACCCCACAGTTAAAAGCCTGCATATAACTGACTCCCCAAAATCTCAATAGCCACTGATGACCAGAGGCCTTCCTGATAATATAAAGTTGATTAATACATACTTTGTATATTACATGCATTTTATATACACTGTATTCTTACAATTAAGTTAGAGAAAAATGTTTTTACAAATTATGATTCTCCAAAATATTTTCCAATGTATTTACTGAGAAAAATCCACATACAAGTGGACTTGAACAGTTCAAAACCAAGTTGTTCAAAGACCAACTGTAGTTTGATAATATCAGCTTTGCCATGATTAAACAAATCTGCCTGTCAAAATCAAAAAGTCACACAACATTTATTACATCCCCTTCCATTGCTCCAATATGAAGTGACTTTTCCCTCTGAAAGAAAATTCTTCTCCTTCAAAACTGGAGCCAAAAGGTTGGATTCACCACCCTATCCATAAGCAGCAATTCCCTTTTCTCCTCCCTCTGAGCTACTCTCCCCCCACTGCCTAAAGCACCTTCACCTTTACAACCCTTGCAGTGTCCAGCCCAGGACCTTACACATGAGCCCTCGATGGATATGTATTTGAAATAAATTTAAAATGGTAAGTGGATATATTTTTAAGGGCCTCAGGGATCTGTTTCGGGATCATTTGGTAAAAACCAATGCCTCCTACCTCACTGATGCACCTGCAGCAGCATAAACCCCAAGGAGGTGGAGAGTTACGGTAACAACAAGAGTTCACATTTACTGAGTCCTTCAAAAATAGTGGGTACTATTCTTTTAAAGTCCTTTAAACATACTACCTCATTTTCTCTTCACAACAATCCAGTGAAGTAGGTTTTAATATTACATTATTATTTTATGGATGAGGAAAGCTAAGTACCTTGTCCAGGTTCATACAGTAAGAACCTTAACTCAAGCCCCAACAATCTTATTCCAGAGTCTACGCTTTCCAGCTACCATGCCAAACTGCCACTGATGAACAACTGTCGAAATTGACTTCCAGAAAACCTTGTAAGATCAGCAGAAAAACCACTCTAAGAATATACTTACTCTTGAGCATTTCTGGGCTCATTACGTTCTGCACTTGATTATAATACCAGGAATTTTACCTACAATTATACGTACTTTTGATTTGTCTTCCATAGCTCTGGCATCAAGCACAACCTACAGATCTCAACAGTCTAAAGCTAAAGATTTGACATGTACTGCTCGCCAGAGGTGAAAAAGTGCAATAAAAATGACCAGGCAAGGATGAAGAGTCACATACCATCAGAAGTTCTGTTCATCATGGGGGAGCCTCTGGACATGGTGTTTTGATAACTCACAGGTGTTCGCCGAGCGCTGGTGTCTTCATAAATCCCCGGGCTCAGCTGTGCTTTGGGAGCTTCGTGAAGTGTTGACCTAAGAACGGAGGGGCCAGAGCTTACCACCGATGTGTGCCGGGAACGCACTGGCTCGCCTGCTTTTACTTCCTCGTATTTTCCCCGTTCTACCACTTTTATGTTCTCTGGTACAATTTCCAGCGGAGGCATTCCACGGGGTAGTTTGCTAGGCCCCGTGATTAAGGATTTGACATTGTGTTTGATTGCAGACTGCCCTGAGTTGCTGTCAAACTTTACTGGTGTGCCCTAAAGGGAAAGAGACAAACATTACTGGTAACCACGGCATCTGAATACTTTTCCATCTCACAGGTATGTTTGACTCATGGCAACCCTACTTTGCTGTAATAACCTTCACTGTCTGCGGATGCCTCACTCACCAGCCACCAGTTCTGAGCTGCACACTTTCTCACATCACACAACCCACACCATGGACATACAAGAGCACACATGAAACTTCCACATTTACTGCCAAGAGATCTGACTCATAAGAACTACTTAGAATTATTAAGTCTCACTTTTTAAAATGCTTCATAAATGCCACACCCTGAAGTGGAGTGGCTGACAAAAAGAGACACGATCTAGGTACCTGGGAGATAGAACCTTCAATTATCGGCCTCGTGCTCTGGACCACTTCTGGAGTTTTTCGGCTTTCCTGAGTTAAAATATCTTGCCGTGGAATCTCATGAATGGAACGCCCCATCTCTTTGATGGTAGTAATGCCGTCATACGGTTTTCCTTTGGTAATGGCACCTTCGAAAGCTCGTATGGGAGGACTCTCCCTTTTGATCTGTTTGGGGTACTTGAGGCCATCCTCAAAGCTTTCAGCTGTTGCTCTCGGTGTGCCTTCGGAAAGGGATTCAAGAAACATACTTATTAAAATAACACCAGTGGTCACATGACAATGATACTGAGCTGTGTCCTTAAAAATTGTTAAAAGGGTATCTTTTGTTACATATATTTTCCCACAATTTAAAAAATTAATGCCTTTGCCACCTTGCAATTTCTAATCAATTTTTTGTTCACAACAAATCCTTAAATATTCATCAGTCATTATTTTTTTAGGACTGCTTAAGATTTAATACATCATTCATCACAATCACAGGATGGTTCTTACATAATGAAGATGTCTTTATATTCAAAGATTCAGCAACTATCATATTTAAATAAATTATGCAGATGGGAGACAGAAAAGATATAATCAAAACTTCAATATCTAATATTTCAAAAGGAAAAAATATCTTGAAAAGCAAGTTTCATTCACTGCAAACTAATGTCCAACTACTTTGCAGTGAGGTATTCACAAATAAAAGCCAATAACAAACAAAGTTTACCCTGCATTATGGAACCAGACAGCACAGTCCTCTCTTTGAGGTCAGAATGAGGGCTCCCCCTGGGTAACGCTCGACATATGAGCCCTTTCAAAACAAGAAAGCAATTCAAATATTAAACATGATGTGTATGTAAATTCACATATACTTTATACTGTCCTTAGAGTATACATTTTTAGATGAAAGCTGTATAGAGAAAGGGATATTTTAATTTTGTGAATTATTCAGAAGAATATCATGGAAAAAATAAAAATTGGAAATAACCAATATGACATCATCTCTTTCTTTTTAAATGTTTCCTAAATAGAAAATGGCCAAGAAGACATCCATTATATTTCAAAAAGAAAGATACTTTTGAAACTAAATCTAAAATCCTAATCCTTCTTTATCAAGGTGAGAGAAAATACAGAGGGATTGGAAATCACTGTTTTAGGTCTGAAATACATCTGTAAGGAAAAACATGAAGGATGGGTACCTCAGAAATAGATAAAATATATTAAATGAAACATGTAAATCAAAATTAAAGAGTTGCAAATAACCTCTTAAGTTTCATGTTATATTGCTGATAAATCTCAATCAAGAATTGAAAAGAACCACACTAACATAAAAGGAAGTGAGTTTTTTTTTAACTACAGAAAAAATCTAGCTCTTAGACAATTACACAAGAATCCTAAAATTTATTTCATCTAGATTAAAGTTAAATGGCTGAGGTAGGTTAAGAGTTAAACAAAGTGAGTCATTAATAGAACAAAACCAGGGCTATCATTACTGAATGCATATCATGAGCAACACAAAGTTGAACACCTGTTTCTAATCCTCACACAATGGTAGGTCCCTCCCTTAATTTACAGAGGAAGAAACGGACACAGAGAAATCTACCAGATACGGGTAAAGATGGGACTCAAGTACATGTCTTGGCTCTATTACACCACTTCCCCTGCCTCCCAATAAAAACAACGTTCTGACAATGAAGTTTACATTTTTAAACTCACTTAAACAGGAATAATCTACAAATTATATGAGCATTCTAACAGTTACCTGTGATATAACCAATTCTACTTAATTTTGCCTCCCTCCATTGTCATGAACCGCTTGATTTATATGCAGATATGAATATAAATTTAAACTTATATAAATATTTCCTATATTATTACATATGTATTTCTATACCATATATTAATACAAGTTTCACTTACATATTAATATAAATATAGATTTCAACAGGGATTAGAACACAACCTCAATCAACAATGCAAACTTACTATATAAAATTAAGTGTATCTAACTAATGTTCTGGAAACAGTTTACCCTCTAATGGTGCTGATACAGGAGACTCCCTCATTGACAACCCTTGCTTAATATTTCCTTCCACTGATTCATAGGTTCTTTTTAAACTGATTTCATGAGCTGTTCTTGGACTCCTTGTCCCTTCTCGAGCATTCTTAATATCTGCAAGATATAGAAACAAGAATTTCTCAGAGTCCAAGGCTTATTGTACAATAAGTAAGTTGTTTTAATTTCATAGTCTATCTTATAAAAATAATAATATAAAAACTAGTCAATCTATATGCATCTGTGTTCATGATACTTGTAAAAATGTTTTCATTCATTCAAATATATCTATTGAGTGCCAAGCATAAGCTAGGCTTGCAGATGAGGTTAACAAATTTAAGTTTCCTCCCTCATGAAACTTACCCAGTACTGGCAGATATAGATAAATAGGCAATTACTATAGAGTGAAGTATGTACCATGAAAAGCTAATTACAATGCACTATGAAAATGCTGGAAGGAAACCTAACACCAAAGGCTCAGATAAGACTGCCCAGAAGGAGTAATGTTTAAGCTGAGAACTAAGGGATAACAAAGGTTGCTTAAGTCAAAGGTAAAAGGAGGAAGAGGTGATACAGGCCAAGGGAACAGGGAGCACAACAGTGAGAGTCCAAGGCAAGACAAAGTAAGGTACTTTAAAAGAATTTAAACTCAGCAAATGGCCAATGTGCAGATTGGAGCTGGGAGGATGAGTACAGGGGAAGAAAATGCAAAGCGGTTAAGGGGAAAAGTGGGAAGGGAACAATCTGAACAGGTAAGCTGAAAGCAAATCATAGAGGGACAATAAAGTTGAGGTAAAGGGCTTAGGGCTTACAAGGTCTTGAAGGCAAGATTCAAGCAGAAGTGACATGACATACAGTTTTGAATATGGGTTAAAACTGAAGCTAGGGAGATCCTCTGGGCAGCACAAAGTTACCCAGATGAAAGATGACAGTGACAGTGGGGAATCCGGAGAAATGCACAAATTCCAGAGACTTCAGGAAAAGAACAGAAACAACTTAGTGACTGACTGATGTGGAAAGGAGTTGTAAAGATGATATCTGGCTTAGGCAATGTACATTAATTGTTCCCCCAGAAAAAAACTGTAAATCAATACACACAAAACATTAAAACAAGAAAAGAGGAAGAAAGTTACCATGTATTTTGCATCAGGCGCTGTGTGCTCACACACTTTATTCCTTTGTATACGAACACAAAGATAAACATGACTAATGACTATTCAGATCACAAGAACAGTTCCAAATGAGAACTCAAATTCAAGTCCAACACTTGGGTTTTATACCATAACTGTGTCATTCTTATAAAATAATATTACTGGGAAAAATAACTTAAGAATACATCTAAAGGGGGTAGTTTAATCATCACAATATTGCTCATGTAATTGTAGGTTAATGATACTAAAATAAAATAAATTGTAAAAAAAAAAGAATAAAAAAAAAAGAATACATCTAAAGAAAATGTTTACATATGTAGACAGTAAAATAGTTATATATAAGGAAGATTTAAATTCAGTACTCTTTCCAAGATTACCAGACTATTATCTACTCTAATTCTTAACTCATGAAATAGGAATCCTTTTAAATAAAAGTGATTTTATTAAAGTTAAACAAAGATTCTTTTCCTGGACTAAACTGACTGACCACAGGTGATACAGCTACGACACTTACTCTGGGCTCTACACTGTTAATCACTTTTCACTGACTGTCTCAGTTAATTTTTCACAAAAGTTTCATGAGAAGATACTATTATTAACACCCTTTTTACAGAGAAGAAACTTGGGCTCAGGTAAGAAAAACTCCAAAGCAAGTATGTGGGGACGCAAAGCCTGTGTTTTTAGTCACACATTACAGCACTGACTTCCATATACAGACATAGTACTTACTATCATATGATAAGATGTGTCCACTTTTGCCTTCATAAATAACATGGCCTTTTGATGCAGCCTCCTCTCTGCCTTTCTCAGGACTGCTCTCTTCAATGGGCATTCTAGAAATGGCTCCCTTCACCAAAGCCTCAGTGGGTATGCCAGCCTGGGACAGAGCAGGAGTACCCTGCCATCAAATCAAACACAACCATCAGAAGAGTCACTTGCACTTAAGGAAACGCAAGACACTCAGAATATTTAACCTACCACACTGAGACTCAGATCAATCCACACCTTCAAAGAAAGGACAAGCACACGAGAGGAAATCAGACATTAAGTTTATATAAACAGAAAAAAATACTGTACCTTTGTCCTTAACCCCTGACACACAAAACTTCCTATAATGCTGATAGGTATATGAGTTGAATCAGCCTTCTTTTGCACCTTGAAGTCAAACCTCTATGAAGGCACTTAACTCTCAAAAAAATTTTGTCTTAAGACCTAAAATCACGTAAATGTAATGAATTTTCAATATTTCTAGTAAAAATAAAATGATAAATCAAGTTTAAATTAGAGTCCCACAACTTTCTTTCATACTGTGGTAAGAAGAAAAAAGAACTTTCAATTACCAAACCATCTGCTGGGTTACACCGCTGGTCATCAATAAAAGGAGGGGACAAAAAACTCAAGATGCCATTGTTTTATGATTTGGATTCAGTTTAGGTTGCATCACCTGAATTTCTGCCATCATTAGTCCTCTCCTGGGCAGCCTATGGCCATGGTTCTTTTACCTTTCCTTTAACAATAAACCCTTCCTTCAGGGTAAGCCATTCACAGAACCGAGTACGTACAATACTTTGTGAAAGTGAGCTACCTGGGTTGCAGCGAGAGTGGGAAGCCCAGAGCGAGTCTGCTCACACATGTAGTGTCCCCCAGATGCCAGGGAAGACAATCTGAAACCACGTGGTTAGAGTGGAAGAAGGACCAAAGCAAAGCAGGTGCTCATCTGGCCGCTCGGGGGGCTCAGCAGCGACATCTGGGAATTCTAAACACGCACTGCAGAAGTGCTCGTGTCATGCAGACAGACTAACTTGAAAATAAACAGATAAAGCTAAGCCTTGTTTGATCCTGTTCATTCTGTCTTCCTACCCACCATTTGGATACTACAGTGAAAATGAAGAGGAAAAAATAATACACATAGGCCATTTATTTTTCTTCTGTCTACATTAAAGTGTTTGCTAAATGTGAAAACTAATTTCAGGGGAACATATACTTTGGTCAAATGTGGAAGGAGAGATTTGAAGTCATGCCACTTTCTAGGTCACTATATTCCATACTGTCTATAAACTATGCCGTAGGGAGGAATCCCTGGGGAATCTTGCTAAAATGAAGATTCTGATTTAATAGGTCTGCAGTGGGAACTACACCTGCTGTGTTATTCTAACAAGCTCCCGGGTGACGCTGATGCTTTGGGACACAGACTACAAGTGGTCAGCATGGTGAGAACATGGCTTTCAAACAGTCACGCAGCAGAATCACTGGGGGGCTGGAAACAGACTGCTGTCCCCCTACCATGGTGAGCCATCAGGAATCAAGGTGGGGCCTGAGCATTTATTTGTCTAACGACTTCCCAGGTGAACCTGATGCTTCTGGTCTGGGGACCACACTTTAACAACAACTGCTAGGGAACAGGAACAAAAGGCGAGGAAGAACAGATCAGAGATCCTGAGACAGGTACAATACACAAAAGCACAGGATTTTGTTAACAATCATTTCCCAAAATAGAATTTTCCTTTCCCTGATCTACAATAATAAAGAGGACTGTTATACTACTATTCAAAAATCAACATCCGAGGAAAAGAGAGACCTTTTATTAATCAAACTGGCAATCTGTTGTGCTTAAAATTGGAAGATCTTGGTTTTTGGTGTGTTTGTTAACTGTCATCCATATCAGTTAAGCATTAGATTCTAGCAGGGCAGCTTACACACTGAGACTATAAACATTCCTTTTCAAAAGGGGCAAAAGTAAGTGAATAATTCATAATAATTTTCTTCTCAATATGCATTTAAGCTGAACACATGGTAAAGCTTTGCCAGGAAGACAGTAAGAGCTGCATCAATTAGAACTTGTGTCTTCTGCCAATCTGCAAATAACTAACCTTTTCAATTGAACCACACACAGTACAGGTAACATAGTTTTCAGTCAAAACGATCACATTAATGTCTTTCTACAGATGGTTTATGGATCTGGGGTTTATCATCACTGAGACCTAGTCCCATAACCCAGAACAATGAACTGAATCACAAAACTATATTGCTTTTCCAGCCAAAGCTCTTGAGGCATTACTTCTAGTTTTCTCGTTAGTTAGGGCTCAGTATATTAAGAGTGATCATAACTAACCTGAGTGATAGAGCCCCGTAGAGATGGGATGCTTTCCACAGAAATTTTGCTGGTTGGAGTTCCCCGAGTTATACTTCCTTCTTGAATGGCTCCTGTGGTACCTGAATAAAAAAATTATCATCAAATTATACTCCCTACCCTGGAAAACACAAAACAAAAACAAATTAGCCCCTACTTGAGAGAGGGTTAAGAGAAGTACACAGCACCACAAAAAATAATAGTCTGTCTTTTAGTGAAATGTACTTTTAAAAGCATATTGCAATTATTAAAAAGGACTACTGAAACATCGAATTTCAAAAGTTTATATCATTTTTATGCTGAAAGAAACCTTAACTTTAGAATTTAAAGGCTCTAATTAAAAAGCCCATCATTAAAACATGCCCATGACTTACTTTAATAAACTGACTGGTGACAAAAGTTTAACATTTCTACCGAACAGCAATATTTTACCTCTGACCACTCCTTCATGTTGTGCCCTGACCAATAAACCCTCAGGTTGTGAGTTTTGGCTTCGGGGAGAAAATTCTTCCTGCTTGATGTAGGGCACAGCAGCTATGGGCCAAAGCAAGAGAAAAATGTGGATACCAAGTGCTGACTTACCAACTGTGAGGTACACATGCAAAAAATCGGTAGTGTTTACTCACTGACCTGATTTGGCAGATTCCTGTTGCCGTGGCAGTCCAAGAGAGATGGAGCCTACTGAGGGCTTAGCTGTCTCTTGAGTGTAGGAAGCCTGATTATGAGAAGTCAAATATGTGCCGGGTGTTCCCTAAAAATAATTTTAAAAGGCTAAAATAACACTCGTTTCTTAAGGTCAACTATAAATTTAATGTTCATATTTTCTTTATAAAAATTTATACCCTACTGTCCAAAATTAAGAATAGGTATTTGTAAAGCAAGAAAACCCTTGTCAGAGATTGCTTAAATTAAAAAAATTTTTTTAAAGAGTAAGAAGTATCCTCTGAAGTTACCATAATTTCACATAGATAATGTTTACTTAGAAGTATACTCAAAATATAAACTACTATTATTAATAACATTATGCCTCTTGAAATGCTATGGGATAGTGGTAAGTGAAAATCGTAGACCAAATACTTCCAAAAACTTTCCTCCACAAAGGTAACCAGAAAACCAACAAAAATAGAGTGAACCTTTTAATTTGGAAATTCACCAAAGGCTTGCAGAAATCTGGGAGCATTTATTCAAGAAAAATAGCACAATCTAGGTAAAAACAGTGAGTTTTGTGGCATTTGAACTGCCCTATTGGCTGCTCTCAAATACTTTCTGCAAACCCCCAAGCTCTGTGGTAGCCTTGAAAATCAACAGCCCTCTTTATGGTGAAAACTAGCAGCCAGACAGTCACCAAAGGAGAAAGAACAGGGTTGGAGCTCCATAAGAGACTCATTCCCAGATAACTGTCATTTGATTTGTCTGGTGGTTCTCTGACAGACTCATTTGCAAAGGTTGTTTGTATTGGACCTGACTGTGGTGGGGAAGGAGGCCCATGCTTGTCAAAACAATTAGAGTTGGCTGATTTAACCACATCACTGCCTGAGGCAGTACATAACAGCTAGGGCAAACAACAGTATAACCAAAAAGGAATGAAATAGTCATAGTAGGTTTGAAAAGCTCCAAAATATCCCCAGGAATCTAGAAAGGCATGCGCATGTGCAAGCTAGGAAAGATGTGAGAAGGCTGTATGTTCTCACCTCAGTTGACCTTAAGGCTCTGTGAACACAGGAAATGAAGACTAAGGTAGAGATTGTCAGCTGCCTGACTGAACGCTGACGGTATGTGCCCAGTGCACAGAGCCCCTCAGTAAAGACTGGGAAACATTCACTCAGCATTTAAATCTGTCCGATCATTAGCTGACCACTAACCAAACAGACACTGCAGTGTTTCATCAGCTGACATGTCATACATGACACAAGAATACGGACTGTACAGAAGGAGTTTAAAGAAGTCGCTAAGCAAATAAACAAAGACAAACAGCAGCCACAATAAATCTTAGCAGAGGAAAGAGTCTCATTTCCAGATATGCCATATTATGTTATGTAAAATGTCCACTTTTCAACCAAAAATTGCAAGACATGCAAAGAAACAAAAAAGTATGACCCATACACGGTGGGAGAAAAAAGTGGTAAATAAAAACTGTGCATGGGTTTTAGAATTTCTAGAACAAGATTTTAAATCAGTCATTACAAATATGTTCAAAGAACTATAGGAAACCACATCTAAAGAATTAAAGGAAAAGATGTAAACGATGTCTCATGACATAGAGAATATCAACTAAGATAAAGAAATCATAAAAAGAGAACCGTATAGAAATTCTCAAGTTGAAAAGTATAAAAACTGGAGAAGAGGGAAAAAAGCAAACTATCAGCAACTAAGAATAAAAGGAAATGTGAAGGGCGCTCATGAAGTCTATAGTTAAGATACCTACCAGTGAAATACTGAATGCCTCCCTTCTAATATGGGCAACAAGGAAAGCATATTCTCCTTACTACTTCTATTAAACATTGTACTAAAAGCTCCACCTTAGCCAGTTCAATAAAACAAGAAAAAGAAAAGGCATAAGGGTTAGAAAGGAAGAAGTGAAACTTCATTTGCATATGATATACATACATAGAAAATCCTAAGAAATCTACCAAAAACAAAAAACAAAACCCCTACTAGAAGCAATAAGTAAATATTACTGGAGATAGAGTCAAGATATAAAAATTAACTGTTTTATACACTATCAAGAAATGGAAAATGAAATTTCTAAAAATAATATCATTTATAAAAATATAAAATACATGAACATAATCAAATTAACTGAAAATAAGTCTAAGAAAACCTCTACAGTGAAAACTACAAAACACTGTTGAGATTAAAGACTCAAATAAATGTAAAGGTAAACATCCTCATGTTAGAAGATTAGAAGATTCCATGTCTTAAAATCTTCATTCCTTTCCCAAATTAATCTACAGATTTAATGCAGTCCCAACCAAAATCTCAACAGAATTTTTTGTAGACACTGACAAACTGATTATATACAATTTATATGGAAATAGAAAAAGACAAAGAAGAGCCAAAACAATCTTGAAAAATAAAAGCACTACAGGATTTACACTACATGATTTCAAGGCTTACTATAAAGGTATAGTAATCAAGATTCTGGTACTGATGAAAGGATGGACAGGTAGATCAATGGAACAAAACAGGATCCAGAAACAGACTCAAATATACAGTCAAATTATTTTTGACAAAGGCACTAAAGCAATCAAATGAGAGAAAGAAAAGACTTTCAAACAGTGTTACTGGAACTGCAAATCCAAATGGATAAATGAATGCTGATCCTGACCTCACACTGTTCACAAAAAATTAATTAGACACAGATAACAGACCTAAATGTAAAAGCCAAAACTATAATATATACATAATTCCTAAAGTCTGCTCATCAAAAACACCAGAACAAAATAAAACACAGGCCACTAAAACAGAAAATATTTAACAGAGATCCTTCATCCTTACTATATAAAGAACTTCTACAACCTAATAATAAAAAGACTTAATAATAATAATACTTTGAAACAGTCACTTCATAATCAGATGTACAAATACAAATGGCAAGTATTAGCAAAGTGTTCAACATCATTCGTTGTCAGGGAAATGCAAAATAAAAAGCACAATGAAATATTATACACCTATTAGTATGACTAAAATAAAAAAGGCTGGTAACAGCAAACAGAGCAACCTGAAGGCTTATATATTGTTGATGGCATGTAAAATGGTAGAACCGCCCTTGAAAATTAAAAGTAAAACATATATATATACCCAGAAATTCCACTCTCAGGGAAATTAGAGAAATGGAAACAAATGTTTACAAAGAGCCCCATACAAGAATGTTCCTATCAGCTTTATTCACAGTAGCCAACAAGCAGGAACAGCTCAGGTTTCCATGAACAAGAAAGTGGATAAACAGACTGGTATGTACATACAATGGAGTATTATTAAGCAATAAAAAGGAAGAAACTATTGATTAAAAAAAAACCTCGATGAATCCCTAAAACCATTATTCTAAAGAGGACACAGAAGATTATACACTGTGTGATCCATTTACATGAAGTACTAGAAAAGGAAAAACTGATCTATGACAATAGAAAGTAAAACTGGTTGCTTGAGGCAGTGGAAAAGAAGAATGCCTAGGAAGGGGCATGAGAAAACTTTCTAAAATAATGGAAATAGTCTATAACTTGACAGGGGTGTGGTCTCTGGTTGTGCACATTGGTCAGAACTGAATGAACCATTAAGATCAGACCATGAGTTTTTTGTTTTTTTTTTAGGTAATGCACCAGGAAAAAAAAGAAAGAGAGAGAATGGCTAAAGTCAGACTAAAATAGGGCTTACCAATCATTTACAATTTCATATTTAGAGTCTTTACAATCCTGAGTCACCAAATATTCTAGTACTTGAAAATATTCGATTTTCATCTACACCACACTAACTTCAGGGCACCTATGTGCCTTCTATGAGTTAAACCAGTGTGCCATGGCCATTCCATCTGGGCACGTAACTCATGCAAACCTCCTATGTGGCATGGAGTACAGTGATTGCTACATTTTCTGGTCACTGTCTCTTCATATACAGACACATTTTTGTTTACTAGAACTCTGACAAATTAGTATGAGAAGGAGGGAAAATTTTTACCAGAACAGGATTCAACAGGAAATCTACCAGGAAGGGAAGCTGTTGTACCTGTGAGATGGAGCCTCCCAATATAAAAGACGGCTTTTCTGAGGCAACTGTGCTTTTGGATGATGGGATGAGAGGAGGAGGTGGCCTAGTAGGTCGAGTTGTAGGAAGTCGGACCCCTTCAGGGAGATTAGTTATCACTTGATGTGGAGCAGGCTGGAGGACTTTAAAAAGGAAAAAATATATATTTAAAATAGGTAGAATATTGCAAACTAGGAAACTATCTCAGTCATTCCTGAATTTTTCAATCATAAATTGAATTTGAAGTACAAGATGAAGCTGAGGATGAACATTTCAATTTTAAATTTCTCTTCCACTTGAATTAACCCTGTGTACATATTTGGTCACAAATGATATTTGTGAGGTTAAAATATTCAATTCCCTGTCAAACCAGTAATTTCAAGCTGATGTTCATTTCAGACTATTTTTGCTTAGCACATGCAAATGGCAATCTTTAATAATTTTTTCTCCCTCTATCACTCGCTGGACCTCATAATGGAGGTGAGAAAAAAGGACACTTCTTAGGAATAGCTGATATTACAATTCTGGAGACTGTACAGATATGATCTGACCACCAATTATATACCCTCTTTTCATCTTGCATAATCTGAGAAACATTTACTGATTCTGGGTCTCACAGATACTTGAGTTTCTTGTGGGGTGGGGGAATCCCATGATTTTTACGAAGTACATGTACTCTTAAAAGAAAAGCCAGTCAATGTCATAGTATTTATGTGTAAACACAGATTTTCCAGTGGCCCCGAGAATCTCAACTGAATACAACTGATGATGGAATGCAGAGAAACAAGAAAGTCCTCTTGATACAGCAAGGACACGTCCTGGGAAAGCAGTTCATTCACGAGGCTAAACCACCCATGTCTAACATCTGTAGGAAGATGGCCAGCAGCCACTGCACAGAGGAACAATATTTACCTGGTGGGACACTATAGCGGGCTGCACTCCTATCAGGCTGTGGAGCGGCTTTACTGACTTCTCTCGGAGAGAGCCTACACGGTGACGCTGACCTTGCTGCAGTACTCTGCATCTGTGCTTCCTGTTCTAGGGCACGTCTGACCTCAGCATAAGGCATATAGGCGACTGATTTTCCTAAGAAAGTTAAAGTTATCAAAATAAGGGAAGAACCCCAAATTAAAATAGTAAGTGTGAAAGGACCAAGCCCACACCATCCAGGGGCAGATTCAACTATATACTAATATCAAGGTCTAAAATTCCTGGGGGAAAATCCACACACAAAGAGGATAAGAGACCCTATAAATCTAAATCTTCTGTGTACATACCATCACTGTGACCTAATAAAATCCTCAAAAACTCAATTATGATCGTTCCCTTAAAAGGACAAAGAACTCATTCACATTAGGAGAATCAACTGTTTCCACATGCAATCAAGGTAACAACAGCCAAACATCAGATTATCCAGCCATTCTGTGGACTCAAGTCTGACCTAATTACAGGCCAGATCTCTGAGGATTTCAACTCTTATAATTAGCCTGTTGAAGCCCACTGCTTAATAGAGAAATAAGTGTAATTAGGAAATGGAAGAAGCCTTTACAAAAGATGCAGATCGAACTATTCCAAAAAACTCACACAAGCTTATAAAACTTTTTATTTTACTACAACAATACTAATGAAAATTACTGCCCATCCATAATTTACTTTGACCTAAAGGGTGTATCAAATATGTAGTCATATTACACTTAAATACATATAATCATATATATATATATATATAATTTTTTCCATTTTAAAGTGAAATGGACAATACTGTAATTTTGGAAAATCAGAAAAGCACAAAGAAGAAAGTGAAAATCATCCTAATGGGAACTACTTAGATTTGTGGCATTTTAATATCTGCCAGAGCAAATTCCCATTCATTTTATTCTTTTATTGCTTACCTAGTGTTATTTACTTATTCTAGATAAATCTAAATTTAAAATCACTTTCAGTACTTCCTCACCAGAGTATCATTGGAATTTTCACTGGACTTGCATTAAATTTATGAATACAGGAAACTAGATGTTTTGTAAAGTAAGTTTTCTATTTGAGAAACCTAGATTTTTTTCATATAGGTCTTATACACTCCTTGGTAAAAATTATTCATAGGTATTTTGTGTTTTCTTGCTAGAAAGACCATCTTTTTCATATATATGGGTATATATATGTAACTGATTGCTGCAGATATATAGGAGAGAAAGATGTGAGTTTCTGAATTTCGGTTTTTTCTAGCAAACTTAATGAACTTCCCTTTTAACTCTAATAACTTTCCAGTTGATTCTTTTAGGCTTTCTAGGCAGATAATTTTGTGAATAATTTTTCTTCTTCTCAAATACAATACCTAAACCCCTTTTTTGGTTCCTTTTTTCCTCACTGCACTGTAGTAAGTAAGGGTGGCCATCCTGATAGCACCTAATCAAAGGGAAGGTCTCTAGCATTGCACTAGTAAGTAAAGGTTTGTAACTGTTTTCAAATAAAGATTCATTAGCACAAGGCATATAAAGTTCTTTGGTTTACTAAAATACTTTTAAAAACCAGAAACAATCACAGTAATATTAGCTGATATAAAGAATGTCATATGTGCAGGGCACTGTGCATTATTACATGAATTATCTCTCTTAGCCCTCACGACCAATGAGATTAATACCATTTTACAGATGAGGAAACGAGGAGTAGAAGAATCACGCTTAATTGCCAACCAAGGTTATGCTACCAGTGATTTTTCAAAAGCAGTGTGCTCCCTGACCCTGAGGCTCTAACCCACAGTGTAATAATGTCTCTCTGAAGCACAAGGTGTTGAATTTCAGGTGTCTCTGGCATATCCATCAAGATGATGGTACTGTCCTTCTCTGATATATTAATATAATGAATTAGATTGTTTAGTGTCCTAATACTGTGCAGACTTATTAAATAAACCAACTGCGAAAGAAAATCACTTCTTCCTAACAAGAGAACTTAACATGATAGTGTATTATAAATTCAGTGCTTGATTGTTTTATCTTTTCCAGTTAAGTGTATAATTATGTGGTTAGATCTATTTTGTCATAGCAGAGTTCAAGAAAAAGATGGAAATTTAGATGGTTTCAATTAAATTTAGATGGTAGCTCAATTACAGCTATTTAAATTATCATGTACTCAAAGCTGAAAAAGTAATCATCAACAAAACAAATTCAGTTGCATGGAAGCATTAACTCTCACTTCCATTGGATAGACTCTGTTAAACCTGCATCAGAAGTTCAATTCTAACACTATCTCTACTTGTGTAAAATTGAGTTCCTTCACTGTAGGAAAGGGGCTTTGAACTAAAGCAGAGAGTCAGCTTGTACAAATGTTACTGAAGTGAAAACGATTCTTCTCTAAGGTTCTTCAAGCTTCTTCTGCAGATGAAAAGGCTGTAAGCCACTCGAAAATGGCACATCTAATAATTAGTTGTTACAGTGACATCAAGAGAAGAGTACAACCAAATAGCTGGACAAGTGCTGCCTGGTACTCTCTAAAATGAGACCATGCAGGGAAAAGTCAAAACATGGTTCTAATTCAGAGAGATGGTACCAGTTTGGTGATGGAAATCCACATGCTGACTATATTTAACATTTTATAAACTATTCTATGACACTGCATTGGAATCATTTGTACCAAACATTCTGCATATAAGCAATTTAACTACAAATGTATAAATTTTGGGGGGAGATTATCCTTTACACTGAACTGTAAGATAGCAATAAATTCAGAGGGGACTTCAGGCCCTTGTTGAATAAATTACTGGATGAATATACTAGGTAAGTTAGCTAAAACAAAAGTTAACCTTGGGATACAGTGTAATCAACTATCCCAGTTTATGGAGTCACCCTGAACCAAACTGGTGTCATATTAAATGACATTTTGGTGTTATATTAATCAAAAATATAATTAGTTTGGTTTTAAGACGACTGCATTATGATTAAAAATTAGGATACCACTCAGATCTAAACCACATGGATTAATGTAATTGAAATCAGAAAAATGCAATTCACAGTTTGGAGTCTCAGAATTTGGGGCTTTAGCCTTGTTCCGTCTCTCCAGTTCCCAATTACAACCCATTCTGTGAAGCAGATCAAGAAAAGATATGGAAGTCCTAAAGTAACTATACGATATACATATTAGATGATCCAGATATTAGAAAATCCAGATACGAGTAACATTAAACTTGAGCATGAATTCAGCAAATACCATTTGAATGTCATTATTTCTAGGTTTTAATTCTTCCTCACAAAATTTACTCTAATCATTTATGTAAGGAATAATCAACAGTTTTAAACTATTCTATAACTTACATTCTCATGATGACAGATGTTTCTCATAATTGGAATGTGCAAAAGACAAGCACCTCTGCTAAGTCCACATATACTCTGTAGCTCATTTAATTCATTCCTTCAACAAGTAATTATTGAGTGCACACTGTGTCATATATCGAGTTAGGGATTAAGGATTCTCCAGATGCAATATACTAAAAACCCAAAAATTACCCATGTCTTTAACATTCTTTTTCAAGAAATAATTCACTTAGCAACTTTTATACACCCAGGCTTGGTGGGAATTTTCACTCTGATTCACATTTTTACTAGCATAAGATCTGTATTTAAAACACTAACAATCTTATGTTTAAAACTCTAACATAAGAGGTTTAGTGTGTCATATAACTAATAACTCATTATTGGTGTAATGGAGAGGGTGTCAAGATCACTCAGTACCACAGTTCCTGTTTTATATTAAATAGCCCTTGAAATGCATGGCTTTCTATAGCTAATAGCTCTTACTTATCTATATAAAGTACTACAAAGAGTTTACTGAATCATTACAAAAAACTATGCCATAATCACTGATGACTTTAATGTATCTTCATGGTATATATTACTACACTATGTGTATACTAATTATTAGTAGTATATAAAATAAAATGACATATGTATATTATACATAATATTATATATAAAATAATGCTGAGCCATGCATTCTTAAACAATATACAATGTTCATTCTTTCTTATGGGTTATAATCTCAGCAAGGTAGAGATTAGACAAACAGATAATTTGTACTTTACAGATAGAAAACTAAAGCTCAGAAAGGTTAAGTGACTTGCCCATGGCCACACAACTGGTAAAAGCTGAGGTGAGGATTGAGTCAAGAGTCTGAATGGCACTATACACCACACAAAGTTGTCTCCCATCATATCAGAGAATTAGAATATTACCCTGTTATAAGTGATTTGCTTGGAGGACAGGATTACAATTCTTACTCTGAAAACTAAGATGAAAGGAACATAAAGCATGGCTTTTATATCAGTCTTCCAACATAAAGATTATTTCACATTAACAAGAGGTCTATTAAAAATGTTACTGCCATCCTTTAGTAGTCAGTAACACTAACATTCCTTGATAGTTTAACTGAAGTCAATTTAAAGAAATTTTATCTGTTAGGGACAAAAGTAATAAATCAATTGATACACTGATAAATTACAAAAACACAAGGGACTCTACTTTTGAGTACAGCTTTAAGAAAACATTTCACAAAAGTTCTTTGTGGTGATACCTCTACCTACCTTCCCACTCTCTGTTTGGACTCTTGGAGGTGCCACATGGACTTGTAGAACTTCTACATTCCAGATCTATCTGCTCTTGCCTCTGCCGTTGCTCCTCCAGGAGTGCTGACTCATGCACTGCTTTAATGTGTCGCTGGTAGAGGGCATAGCCACTTACTGGGGTTCCAATTGGTATATTACACGGGGTGCAGGAAACCTACAGGGAAAAAAAACACAAATATGCCAATGACCAAAATAATAATTATCATTTGTTATAAGTAATGCTTATTTATGTAACATTACTGGTATAAATGATTTTACCATAAAGTAATCTTCAGTATAATGCTTAAAATGATAAACAATTACTTTCAGAACTGAACACAATATAAATCACAAAAGTTGTGATATCAAAAATCCAAATCAGAAATTAAAATACTTTCATCTGTTTCTAAATTATGATTGTCGATTCCCTGGTGGCTCTACCATGGGTCCTAGACCCTGCCACATGTCCTCTCACCACTCCACTTCTGTGTATTTAAATGTCATCTATATGTCAACAACTCGTAAATTTTTATTTCGAAGACGTTTTCTCCCAGTTACACACTCATAAAATTGCCAACCTAACAATTCCAGTTGGGTATCTCAAACCACCTCAAACCTTACATTCATTAACTGAACTTTTCAATTTCTAAACTCAATGCTTCTTTATCCAGTGGTGGACACTGTCGAGAACGGAGCCTCAGGAGCTGAAGACAGAAGCCTGGCAGTCAACCTTGACGAATCAACCTCCTCCCCTCCCACAATCAACTCTAACATACCAGTTCTCTTCACGGCAAAATTAAATGTTACTTCTTCAGACAGGCCATTCCAACCATCCAATAAAATACTTAGCTACCTCCTGATTTTTCCTCTTACAGAAGCCTAGTCACTTGTTCACAGTACACAGCATAGAATTTGTAGTAATGTTTGCTTTCTTTGTTTATTTTCTTTCTCCCACTTCATGAAGGCAAGAAACCAAGCTGCTTTGTACAATCCTAAATAAAGAACCCCTAAGACAGTCCGTATTTCATGAATGCAAAAGACACCTGGGAAGAGTAGAGATCTGACTTTTTACAGCGCCTATTATCTAGACTTCCATAGTTTTTTCCCACTACTGTGGGCGGGCCTTTTCACAGAACCCAAAATATGCATAATTTTCCTGCCTTTGTGCTTTAGCTTATGTGTAAACATGGCTTTCCTCCTTTTGCTATAAATGAACTCTTTTTGTCCAAACAAAATATTATTTCTTATATGGAGTCCACTTAAGTGTTTCATTAAGAAGGAAGCTTTCTTTCCTCTGAAATAACCAAAGTACATTTTTGTAACCTACCAGAGCATCACATTTTAATTCATTTTAATTTTTACTATGATTTTTTCTATATCTTACTATCAAGACCCATCTCTAAGCTTTTTGAATTCAAAAATTATATAAATATTCCATACAGCATTAAAAATGTTGTCTTGAACTGGACAGATGCTTCAGTAAGTGTTCATTTGAATAATACAATGAATAAATGTTTAAGAATTCTTTTGGTGGGCCTATAATGAACCCACACTTAACATTTACCAATAATCGTGTGAGACAAGAAACAAATTTTTATCCTCTGAAATTAATAGCTAAACATAACTAGTAAAAGACCAATGCCCACCCAAGTGTGGAATGCAGTATCAACAGGGAGTCAAACTGGTAAACATTATTAAGGTAAAATATAAATAAAACTAGATTGTGAATTGTATACTGAAGTTAGCCATTATCTCTATAATTCATTCTAAATATTCTAGTTTTATATATGAAATATACATTCTATATAATATGAACATATATATAAACATATATACTAGGCAACTGTCTTAAAGCAAAACAAAACAAAAACAGAACTTAGTAACATTTATGGCTAGACCATAATATTTCTTTTGTTTTTATTTTTTTTCCATAATTGAAAATGACCATTTCAATCAACGATTACAATGAATCCACTTTAAAAACCAATATATCGGAGGGGGCCCAAGATGGCGGCATGAGCAGGGCGGCAGAAATCTCCTCCCAAAACCACATATATTTGTAAAAATACAACAAATACAACTATTCCTAAAAGAGAGACCAGAAGATACAGTACAACAGCCAGGCTACCTCTACATCTGCAAGAACTCAGTGCTGGACAAAGCGGGTAACATACAAAGCTGTGACCTGGCGGTACCTGAGCACTCCCCCACCCCAGCTCACCGGCAGGAGGAAAACAATGAGAGTGGGGAGGAAGTGGAAGCACAGACTGCTAAATAACCAGCCCTGATGATCTGCACTGGGAGCACAGACACACATCGCATGGTGTGCTGGAGATTAGAGAAACGGAAGGGCAGGATCTGAGATGGAGACTGTGAGCAGGTCCCCACAGCTGGCTCCTCTGGGACAAAAGAAGACTGGGGACTCTTTTAAAAGTCTTAAAGAGAAAAGGCCCCAACAGGTGAACAAAATCGTTCCAGCACACTCAGCCCAGCAGGCTAAGAATCTTGAGGAATATCAGGTCCCCTAACCAGCTGCCAGGTAAAGCAGCCCTGCCAAAGCCCCATCACAGTGATAAGCAGCCTGCCATTCCTTACGTGCCAGGCGGCGCTGTAAAAAGACGGGCGGATCCACCACAACTCTGGAACAGCAAGAGAGCGGCCCCACCCATAGCAAACAAACAGAATCTCCTCCTGGCAGGTGCGCAGCTAACCAGGAAGGGCCATGGAAGCCAGAGCAAGGTACGCAAGGCGTGAAAATGTGCCAGATTTGCTGCAAAATGCACCCGGTGTGGCTGCAAATCCCTGCAGTGCTCTAGGCTAGCCTGAGGGTGGCCCTGCCCAGGGCAGCTCAGGTGATAATCCCAGAGACTGCCTCCAGGTGTGTGAGAAACCACCACATTCTGCGGAAAGGGCAAAGAGAAGAACAAGAAGGAAGGGACTTTGTTCTTCCACCTGACACACGTGTCACCTTCCTGTGCACACTTCTATCATCATGAAAAGACAGAAGAATCTGGCCCAGATGAAATCACCCAGACAAACCCAGAGAGAGGGCCTGGTGGGATATATTTTAAAATCTTCCTGAAAAAGAATTCAGAATAAAAGTCATAACTATGCTCATGGACCTACAGAGAAACATGCAAGAGCAAAGGGAGGAAGTCAGGAAGGACATTACAGAAATGAAACAATTGACTGATGGGCTTAAAAGCACACTGCACGAGGTGCAAGAGACTGTTAATGGAATAGAAATCAAGAGAACAGGAGTACAGAGAACTGAGGCAGAGAGAGATAAAAGGACCTCTAGGAATGAAAGAATATTAAGAGAACTGTGTGACCAATCCAAACGTAACAATATTCACATTATAGGAGTACCAGAGGAAGAAGAGAGAGAAAAAGGGATAGAAAGTGTCTTTGAAGACATAACTGAGGAAAACATCCCCAAGCTGGGAAAGGAAATAGTTTCTCAGATCATGGAGGCCCAGAGATCTCCCAACACAAGAGACCCAAGGAAGACAACACCAAGACAAACAATAATTAAAATGGCAAAGATCAAAGACAAGGACAAAGTATCAAAGGCACCCAGAGAGAGAAAAAAGATCACCTACAAAGGAAAACCCATCAGGCTATCATCAGACTTCTCAACAGAAACCTTACAGGACTGAAGAGAATGGCATGATATATTTAACGTAATGAAACAGAAGGGCCTCGAACCAAGAGTATTGTTTCCAGCACAATTATCATTTAAAATTGAGGGAGGAATTAAACAATTCCCATACAAGCGAAAATTGATGGAATTTGCCTCGCACAGACCAGCTCTACAGGATATCATAAAGGGACTGCTCTAGATGGAAGAATGCCTAAGACTAAAAAGATGTCAACACAGAAAGTAAAATCATACCTAGGAAAGCAGACCATCCAAATACTAACCAAAGGCAAAACGTAAAATCAACTATCCACAAAAACAGTCAAAGGAAATGTAAAAGAGTACAGAATAAAACACCTAGTATATAAACAATGGAGGAGGAATAAGAAGAGAGAAAATAAAGAACCATCAGACTGTGTTTATAATACCTTAACAAGAGAGTTAAGTTAGACTGATAGACAGTAAAGAAGCTACCCTTGAACCTTTGGTAACCACGAATCTAAAGCCAGCAATGGCAATAAGTACATATCCATCAATAATCACCCTAAATGTAAGTGGACTGAATGCACCAATCAAAAGACACAGAGTAACAGAATGGATAAAAAAGCAAGACCCATCTATATGCTGCTTACAAGAGACTCACCTCAAACCCAAAGTTATACACAGACTAAAGGTGAAGGGATGGAAAAACATATTTCACGCAAACAACAAGGAGAAAAAAGCAGATGTTGCAGTACTTGTATCAGACAAAATAGATGTCAAAATGAAGAAAGTACCAAGATATAAAGAAGGAGATTACATAATGATAAAAGTGTCAGTCCAACAAGAGGATATAACCATTATTTAGGTTACAACTACTAACAGAATTAAAGGAGGAAATAGAAAGCAATGCGTTCATTTTAGGAGACTTCAACACACCACACACTCCAAAGGATAGATCGACCAGACAGGAAATAAGTAAAGACACAGAAGCACTGAGCAACACACTAGAACAGATGGACCTAACAGACATCTACACCCAAAAGCAGCAGAATACATATTCTTATCAAGTGCACATGGAACATTTTACAGAATAGACCACATACTAGGCCACAAAAAAAGCCTCAGTGAATTCAGAAATACTGAAATTCTACCAACCAACTTCTCAGATCACAGAGGTATAAAACTAGAAATAAATTTTACAAAGAAAACACAAAGGCTCACAAACTCATGGAGGTTCAACAACATGCTCCTAAATAATCAATGGATCAACAACCAAATTAAAACAGAGATCAAACAATATATGGATACTAAGGACAACAATAATACAAAGCCCCAACTTCTGTGGGACGCAGCAAAGGCAATTCTAAGAGGAAAGTATATTGCAATCCAGGCCTATTTAAAGAAGGAAAACAATTTGAAATGAACAGTCTAAAGTCACAATTATTGAAATTGAAAAATAAGAACAAATGAGGCCTAAAGTCACCAGAAGGAGGGACATAACAACGATCAGAGAAGAAATAAATAAAATGGAGAAGAATAAAACAATAGGAAAAATCAATGAAACCAACAGCTGGTTCATTGAAATCATAAACAAAACAGATAAACCTGTAGCGAGACGTATTAAGAGAAACAGAATATACACACATGAACAGATTCAGAAATGAGAAAAGAAATATCATGATGGACCCCACAGAAATACAAAGAATTATTAGAGAATACTATGAAAATTTATATGCTAACAAGCTGGAAAACCTAGAAAAAATGGACAACTTCTTAGAAAAATACAACCTTCCAAGACTGACCAAGCAAGAAACAGAAAATCTAAACAGACCAATTATCAGCAACGAAATTGAGTAGGTAATCAAAAAACTATCCCAGAACAAAACCACTGGTTCAGATGGATTCACCACTAAATTTAATCAGACATATAGAGAAGAAATAACACTCATTCTCCTTAAAGTTTTATAAAAAAAAGAAGAGGAGGGAATACTTCCAAACTCATTCTATGAAGCCAGCATCACTCTAATACCAAAACCAGACAAAGACCCAACCAAAAAAGAAAACTACAGACCAATATCAATCCCTGATGAACGTACATGCAAAAATACTCAACAAAATATTAGCAAACCAAATTCAAAAATACATCAAGAGGATCATACATCATGATCAAGTGGGATTCATCTCAGGAATGCAAGGATGGTACAACATTCGAAAATCCATCAACATCATCCACCACATCAACAAAAAGAAGAACAAAAACCACATGATCATCTCCATAGATGCTGAAAAAGCATTCGACAAAATTCAACATCCATTCATGATAAAAACTCATGATAAAATGGGTATAGACGGCAAGTACCTCAACATCATAAAGACCATGTATGACAAACCCACAACCAACATCATACTTAACAGTGAGAAGCTGAAAGCTTTTCATCTAAGATCGGGAACAAGACAGGGTGCACACTCTCTCCACTGTTATTCAACATAGTACTGGAGGTCCCAGCCACAGCAATCAGACAAAACAAAGACATACAAGGCATCCAGATTGGTAAAGAAGAAGTCAGACTGTGCAGATGACATGAAATTGTACATACAAAACCCTAAAGACTCCATTCCAAAACTACTAGAACTAATATCTGAATTCAGCAAAGTTGCAGGATACAAAATTAACACACAAAATCTGTTGCTTTCCTATACACTAATGATGAACTAACAGAAAGAGAAATCAGAAAAACTATTCCATTCACAATTGCATCAAAAAGAATAAAATACCTAGGAATAAACCACACCAAGGAAGTGAAAGACCTATACTCTGAAAACTACAAGACACTCCTAAGAGAAATTAAAGAGGACACTAACAAATGGAAATTCATCCCATGCTCTTGGTTAGGAAGAATAAATATTGTCAAAATGGCTATACTACCTAAAGCAATCTACAGATGCAACGCAATACCTATCAAAATACCAATAGCATTCTTCAATGAACTGGAACAAATAGTTCTAAAATTCATATGGAACCAGAAAAGACCCCGAATAGCTAAAGCAATCCTGAAAAGGAAGAATAAAACAGGGGCAATTACGCTCCCAGACTTCAAGCTCTACTACAAAGCCACAGTAAGCAAGACAGTTTGTACTGGGAGAAGAACAGACCCACAGACTAGTGGAACAGAATAGAAAGTCCAGATATTAACCCAAACATATACAGTCAATTACTGTACGATAAAGGAGCCATGGATATACAATGCGGAAATGACAGCCTCTTCAACAGCTGGTGTTGGCAAAACTGGACAGCTATGTGCAAGAGAATGAAACTGGATTACTGTCTAACCCCATACACAAAAGTAAACTCAAAATGGATCAAAGACCTGAATATAAGTCATGAAACCATAAAACTCTTAGAAAAAAACACAGGCAAAAATGTCTTGGACAGAAAAATGAGCGACTTCTTCATGAACCTATCTCCCTGGGCAAGGGTAACAAAAGCAAAAATGAACATGTGGGACTATATCAAGCTGAAAAGCTTCTGTACAGCAAAGGACACCATCAGTAGAACAAAAAGACATCCTACAGTATGGGAGAATATATTCATTAATGACATCAGATAAGGGGTTGACATCCAAAATATAGAAAGAGGTCACACACCTCTACAAACAAAAAGTAAATGATCCAATTAAAAAATGGGCAGAGGATCTGAACAGACACTTCTCCAAAGAAGAAATTCAGACGGCCAACAGGCTCATGAAATGATACTCCACATCGCTAATCATCAGAGAAATGCAAATTAAAACCACAATGAGATATCACCTCACACCAGTACGGATGGCCAACATCCAAAACACAAACAACAACAAATGTTGGCGACGATGTGGAGAAAGGGGAACCCCCCTTCGCTGCTGGTGGGAAAGCAAATTAGTTCAACTATTGTGGAAAGCTGTATGGAGGTTCCTCAAAAAACTCAAAATAGAAAATACCATTTGACCCAGGAATTCCACTCCTAGGAATTTACCCTAAGAATGCAGCAGCCCAGTTTCAAAAAGACAGATGCACCCCTATGTTTATTGCAGCACTATTTACAATAGCCAAGAAATGGAAGCAACCTAAGTGTCCATCAGTAGATGAATGGATAAAGAAGATGTGGTACATATACCCAATGGAATATTATTCAGCCATAGGAAGAAAACAAATCCAGTCATTTGCAACAACATGGATGGAGCTAGAGGGTATTATGCTCAGTGAAATAAGCCAGGTGGAAAACGACAAGTATGAAATGATTTCACTCATATGTGGAGTATAAGAAGAAAGAAAAACCGAAGGAACAAAACAGCAGCAGACTCCAGAATCCAAGAATGGACTAACAGTTACCAAAGGGAAAGGGACTGGGGAGGATGGGTGGGAAGGAAAGGACAAGGGGGGGAAAAGGGGCATTACGATTTGCAGACATAATGCAGGGGGGGGTACGTTGGGGGCCTGTGCAACTCAGAGAAGACAAGTAGTGATTCTGTAGCATCTCACTATGCTGATGGGCAGTGACTGTTATGGGGTATGTGGGGGGGACTTGATGATGTGGAGAGTCTAGTATCCATAATGTTGCGCATGTAATTGTAGATTAATGATACCAAAATAAAATAAACCAATATATCAACAGATGAATGGAGAAACAAAATCTGGTATTTGCATACAATGGGGTTTCATCAGCCTTAGAAAGGCAGGAGATAGAGACATGTTACAACATGGATTCATCTTGAGAATATCACACTGATAAGCCAGTCACAAAAAGACAAATCTGTATGATTACATTAATATGAGATCTCTAAAGTAGCCAAAGTCATAGTGACAGAGAGTAGAATGGTGGTTACTAGTAAGGGGGGAGTTATGTTTTAATGGGTAGTTTCAGTTTTGCACCATGAAAAAGTTCTGGAGATTTGCTTCACAACAATGTGAATGTACTTAACACTTACTAAACTGTACACTTAAAATAGTATGGTAAATTTTATGTTGTTCATTTTCTACCACAATTTTTTACAAGATGAAGTACTGATTAAAGAAAAGAAGAAATGTCTCTAAAGGTCTTTTTTTTTCAAAGTCACTATTCTTACACTGAAAACTTACCATTGGTGGGATAACAGCAGCTCTATGCTGAAGCTGTGGCAGGTCCAGTGGATTTGGTTTTATTGGGGATGAGACCAGTAAAGAGCTAGTGGGGTTTAACAATGAAGGTTTTGAGTCCATAGGAAACATTCTGTAATTGGAAATAAAATAAAGATAAATATATTTTTATTTAAGACTTTAAACAATCACCATAATTCCTTCTAAGTTAGTATGTACATAAGATACTTGAATGGATAAGGAAAAAGGAATCTAGAATACTACTTTCCCAGGTTAAAAAAACTAAATAATATTGATTTTTAGGTTGAAATTTATCTGAATTTAGTCATCTGCATCTAACCAAAAAAAAAAAAAAAAAAAACAGTCTGGATAAATGTCATTATAAAATATTAGGTCCTAACTTCTTACCACTAACAGGTTACAAACTAGTCACCTGTTACAGGATATTTTGCTAGAATAATAAAGTAGTTTTTAAAACATTTCAAATAAGCCACCATTTTAAAATTGAGAATTTCACCCAAAATTTTGACTCCTGGTTTCTCATGAAAAAATGGGAAGACCAGTCAGTGCAGAACCAGCATCCCACACAGCAACACACTGATTTGCAGCAGCTGTGCTGTCAGCGGGTCCATGCTTCTGTGTTCACCACAGCATCTGTCACCTGACACTCCAGCTGCTTCACTTGTTTTCAGTGCCTACACTTGAGCTTAGGACACCCAATATATGAATTGGGGAAATCACACATCTGTGCCATATCTTTTTGGCTTGATCATACTTCCCAATGTTGTCAGTTATTGGAGGAAGATTATTATTTTAAAAGGTATAAATTGATAAGAAAACTAGGATGTGTGAAAGAAAAAAATTCATATTTTATATAAAGAATAAAGATGTGTTTACAGATGTAGAAAACTGAAGATATGTTAATAGTTTGGAAGTGTTGTAGACTTTTAGGCGTCATTCAAAAATACAATATATTTACAAAGAATTTCTGAATTTCAAGAATACTGTCATATTTGTCTCTTAGTATGCTCCTCTTTTAGGACTACTACCATCCTAATTTTTCCTTCATTTATAAATACAGGTACCAAAACCAACAGTGAAAAATAGAGATAATCCTCATTTTAGATGACATATTTCATTAAAGAATGCTTAAAAGGGCAACACAGCTTGAATCCATTTATTCTTACTCCAAAGTCTGGGACAACTAAAATCTAGATTGCTGTAATATGAGGGGAAAAGAATGCTAGATGGTTGAATATTCAGGAAAATCAATGATTAGCTAGGATCACTATTTTATTTCAATTCTTCTTGATGAAAATTCTAGTATCTACTATATAAAAATCTCTTAGGAGAAATCATCAGTGTAATATTTAAAATTATTCTAGTATCAAATCTCATTCTATAGAGTATATGAGATAAATAAAATATACTGGATATGGACTGAAAGCACAGTGACATCAGGACACACTATAAAAGTCGAGCTTTGAACAGAATTTGGCTGTCTGTTGAGTGGCTTACCTGCCTCTTTATTAAAAAAAGGGGAAGAAAGGAAACTGGTCAAGAGGCAGTGTAGGAAGACCCTGTACTTACTTCCTCCCACAGACACACTGAATTTACACCAACATACAGAGCAATTCCTCCTGAAGAACTGAGGGCTGGAAGAACCTTAACAGCTTCTGCACAACTGAGAGGGACCACAGAGAGAAGGGTTGGAGAGATGGAGACACAGTAACAACAGGAACCCCATCCCCAATGCTACAACCTGCAACAGGAAGGGATAACATTGTGGGGCTCGTCAGACTCATCTGCCCTGGGGCACAGCAAAAAAGAAAATAGAGCAGTTTAAAGAAGCAGCTAAACTGTAAGTGAAGAAAATCCATTTACTAACCCTAGAACATCCTCCAAATGGTGAGGGTACTGCTGGAACTCTCTCCAGGGCTGGAGGTGCTGGCAAAAGAGTCATGTTTATGTTCCCCCTCCACCTTAATGGAGCAAATAGGAACAGGATCCAAGCACTCCAGCTGGCCTCCTAAGAATTACCCCAGCAAACACCAAGCCACCAGCCCACCCTACTTCAAAGCCATCTCACCAAGAGGTCAATGGCACAGTGTACAACAGAACACTCCTGGTCTGTGTCCACTCCACCTCCAGCTGTCTCACCAAGGTAGCCTAGGTGCAAAACACCCCACCATACCACACGTGAACACCTCTTCCAGCTCCAGCCCTCCACCAGGGCAGCCCCAGCACAGAGTACCCCAGGACCTCCAGCCTGAGCCTGTTCCAGTTCTAGTTGTCCTGGCATGGGGCACCACCATAGGACTCCTAAACCCCCCCCTCCCACTCCACTCTCTCTCGCCAGCCAGGGCCACCAGACACACACAATCTACCAAGGGGATGTTTCTACACAACGTGCCACTCCTTGAATGTGGCTATACCTAATTCATAGAAACAAACAGAGAAAATCAAACAAAAGGAGGAGAGAGAGGAGTATGTTCAAATTAAGAGAGCAACACCTCAGAAAAAAATAAATAAATAAAATGGAGATAAGCAATTTACGTAATAATGAGTTGAAAGTAATAGTCATAAAGATGCTCACCAGACTGGAGAGAAGGTGGATAAACTCAGTAAAACTTTAACAAAGAGACAGAGCATATAAAAGAGCCAGTCAGAGCTGAAGAATACAGTAACTGAAATGAAAAATACACCAGAGGGAATTAATAGATTAGAGGATGCAGAAGAATGGATCAGCAATTTGGAAGACAGTATTAATGGACAGCAAAAAAGTTTTTTAAAATGAGGGTAGGCCAAGGGACCTCTGCAACAACACAAAGCATACTTGATTCACATTATAGGGGTTGCAGAAGAAGAGAGAGAGAAAGGGGCAGAAAACTTACTTGACTAAATAATAGCTGAAAACTTCCCTAACCTGGGTAGGAAACAGACATCCAGGTCTAGGAAGCACAGAGAGGCTCAATAAAGATGAATCCAAGGAGGTCCACACCAAGACATATTATACTTAAAGTGACAAAATCTGAAAAGATAGAATTTTAAAGGCAGCAAGAAAAAAAAGAGTTACAACAAGGGAAACTCTTAGATTTTAAGATGATTTTCTAGCAGGAACTTTGCAGGCCAGAATAGAGTGGCAGGATATACCTAAGGGGCTGAAAGGGAAAAACAGGCCACCAAGAATACTCTACCCAACCAGATTATCATTCAGAATTGAAGGAAAGATAAAAAGATAAAGATAAAAATTGAAGGAAAGTTTCCCAAACAAAAGCGAGCCACACAAGATGTGTTTAAAAGGTCTTAAGTGGAAAAGTAAAGGCTAGAAAAAAGAAAATATGTGCAAGAAAAAATATGATTGGTAAAGACAACTATATTGTAAAGACAGTAACTCACCCACTTAAAAAGTTAATATGAAGGTTAAAAGACAAAAATAGTAAATCAACTGTAACTACAAGTAGTTAAGCAATACACAAAATAAAAAGATGTCCAAAAACATGAAGGGGGAGAAAGAGATAGTAGAAACACAGTGCTTTTAGAATGGGTTTCAACTTCAGCTTAAAACAGAGTTGTATATATATAAGCCTCACAGTAATGACAAACCAAAAACTTATAATAGATACACAAAAAATAAAGAGAAAGGAACCTAAACATAAGACTAAAGAAAACCATCAAACCAAAAGGGAACAGACCAAGAGAAGAAGAAAGGAACAGAGAGGAACTTCAAAAACAACCAGAAACAATAAAAATGGCAGTAAGTACATCCTTACCAATAATTACCTTAAATATAAATGAACTAAATGTTCCAATGAAAAGACAAAGGGTGAATAAAGATTAAAAAAATAAGACCCACCTACATGCTGCCTATAAGAGACTTACTTGAGATCTAGAGATATATAGACTGAAAGTGAAAGAATGGAAAAAGGTATTCCATGTAAATGAAATTTTTAAAAAAGCTGGTGTAGCAATACTCATATCAGGCAAAACAGAGTTTAAAGCAAAAACTGTAACAAGAGACAGTGTACATATAATAATGTTACATTATATAAGGGGTCAATCCAACAAAAGAATGTAACATTTGTGAATATATATGCACCCAACATAGGAGCACCTAAATATATAAAGCAAGTATTAACAGACATAAAGGGAGAAACTGTTAATACAGTAATAGTAGGTGGCTTTAATAGCCCACTTACATCAATGGATAGATTACCCAGAGAGAAAATCAATAAGGAGACATTGGCCTTAAATGACACATCAGACAGGTTGGCCTAATAGACATATACAGAACATTTCATCCAAAAACTACAGAATACACACTCTTCTCAAGCACACAACATTCTTCAGGATAGATCACGTTAGGCCACAAAACAAGTCTCAATAAATTCAAAAAGACTGAAATCATATAAAGCATCTTTTCAAACCACAATGGTATGAAACCACAATGACAACAAAAACTGAAAAACATATGAACATGAAGACTAAACAACCAATGGGTCAACAAAGATATTAAAAAGAAATAAAAAATACCTTGCAAGAAAATGGAAACACTTCCCAAAATCTATGGGACACAGCAAAAGCATTTCTAAGAGGAAGTTCACAGCAATACAGGCCTGCCTCAAGAAACAAGAAAAATTCTGGATAAAGAAGATGTGGACATATACACAATGGAATACTATTCAGCCATAAAAAGAAATCCTGTCATTTTCAACAACATGGATGGATTTAGAGGCTATTATGCTCAGTGAAATAAGCCAAGTAAAGAAAGACTAATATCATATGATTTCACTATTCATGGGGTATAAAATCAAAGCAAAACAGAAGGAACAAAACAGCAGTATACTCATAAACACTGAGAAGGAACTAGTGGTTATCAAGGGGGAGGGGTTGGGTGGGTTGTGGGGGAGTGTGAGGGGGATAAAGGGGCACAATAAATCGCAATTACACTATAAGTTGGTTATGGGGAAGGTAATACAGCATGGATAATACAGCCAATGATTCTGTAACATCTTTCTACACTGATACATAGTAAACACACTAATGGGGGTAAGGATTTGATAATGTGGGTAACTGCTGAACCACACTGTATTGTATATCTGAAACCAACACAGATTGTATATCAATGATACTTCAACCAAAAAAAAAAGAAACAAGAAAAATCCCAAATAAACAATCTAATTTTTTATCTAAAGCAACTAGGAAAAGAAGAAAAATAAAGGCCTAAAGTTAGTAGAAGGAAATAAGTGAAATAGAGATTTTACAAACAATAGAAAAGATCAAAGAAACTAAAAGGTTGTCCTTTGAAAAGATAAAATCAGTAAGCTTCTACCCAGATTCATTAAGAAAAAGACAGAGAGCTCAAATAAAATAAAAAATAAAAGAGAAGTTACAACTGACACCACAGAAATACAAAGGATTACAAGAGATCACTATGAGCAATTATATGCCAACAAATTGGACAATGAAGTAGAAATGGATACGCTCCTGGAAACACAACTTTCCAAGATCACAAAGAAACAGGATATCTGAACAGACTGATTTCAATAATGAAACTAAGGAGTAATTTAAAAATTCCCCAAAAACTAAATGCAGGAATGGATGGCTTCAGAGGTGAATTCTACCCAACATTAAGGAAAAGTTCATGACTATCCTTCTCAAATTATTCCAAATATTTGAAGAGGAAGGAAGGCTTCTAAAATCATTTTTATGACTCTAGCATTTCCCTGATACCAAAACCAGACACCACAGAAAAAGAAAACTAGAGGCCAAAATCCCTGATGAACATAGATGTGAAAAGCCTCAACAAAGTATCAGCAACCAAATTCAATGATATATTAAAAGGATCATACACAAGGATAAAGTAGGATTTCTCACTGGGATGCAAGAATGGTTCAACATCTGCCAATCAATCAACATGATTGATACACCACATTAACAAAACAATGGATGAAAACCTTATGATCATTTCATGGACAGTGACTTCAATGGGGTATGGGGGGTACTTGATAGTATGGGTAAATGTATTAACCACAATGTTTTTCATGTGAAACCTTAATAAGAGTGTATATCAATGATACCTTAATTAAAAAAAACACCTTATGATCATTTCAAAAGATGCAGAAAAGGCATTTGACAAAATTCAACATACATTCATGATAAAAACTCTCAATAAATACAGAAGCAATGTATTTTAACATAACAAAGGTCATATACAACAAACCCACAGCCAGTATAAATACTCAATAGTGAAAAGCTGAACGCTTTTCCTCCAAGATCAGGAACAAGACAGGGTTGCACACTCTTGCCACTTTTATTCAACATACTGGTAGAAGTCCTAACCACAGCAATTAGGAAAGAAAAAGAAATAAAAGGCACCCAAATTGGAAAGGAATAAGTAAAAGTGTCACTATTTGCCTATGACATCATACTATATAGAGAAAACCATGAAGACTCAACCCATGAACTATTAAACAAATGAATTCAGTAAGTCATTGGATACAAAATTAAGATACAGAAGTCAGTTGTGTTTCTTTACATTAATGTGCTATCAGAAAGAGAAATTAAGAAAATAATCCCATTTATAACTGTATCAAAGACAGTAAAATACATGGGAATAAATTTGACCAAGGAGATGAAAGATCTCTACTCTGAAAACTGAAATACACTGATGAAAGAAACTGAAGGTGACACAAATAAATGGAAAGATATTTTATGCTCATGGACTGGAAGTATTAATATTGTTAAAATGTCCATACTACTTAGAGCATGCTATAGATTAAATTCAATCCCTATCAAAATACCAATGGCATTTTTCAGAGAACTAGAATAAAAAAATCCTAAAATTTGTATGGAGCCACAAAAGAACCCAAATAGCCAAAGCAACCCTGAGAAAGAACAAAGCTAGAGTGCTCATGCTCCCTGATTTCCAACTATCCTACAAAGCTACAGTAAACAAAAGTGTAGTACTGGCACAAAAACAGACACATAGATCAAAAAAAAAGAAAAGAGACCTCAAAAAAGAAAAACAACCATGCATATGTGGTCAATTAATCGTAGACAAAGGAAATAAGAATACAAAATGGGGAAAAGACAACCTCTTCAGTAAATACTGTTGGAAGAACTGGATAGCTACATGCAGAAGAATGAAACTGGACCACTACCTTACACCATATATAAAAATAAATTAAAAATAGATTAAAGACATGAATGTAAGACCTGAAACCACAAAATTCCTAAAAGAAAACATAGGCAGTAAGCAATCTGACACTGGTCTTAGCAATGTTTTTCTTGGACCAGTCTCCTTAATGAAGGGCGACAAAAGCTAAAATAAACAAATGGGATAACATCAAACTAAAATGCTTTTGCACAGTGAAGGAAACCATCAACAAAATGAAAAGACAACCAAGTGGAAGAAGATATTTGCAAATCATACATCTGATAAGGGGTTAATATCCAAAATACATACAGAACTTACACAATTTAGTACCAAAAAAATAAATAATCCGATTAAAAAATGGGCAGAGACTTGAATAAAAGACATACAGAGGTCAAAAGGCACATGAAAACATGTTCAACATCACTAAGCATCATAGAAATGCAAATTAAAACCACTATGAGATACACCCACCTACCTACCTGTCAGATTGGCTATTATCAAAGAGACAAAAAATAGTGAGTGTGGCAAGGATGTGGAGAAAAGGGAACCCTCATACACTGTTGGTGGGAAGATAAGTTGGTGCAGCCACTATGAAAAACAATATGGAAATTCCTCAAAAAATTAAAAATAAAATTACCATATGATCCAGCAATTCCATTTCTGGGTATTTATCTGAAGAAAATATCCTTATGTTCACTGCATCTATTTATAATACTCAATATATGGAAGCAACCTAAGCATTCATCAATAAATGAATGGATAAAGATGATGTGTGTGTGTGGTATATATACTGCCATGAAACATTACTCAGCTATAAAAAAGAATGAAATCCTACCATTTCCAACAACATAGACGGACATTATGCTAAGTGAAGTAAGTCAAACAGAGAAAGACAAATACCATGATTTCGCTCGTATGCAAAATCTAAACAAAACAAAACAAAATAGAAACAGACTCATAGATATAGGAACCAAACTATTGATTACCAGAGAGGGGAGGAGTTGGGGGGACAGGCCAAACAGGTGTTAAGAGGTAGAAAATACCAATTAAAGAATAAATAAGTCATGGGGGATGTAATGTATAGCATAGGGAATATAGCCAGTGATATTGTAAAAACTTTGGATGGTGACAGATAGTGACTAGACTTACTGTGGAAATCATTTCATAATGTATAAAAATATCGAATCATACACACAACTGAAACTAAAAGGATAGTGTATGTAGATTAAACTTAAATTTTTTTAATGGTAAAAAAAGGAAAAAGTTGAATTTGGTTTCTGATTAAGTGATTTAATCTAATTCATTTCTAGAATTTGCATGAATCCAACTTTCTATTGTGATTCTAGGTGAGATTCCAATTTCTTTCAAGGAAAGGAAATACCCAAGAAATTATATATATTAAATAAAGCAGTATCTATTCCCATATGTAAAACTTTAATTTTTATAAAAACCATAAAGAGATGAGATATTTTCATATTATTAATGACAGAAGTACTTATAGTTTGTACCATACCTGGTATTTTTAAAACACAAATACAATACTCTAAAATTTTAACTTATTTAAAAAAGTGGTCATTATAATTGCCATTAACTTTTACTTAAATTCTGCTTTCTGATCTATTTTGAGAACACCTAACATATTTCTACTCTCGGCATTTTCTTACATCTAGTACACAGGTGCAGTAGGCTTTGCTTTGAGCCCATCCTACCTCCCAGCAAACAAAGCTGGGGCCAACGCCTCTTGCCTCCCTCTTCATCACCACATCAGAGTGCTTCCATTACCAGGAATGGCAGTCATCTGTGGTTTAGTTCATAACTTTGTTAGCTGAAACCCCCTTTTCTGCTATCCATAATGATAACATGTAACAATGGGTGTAGAAAAAAAATTATTTCATTAAGTATCTTATCATTAAAAAACAATTGTTCTTCATTATTTAAATAGATGAACAGTATCACAATCCAAAATTAAAAGCATACAGACTACCTTTAGCTTCCCTATTATTATACAGAGGTAATCTCAACAGGCACAGTAAAGAATAGGACAATATGTAAGGAATAAATCTCACCTCTGTCTCTCAGGCTCTCCATCCACATCTTCATCAGCACTGCAGGTGGCACTGGAATCATTGTCCGACTGGGGCTCAGGTCTTTGGGCATTTATTTGCTGAGCCACCACCAAATCTTCATCTCTAGACTCTGTAGTCTCACTGGCTCTTTCAAGGTCTCTATCTTTGGCATCACCTTCAACTTTAGATGGACTGTTTTCTGACACCCTCATTTCAACATCTACAGAGTCTGCTTTGGAGTTTGCAGGGAGATCAAGAACAGAAGTCACTTCAGCACTGCGCTCCTGATGTTCAACGTCCATCGGTGCTGCTGTCTCAACAGTGATGCTGTCATTCCCCGGAGTCTCCATGCTGTCACTTTCAGCTGGTTTTGCACTTGGGACTGCGGAGGAAGGAGACGCACTGGGTGCGGTCTCAGAGGTGGATTCGAGCTCAGTCACAGGTTCAGTGCTTCCTTGAGAAGTTGCATTTTCAGTGTTATCTTCGCTGGGCTTGACAGCTTCAACTGGTGAAGGAGAAGGAGCACTTTCTGTATCAGAACTATTTTCAGCACCTTAAAGATAATGATACAGCATAAAAATCTGATAATGAACATGTTTCCAGTGGTGACAGAGGCCATGCTTGAAAGTAGTTGTTTATGATGAACTATATTCCTTTGATGATCTCACTGATACTACAGCCACTGGGAAAGCTAAAGTTTTCTATAGAGTATGAAAGGGAAAGATCAAATTGTCTTGACTTTCTCGAATTGAAAGCACCAAAGTTTTTAATGCCTAAAAATAATTTATATGAAATTTGAAAAATGGAGAAAGAAGGAAAAACAGAACGAAACAAAAGCCCTTCCCATACGTGGTGACATTGTCTTTTATTTCTACGAGCTTGTTTCTCTGTTTTTCTTCTTACCCAGGAGAACTGATACTCTAGAACAGCACTGTCCAACAGAACATAATGCAAGTTACATCTGTAATTTTAATTTTTCTGATGGCCGTGTTTAAAACATAAAAAGAGGTAAGTAAAACTTCAACAATATATTTTATTTAACCCAATATGCCCAAAATATTATCATTTTAACATATACTCAATATAGAAAACTAGTAATATTTTACCTTTTTTGGTACTAAGTCTTCAAACTGATTGTATTTTCAGTACATCTCAACTTGGATTAGTCACATTTCAAGAGCTCAATAACCACGTGTCTAGAAGCTACCACATTGGACAGCAAATCTCTAGAATACATTGATTTTTAATTCACTGTTGTGATGCTGGTCTTTCCCTATATTGTTTGTATAATTTTATAAATATACTTTTAGTGCTTTGACATCTCTACCTAGGTGTTTCAAAGGAATCACAAAATTGTTATGTCAACACTCCAAAATCAGGTTCTTTTCTTGTGTTTACTATACAATTAAACAAAGTAGGGGTCATTTAAACTCTGCTCTCATTTATCTCCATATCCTTCCTGGGTAAGTCTCAAAGATCTCTCTAGACTATCCCTTGAATCCATCCATTTTCTGTTTAACTTCACAACTGCTACTCTAGTCTAAAAACAACTCTTCTCATCTTCCACCTCAGGCCATTCTCTACAAAAACGACAGAACCTTTTAAAAGCCAAATCTTACCAAAACTCACACTCTCTCCCTTTCTCCCTTCCCCCTACCCCAACCCCTTCATTTCCCATTAAAACATTTCAATGGAACTTTACTACTCAGGATAAAGTTCTAAAATACTGAGTATGACCTTATTCCAAGACCCAGGCCGGTGGGCCCTGGCCAGCCCTTCCAGCTTTATCTTGCACCCTGTATTCCCTCAGTATTCCATTATCGCTGGCCTTTCAGTTTTGTGAATGCCCCTGCATCGTCTACCATAAACTGAATATATTACATTCACTCTTACTAAAAGGCTCTTCCATCTTTCCTTTGGATATTAGAGCAAATATTACATGCTCAAAAAAAACAAAACAAAACACCTATCATTTCTTTAACCAAGTTAAGTTTTGCTACTAGGCTCTAATAGCACATGTACTGGTTACAGTTATAATTGTAAATTTATGCATAATTATTTGAATTACGGCTATTGCTTCTCCTAGGCTATACACACCTAAGGGTAGGGATCACATATTTCACTTATTTAAATCCAAGTAACAAGCACTGTGTGTGGTACAGAGTAGAGTCAAATATTTGCTGATGGTTAAAGTGAAAGAATGGTTATGAATATGTCTTAAATTTACTTCACATTTCTTTCATATTGAATCCTTGATGTAATTCCAATTTGCCACTGTTACAAATACACTGTACATAGATGTTCACTGCAGCATTGTTTTTAAATTATTTTCTTAAAAGAGATGAAGAGGAAACATAAAAATTGAAATATCCCTAAAATTAATATGTATACCTCCAATGAGAATCCCAACAGTTTCTAAGAAAAATTTCTTAAGCTACATAAACCAACTTATAATGTATCTGAAAGAGTATGTCCCTAAGAAAATCCAAGAATATTACGAAAACTACCAGAGTGAGAGAGAGGTGCCTCTCCAGATATTCAAACTTTCTAAAAATTCAATGTCATATAATGTTTGGAACTGCCATAGTGATAAACAAATCAGTGATACAGAAGAGTGTCTAGGAATAGACCCTACAGCATACAGGAAATTGATATATATCAAAATTGATACTTTAGACTTCTGGGAAAATGGCGGTGTGAGCAGGGCGGCGGAAATCTCCTCCCAAAACCATATATATTGGTGAAAATATAACAAATACAACTATTCCTAAAAAAGAGAACAGAAGATACAGAACAACAACCAGGCTACAGCTACACCTGCGAGAACTCAGTGCCTCACAAAGCGGGTAACATATAAAGCCGCAATACGGCGGGACCCGAGCACTCCCGCACCACAGCGCACCAATGGGAGGAAAAGATTCAGTGCGCAGAGGGAGTGGAAGCACAGGCCCACCAAATACCAGCCCTGGTGATCTGCACCGGGAACACTGACACACATCACATGGTGTAACAGAGATTAGAGAAACAGAAGTGCAGGATCTGAGTCGGAGACAACAAGCAGGTTCCCTCAGATGGCTCCCCGGGACAAAAGAAAAACGGGCGCCAATTTTTGTTGTTGTTGTTGTTGTTGTTTTGGGTTTTTTAGTTTTTTAGGATTTTTTGCTTTCTTTTGCTTTTTTCTGTTTTTTTTTTTTTGTTTTGTTAAAGTCTTAAAGAGACAAGGGCCCAACAGCAGAACAAAATCGTCCCAGTGCACTCAGCCCAGCAGGCTGAGAGTCTTCAGAAACTTGGACCCCCTAGATAGCGGCCGGGCAAAGCAGCCACGCCGACGCTTCCCACACTGATCAGCAGCCTCCCATTCTTTACCACCTCACCCCAAGGCCAGCGCCGCAAAGTGTACAGGATCCTCCACTGCTGTGGAACAGAAGAGGAGCAGCCACGCCCACAGCATCCACACAGAATCTACTTCCGGCAGGCACGCAGCTAAGCAGGAATGACCCAAGAACCCACATCAAGGGCTGGAAAGCACCAAGGGGACCAGAATGCAACCAGCGAAACTTCAAACCCCGGCAGTGCTATAGGCTAGGCTGAGGGTGACCCCGCACACAGGCAGCTCAAGAGATTATCGCAGAGACTGCCTCGCGGTGGGGGAGAAACCAGTTCAGGCCCAGGAGAAGGACAAGGAGAACAAAAAGCAGGAAGGGACTTTATCCTCCCAGCTGACACACGTGGCACCTACCAGCGGACCATTTCTATCACCATGAAAAAATAGATGAATATGGTACAAAGATTACCCAGACAACCGCAGAGAGAGGGCCTAATGGTATAGATTTATACAATCTTCCTGAAAAAGAATTCAGAATAAAAGTCATAACCATCTGATGGATCTACAGAAAAATATGCAAGGGCTAAAGGAGGAAGTGCGGAAAGACAATGCAGAAATCAGACAAGCAATCGACGGGCTTAAGAGCAGAATTGATGACGTACAAGAGACTGTTAATGGAATAGAAATCAGAGAACAGGAATAGAGAGAAGCTGAGGCAGAGAGAGATAAAAAAAACTCTAGGAATGAAAGAATATTAAGAGAACTGTGTGACCAGTCCAAACGGAACAATATATGCATTATAGGAGTACAAGAAGAAGAAGAGAGAGAAAAAGGGATAGAAAGTGTCTTTGAAGAAATAATTGCTGAAAACTTCCCCAAGCTGGGAAAGGAAATAGTTTCTCAGTCCATGGAAGCCCACAGATCCCCCAACACAAGGGACCCGAGGAAGACAACACCAAGACACATAATAATTAAAATGGCAAGGATCAAAGATAAGGACAGGGTATTAAAGACAACTAGAGAGAGAAAAAGGTCACCTACAAGGGAAAACCCATCAGACTATCATCAGACTTCTCAACCTTACATGACAGAAGAGAATGGCACAATATATTTAACGTAATGAAGCAGAAGAGTTTGAATCAACAATACTGTATCCAGCACGAATATCATTTAAATTTGAGGGAGGGATTAAATAATTCCCAGACAAGTGAAAGCTGAGGGAATTACCTCCCACAAACCACCTCTATAGGATATCATAAAGGGACTGCTCTAGATGGAAGAATGCCTAAGACTAAAAAGATGTCAACACAGAAAATAAAATCATACCTAAGAAAGCAGACCATCCAAATACTAACCAAAGGCAAAACGTAAAATCAACTATCCAGAAAAACAGTCAAAGGAAACGTAAAAGAGTACAGAATAAAACACCGAGTATATAAACAATGGAGGAGGAATAAGAAGAAGAGAGAAAATAAAGAACCATCAGACTGTGTTTATAATACCTTAACAAGACAAGTTAGACTGATAGATACTAAAGAAGCTACCCTTGAACCTTTGGTAACTATAAATCTAAAGCCAGCAATGGCAATAAGTACATATCCATCGATAATCACCCTAAATGTAAATGGACTGAATGCACCAATCAAAAGACACAGAATAATAGAATGGATAAAAAAGCAAGACCCATCTATATGCTGCTTACAAGAGACTCACCTCAAACCCAAAGATATACACAGACTAAAGGTGAAGGGATGGAAAAAGATATTTCATGCAAACCACAAGAAGAAAAAAGCAGGTGTTGCAGCACTTGCATCAGACAAAATAGACATCAAAACGAAGAAAGTACCAAGACATAAAGAAGGACATTACATAATGACAAAGGTGTAAGTCCAACAAGAGGATATAACCATTTAAAATATATATGCACCCAACACAGGAGAGCCGACAGATGTGAAACAAATACTAACAGATTTAAAGGAGGAAATAGAAAGCAAGGCATTCATTTTAAGAGACTTCAACACACCACTCACTCCAAAGGACAGATCAACCAGACAGAGAAAAAGTAAAGATATAGAGGCACTGAACAACACACCAGAACAGATGGACCTCACAGACATCTACAGAACTCTACACCGAAAAGCAGCAGGACACACATTCTTCTCAAGTGCACATGGAACATTTCCCAGAATAGACCACATACTAGGCCACAAAAAGAACCTCAGTAAATTAAAAAATATTGAAATTATACCAACCAACTTCTCAGATAACAAAGGTATAAAACTAGAAATTAATTGTACAAAGAAAACAAAAAGGCTCACAAATACATGGAGAATTAACAACATGCTCCGTAATAATCAATGGATCAATGACCAAATTAAAACAGAGATCAAATAATATACGGAGACAAATGACAAGAACAACACAAAGCTGCAAATTCTGTGGGACGCAGCAAAGGCAGTTCTAAGAGGAAAGTATATTGCAATCCAGGCATATTTAAAGAAGGAAGAAGAATCCCAAATGAACAGTCTAAAGACACAATTATTGAAATTGGAAAAAGAAGAACAAATGAGGCCCAAAAACCAGAAGGAGGGACATAATAAATATTAGAGAAGAAATAACTAAAATTGAGAAGAATAAAACAATAGAAAAAAATCAATGATGCCAACTCCTGGTTCCTTGAAAAAATAAACAAAACAATAAACCCCTAGCCAGACTTATTAAGAGAAAAAGAGAATCTTCACACATAAACAGAATCAGAAATGAGAAAGGAAAAATCACGACGGACCCCACAGAAATATAAAGAATTATAAGAGAATACTATGAAAATCTATATGCTAACAAGCTTGAAAACCTAGAAGAAATGGACAACTTCTTAGAAAAATACAACCTCCGAAGACAGACCAAGCAAGAAACAGAAAACCTAAACAGACCAATTGCCAGCGAGGTAATTGAATTGGTAATCAAAAAACTATCTAAGAACAAAACCCCCGGGACACACGGATTCACCTCTGAATTTTACCAGACATATAGAAAAGACATAATACCCATTCTCCTTAAAGTTTCCCAATAAATAAAAGAGGAGGGAATACTTCCAAACTCATTCTATGAAGCCAGCATCACTCTAATACCAAAACCAGGCAAAGACCTCACCAAAAAAGAAAATTACACACCAATATCCCCGATGAACATAGATGCAAAAATACTCAACAAAATATTGGAAAACCGAATTCAAAAATACATCAAGAAGATCATACACCACGATCAAGTGGGATTCATCTCAGGGATGCAAGGATGGTACAATATACGAAAATCCATCAACATCATCCACCACATCAACAAAAAGAAGAACAAAAACCACATGATCATCTCCATAGATGCTGAAAAAGTATTTAACAAAATTCAACATCCATTCATGATAAAAACTCTCAACAAAATGGGTATAGACGGCAAGTACCTCAACATCATAAAGGCCATATATGACAAACCAACAGCCAACATTATACTTAACAACGAGAAGCTGAAAGCTTTTCATCTAAGATCGGGAACAAGACAGGGATGCCTACTTTCGCCACTGTTATTCAACATAGTACTGGAGGTACTAGCCACGGCAATCTGACAAAACAAAGAAATAAAAGGCACCCAGATTGGTAAAGAAGAAGTCAAATTGTCACTATTTGCAGATGACATGATACTGTACATAAAAAACCATAAAGACTCCACTCCAAAACTACTAAGAACTAATATCTGAATTCAGCAAAGTTGCAGGATACAAAATTAACACACAGAAATCTGTTGCTTTTCTATACACTAATGATGAGCTAGCAAAAAGAGAAATCAGGGAAACAATTCTATTCACAACTGCATCAAAAAAATAAAATACCTAGGAATAAACCTAATGAAGGAAGTGAAAGACTTATACTCTGAAAACTACAAGACACTCCTAAGAGAAATTAAAGAGGACACTATAAATGGAAATTCATCCCATGTTCTTGGCTAGGAAGAATAAATATTAACAAAATGGCTATACTACCTAAAGCAATCTACAGACGCAACGCAATCCCTATCAAAATACCAACAGCTTTCTTCAATGATCTGGAACAAATAGTTCTAAAATTCATATGGAACCACAAAAGACCCCAAACAGCCAAAGCAATCCTGAGAAGGAGGAATAAAACAAGGGGAATTACGCTCCCTGACTTCAAGCACTACTACAAACCACAGTAATTAAGACAATTTGGTATTGGTACAAGAACAGATCCACAGACCAGTGGAACACAATAGAAAACCCAAACATTAACCCAAACATATATGGTCAATTAATATATGATAAAGGAGCCTTGGATATACAATGGGGAGATGACAGCCTCTTCAGCAGCTGGTGTTGGCAGAACTGGACAGCTACATGTAAGAGAATGAAACTGGATCATTGTCTAACCCCATACACAAAAGTAAACTCAAAATGGATCAAAGACCTAAATGTAAGAAATGAAACCATAAAACTCTTAGAAAAAAATATAGGCTGAAATCTCTCGGACATAAACATAAGCGACTTCTTCATAAACATATCTCTCAGGGCAAGGGAAACAAAAGCAAAAATGAACAAGTTGGACTATATCAAGCTGAAAAGCTTCTGTACAGCAAAGGACACCATGAGTAGATCAAAAAGACATCCTACACTATGGGAGAATATATTCATAAATGATGTATCTGATAAGGGGTTGACATACAAAATATATAAAGAACTCACGCACCTTAACAAACAAAAGGCAAATAATCCAATTAAGAAATGGGCAGAGGACATGAATAGACACTTCTCTAAAGAAGAAATTCAGATGGCCAACAGGCACATGAAAAGATGCTCCACATCGCTAATCATCAGAGAAATGCAGATTAAAACCACAATGAGGTATCACCTGACACTAGTGAGGATGGCCAACATCCAAAACACAAACAACAACAAATGTTGGCGAGGATGTGGAGAAAGGGAAACCCTCCTACACTTCTGGTGGGAATGCAAATTAGTTCAACCATTGTGGAAAGCAGTATGGAGGTTCCTCAAAAAACTCAAAATAGAAATACCATTTGACCCAGGAATTCCCCTCCTAGGAATTTACCCTAAGAACGCAGCAGCCCTGTTTCAAAAGGACAGATGCACCCCTATGTTTAACGCAGCACTATTTACAATAGCCAAGAAATGGAAGCAACCTAAGTGTCCACCAGCAGATGAATGGATAAAGAAGATGTTGTACATATACACAGTGGAATATTGTTCAGCCATAAGAAGGAAACAAATCCAGACATTTGCAACAACATGGATGGAGCTAGAGGGTATTATGCTCAGTGAAATAAGCCAAGCCCAAAAAGACAAGTATCAAATGATTTCACTCATCTGTGGAGTATAAGAACAAAGAAAAAAAAAACTGAAGGAACAAAACAGCAGCAGACTCACAGAACCGAAGAATGGACTAACAGTTACCAAAGGGAAAGGGGCTGGGGAGGATGGGTGGGAAGTGAGGGACAAGGGGGAAAAAGGGGCATTACAATTAGCAGACATAATGTAGGAGGTGGGAGGGCTGTACAACTCAGAGAGGACAAGCAGTGATTCCATAGCATTCAGTACGCTGACGGGCAGTGACTGTAATGGGGTATGTGGGGGGGACTTGATAAAGTGGGGAGTTTATGTTACACATATTAATTGCAGGTTAATGATACAAAAAAAAAATATATATATATATATATATACCATTTCAATAGAAAAGAGCAAAGTATGACTTAAATGACCATATGGGGAAAAGTACTTTTAAACATAAAACATAATATTCAAAAATCCTATAAACTCATTATTTCATTTATTCAGATACATACTAAATGCCTACTGTCTGGGGAGTAATTTAAGGTACTGGTGACACAGTAGTGAAAAAAAACAAACTACACTGAAATGGAGCTGATGTTCTAGTGTAAAATAGACGATCAACAATAAATACATAATACGTCAGTAGTAATAAGTGCAGTGAAGAAATCAAAGCTGGGAATCTAGTGAGTAAAGGTGTATTATAAAGGGAAGGTGATGTTTCAACAGAGGCTTTAAGGAAATGAGAGAATGGGCTATAGGTACATCTTGGGGAGAAGTAGTCCAGGCATAGATATTAGCATGTGCAAAAGCACCGAAGGAGGGGGTTGCTAAGCTGGGGAACAGCAAAGGGGACAGCATGGTTAGAACAGAGTGAACAATCATCCCATACCTGTCAGAATGACTAGTATCAAAAAGATAAGAAATAAGTACCGGTGAGGATGTGGAGAAAAGGGAACCCTCATCCACTTTTGGTGGGAATGTAAACTGGCAGAGCCACTTTGGAAAACAGTATGGAGGCTCCTCAAAATATTAAAAATAGATATACCATATGATCCTGCAATTCTACGTATGGGCAAATATCTGAAGGAAACAAAAACACTAACTCGAAAAGATACATTCATTGCAGCATTATTTACAACAGTTAAGACATGGAACCAACCTAATGTCTATCAATGGATAAACAGATAAAGAAAATCTGGGGTGTGTGTGTGTGTATGTGTATACACACACAAAATGGAATCTGCCTTTTATGACAATATGGTAGACCTAAGTGAAGTAAGTCAAGCAGAGAAGGACAAATACTGCCTAAATTTACTTGTATGTGGAATCTTAAAAAAAAAACTGAATGCAGACATACAGAGAACAGATTGGTGATTGCCAGAGGCAGGGTGGGGGCTCGTGGGTCAAAAGGTACAAACATCCAGTTAAAATAAATAAGTCCTGGGGATGCAATGTACAGCATGGTGACTGACTAGTTACCAATATTGTACCGCATACTTGAAAGCTGTAAAGAGAGTAAACCTTAACAATTCTCATCACAAGAAAAAAAATTCTGTAACTATGTGTGGTGACAGATGTTAATTATTAATTAGACTTATTGTGGTTATAATTTTGCAATATATGGAATATCGAATGATTATGTCATACACCTGAAAATATTATGTCAATTACATCTCAACACCACCACCACCAACAACAACAAAAAGAACAGAGTGAGCAAGCAAGAAAATTGTTTGCAAAAAGGTAATACAGGTATAGGGATCAGACCATGTAGGGCCTCATGAGTCTAAACAGGAAAGCTGACATTTGCTGATGGACGATATGTGAGGTATGAGAGAGAGTTACCAAAGTATCACTTATTGACCTAAGAAAAAACTGGAGGGAAAAGTAAGTTGTGGCAGTGGGGAAACAAAAGTTTGCTTTAGATGTTAGGTTTGCAGTGGCTTTTAGGCATACAAATGGAAATGTTAAGTACGCAGTTAGATATAAGAGCCTGGAGGTCAGATGAGAGTTCAAATCTCAAAAAGAAAAACAAAATCAAGACAAAGCACAAACAAAAACCCAGAAAAGAATTCACACATAGTAAGGTCTTAATATATGGTAGCAATTACTGTTAATGATACATGGATACTACCAAAATATTGAAAAGCTGGTAACAAAAAGCCTGACTTCATCTTTATTTCCGTTTATATAGTGATGGAAAGCCTCAAATCCAAGAGCAAATTAACAAGTCACTTATCGTCAAAATATTGGAAGACACATTCATGATTATGCAGCAGATGATATCATTTGACATAACCATTTTTTCAATTATTTTCTTCCTGTAAGCCATAAACAAATAGCAATATTTCCACAGCATAATGCTTCACCAAGCACCAACCAAATCTGAGTGGTTTTTTTTCTTTTTCCCTACAGAAAAACCTTAACAAATGACTTAGAACAAGAGAACAAGAGCAAATCCAAATTTGGTAAGGTTTCAGTCTTTCTGACTTAACTATTCTAATAGCGAAAGGTATTCATTCACACAATCAGGGTGTGTTTTAGGGAAACAGATATGGGCACTTTTCTCTGAAGCAGCTGCCTGCATCTCTCATGGGCAAGAGTCTAGCCACACAATAAATGGTGAATCTTGAGTGTCTCCTAAGGTTAACAGTAAGCATAAAATCACAGGTCACATACACTGCACTGTACTTTTTCTTTTGACACTTTCCAAATGAAGTTAAAATCAAAAGGAAATGAAGACCCCACAAATCTAGTGCTGTGTTCATTTCCCATTAATATCTCATCTGACCTTAATTATCTCAATAAACTTACTTAATGACTTTATTAACTTTATTTGACAATTTGAAAAAAGCTTCACACTAAGATAAAGTAAAAGAAAGAAAACAGAAGGAAAAAAAAATCATTTAACTGGTGCCCAGTTTTTGGGAATCTAGTAGCTCATGCATAGATAGGCTTCTCTGTATTGAAATAAACATGTATGATAATTAGGTTGTGGGCTTTTGAATGTACTGAATTGTATTCACCCCTCCCCTAACTTTGTTTATGTTGAATCCCTAAGCCCCAATGTGACTGCATTTGGAGAAAGTGCCTTTAAGGAGGTAATTAAAGGTAAATGACATCACAGGGTAGGGCTCTAATCCCCTAAGACTGGTGTCCTTATAAGAAGAGGAAGTGACACCAAGAGCACATGTGCACAGAGGGAAGGCCATGCGAAGACAAAGGAGAAGGCAGACATCTGCAAGCCAGAAGAAAAAGTTTACCAGAAACCAACCCTGTTGGCACCTTGATCTTGGACTTCTTGTCTACAGAACTTTAAGAAAACAAATTCCTGTTTTTAAACCACCCAGTCTGAGGTATTCTGTTGTGGCAGCCCAAGCACACTAATACAAGCTTCATGTACATTTATAACCCAGGGAATACTAGCTTCCAGCTACAAACCTACTTAGACCTCTTTAAAAGTACCGTGAGCATACCATCCTGCCTTTGACTGCTTGCAGCACTCTTACACTACCCCAGGGCAAGCATGTACCAATATTCTCTTTTTTCTTGTACCACTGGCCTCATTTTTCACAAAGCTCACAGAAAAAAAGTTTACTTACTGTTCAAAGCCAAAACCATTTCAAGACAACTTTTAAGATTAAAGGCCAACGTTTACAAAAAAAAATTAAATCTAGTATTTCTAAAACTCCTAAAAGATACAGAACATCCTAAGCTTAAAACAAAAGAGCCTACAAAGGAAAATAACAGCTCTAATTACATACAAAGTTTAAACTCTGGTAATTCAAAGACAGAACAAAAAGTGAATGAGATGAAGAAAATACTTGCAAATATAAAATATGAACATACTTAAGACATAGAAAGAGTTACTAAAATCATTGTGGAAATCCACAGAAACTTTACTGCAATACAAATATTGGAATGAATTAGGTACCTTTTTTTTCTTTAGCAAAAACTCAAGAAAATGTTTACTTTTTTTCAGGAACTAAATTGCATTAATTTGCTCAAGCAACAAAAAGGACTTTCAATTCTTTTCTTACGTTTCTTTGATTGCCATCCTCTAGGGTCAATAATTCTTTTTACATGAAAACATAAATATGACATACCTAAGTCTTGGCAAAAATTAAACTCAACGCAATAAAATAAAGAGGGAAACATAACTGATAATACCAACTGAACAAAAGTGGCAATGATACAGAAGCACAAACACTTTACTAATATTGGCACCAAGTGTCTGAAGTGGGACTGCCATTTTTCAAGATCTGCTTTTAGCACCTGGACCATCTCAGGTGCCACATAAATATTTGTTAATTGAAAGAATAAATACACTGTGTTCAAGTTTAAAGTCTCTCTGCCATGAAAACACTGATATACTATTTCCTTAATGATGCAATTTCTAGTAAAATGACTAAGCTAAAAATTACATATTTGGGCTAGCAAAGTCACAGTTAAAATTAAGATTCTGCGATACCTTCACTATCTTCTGGATTTTCTTCTTCATTGGAGGCTTCAATATCTTCATCCTCCTGAGCAGAAACAGTGGAAGCTACACTTTCACACTGAGACACATCTCTCTCTTCACGAGGCTTCCGTGAAGTCTAAAGGAGTAAGAAATGTTAAATTATTTATGATTTAAATAACTAAAAGGAAAAAGACAAGTCTTTTCATATCTGAAATAATGTAGAACACATACACACAAATTAAACAAGAATGCAGCATGTGGTATGGTTAAAGTGCAGCTATCTCTAGGTAACCACTACCTAACTGGCATTTTGTGTAGATGCACTGTTTTATCAAATTGATTAAAAGTTACATAAGTACATTTTTGGAACTACTTACCACTATACACATACAAATAGCCAAAATTAAAAAAACTGCTCACAATAATACATTTTTCTAATAACAACAACATATACCTTTATTTTCAAATAAAAATAACAAATGCATTGGAATACGGAAGACACAGAAAATTATGTTAGGGAAAACAATAATTGCTCATAATCCTACCAGCTAACAATTCTAAGTACACTGGTACTCTTCCTTTCAGTCTTTTCTCTGCACATACATATATATCAATGTTCATATCTGTAAACAAAACCAGGATGGCCCTATATAGTTATATATACTACTTCTTTTAACCTAATGTAATCTTGAACTGCACAAACCCTTACATTATAAATTCTTCAAAATTATTACTTTTATTAACAATTCCATAAAAACAGTCCATACCAATACATATTTAAAATTTTCTATTTTAACGCATTGAGGTAATTTTCAACTTTTGGTATTGTTAATAATGCTAGAATAACCCTTCTTCACTAACATTAAAAAGTATGTGATTTCAAACAACAACAAATGTTGGCGAGGATGTGGAGAGAGGGGAACCCTCCTACATTGCTGGTGGGAATGCAAATTAGTTCAACCATTGTGGAAAGCAGTATGGAGGTTCCTCAAAAAACTCAAAATAGAAATACCATTTGACCCAGGAATCCCACTCCTAGGAATTTACCCTAAGAATGCAGCAGCCCAGTTTGAAAAAGACAGATGCACCCCTATGTTTATTGCAGCACTATTTACAATAGCCAAGAAATGGAAGCAACCTAAGTGTCCATCAGTAGATGAATGGATAAAGAAGATATGGTACATATACACAATGGAATATTATTTAGCCATAAGAAGAAAAGAAATCCTACCATTTCAACAACATTGATGGAGTTAGAGGGTTTTATGCTCAGTGAAATAAGTCAAGCCGAAAAAGACAAGTATGAAATGATTTCACTTGTATGTGGAGCATAGGAGCAAAGAAAACAAAAAACTGAAAGAACAAAACAGCAGCAGATTCACAGAAACCAAGAACGGACTAATAGTCACCAAAGGGAAAGGGACTGGGCAGGATGGGTGGGAAGGGAGGGACAAGGGGGAAAAAGGGGCATTACGATTAGAAGACACAATGTTGTGGGGGGCAGGGGAGGGCTGTACAACTCAGAGAAGACAAGTAGTGATTCTATAGCGTCTCACTACACTGATGGACAGTGACTGTAATGGGGTTGGCAGGGGGGACCTGATCAAGTGGGGCGTTCAATAACCATAATGTTGTACATGCAATTGTAGATTAATGATACCAAAAAAAAAAAAAAAAAAAAAATCTGGCCTAGCCGAGGTAACATAGTTTGAAAAGTAAAGTATATTTTCACAGTCTTTTCACATAATCATGGATATTATCCTTCGATACTATGCCAAAACTCAGCAAGCAGTCATTTCTTCAAAGTTCGTTGCCATGGGGAATCTGAAACAATGTAAATAAATTTTTCTACTTCATTAAAATCCATCCACCTAGCTTACAATTTCGTGTATTAAAAAACATTTTATGAATCTTTTATCCATAAGTGACATCCAGTGTGACATCATGAATTGGTCATCTGAAAAACACTAAGCTTTCAGATTTTTAATGTGAATAAATTATTTATATATCAAGATTTCACATTATATTAGCTATTATTACAAGTGATCTCATCACAAAAGTATTTTGAGTACTAGAATGATGGTAAGCTCATGGTGAGGGATTCACATTTTCCAAAATTGCAATTTTTGCTTGAAAGCTCAAAACTGTAAAGTGGAAACAAATCCTATTGGTTGTTTTCTTTGAAAGAGGCTAACTCATTTTGAAGAAAATGCCTGCGAAATATTCAACGGTGAAAAAACACATTTAGTCATTTTCTAATTAAAAATGATATTCCATGAAAAAAGGAAGTTTAGGTCAGCTGCGAACTTAAACGGTTCAAAAGGGCTTTTCCCTGAGCGAACCATCACACTGGGTACAGAGTAGAAGGGCTTTGCACCCACTTCCCATCTCACTGCAGAGACATGTACACAAAGGTCAGGATTCAGTAAAAGTAACTTTATTGTTTTTTCCAGGACTTGCTAAAGTGACAGTGGCATACATATCTTTTTAACGGCAAATTCTTGGAGATAAAGAATAACACAAAGTACTTAACACAGTGGTGGCATGCCATGATCCATGCTAAGGTACTAGCATTCTCACAACTGCTTTAATACCATCAATGCAAATATTAATATAATGAGAAAGAGTAAGATAGTATCTTAATGTTTTTATGAGAATAGTTTGACTTAAGAGGATTAAAGATGGCAGTGTGACAGGTGAGACTGAGGCCTCCTCCTAAAACCGAATATAAAACGAAAATATAATTAATACAACTAATCCTGAAGAGCAACAGGAAAGACGGCTGCGCCAGACTGCATACACATGGAGAAAAGAATAGACGTCACGTAACAGGTAACGAACCCAAGACATTCCCCTTCCACAGCTCATCGGCAGGAGGAAGAGAAACGGAGCAGGGAGGGAGTGGAGGCCTGGGACTGCTGAACACCTACCTCTGGAGATCTGCTCTGGGAGCGCAAATCTACATTGCATGGTGCTCTGGTGATTAGTGGGGTTGGAAAGCTAATACCAAGAGAAGCTGAGATCCAGCCACTTGTGAAAAACAGGGATACATAGCTGGCTACTCTAGGACAAAAGAAAGGCAGGCAGTCTGAGAGACTTCCTAACAGCGAGACGGCTGCTAAAGGAGCAAGGAATGCACAGAGCTTACTGCTCAGGAGAAACAACAGGTAGACAAAATTGTGCAGGAGCACTCTGCCCATCAGGTTGGGAGCTTTCACGAACTTAAGGCACTCCATCTCGGTAGCTCGCTACACAGCTTCAAGGCCCCTCACTGTGATACACAGCCTGCTGCGCCTTCCTCCCAGCCAGCTCCCACCTGGCTCCCAAACAGGCAAACCCTGGCCTGGCGGTAGGCCAGCAGGAAGGAAACCCCGCCGACAGCAGCTACAAATGCAAAGCATAGAGGCTTATACCTGTGTGCTCGGCACACTAGTTCTGACAGTGGAGAAAGGAATAGCAGCCAGAGCAGGAAACAGCTCTTTCCTCCCCCCAGGCAGCAACACAGCTACTCTGTGACTTGGAACATTTCTCCAGGGGCTGAGCAGCTCCAGAAAGTAGAGCTTCTAGGCAACAGAGGGTGCCACATACAAATATGAAACGTCAAAGTAACCTGGTTCAAAGTAAACTCCTACATACACCAGAGAAAGAATCAAATGAAACCGACCTCATGAATACTCCTATAAGAGATTTCAAATTAAAAGTCATAAACATGCTCATAGAGGTAAAGAAAAATATTCAAGAACTCAGGAATGAATTCCAGTACGAGATCCAATCATTACAGAACACAGTATCAGAAATGAAACATACAATGGAAGGTTTCAAAAGCAGATTAGATACAGTGCAGGAGACGAAAAATGAAACAAATTAAAGAAGAGGAATACAAAGAAGCAGAGGTACAGAGAGAAGAAAAGATCTCTAAGAATGAAAGAATATTGAGAGAACTGTGTGACCAATCCAAACGGAACAATATTCATAATATATGGATACCAGAAGAAGAAAAAGAGAGAAAAAGGGATAGAAAGTGTCATTGAGGAGGTAATTGCTGAAAACTTCCCCAATCTGGGGAAGGAGATAGTCTCTTAAGACATGGAGGAGCACAGATCTCCCAACACAAGGGACCCAAGGAAGACAACACCAAGACACACAATAATTAAAATGGCAAAGATCAAGGATAAAGACAGACTTCTAAAAGCAGCTAGAGGCAGAAAACACATCACATACAAAGGAAAACCCATCAGGCTATCATCAGACTTCTCAACAGAAACCTTACAAGCTAGAAGGGAGTGGCATGATATATTTAATGCAGTGAAGCAGAAGGGCCTTGAACCAAGAATACTTTACCCGGCAAGGTTATCATTTAAATTTGAAGGAGGGATTAAACAATTTACAAATAAGCAAGAGCTGAGAGAATTTACCTCCCACAAAATACCTCAACAGTACATTTTGATGGCACTCCTATACATGCAAGTATTCCTAAGGCTAAAGAGATGTCACCCAAGAGAAGACAAAGAGTACAGAGTATGATTGAAAACATACAGAGAATTGAGGAGGAAGTAAAAAGAGGAAAAAAAATAAAAACCTTTAGGTTGTGTTTATAATAGTATACAAAGTAAGTTAAATTAGACTGTTAGATAGTAAGGGAATTGCCTATGAAACTTTGGTAACCATGAATCTAAAGCCTGCAATGGCAATAAGGTCGTACCTATCGATAATCACCCTAAATGTAAATGGTCTGAATGCACCAATTAAAAGACATAGTTACTGAATGGATAAAAAAACAAGACCCATCTATATTCTGCCTACAAAAGACTCACCTCAAACCCAAAGACATACACACAGTGAAAGTGAAGGGATGGAAAAACGTACTTCAGGCAACTAATAGTGAGAAAAAAGCAGGAGTTGCAGTACTTGTATCAGACAAAATAGACTTCAAAACAAAGAAGGACATTACATAATGATAAAAGAGTCAGTCCAACAAGAGGATATAACTATTATAAATGGAGCACCCAACACAGGATCACCTACATATGTGAAACAAATACTAACAGAATTAAAGGGGGAAATAGAATGCAATGCATTCATTTTAGGAGACTTAAACACACCGCTCACTCCAAAGGACAGATCAACCAGACAGAAAATAACTAAGAGACAGAGGCATTGAAAACATATTACAACAGATGGACCTAACGTACATCTACAGAAAACTCCACCCAAAAGCAACAGGATACACATTTTTCTCAAGTGTACATGGAATATTTTCAAGAATTGATCATATATTAGGCCACAAAAAGAACCTCAGTAAATTCAAAAAGACTGAAATTGTACCAACCAGCTTCTCAGATCACAAAGGTATGAAACTAGAAAAAAATTACACAAAGAAAATGAAAAAGCCCACAAACACATGGACGCTTAATAACATGCTCCTAAATAATCAATGGATCCAAGACCAAATAAAAACAGAGATCAAGCAATATATGGAGACAAATGACAAAAATAATTCAACACCACAAAATCTGTGGGATGCAGCAAATGCCATGCTAAGAGGGAAATATACTGCAATACAGGCCTACCTCAGGAAAGAAGAACAATCCTAAATGAACAGTCTAAACTCACAATTCATGAAACTAGAAAAGGAAGAACAAATGAGGCCCAAAGTCAGTAGAAGGAGGGAAATAATAAAGATTAAAGCAGAAATAAATAAAATTGAGAAGAATAAAACAATAGAAAGAATCAATGAACGCAGGAGCTGGTTCTTTGAGAAAATACACAAAATAGATAAACCCCGAGCCAGACTTATCAAGAAAAAAAGAGTCTACACACATAAACAGAATCAGAAATGAGAAAGGAAAAATCACTACGGACACCACAGAAATACAAAGAATTATAAGGGAATACTATGAAAAATTATATGATAAGAAACTGGATAACCTAGAAGAAATATGACAACTTTCTAGAAAAATACAACCTTCCAAGGCTGACCCAGGAAGAAGCAGAAAATCTGAATAGACCAATTACCAGCAAAGAAATTGAACTGGTAATCAAAAAACTACCTAAGAACAAAACGCCTGGAGCAGATGGTTTCACGGCTCAATTTTATCAAACATTTAGTGAAGACCTAATACCAATCCTAATTAAAGTTTTCCAAAAAGTAGAAGAGGAGGGAACACTCCCAAACTCATTCTATGAGGCCAACATCACTGTAATACCAAAACCAGGCAAAGACACCACAAAAAAAGAAAATTACAGACCAATATCCCTGGTGAACATAGATGCAAAAATACTCAACAAAATATAAGCAAACAGAATTCAAAAACACATCAAAAAGAACATCCATCATGATCAAGTGGGATTCATTCCAGGCATGCAAGGATGGTACAACATTCGAAAATCCATCAACATCATCCAATACATCAATAAAAAGAAGGACAAAAACCACATGGTCACCTGCATAGATGCTGAAAAAGCATTCGACAAAATTCATCATCCATTCATGATAAAAACTCTCAACAAAATGGGTATAGAGGGCAAGTACCTCAACATAATAAAGGCCATATATGACAAAGCCACAGCCAACATTATACTAAACAGTGAGAAGCTGAAAGCTTTTCCTTTAAGACTGGGAACAAGACAATGCCCACTCTCCCCACTTTTATTCAACATAGTTTTGGAGGTCCTAGCCACGGCAATCAGACAATACAAAGAAAAAAAAGGACATCCAGACTGGCAAGGAAGAACTCACACTGTCCCTGTTTGCAGATGACATGATATTGTACATAAAAAGCCCTAAAGAATCCACTCCAAAATTACTAGATCTAATATCTGAATTCAGCAAAGTTGCAGGATATAAAACTGATACACAGAAATCTGTTGCATTCCTATACACTAATGATGAACTAGCAGAAAGAGAAATCAGGAAAACAATTCCAGTCACAATCACATCCAAACTAATAAAATACCTAGGAACAAACCTAACCAAGGAAGTGAAAGACCTATACCCTGAAAACTACCAGACACTCTTAAGAGAAATTAAAGAGGACACTAATAAATGGAAATTCATCACAAGCTCTTGGCTAGGAAGAATTAATATTGTCAAAATGGCCATCCTGTCTAAAGCAATCTACAGATTCAATGCAATCCCTATCAAAATACGTACAGCATTCTTCAATGAACTAGAGCAAATAGTTCTAAAATTCATATGGAACCACAAAATACCCTTAATAGCCAAAGCCATCCTGAGAAGGAAGAATAAAGTGGGGAGAATTATGCTCCCTGACTTCAAGCTCTACTACAAAGCTACATTAATCAAGACAATTTGGTACTGGCACAAGAAGAGACCACCCATAGACCAGTGGAACAGAACAGAGAGCCCAGATATAAACCCAAGCATATATGGTCAATTAATATATGATAAAGGATCCATGGATATACAATGGGGGAAATGACAGCCTCTTCAGCAGCTGGTGTTGGCAAAACTGGACAGCTACATGTAAGAGAATGAAACTGGATTACTGTCTAACCCCATACACAAATGTAAACTCAAAATGTATCAAAGACCTGAATGTGCCATGAAACCATAAAACTCTGAAAAAAATATAGGCGAAAATCTCTTGAACATAATCATTCGAAACTCCTTCATGAACATGTCTACCCAGGTAAGCGAAACAAAAGCAAAAATGAACAAGTGGGACTATATCAAACTAAAAAGTTTCTGTACAGCAAAGGATACCATCAGTAGAACAAAAAGACATCCTACAGTATGGGAGAATATATTCATAAATGACATATCCCATAAGGGTTGACATCCAAATTATATAAAGAGCTCACGCACCTCAACAAACAGAAAGCAAATAAAACAATTAAAAAATGGGCAGTGGATCTGAACAGACACTTCTCCAAAGAAGAAATTCAGGTGGACAAAAGGCACATGGAAAGATGCTCCACATCACTAGTCATCAAAGGAATGCAAATTAAAACCACAACCAGTTAGGATGGCCACCATCCAAAAGACAAACAACAACAAATGTTGGCGAGGATGTGGAGAAAGGGGAACCCTCCTACACTGCTGGTGGGAATGTAAACTAGTTCAACCATTGTGGAAAGCAGTAAGGAGGTTCCTCAAAAACTCAAAATAGAAATACCATTTGACCCAGGAATTCCACTCCTAGGAATTTACCCTAAAAATGCAGCAGCCCAGTTTGAAAAAGACATATGCACCCCCATGTTTATCACCGCACTGTTTACAATAGCCAAGAAATGGAAGCAACCTAAGTGTCTATCAGTAGATGAATGGATAAAGAAGATGTGGTATATATACACAATGGAATATTATTCAGCCATAAGAAGAAAACAAATCCTTCCATTTGCTATAACATGGATGGAGTTAGAGGGTATTTTGCTCAGTGAAATAAGCCAAGCAGAGAAAGACAAGTATTAAAATGATTTCACTCATCTGTGGAGTATAAGAACAAAGAAAAAACTGAAGGAACAAAACAACAGCGGACTCACAGACTCCAGGAAGGGAGTAGTGGTTACAAAATAGGAGGAGTGAGGGAGGGTGGGTGGGAAGGGAGGGAGGGAGACGGGTATTGAGAGGTATTATTATTGGTACACATGGTGTGAGGGTCACGGGGAAGACAGAGTAGCACAGAGAAGGCTAATAGCGAATATGTGGCATCTTTCTACACTGACGGACAGTGCCTGCAATGGGGTATGAGGGTGGACTTGATAATATGGGTGAATGTAGTAACCACATTGTTTTTCATGTGAAACAGTCCTAAGAGTATATATCAATAATACCTTAATAAAAAAAAAAAGAAAGAAAATAGTTTGACTTTATGGAACCCTCAAAGAGCTCTGTGGAGACACTGGAAATTCCATGTTAAGGAATTTTCAATAATCTTGTATTTTCCTGTTTTAATACTTTTCCCATGGAATATTTCTGAGAAAATGGCTTTTAATATGTCAGTCAACTAACTCAACATGGGCAACAGAACTCCAACTAAAATTTTCAATTCAAATTCCAAAATGCTTGTATTTTTCAAATCCAATCTACAGTAACTCAGTAGTACTGAATTTCCATTACTACTAAAACAAACTTTACTCCATGGGCAGCAAACAGAGAAACAGTCAACTTGTGCCAAGGAACTAGCATATACTTTACTGGTAAATGCAATAAATAAAAATACAAGACACAATATTTGAAGTTCAAAAAAAAAAAAAACCTGTTAAATGAAAAACAGTTAAGCCAACGATTCACCACCTCCAATATATACTCACTTTCTGTTTATGCTGCTGCAAGAGGTTGTCAAGATTATGTCGCCTTTTATAGTTAAAATAGAAGTTTTTGCATTGAGCTTCACTTTTAGTTCCCACCATTTTGGCAATTGCTGCCCAGTTACGACCATGTTCTACTAGACCTATATTTTAAAAACAGACCAAACATTAATTGAGTTCAAGTAAACAAGAGGAATAACTAAGATCAACTTAATCATTGTACTCACAATCATTAACACTAAGTGCTTTCAATTATTTATTTAGCATATATTTAACAATTTATAAGAAAACATCAGTTTTTCAAGGCTAATACAAGAAGCTTCCTTAATAACAGTAACTGGAAGGTCATTTCCAATCTTGCCTAATATGTAGAGATGAAAGGAGCAGTGAAGGAAAGCCACGTGGATGTCTGTTTACCCAAAAAGATCATTTCATGATACAGCTAATATGTACTTACTTCACCATGACATTTCAATGATCAGATGGGAATAAATGTGACTTTTATAAAATTATACATGTAATCCTGACATCGCAAATTTGCTAGTTATTGCAAAATAACTTCAAATAGAAATATTTTGAAGACACTCAGACTGCCATATTTTTGGCAAAGTTGTTTTATATGATTCTTACATGTATCATACATTACCTCTAAACACAAAACAAATCTGAAACGTGTCACTGAAGGGTCAAGCTATTTACAATAATACCTCTTTGGAAATACAGGGTAAATATTTAAGCCCCAAGGGCTGGCTAATCTTTCACAAAGTTATTTTATTGAAAAAAATTATTTTTACTTATAAACCAATTATTTAGAATTTCTTAAAACCTATTAGAAATTTTAGTTCAATTTCAGTTATACTACATTAATATACAACAACAGAAAAATACAAGATTCATAATGTTCCAGAGCAAGATCAAGGCCACCCAGCTACGAAAGTGGCAGAGACAGGACTCAAACCTTTGTCTGGACAGCTACAGGGTTCATGCTCTCCTCTCTGAATCACAGAGCAATTTCTTAGTAGTTTCAAATGCCCTACCAAATACAAACTGATAAGACTTTTTATATCAAAATATGCTCCAAAACAACTTTAACAGCACTGAATCACAAGTCTTCTGGAAAAGCAAAAATAGCCTACTTTGTCTCTAATAAAATGACACTCAAAATAAAACTGTAGAGAGAATCTTAAATCCCTCAAAAGTGGGCCTCTTAAACAAGGTGCACTGGAGTACCTTACAAGGTACCACACCATCAAAAAGAACTCTTGAGGTTACTTCTAAATTCTTTTTAGCATTGTGGAAGAACTCTTCTTCAATTAAAAAAAAAAAATAGTTCCCTGTTACTCATTACTAATAACCCTAAAAAGATAACAAAAAAAAGCACCATCATTTACCTTTTTTAGCAACTTCCATTTCTTCTTCTGTCCATCGAGAGGTTTCTACAGGCTCTGTAGTAACTGACAGAGAGAGAAATCAATAAGGCAGAGAAAAATTATGTTAAATCATTCATAGATTATATGGCAGCAACCATATAATCTATGACCTATTAAACTGACTAAAGCCTGTTTAAAGCATTAGGTGAAAAAAACTATGGAAATAGGATGTTATCAGCCTCTCCCACGACAAGCCAAAGAGGAAAAATCAACATTTCTCAGTGTTACCATTTTTCTCAACATCAAGTTTCATCTACGTCTACATGTCTAAACACCTCATCCAGTGCCTCCCTACTTATTAGAGTTCATCCCTCCTCTCCTGAAGTGCTGAAGGGAGAAACAGTCCTCCCCTGTCCTGTCCAGGCACAGCTCTCTCCTGCTCTCTGACCCTTTCTCCTCCAACTCCTAGAGGCCTTATATGTTCACCCTCAGTGTCTGACATCTGGAAAACACAGATCAATAACAAACTGAACATTTTCTCTTTTGTTTAGAAGGGAAGTTGAGACTACCAACTACCAGGCCTGAAATGAGCTCCTGCCATATTCCTCTTCTCAATTAATAGTACTACCGTCTACCCAGTCACTCCAATTATTAACAGAATACTCAAGACTAATTTTTGAATCCTTAGACTAATCTTTGAATCCTTCCTTCCATTTACCACTCACATCCACTGATGTGTGTCAATTCTAATCTCCTGAATCTGTCTCCTCCTTGCCGGGGGCACTGCATGCATAAAGATTCCCTTCTAGCTAGGCCCTCTGCCTCATCTGCTTTCTAGTTATTTATCTTACATCATTCTTGCCATTCCCAGAATTTGTGTTTTCCTTCATACTTCATGTTATGGTAAAATTGGTGCCACTGAACCACCAATGGCGGTGCTCACTGTGAACACAATGCCTTTATAAACTAATGAGAATACTGTAAGAGAGAGAAAAAAGCTTGGACTCTTAGACCCAGTATTCCCTTGTCTAAGAATTTATTCCTATGAAAAAAAATTTAACAGAAAGAAAAAACTATGTGAATAAAGATGTTTTTTCATTGCAGTGCTATCTATATGAGTTTAAAAGGCAGGGCAAATGGCATAATCACTCAGCTACAGGGAATGGTTCAAGAAACCATGCCTCAGAGAACACACACCACCTTTCTACAGCCATCAAAAAGTAAAAATGAAGATCCCCTAGAAACTAGAAAACATTCACATTATAAACTAAGTTAAACATCAGAAAACAAAGTGACATGCACACCAGGATTACAACTAAGTTAAAAAAAAATCTGTATTAGGGTAGCAAGAGTGGGCTGATGTTCTTTTTCAAAAAACATTGACACTAAAGTTTTAAAATTTTTAAAGTCAAACTTTTAGATTATTTCTAGGTTGTCCATATCAGAGTCCCTCCTGCCCTGCCCTGGGACTGAAATGGACCCGCAGCAGAATGGTGGCCTGCTTTTTCCACTCTCACGCGCTCACTGGGTTCCGGTGGCGGTGGCAGTGGAGGTGGGGGCTCCTCAGTGGCCGCGGCGGCAGCACTGGCGGCCGCAGCCTCGCTGGTCATGGACCGGGTGATGCGGCCCTTCCGACGTCCCTGACTATTGGCGGTCTTGCGCCCCCGGGGAGTGGCCTGCTCTCGCTCCTCAGTTTCCTCTGCTGTACCTTCTGGCTTGTCCTTTTCCTTGGTATTTTCTCTGGAAACAAAGGCGATTTAAAAGTATACATAAAGAATGTTATCACTTTGAAATTCTTTAAATAGAAATCGAATAAAACTACCTAATCTCTCAGCTAATTTATGAAAAGTTCTGTCATGCCCCAATTTTGCAGAGTTTTGACTAGTTCAAATCAAGATGATTTTTTTCTAGCTAGTCAGGAGACACAGGATTCTCTCTAAATCAGGGATATTGCAATACAGACAGGGTCTCGCTCTGCTGCCCATGCTGGAGCACAGTAGCTACTCACAGACATGATCCCACTATTGATCAGCAGCTGAGTTTTGACCTGTTCTTATTTCTGACCTGGGCAGGTTCACCCGTCCTTAAGACAACCTGGTGGTCTTCCTCTCCTAGGAGGTCACCAAATGCAGTGTGGACAACCCGACTGGCATAGCGCACTGCAGCCCAGACCTCCTGGGCTTAAGCGGCCCCTGCCTCAGCCTCCCGAGCAGCTGGGACCACAGGCACGCACTACCATGCCCGACTCAAATTAAGATTTCAAAACAGCCTATTTTATTCATTAATGAAGTTAAATTTAAACACATTTCAAAACACTTGACTTGGATACAAGAACCCTCTATGAGCAAGTAATGAATGGCATCAGAAAAGCTCTAGACAGGCAGCCGGGACACCAAAAGGCAGGAACCTTGGCCTTCTGGCCTCTGCTCCCACAGAAGTTTTCTCTGTGAAATGAAGAGGCTGAAACAGATGCTATCCACAACAGATGCCCTTTCTGTAGTAATGATCTACCACATTGTTTTTTTAAACTAGGCCAAATAACCTCAAGCACCTCTAATAGTAATGTGCAAGCGGCACTATGGTCCAGTGGTCAGGATGGCGGCCTCTGGGGCCGCACTGCCTGGGCTCACACCAGAGACCTGTGACTTACTAGCCCTGTGATGGCCTTAGGCAAGCTGCCTCACCTCCACAGGCCTCAGTTTTTCTCATCTGTAAAATGAGAACAGTAGTAGTATATTTCATAGGGGTCTTGCAAGAATAAAAAGAGTGAACTTTTGTAAAAGGCTCAGAACAGTGCCTGGAATATAGTCAGCATCATATGTGTTTGCTATTAAGGGTAAACTTCTCTCAGGCTATAAAGTGCTTACAATCTCAGGCACTTAGGAAAAACTCAATAAATGGTCATTACTATTAATAGCAGTAGTACTACATATAATACTGAAAGACAATCTCTGTATTACTTATCTCTCAGGTTTGTTATATTTATAAAAACAAGTTGCTTAACACATAATGTAGGGAAGGCAGTATAGCACAGAAAAGACAAGTAGTGACTACAGCATCCTACTATGCTGATGGACAGTGAATGCAATGGGATTTTGAGGGAGAACTTGATAATATGGGTGAATTTAGTAATAACAACAATGTTGCTCATGTGAAACCTTCATAAGATTGCATATCAATGATACTTTAATAAAAAAATACCAACAGAGGAAAAAAAAACAAGTTGCTTAATGTACACTTTTGCAAATGAGTGGATACATAGCAATACTCAAATACTCAACTATTCTTGCTAAATGGAAGGTGTTGACTTTTTTCAAATTTTAACTTATTTCAAGTAAAGACCTGTTGTGGCTTACTAAGTTACAGTTTTTTCCCTAAAAAATGCTTCAAGAATAACTCTCTTCCCTTCAGCCCTAAATTACCCTTGAAGTCACCATGTAGCTCTCTCCCTTCATTTCTTTATTCACTTACCAATCCCACCACTACTACAGCCTATTAAAGATACTTTATTAAAACTCACCATGATTTACGAACTGCAAAACCAAATGACCTTTTCTCAATTCTCACTGCATCACTGTTTCTGCTGCAATTGACACTGGGGACAATTCTTTTATATCCTTTTTATTGTATATATTTTTATATCCTTCTCAACTTAGCTTTTAGGACTTCACACTTTCTTAATATTCCTACTGCTATTCTGGCTCTCCTTCTGGGGATTATATTTTTCCTCTCTTCCTTTAATACAGGGATCTCCCAAGGCTCAATGTGGCCTTAAAGCTCTGTGAAGTTACCCATTTTCATCAATTCCATTGTGATGATTCCCAACCTGTATCTTTAGACTCATATCTTGTCTCCTAAATCTCCTAGGATCCAGACTTATCTTCTGAATTACCTGCTGGAATGAATTACCATCTGGATTTCCCACCAATATAAACTCAACATATCAGAACACACGCTCATTCTCATCACCTGGCTTCTTGCTTCATCTCATTCTCTAATACTTTGCTGTGAACAGGACCACAATGTTTATGATCACTCAGGTTTTACATCATCTTCAGCTCTTTCCCTTTTTCTTTACTTCCTATACATTATCTAAGGCCAAAGTTTGGTACTTCATCTCAGTAATATTTCTCCCACTAATTCTACCATTTCTACCTATACTACCAATACACTTAGTGCCTTAGTACCCGAATCCCAGCCTTCTAAAACAGCCTCCCTGGCTCTGATATCTTCAGTCCATCCATTCTGTACTGCTAATGGAGCAATATTCTAGCAGAATAGCTTTGGCAATAAACCATTCCATCCGTTCTAATCCCTACTATTCTCAGAGACTCACAGCCTCTTGAACAAAGCCTACATTTTAGCACCCAGTAAGGCTTTACATAATGTAACCTAATCCAATTTCTACTTTTCTTCTTCAAGAACCCTATATTCTAATCTAAGGAAACCATTATCTGCCATTTCTCAAAGCAACATATATATGCATGCTGTTCCCTGCCACCACCCACTACCTCCTGCATAAAGTCTTCCAAACTATCCAGACAGACAAATCTCAACCTCTTCTCACTCTTCCAAACATACTTTACTGGTTCTGCTCATTTCTTCCTGGCTTTTTTCCTTTTTCTTAAGTAGTACTTGTATCTTGCCTAATTTTCCCCTACTAGACCACCAACTACCTGGGAATGATATGTCTTAGGAATTCTTGCATCCTCCGTAACACCAAGCTCACACTGGTAATAAAAATGAATGTTTGCTAAATAGAGATTTTAAGAAAAAGTAAAATCATGAAATGGCAATTCCATATGAGCAGAACCACTGACCACATGGGACTATAAATATTTCACCTGACAACTAAAAAACAAACAAAAATTTAATAGTTATCTTTCTAAAGTACAAAACTGGAATGGCAGGAGTACCCAACTTTTAAAAACCATGTCAAGTGATTTAAGCTGCTTTAGTTACCACAAAACTAGATAAACCTTCAGTATTTCCTACATTATAGAAGTAACACAATAAACATTAAAAAGGAACAAACTACTGATACATACAACAACCTCTATGGAGCTCAAAAGCATCATGCATAGTGAAAGAAGCCACACACTTAAGATTATATACTATATGATTCCACTTATACGAAATCCTAGAAAAGGCAAAACAGATTCGTAGTTACCAGAGACTGAGAGTGAAGGAAGGGAAACTACTGCAAAGAAGTGTATGGAAACTTTTTGGGGTGACTGAAACATTCTACTTCACGACTGGACAACATACTTATGTTCATATATACACTTAAAATTGGTGAATTTTATTCTCTGTAAATTATGTCTCAATAAAGCTGCTCCTTGGGGTAAAAACAACCAGCCCAGCTGCTAAGACCCCCACACCACCCACCACATGTACACAAAGCCATCACATCAGCCATCTCTAAGTGGCAGAATCACAGGTTAATTTTCTTTGTATTTTGTTCTCTTTCCTGATTTTCTATGTTGAACAAGAATTACTTTTACAACCAGGAAAACACAACAACAATCACAAACAAACCAGGAACTCTATTTTATATGACAAATGAAATCAATAAAGCTGGAATATAAAGTATTATATAAAGGAAAACCATTTATCAGCATTTTTACAATAATGTTCACTATCAAAGGTTTCAAAACAGATTCTGAGGTATCTTCCAAATCAAAGATTAAATCATATTCAATATAGCATAGTGGTAAGTGTATGTTTTTATATCCAATCCATCCTGAGAAGTAATTATCTTATATCTGGCAAATAAGTCTATTAAGCCAAAAGTTATATTCACTGGAATATTCCATTCCTGCATTATATCAAATAACTATTAGATGGTCAAAGTATACATCACATTTATTCTTTTATCTAAAATTTTACAAAATACTCCAATAGATTCAATTTCATATTTTAAAAATGACTATAACATTTAACTATTTAACTCACTTAGAGTCCTCCTTTTCATCTTTTTCTTCTTCATCTTTCTTTTCCTCTTCTTTTTTTTCTGTTTTTTCTGCTTTATCTTCTTCTTTTTCTTCTACTTTTTCTTCTTGTGAGGGTCGGGCAATTTGCTGCTAAATGAACCATCATTTGTAAAATTCAAAGGTAAAACAAATTGCCCTTCAAACTGTGATGATAAATTACAATAAATATCTATGCAAAAAATTTAACAATTTAACTGATCATTTATAATAAATTAGGAGTCATGTATTAAAAATCAGTCTTGTGTTCCTTAATATATTCCATATGTACTGCTTAAAAAGTCACGCACATGCAAATGCTCATAGTGTTTGTACCCATCAGAGACATGAAAATGTTAAGATTCCACTTGGAAACCTGAGGCTGGTTCTCTTTTTATACTTCCCCCATCTGACCTGTCACTCAAACATTTCAGTTCTACCTTAAGATTTGATAACATATAATTTATCAAACCATCCTGCTAGTATTAGATAATATGTACCCAATTTCTTCATCCTTATGGATAATACTAAAAGAAAGATCTTAATGCTTCTACTCTTTGGGGAAACACATTCATTTAACAGAAGAAAAGACAGCTATAGCCATTATCAAGACTGAAGTAATTTGTAAAAATACTAAGGACATAATAAAGTGAAAAGAAGCAAAACACTCAAATATTTCTAATCTGTAATTATAAGACTAATTAAATATGCATGTGAGCAAAGACTAGAAGAGAATAAGACTACAGACCCTTTTATTTTTTGATGTCTCATTTGCTAAACTTGTAACTCTAAAAAACTGAAATTAAGTCTGTATTGAGTATTACTATTTTTATTTAATTGAAAAACTGTTCAACCTAATGAGGGTTGAATTTCAACTATCACTCTAGCACACAGCTGGCTGTCCCATGTGTGCCTTTTCAATCCCCCTATCTTTCCTACACTGCTTGATGCTCTAGACTCACCAGACACACCCAGCATTTAGAATACTCCACCCTTTCTTGCCTAGTAAAATTCCGACATATCCCCCGTGACATGAGTTCAAAAAGCTCGACCTCTTATGAGGCTTTCCTTGATTTCCGCAGAAAGGCTCTAGGCCATTGCCCTACATTCCACTTGCACACTCCCATCTGCTCACAGCATTTATCACAAGTGCTGTAGCACCTGGTTAGCAGGGTTAGTCTGGCTCACCGTGTTATAACCTCAAGGACAATCACTCAATATTAATCATCTCCAGTTCCTACGAGAACTTCTGGACTAGGGAAACGTCTGCACGTCTTGGATACAGCAAAACCCCAATTCCTTTATTCTAGTTATTTGAAAAGGTTTTGCCCTCCTGCCTCAAACTTTCATTCAGATCCAGGCCAGCGTCAGTCTTCCCTCATTATAACTCTGCCTGTGTTCTTACCAGTTACTTTCATAAGACAACATGAAATACTCACTTATTTGAAGTAAAATATTCCTTGATTCCTAATAGCATCTCACAACATGAAATACTCACTTATTTGAAGTAAAATATTCCTTGATTCCTAATAGCATCTCAACTTCTTTTACCTGCCCATGAAAACTAAAATCTGGCTTTTTAAGATAACAGAGGCCCAATGGAACCAAGAGCTGGTTCTTTGAAAAAAGAAACAAAATAGATAAACCCCTAGCCAGACTCATTAAGAGAAAAAGAGAATCTACACACATAAACAGAATCAGAAATGAGAAAAGAAAAATAACGACAGACCCCACAGAAATACAAAGAATTATAAGAGAATATTATGAGAATCTATATGCTAACAAGCTGCAAAACATAGAAGAAATGGACAAATTCTTAGAAAAATACAACTTTCCAAAACTGACCAAACAAGAAACAGAAAAACTAAACAGACCAATCACCAGCAATGAAATTGAAGCGGTAATCAAAAAACTACCCAAGAACAAAACCTCCAGACCAGATGGATTCACCTCTGAATTCTACCAGACATATAGAGAAGAAATAACACCCATTCTCCTTTAAGATTTCCAAAAAATAAAAGAGGAGGGAATACTTCCAAACTCATTCTATGAAGCGAGCATCACTCCAATACCAAAACCTGGCAAAGACCTCACCAAAAAAGAAAACTACAGACCAATATCCCTGATGAATGTACATGCAAAAATACTCAACAAAATATTAGCAAAACGAATTCAAAAATACATCAAGAAGATCATACACTATGATCAAGTGGGATTCATCCCAGGGATGAAAGGATGGTACAACATTCGAAAATCCATCAACATCATCCACCACATCAACAAAAAGAAGAACAAAAACCACATGATCATCTCCATAGATGCTGAAAAAGCATTCGACAAAATACAGCATGCATTCATGATTAAAACTCTCAATAAAATGGGTATAGAGGGCAAGTACCTCAACATCATAAAGGCCATATATGACAAACCCACAGCTAACATAATACTTAACAGCGAGAAGCTGTAAGCTTTTCATCTAAGATAGGGAACAAGACAGGGATGCCCACTTTCTCCACTGTTATTCAACATAGTACTGGAGGTCCTAGCCACAGCAATCAGACAAAACAAAGACATACAAGGCATCCAGATTGGTAAAGAAGAAGTCAAATTGTCACTATTTGCAGATGACATGATACTGTACATAAAAAACCCTAAAGACTCCACTACAAAACTAATAGAACTAATATCTGAATTCAGCAAAGTTGCAGGATACAAAATTAACACACAGAAATCTGTTGCTTTCCTATACACTAACGATGAACTAACAGAGAAATCAGAAAAACAATTCCATTCACAATTGCATCAAAACGAATAAAATACCTAGGAATAAACCTAACAAAGGAAGTGAAAGACCTATACTCTGAAAACTACAAGACACACCTAAGAGAAATTAAAGAGGACACTAACAAATGGAAATTCATCACATGCTCTTGGCTAGGTAGAATAAATATTGTCAAAATGGCTATACTACCTAAAGCAATCTACAGACACAACGCAATCCCTATCAAAATACCAACAGCTTTCTTTCTTCAATGAACTTGAACAAATAATTCTAAAATTCATATGGAACCACAAAAGACCCCGAATAGCCAAAGCAATCTTGAGAAGGAGGAATCAAACGGGGAATTACGCTCCCTGACTTCAAGCGCTACTACAAAGCCACAGTAATCAAGACAATTTGGTATAGGCACAAAAACAGACCCACAGACCAGTGGAACAGAATAGAAAATCCAAACATTAACCCAAATATATACAGTCAACTAATATTTGATAAAGGAGCCTTGGATATACAATGGGGAGATGACAGCCTCTTCAGCAGCTGGTGTTGGAAAAACTGGACAGCTACATGTAAGAGAATGAAACTGGACTACTGTCTAACCCCATACACAAAAGTCAACTCAAAATGGATCAACGACCTGAATGTAAGTCATTAAACCATAAAACTCTTAGAAAAAAACACAGGCAAAAATTTCTCAGACATAAACATAAGCGACTTCTTTATGAACATATCTCCCCAAGCAAGGGAAACAAAAGCAAAAATGAACACGTGGGACAATATCAAGCTGAAAAGCTTCTGTACAGCAAAGGACACCATCAGTAGAATAAAAAGACATCCTACAGTATGGGAGAATATATTCATAAATGACGTATCCGATAAGGGGTTGACATACAAAATATATAAAGAACTCACACACCTCAACAAACATAAAGTAAATAATCCAATTAAGAAATGGGTAGAGGACATGAATAGACACTTCTCCAAAGAAGAAACTCAGATGGCCAACAGGCACATGAAAAGATGCTCCACATCACTAGTCATCAGAGAAATAATGCAGATTAAAACCACAATGAGATATCACCTCACACCAGTGAGGATGGCCAACATCCTCAACACAAACAACAACAAATGTTGGCGAGGATGTGGAGAGAGGGGAACCCTCCTACATTGCTGGTGAGAATGCAAATTAGTTCAACCATTGTGGAAAGCAGTATGGAGGTTCCTCAAAAAACTCAAAATAGAAATACCATATGACCCAGGAATCCCACTCCTAGGAATTTACCCCAAGAATGCAGCAGCCCAGTTTGAGAAGGACAGATGCACGCCTATGTTTATTGCAGCACTATTTACAATAGCCAAGAAATGGAAGCAACCTAAGTGCCCATCAGTAGATGAATGGATTAAGAAGATGTGGTACATATACACAATGGAATATTACACAGCCATAAGAAAAAAACAAATCCTACCATTTGCAACAACATGGATGGAGCTGGAGGGTATTATGCTCAGTGAAATAAGCCAGGCCGAAAAAGACAAGTGCCAAATGATCTCACTCATATGTGGAGTATAACAACAAAAAAAAAAAAAAAAAAGAAAGAAAGAAACTGAAGGAACAAAACAGCAGCAGACTCACAGAACCCAAGAATGGACTATCAGTTACCAAAGGGAAAGGGACTGGGGAGATGGGTGGGAAGGGAGGGATAAGAGGGTAAAAGGGGCATTACGATTGGCAGACATAGGGTGGGGGGGCACAGGGGGGACTGTACAGCTCAGAGAAGACAAGTAGTGATTCTCATCTCACTACACTGATGGACAGTGACTGTAATAGGGTTGGTGGGGGGGACCTGATGAAGGGGGTAGTTTAATCATCACAATATTGCTCATTTAATTGTAGGTTAATGATACTAAAATAAAATAAATTGTAAAAAAAATAAATAAATAATACATTAATAAAAAAAATTATAACGTTAAAAAAAAAATGGGTAGAGGACATGAATAGACACTTCTCCAAAGAAGAAACTCAGATGGCCAACAGGCACATGAAAAGATGCTCCAATCACTAGTTATCAGAGAAATGTAGATTAAAACCACAATGAGATATCACCTCACACCAGTGAGGATGGCCAACATCCAAAACACAAACAACAACAAATGTTGGCGAGGATGTGGAGAAAAGGGAATTCTTCTACACTGCTGGTGGGAATGCAAATTAGTTCAACCATTGTGGAAAGCAGTATGGAGGTTCCTCAAAAAACTCAAAATAGAAATACCATTTGACCCAGGAATTCCACTCCTAGGAATTTACCCTAAGAATGCAGCAGCCCAGTTTGAAAAAGACATATGCACCCTTATGTTTATCGCAGCATTATTTACAATAGCCAAGAAATGATAGCACCCTAAGTGTCCATCAGTAGATGAATGGATAAAGAAGATGTGGTACATATACACAATGGAATATTATTCAGCCATAAGAAGAAAATAAATCCTACCATTTGCAACAACATGGATGGAGCTAGAGAATATTATGCTCAGTGAAATAAGCCAAGCCGAAAAAGACAAGTACCAAATGATTTCACTCATATGTGGAGTATAAGAACAAAGAGGAAAACTGAAGGAACAAAACAGCAGCAGACTCACAGAACCCAAGAACAGACTAATAGTTACCAAAGGGAAAGGGACTGGGGAAGATGTGTGGGAAAGGAGGGATAAGGGGGGAAAAGGGCTATTACAATTATCACACATAATGTAGTGGGGGGGGGTCCTCGGGGGGGGGGAGATACGCGGAAGGCAGTATAACACAGAGAAGACAAGTAATGATTCTATAGCATCTTACTACACTGATGGACAGTGACTGTAATGGGGTATATGGTGGGGATTTGATAATAGGGGGAGTCTAGTAACCATAATGTTGTTCATGTAATTGTACATTAATGATAGCAAAATTAAAAAATTAATTAATTAAAATTTATACCTGACTCTTAAATGTTTAAAACTTAGATGGGCTCTAGCATCTAGCAGAAAACCTTGATTCTTTTTCTTCTGTGGGAAGCTGGGTGAAGGCGCTAGCTCCCTTAGTCTAACAGTGTCTCCTACCTCACTGCCAACAATTTTCTTCCCTTCAACCAGGAAATCTTTACAAGCTCTATAACCATCCAACTCTTTGTCTTACAGTTTTAGTCCCTTCTGAGACAAGCATGCTCTTTTTCTCCCTTCTGATCCCCATCAGCCCTACCACCAACCCCAATTCTCTGTTTCCTCTCATAAGCAAATTTTACAAACAAGGTTACATTTGTACAGTTGCCACTTCCACATCCCCTCAGCTCACTATAATCTCCTTTCTGGCCCCCTCAACAATCCACTGAAAATGCATGTTAAGGTCACTGCAGCATACTCAAACTTTAGGAACAATTTACACTATTGACTCAGGAAACACTCCTATACTTTTTTTGACCAAGAAATACTATTTCTGAAGACTATATAATCACACCTTGTGAGCTGGTAGTTCTGTAATAAACAATGACCCAGAAAACACAAAAAGTTATGGCTACAAATAATGAGAGAACTATGTCAAATAACCTGTATCTGGTTACTAGATCAGCCAAAGGAAGAAAGGGTGGTTGTGTGGGTAACCAGAAGAGATTTAAGAATGCTAAGTAACAGTTGGCACCTGTCTGAATTCATGCATGCCAATTCCATATTGCGAGTTGTATCTGGGTGTGGTGAGAAACAGGTGACCACATTATCCCAGCAGCCTCACTGGTAAAGAAAGCATAGATGAGCTGTTACAGCTGCTGACTAGTTATTTGGGGAGAAAGGTCTTAATGTCCTAAATTGAACTTTGAAAACATACACTACTGCTCTGTACTAAAAACTATCTTTTTAGTTGGGGAGGGAGAAGGGGATTAAGGGGCACAATAATTCCCAATCACAATATAGGTAGGACACGGGGAAGGCAGGACAGCACAGAGAACAAAATGACTCTATGGTGTCTTACTATGCTGATAGACAGTGACTGCAATGGGGTGGGGGAGGCACTTGATATGATGGGTGGATGTTGAAACCACAATGTCATTCATGTGAAACCTTCTTAAGATTGTATATTAATGATACTTTAATTTAAAAAAAAGCTATCTTTTTAGGTAAGGTTCTTTTTAAGAGTTAAAGTACCTAAAGTCCAGAAAAGAAGTTAATCTGAAACAAAATTAGTTCCCAGGTATTTCAGTAAATAATCCTCTACTTTAGTTATCATGCTCTATTGTTCTCCATTACTCAACATGTCTGCTCCTCAGACAAAAGGACTGGTAAAGATGGAATATAAAATAAGGTGATATGGGTCTCATATTTAATTTCATTATTATTGTTACCATTGACATTCATGATTTAGATGGCATGGGTGTAAAACTTTTCACATTAATTTTATCATACAACAAATTTAAAATACATTCAAAGTAGAAGAACCTATAACACATGAAAAATATATACTTCAAAATAATCTTAACATGTTCATAACTCCCTACTTTAACAGGTATGTCAATCCCTAATGTATACATTAAGTACAAGGCTTGTTAGAACATTTTTCATCTCCGTATTTCCACCAACACTGAAACATCTCACATATAGAATGAAACACACCTGGTTTCTTCCTCTGCGTTTTCCATAATTCCTTCTTACTAGGGCTTTATAATTCTCATTTTTCTTGGTTAAGTAGTAATATAAAACACAATCAGGAACACTCTAAAAGGAAAAAAATAATTTTGACAAACTGATGAAAAAAAAATTTTTTTAATCAAGGAATACTTTGAAGGAAAATCTCTGATATTCTCAAAGTATAAACTGAAGAGAAACACAATGTCTAGCATTTTAAGACATATCTAGGCTCTAAAAATATGTATCTTATGTCTACTATTTTAATAGACAATTACAGTTGTTAACCCAAATTATGTAAAAGATACCAGGAACCATCAGAAATATCCAAGCACTCTGTTATTAACCAGTAATTAAATTCCCTTTCCTACTGCAGATATGTAAATATTCAAAATGTCTCTTTAAATAGTTTGCTCAAAATCACTACATCTAATCCACTGTGAAAAAAAAATCAGGGAAAATCAGGATTCCAATATTTTAATTAGGAATTTAATGAAGTTCAAAAGGCAATATAATCTATGTGTTTTTAGGGAAGTATCAGGTCATTTTTCATTAACCATGAAAATTAATCTGTGTTCTGTCTTAGGATTTGTTATAATTGTAAATTTTAACTATAGTAGCCACAGGAGAATCTTTTCTGTATCAAGCCTTTGCAAAGATCAATTCTATTTACTTGTGTGCAACAGGGCACAAAAATTTCAAAGCAGCAATCTTCACAAACCTATAAACAGTTTCAATGCAAACCATTCTTTACCTTTCTTTCCAAATAGGATGCAATTAGTCCAAAGTTTTTTGGATGCTGGATAAACCTGAGTAAAAAAGCACAACAGACACACACATACAAAATTTTAATAACTTAAAAAGATGGGGGAAAGGCCTGGGCATAGAAATATTGTATGTGGACTAATTCTCAGTGATTCCTAACTGCCGCCCTGAGGAACCACTGCCAGAAGCACTGGAGTCTTTTAAGGGCACAGGTCCTGGACACCATCCACAGGGAACTGACTGAATTAGGCTGAGGTAGACCATAGAAGTTTGTACTTTTACAAAGCACTCCTAGGTGATTCAGACATTACCCAAGTTTGGATACCATTCTGAACATGACTCCATAACTCCAGTTCTTATCAAATTACTTTTTTCCCACTTATAAACTATGGGAAAATCATATCAAATCTAGTCTCTATTTTCCACAGTATCCACTCAAATAACAAAAAGGGGCTAAGTTTTTGGCAAAACAGTTCAATTTATAAGTAAATGCCAAATACTTTTTACTAACTTATGCAAGCTTCTATTAGAAAATGATTTAAAGTTTAAATTACTTATCCTAAGTAATGACTCCATAGGATCTTACTATGCTGACGGACAGTGATTGCAATGGGGTGGGGGTGGGACTTGACAATATGGGTGAATGTTAAAACCATAATATTGCTCATGTGAAACCTTCGTAAGATTGTACATCAATGATACCTTAATTTAAAAAAAAAATAAATAAATTACTTGTCCTTAAAGATCTCCTTCTCATGGTCAGTCCAAACATTCATAAACTGCCTATCTTTGTAAACTTTCATAGGGTCCTCCATAAGCCCATTCATGTTAATGAACTTGACCCGTCTTTGTTCTGCATCAAACATCATAGGTGGGATTACAGAGAGCTGCCGCATTTGTTTTTCATTATTCTGCAAAAAAGAAATACGATTAACATAAAATAAAATTTAAAGAGGATCAGAGACCAACTGTCTTAATGTACTAAAAAACCACATTTTGTAATTTACTGACACTAGTTAGTGTATAACATGACATCTAACATATAGCAATTACTCCTACATCTAATAAATATTCATTGGATCAATACAGAGGTAGACAGCATATGTGTTTTTTTTAGTAATCTAGTACTACAAATTGAGAAGAGCTCTTTACTTAAATGCAACTGATATCTAGAAGACACAAAGTAATCTCAAGTTCATTTAAATACTGACCTTATGAAGCATTTAACTATATCAACATAGCCTCATTTTTAAAAGTTTTAATATCATTTTAGAGAACAAACGCACTTAGAACAAATCTAGGAAACAAATGTTGTTTTAGAGACCTTAATAAAGAAAAAAAAGCAAACAGGCACCAGCATCTTGAGGTCATTGATTTTAAATTAACTAAACTTACTTAAGTATTAAATACTTCTTGCTAATCTTACATAATCGTTCTATTGAAAATTTAAGACTATTACCTTAGAATTCAATTAAAACTTTGTTACATTTATATAATTATTTCCCCCAAAGTTTGACTTAGTGAGTTTATAAGCACAACTTCCATGAAAAAACTTTTACCAAGATTACAATAATTGACCCCAATATAAGACTCAGTTTTTTCCTAAAACTTTTCCTTATAGAAATAGATACTAACTTACAGTCAAGTCCTTACAAAATCTCTAATTTTAAGAGTTTTAATACAAAAGTATGGTTTGGGGCAGACACATTAGCTTGAAATCACCTCAACTGATACTTGTTCGGGATATTTACAGATGTCCCCTAATGGAATCAGGCAAAAAGCAAGTAAAGAAATTTAACATAGATTTAGCATCATTGCAGGTATTATGACAACAAATTTTGAAATATATAGCAACATAATACTTGTCTTTCATCTCTATTTAAGGGCACTACCACACTCAAATAAGCACAACTTACAGATTTTAGAGATGAGTTTTTTAAAAAGCCATATTATAAAGTCAAAACTAGCAAAACTCATCAGATAGTAGATGGCTTTTAGACTCACTTCGATAGTCTGGACACAGCTAAGAAGACTCAGTGCTAGAAACTGAAATTTACTCTTATTTGGCACTGAATTATTAGTATCACATCTCTCTCTCCCAAGCTCACTGACTGTAGAGAGCCCCTTTTGGAGACTCCACCAGCACCTCAGATCTACAACTGAACATACAAACAACTACAAAACACATACTCTTTTGCTATCTTATGGAAATGGCACCACCAGCCCAGTTATGTGACCTGGAAACCAAGGAGCCACCTTCCCTTCCTCTTCTTTTCATGCCATCCCGTCTATTTTGCCCTGTCCATTCTGCCTTCTAGTCATCTCTCCCGTCAGTCCACTCCCATACATCCCTGTGCCTACTGCCCTGACTCAGGTCCTTATTTCTATCAAAACAGCTTCCTCACCTCTTTCTAAAGGCCTCCTTGCTGCCAAAGCCATCTTTGTAAAACGCCAGTATGATCAGGTGCCTGGCCTGTTTCAGTGCTTCAGTGGTTGGCCACAGTCTTTGGAATAGTTCAAAAACTCCATAAATGTTCCCTCATTTATATTTAAGTAAACCTCTAGTTCCTGGGGTAAAAGGCTAAAATGCCTGATTAATGAAATAACTTGAATTATATCAATTAATTTTCTTACCTCCTGCTCAGAGAGGCCATCAATAATTTCAGAAATTTCATGTTCACTCCTAGCAATGGTGGCTGAAAGACCAGCTCCCCTCTGCCCAACTCTAAATTTGAGGGAGAAATTATAAATGTATTTAAAAGCCTTTTATAAAGAAGACATATCAGTTAAATTAATTTTACATAGATTTTTCTTCTAAATGGGAGTTTTTTAAACAACTAGGGGGTCAAAGCAGAAACCTAAAATACTATTGAGTAACTATTTTTATTTTTAAGTAATGTTTGAATATTTACAATTCCAAAATACAGAAGCAACCTAAGTGTCCATAATAGATGAATGGATAAAGAATATGTGGTACATATCTACAATGGAATACTACTCAGTCATAAAAAAGAGTGAAACCTTGCCATTTGTGACAACATGGGATGGACTTAGAAATTATACTAAGTGAAATAAGTTAGACAGAGAAAGACAAATACCATATGATTTCACTTATGTGTGGAATCTAAAAAACTTAACAAATGAACAAACAAAACAGAAACAGACTCATAAACACAGAGAACAGATGAGTGGTTGCCATGCTGGGGTAAAATAGATGAATGGAAAAAAATTGTGAGAATGTTTGATATCTCAATCTGGGTGATGGTAACATGTATGTACACATCAAAATTCATCAAGCTGTACACTAACATTTGTGCATTTATTGTATATACCTCAATAAAAAAATACTTGAGTCATCTATAAAATTAATAATGATTTAAATTGAGATTAAGATATAAGGGTTACAAAACCAAGTTTAAATAATAGAACTTTTTATAGGAAAATTCCAGAAAGCCAGTTATCGGTGCTATTTCATATCAAACAGTTCTTTTTCTGCCTTCCAGAGAATAGGAATGCAGATTTAGAAAAACACATCAAATATTTTTAAAAGGAGAGAAAAAAATACAACCATCATCCCTCACAAAAATTTAATCATGATTAAAGAGGCTTACACAATTCTAACATGAGACAGTAGAGAAAACCAAAGCTTTTATCTTTGCAAAACACTTGTTTTCTAAAAGTAAAAACAAATCAGAAACTATCTACCAACATCAAAGAATTTCTTAATTAGCAATCAATTTAACACACTTTGATGACATCAGTAAGTAATGAAGGACTAAGATATTCATTCATTATTAACTGTCATTTCCAAAAGGGTATTTTCAAGAACCAAATAATTCATTTCAAAATATCCACTTAAACTTAGATTCAACAGCATGATTATGTATAAAAAATTAGTATTAAATTCACGAAGACATAATCTTTGCTAGCTGATAATGATGTTTTATATATTCAAAACAAAAATTCTTATGAACTTTCTTAGTTATCAGATTCAGTTAATAATAAATATTGTGAAAAGCCAAAAGGGTGACTAAAAGGAAACAACATAGCTATTAAATATCAAACTACTTACCGTTGAAATCTTTCTTGCTGTTCTCTTTGTTTTCGAATTTCTGGAAACTGCTTTTCATAGTACTCCCTTGTTTTACTTTCTTTAGCTTTCCTCCGAGGATTATTTTCTATTCTGTCCACTTTTTTCTCCCATGCCTCCATGAGCTGATCATAACGTTGGCAGATTTTTTGTTCCTATTAAATACCCGTAGCAAATTAATAATTAAACGACACTCAGTGGTTCTGACAAACCTAATACTTTAAAGTAAATGCTACTCATTAAGGCTAAGTCAGAAGCACAGTTGGCCTATGACTCAATTGTGAATGAAACGCTGTCCTTGATCTGAAAGAGGAGAGAGAAAGAGAGCTGTTTTCCTATGAAAGATCAACATATAGAACATATTTGGGCTGGAATTTTTAGTTCACATTTAAGATTACAAATTAATAAACTAATTGATGAGCTACTATTAGTAGCTAACCAGCTACTTTTACTATTTTTCTGATAACAGTACGCCTTCATGGAAGAAGTAGAAAATTAAAAACAGAAACATGTGAATAGTTCATAATCCCAATCACCCAAAGGCAACCATATTTTGTTGTTATCCTTCCAATGTGTCAGAGAAAACACTCATGGTTTAACCATTCCTTTACTGTTGGAAGTTTTCTTGCAGTGTTTTGTTATTATAAACAATGCTCTCTCACAAACATTTTTGACAGTCTGGAAAGGACTGAAATTGGTTGTACTTTATGATGAAAAGAAATCTGGTGAAGGCAAATAGTGAATCTATGGCATCTTAGTACACTGATGGACAGTGACTGCATTGGGGTATGGGAGGGGACTTGATAATATGGGTAAATGTAGCAACCACATTGTTTTTTCATATGAAACTTTCATAAGAGTGTATATCAATAATACCTTAATTAAAAAAAAAGACATCTGGTGAACTCCATGAAATCAAGAATTAATGCTTTTAGAGAAATGAGTAATGTATGATCTCATTTTTAAAAAGAAGAAAGAAAAAAGATCTCTCCATTATGGGCACAGAACTGTGTATATTTCTGATGACACACAGAAAAAGGTATGGAAGGACCCATGAAACCTAACTGTTAACACTGGTCATCCCAAGAAAGTAGCGTTAGAGAAGAGAGTATTACCTTCCTCACACTCCGTACACCTCCCACCCCAACTTTCAATCTTCAACTCCTGTATGTCTTTTGAACCCTTCACTTTTTGTCCATCCTTACTGTTTTCCTCCTTAGTCCAGGCCAACATCATACCTCATCTAAATTAAAGTAACAGCCTCCTAACGTCTCCCATGCATTAATGGTACAGCCAGATGCAAATTCTTAAAATACAAACCTGAACATTTTACTTCTTCAGTTCAAACACCTAAAAGATGCCCTCAGGATCTAATCCAAAGTCTCCCAGGGCTGTGTACAACCTGGTCCTGGCTTCCCTCAGCAGACTCATTTCTTACCACACTCCCAGCTCAGGCAAAGCCTTATCTCTTGAACCTACAACATTCCTTCCACCTTTTAGACCTTCACTTAAGCTGCTCCATCTGCTTGTTCAAGTTTCCAGAATACTGGTTTTCCTGTGAAACTTCCCTTCCTGATTCCTATATGCATTAGCTGTCCCTCTTATTTGCTCTTTACCACATGGTATGATCATAATACTCTAATTGCCTGCTGACTTGTCTGTCCCTAGTTACACTTTATGCTCCCTAAGGGCTGAAACCATATGGCTCTCCTGCTCACCTTTGCGGAATAATACATGGGATAGTGTAAACAATCAATAAATATTTGTTATTAAACAAATCAGCAAACAAAGAAACTTTGTAACTACTTTGTGAAGTACGAAAAAACAAAGTCTGTGCTTCTGTGTTTCTATCACCAGATAGCAAATTCAGCAATTACCACAATTACAACAAAATTATGAGATAGAAAAAGATAATTTAATATTTGTTATGTTTTTGGCACAAAAAACCAAACTTAAGACCAGTGATTTAAATTCAAGACCAATATCTAAAGGACTAGACTGGCAAACATCAGAAGTTACACACCAAATAGAAGCTGCTGACTGTTGGACTTTACAATTCATTAAACTGCCAAGTCTTAAATACAAGGTACAAAGTTCATTTCTGAAGTGAAATAAATAACATCATTCATTTACTAAACAAGTGAATTTAAATGAATCAACAACCTGTCTAAAATTAGTATAAACATATTATGGAAAAAGAAATACTGGCATTATATTTTCTGTAACTTAATTTCCATGAAGACTATAACCATAAAACTTTTGAACTGCAAGTCATATACTAAATACGAAAGATTTTTTGAATTTTAAAAAGCTTAACTTTAGCTGACCCAGTTTCTAAGAAAGAACAATAATGTCTAATCAGCATGACCATAACTTACCCACACCCGTTTGAGGGTTAAGAGACTAAATGTAGATCATACTATCTCTTTCATATGTTGTTTAAGTACTCACCATTTTTTTTATTTTGGCTAGATGAAAAGGTTAAACACAGATGACCAAAGAAATTAATTTGATAATGATATTAAATCTGAACTATGATATCAAAATGTTGCTAAAATTAGATTTATATTTAAGTCATATCTATAGTTATTTCCTAAATCAGCACCTTTTCTCAAATATAATCAAGAACTAGTCTGATTAATAATGGGAAAGCAAATGTCTAAATGAACATGAATGGGAAAGTTATACAAATTTCAGTTAACAAGGATAGGACCTCACCCTTTGTTTTCTTGCATGATTTCTTCTTTTAAAAAATAAAATGAGTTTTTTCCTCATCACCTGGTTTCTAGAAGAGAAAAATATGGTTGTATGACATTAAGAAAAACCACAATTTAGTAATGCATTCACTTTTTTTTCAGAGACACTGAAAAACAAGCAAAGATCACTTAAGAATATATGATGCAATCAAAGTTAATTCTATTTTTTTCACCCTGCAAAATAAGACTTTTTCAGGAATTAGAACTGACTAAAATACCTCCTGTTCTACAGCAAGATTTTATATAAATCGTTCATTTTCAATTATTACATCCAATTATAAGGTAAATACCTTTTTCAAGCTATAATACAGTTACCAGTTTTTAAGAACTCTGGTAATATAAACATCTTTGTACACTCTTGGAGGAGGGGAGGAAGAGAAGGGAAAGCTTTTAAAGTTACCTCCCAACCTCAAGTATGGTGCTGACCTCCCTTCTATGAATGTATACCAACACAGAAAGAGGTGACTTCTGCTTTAAACAGAAGATTTTCTTCGGTCACTGAAATGACACAATCCACTCTAAGAAGTAATGGAGGGCAGTGTGATAAGACAGGAAGACTTCTCTTATATCTTAATATAACAGTTTCACTTTTTAAATTTGAAGCATTGTGACCTTCAAAAACAATGACATGCAGGTTCAAATATAAATATTTATACCCCACCTACTTCCAGAAATGATTTCAAGCTGATTATTCAAATATAAATACAAAGCCATGGCAAGTAGAAGTAATTTTTTGGATTATCTGCCACTCAGGACTAACAGTGACACTGGCTCCACTCAAATAAGCATGGACAATCAGGAGCTGGCTATATGGAAAAATAGCCAAGAGATGAAAAGAATTATTAAAAGGTATATTTGCTATTTCATACAAAGCAAATGACGGTGATGAAAGAATAGCTACTGAATGATTCATATGGATGCATGCAGCTGAGTAAATGGTATTTCACAAGGTGACATACAGTGGAAGCATTTCCATATATTCAGTTTGCTCTAATTGTAATTATGTGCTACTCAAAAGCAAAATACAATCATTAAGTATAATTTAAAATGTTTCCTAGAGTTAAATGAAGAAGTCAGCCAGTAAATAACCCATCTTAGGACAGTGTGCTAAGCATTGTAGCAGGCAAGATAACATGAAATAAATTAGACAGAGCTGCTCTCCAGCTATTGCTGGGAAAAACAGACCACAAACATAACTGAAGCTTTGTTTAAAAAAAAAAAAAGAAAAAATTTTTTTTAAAAAAAGAAAATCCTTAAAAGCAGCCGACTATATTTTACCTGCTATTCTCCTTTTAAAAAATATTACAACAGCTAAACAGTTCCAAAGTAAGTTTTATTTCATGAGTTTTGCCTAACGTATTTCTAAGGGTTATCAAGACCACAGTAGCATCTCACAGAGAAATTCTATGTATATGACTCTTATAATGAACCACTTAACAAAAGTTAAAATTATTCGTTTCAATTTTTTCATGCATACTACCATGCAAATTATATTTGCCACCAGTTCTGCAAAGTAGTCAACTATTGCACATACTATCAGTAAGAAATGTTTTTAAAAGAAAAAATAATCGTATATAAATATAAATAGCAATGTGCTCATTAGTAACTATACTTGTACTACTAAATAATCTTCTGATTATACTTAGTAAAACATATAAAGTAGAAATATCACATTTTTGTTACAAACTAAATAATTCACCTAAAATTCTCTTAACGTATAATTAAAAAAAAGAAGAGACCTATCTAGCTTCCTCTCTTTCTTCAATCAGATCAAGAAATCAGGTTTTCTTTTCACTTATTTTCTTATTCCAAAATCTGCATCAATAAAGGCCTGGTATCTAGGATGAGCGAGGCTAAACAAACTATATTCTGGAGCAGTCTCCTCACCCAGGTGAGGTGACTGAGCGCTTCCAAGGCACCAGGACATTAAATGGCAGAAGGGTCTACAAATACCGTCATTAGCAAGAGTCATGGAAGGGATTTCCCTAGAATAGGATTTTGAATAATGATAAAATGATCCGTGGCACTTCTACTTTGCAATGGCAGATGTGGCTTGGTGGGGGACGGTGTCATCACTAGTCTTAAATGAAAAAGCTTCATTATCTTACTTCATCATGCGCCTTGCAGGTACTCCACTGAAAAAAAGACAAAACAGGAGGCAAAAAATTCAAGCCTCAAGGTAAGCCATTTCAATTTTAAGTATCCACCTTTTTTACTAGCAGATTATAAAACCAGCTAGTTTTATGCAATAATTTATTTCATTTTTTGGCCTCGGAAACTCAAAGCTGTTACCCCAACCCCCAAGAAACCAGAGGAAGATAACATATAGTAAAATGAGAGCAAATTACACGAATCTAAAACACACCTACACTATATTACAATAATGTCAGCAGAAAATGTAAAATGATCTCTTTATAGAATATATGGTTTTAACTCAAGAACTCCAAAGATGATAAATACTTACGTCTTGATGTTCTCATGGTACACTTTGGTATCTGATGGCTGGTTATAGAGTGGCTATAAAACAAATCAAATATTTATATATAAAATGTGCATATCTATGAAAAGACAATTTCTATTTTAATGTAAGCCTAGATAAAGTACGAATGGATCTATACAATACATGCCCTACCTCCAGGCTTTTGGGTTCTCCAAGTAAATCTGTCTACCTCATCCTAATAATGCTACTCCTTTTTATAAGAAAAATTTTAAGTCCACTGTATCCCATACTACTAAATACATTCATTCATAGATTTTTAATTTCAAAGGCAAATGAAGATTAAATACTGCCAGTATGATTCAAAGAGCTTTCTATTTCTGTTCTTACATCTTCCTCCTTCTACCTAGAGTGATTAAATGGCTGCTCAGGCAAACACATGTTCAGGATAATGCTTTTGCAAAGGTAACCAAGTTCATGAACCATTACTTTAAACTTTATTACTACCTAGCTACAACCCTCTCACCCCAAAGTAAATAGATTGTATTCCATTTTACCCCAAGAAAAACTACTACCAAAGGAAGCACTAAAAATGAAAAAAGAAATTTCTTACTTACCAGTTCAACTTTTGGGCCAAGTCCTTCAAATATTTTATGAGCTTCTTCTGCTTTTTTCTACATATAAAGATATTATTATATTGTGTAATTAAGAATTACATTGTCTAAGTACAAAATCACTACCAACTTAATACTATTTACCTAGAGACTAAACTAGAGTTGACCTTACCCTTATTTCCAAATATTCTTCTTTCATACGATAGGCTGAAATACTAATTTTATTTTCATAGCTTCCTCACCACATTCAAAGTTTAACATACATCATGAAAGCAATACCTAAGGAATTAAGTTCTTAAAGTAAACAGATATCAAAATTCTAGGAAGAGGGAACAGAGATTCACTATTAGAATGAATCCCTCAAACCTTCTAAGTACTTGACCTCATAGAGTCTCCAATGAAAATTTTAAAACATAAAATATAAAGTTATCAAACTTAACTGTGGTAAGCCAAATCAATCCCTTTGAAGAAAAGCTTATAATGAGTTTACTTTCTAATTACAAGAAAACCTTAGTAATAACTAAACAATAAATGTAACAACTAGTTTGAATTACCCAAAAGTGTTCAGCAGCAAATAAATGTTGAATTATATGTTCTTTACATGCCATTTTCAAAAGTAAAGTAATGTAGACCAAATGCTATCTAACAGAAATCTTCCTTTAAGGGACATATAAAATACAGTATTTGATAACTAACTGGAATTACATGACTAGCAAATGTGTCAGTCGTTCTCAAATCTCTCTGTTGTTCCCAACACACTCTTCATTAGCAGGCTCACTGCCTGCTGCAGAGACTCCCACCTCAATGCATTTGTGGCCGGGAAATTCTCCAGGGCTTCTGATCTGACACTCAAATAGGAGTGGATATCAATCAGTATTTCCCAAGTGTCTAAAGAAAGACTTTCCCTTAAAAGAAATTTCTCCTTTTCATCCCATTTACCAATCAAAACCAATCAGTCAAATTTTTATTTAATATATAATATGTGGAAAGAACTGTTTAACTAGCATAAGAAAGCACAAAACAGTGCAATGTACTTTACAAACTCCAAGAAAATTAAAATGTTATTTATTAAGATGAGAAATAAATGTATCAAAAAGTTTCAAATAGAAAACTGTAAAATCACTTAATTTACATAGCAAATCCTATTTCTATAAATAGTTTAAGCATGCCTGGCCTCTACCCACTAGATGCAGAAGCAGTCTACCCTTCCTCTGTTATGACAATTTTAAACATCTCAAAGTTGAGAACTGTTTTAAGGTAATTACTCATTTCAGGAAACCAAAATGTGATTTTTGCAAATTCAAATTTATTAGCTTTAGGCATACATTAAATATCATTGTCACAGACTATAAATTTGAAAATATCTAGCATCTGCAACTAACTCTCTGTAGACCAAACATTCACCAGTTTTTAAACTTGCTTTCTCAAGGCACTCTATTTTAGAGTGTCTACAAATAATGGGCAGCCTAAGTGGAACTGCACACAAATACTGAGAGACAAGAGAGCAATTACTAGTATATCCTATCACATAAAAGCACTAACCTTTAAGGGTTATTTTAAACGCTGGTATTTAAGATTTTCGCAGACCCCAAGATTTAAGTTTTGCCAAATTTTATTAAGTATTCTACTTCACTCTTGCTTAATTGCTAAGAACAGATTAACCTATCAGTGGCTTGGCAGATAAATTTTAATTTAAAACCCTAACATTTCCATATTACAAATTTACTCTAAGTCTGTAGATAAACATAATTCCTCAAACATATGTTGAGTATGTTCTATATGCCAGGCACTTGCTAGACACTAAGAAAACAATTAAGACAGACCTTCCTGGAATAAGAGGAGAAGGGGTCTTGAAAGGTTTCAGAGAGAAGTGATACTTAAGCAAGTAGGTCTTCAAGTCCAAGTGCACTAAACAGACAAGAAAGACAAGATACTAGAATGCCTGAAGGCAAGGGCGACATCAGGGGATAAAGATACTAACCACTCTAAGAGAATATTCAAACTTGTTATTTAGTAGGGTATCATTAAGAAAGGAGTATTGAGCCAAGGGCCAAACAGGCAAGCATATAATAAGCACTGATAAAAATGTTGGACTATTCTGCAGAAAGTGGGAAATCATCAAAAGGTTTCATCTGGAGAAATTATGTAAGACTACTCAAATACAAAGGACAGGTTACAAAGAAAAAAGACTGAAAGAAACTTAAGCATCTCTTGAGAGATGAGAGCTCAAATTAAGCTATTGTCAATGGAGGGAGAGAGAAGCAAACAACATGTAATTAGGAGGTAGGACTGATGCTCTTCAAGGATTAACTCCATCTACAGAATGGCAAAGAGAAACAGGTAATTCCCAGGACAATGATCTAGGCAACCAGAGGTTGTTGGCACTAAGTACACTCTCTACCGTTAATACCTAACTATCTCCTGGTGTCGTAGTAACCTACAAATCATTCAGTCAAAATATAAACAAGATGTTTTTGAAAACTATATTCCACACACCCACTTTTCTACAAGAACTTAGAGCATTTACAAATATTTTGGAAACGTACAACTAGGAAGGATAACAGCAAACTGAAGTTTTAAAAATCATCCAGGAATGAGTCTGTTTAGAGACTAAATCTTAGTCTGAAGTTTAAATATGATGCAAGACAGTGTTCCTCCAGGAAGCTAACTTAAAATTTAACAGTTACTTCTGGGTGCATTTCTTCCTCCCATTAAGTTTCTACATAAAAGAAAGCTACCTTCTACCAGATCATGGCTCCTATCTCTTAAGTCACATTTGGCTTAATTCCCAACCACTGGAGACTGATGCCACATATGGAACAAGATACTCCTGTCATGGCTCAGCTCTCCTTGTCCATGGCATCCAACAGATAAGGTCATTCATGACAGAAAGCAAACAAGGCAGCCCCGCAAGGCAGAAGAGGCCTTAAGGGATGATCAGTAAGCAGGCCTGTGCTCCAGGCCCGCTGTGCTCCCGTCACTGCTCCTCTGGCAAGCTCCGCTACAATTCAACAACTGCACAAGCACCACCACAACAGAGGCCTAGCAGTAGGTATACAAAGAGCATGTTTTCTAAAGATGACTTCTACAGTTACCATGAGCTAAATATAACCTTCAATGTAGGTCTAATATTAAGACAGATTTCAAGTATGCCTGTTCTAGGCGTCAAAGAACACACAATAAACTGAATGTGTAAATGCTAACATACAAAGAGGACATCTGATAGGAGTTTTTCAGTTTTGTTGAAGGGCATCAAGAAACATCTACTCCACTAATTAATGAAAACATACATAAACAAAAAATCCTCCACCAGATCTTGTTCAACAGGTTTTAGTCCTCACATCCTAGTCAGGCAACCATACGATTCACTAATATTGGAACTGTTTATTAGGCCTGTAGGATAAAGCTAATAAATTCAATCAATTAAGACATATATCACTGATTTCAATCTATTTGAAAATTAATCCATATTAAAAAAGTGAACATTTTATTCATCCCTGAGTTCACAAACTATGAAGCCCATCAGCCCATATAAATGTTTTATTATTCTTGAGTATTTTATAGACTATCTTTTAAAGGCAAATTTTACAAAAACTCCATGTTCCTGGCTTCTCTTAAACATGGGCCACATCCCTGCCTGACCACAGAGCCACTGCCCCTCACGGATGCCATGAGATGGTCCTCATCACCTGCTTCCTGCCCTCCATCCTCACTGAATCCATCATTACATTGATTGTTCTGTCTATTCTATCAATTGGGATAATATTGAATCCAGCCAAGAAAATAGTGCTAATTGCCCATATTTGTATCTGCCCATGATACCTCCTATTATCTTAAGTATTGTACAGCTTTCAGTTATCTATTTGCACACATCCAGGATCATTCCTATAAATGTTTATGGAATGACTAATTCACCTTTTCTTTAGGATATGGGCTATTATAATAAAGTTCTAGGCTGCCTGTGCAGGATGTACTAACTCTGATTACTCTATTCTCTACAAAGCAAATAACTTGAAACAACAATGCCAACTTCTATCTTAATGATCATCTTAGGCTGAGAAGTCTATTCTCACCCATAGTACTTAAAGCATATCATTCTTTTTTGGACTAGATACTTCCTGGAAACCCAGTGTTATGGAGCTCTGTTGCAAAATGTTCTTTATATTAAGGTGAAACCAGTTTCCCCAACTGGATCCCAGCCAAAAACTAACTTGGATATCACAAAATTATTCAGAGTTGAGGTCTGACTTTCTTAAATTCATGGACACTTTGAACTATAAGTATGAAAGAATAAATTGTTTTAATAAACCTAAAAAAAGCAAAGTCTACCTAAAGGTCAATGGCTTCACATTTTATAACTTAGATACACACCACGGCCCAGCCAACAATTCTGAAGCTGATAATCCAAATCATCTCCACATCTAATGACCCATCTCTCTAGAAAGGTATCAGTGTTTGCCATTAAGTACCCCTTATAAAGTAAAAAACTACAGAATGGCTCTTTTGCATTATGTACTACAAACTTGCCAGTACTACAAATACTTGCCAGTATTTATATAACAGTAGAGATCCTCAGCTGATAGAATTATACTCTAATTAAATATTTATACAATATAACATAAAAACAAAATATTAAATAGTTTATGACTCAACTGTCAACTTCTCTTCAACCTCTAAGGAAAAAAATACCAAGCTTCAGTCAATCAAAGTTGAAGGACATTAAACATCATAACAGAAATCCAGTTTTCATACAATTAACATTACCACAGAACACCACGGTAACTAGAAAAGGCACAACCAGGTGTTTTTAAAGGCTATCAGAAATGTAATGAGCTTACCCGATTCTCATCATAAATAATTTGAACTATACTGCGGTGTTTCTGCTCCACGGGAGGAGGGGACACAGGCTTCTCAGGCTCAGGAGGTTTAGCTGCTTCTTCTTCAAGCTGTTGCTAAGAGATCCAGAAAAGAAGAATCAGGCATCTGCTGCATGTCACCCCCACCGGTAGTTAATCAACAGAGATAACAGGCTTTCCTGATTCTGTTGGGTAACTGCTTCATCCACTAGGATCTAATGGGCTCAAGGGTTCTAACATATCCAATCAGATTTATTTCGACGAATAACAACATAAATCATCATTAGATAAATCCTTTTACAGGTTGATTCTTACCAATTTAAAGCAAAACAGTAAGAGAAACTAAACATAAAGGTACTGTACGTGCCTCTATCACAACCACCTTCTGCGGCACAGGAAGATCATTTATGTTATAGATACACAGTATGTCTGGTAGGGAGAGTATAACAGAAAAGCGTTTAAGGGTTAATCCCTAACTCAGAAGAGCACCATACCTCCCCACCTTTTATACTTTGTAGTCAAGAAGTACTGGCAAAACCACAAAAGTATGGACTGCTATTTTGTGCAATTACAAAGCAGAAAGCTATCTGAATTACCCTGCCTGGGTCAGAGCCTTAGCTTTACAAGGGATATGATCCTAGAACCCTTTCTATGTCCTTACCTCAATCCCGAGTATTTATATAAGCCACTCATATGTAAATTTGGGATATTCATCTTAGCTATAATTTTTTGAGAGGATTAAATGATTCAGTCTATGTAAAGCACATTACAACTATAACTGTTCAATAAATATTACACACAATTATTACTGAGGCAGGAACTTTGGTTCACTGTTTTTATTTCCCAGCACCTAAACCAATGCCTGATAACCTAATAAATACTAAACAAAGAGCTGCATAATGTAGTATAAGTTCACTGTCTAAGATGATAAAAATGACAATACCTAAACATGTGCATCCTACTGAAGAGCTAGAAGAAAAAATTATTTGTACTAAGTAAGACTGATAGTCAAGGCTCCTACTCACATAAGTCAGACCACACCCAAATGAAAGGATAAAAATCCTCTGAGACACTTTGAGGGCCACCTCCACTTGGAATGGAAAGTACGCTTGTAGTCTGCTATCTGTATAAACAAAAGATAGATATGTGGAGTGTGGGATCATTTTTATAAGACTGAGTTCTTTAACCATGCTCTTTGTTTCCCTTGCTCACTGACCTTATCATTAAATCTCTGTTAAGTAGAAGTAGAGAAAGGAATAAACAAGCTTCCAGAAATCCTTTTGTTCATAGCATTTAAGTAGTCCCAAGACAAAACCACTAAAAAAAAAAGCTAAAAACAAACAAAACTACAAACCTCCCTATTTGTTGGGGTTTTTTTTGTATTAAGTTATTATTGATATATACTCTTATGAAGGTTTCACATGGAAAAACAATGTGGTGACTACTTTTACCCATATTATCACGTTCACACCCATACCCCAATGCAGTCACTGTCCATTAGTGTAGTAAGATGCGACATATTCACTGTTTGCCTTCTACATGCTACAGTTTTCCCTGTGACCCGCCACACCGTATGTACTAAACATAATACACCTCAATCCCCTTCTCCCTCCCTCTGCACCTGCATTCCCACACTCCTCCCCTTTGGTAACCACTAGACCTGTCTTGGAGTCCGTGAGTCTGCTACTCTGTTCCTTCAATTTTGCTGTGTTGTTATACTCCACAAATGAGGAAAATCATTTGGCACTTGTCTTTCTCCACCTGGCTTATTTCACTGAGGATAATAGCCTCCAGCTCCATCCATGTTCTTGTAAATGGCAGGATTTGTTTCTTTCTTATGGCAGAATAATATATACCACTACATCTTCTTTATCCATTTATCAACGGATGGTCACTTAGGTTGGTTCCGTATTTAGGCTATTGTAAATAGTGCAGCGATAAACATAGGAGTGCATATGTCTTTTTGAATCTGAGAAGTTTTATTCTTTGGGTAAATTGCAAGGGGAGAGGTTTACACGTCAAATGGTATTTCTATTTTTAGTTTTTTTGAGGAACCTCCATATTGCTTTCCACAATGGTTGAACTACCTTACATTCCCACCAGCACTGTAGGAGGGTTCCCCTTTCTCCACATCCTTGCCAGCATTTGTAGATCTTAGACTTTTGGATGCTGGCCATCCTTACTGGTGTGAGGTGATATCTCATTGTGGTTTTAATTTGCATTTCCCTGATGATTAGTGATGTGGAGCATCTTCTCATGTGTCTGTTGGCCATCTGAATTTCTTCTTTGGAGAATTGTCTCTTCATATCCTCTGCCATTTTTTAAACAAGTTATTTGCTTTTTGGGTGTTGAGGCGTGTGGGTTCTTTATATATTTTGGGTGTTAACCCCTTGACAGATATATCGTTTACAAATATATTCTCCCATACTGTAAGATGCCTTTTTGCTCTGGTGATGGTGTCCTTTGCCATAGAAAAGCTTTTAAGTTTAATGTAGTCCCACCTGTTCGTTTTTATTTTGTTTCCTTTGTCCGAGGAGATGCGTTTAGGAAAACATTCCTCATGTTTATATTCAAGAGATTTTTGCCTACACTTTTTTCTAAGAGTTTTACAGTTTCATGACTTACATTCAGGTCTTTGATCCATTTCAAGTTTACTTTTGTGTATGGGATTAAACAATAATAGTTTCATTCTCTTGCATGTAGCTGTCCAGTATTGCCAACACCAGTTGTTGAAGAGGCTGTCACTTCCCCATTGTATGTCCATGGCTCCTTTACCATATATTAATTGACAGTATATGGTTGCATTTATATCTGGGCTCTCTAGTCTTTTCCATTGGTCTATGGGTCTGTTCTTGTGCCAGTACCAAAATGTCTTGATTACTGTGGCTTTGTAGTAGAGCTTGAAGTTGGGGAGCATAATCCCCCAGCTTTATTCTTCCTTCTCAGGATTGCTTTGGCTATTCAGGGTCTTTTGTGGTTCCATATGAACTTTGGAACTACTTGCTCTAGTTCGTTGGAGAATACTGTTGGTATTTTGATACGGATTGCATTGAGTCTAGATTGCTTTAGGCAGTATGGCCATTTTGACAAAATTAATTCTTCCTATCCATAAGCACGGGATGTGTTTCCATTTATTGGTATCTTCTTTAATTTCTCTCATGAGTGTTGTGTAGTTTTCAGAGCATAAGTCTTCCACTATCCTGTTTAGGTTTATTTCTAGGTATATTATTCTTTTTGATGCATCTGTGAATGGAACTGTTTTCCTGATTTCTCTTTCTGCTTGTTCATTGTTAGTATATAGGAATGCCACAGATTTCTGTGTATTAATTTTGTATCCGACAACTTTGCTGAAATCAGATATTAGATCTAGAAGTTTTGGAGTGGATACTTTAGGGATTTTTATGTACAATATCATGTCATCTGCAAACAGGGGCAGTTTAACTTTTTCCTTGTAAATATGGATGCCTTTTATTTCTTTATGTTGTCTGATTGCCATGGCTAGGACCTCCAGTACTCTGTAGAATAGAAGTGGTGAGAGTGGGCATTATTGTCTTGGTGGGTCTGTCAAACATGGCCTTTATTATGTTGAGGTACTTGCTCTCTATACCCATTTTATTGAGAGTTTTGATGATGAATGGGGGTTGAATTTTGTGAAATGCTTTTCAGCATTTATGGAGATGATCGTGTGGTTTTTGTCCTTCTTTTTACTGATGTAGTGGATGATGTTGATGGATTTTCGAATGTTGTACCATCCTTGCATCCCTGGAATAAATCCTACTTGATCATGATGGATGATCTTTTTGATGTATTTTTGAATTCGGTCTGCTAATATTTTGTTGAGTATTTTTGCATCTTTGTTCATCAGGGATATTGGTTTGTAATTTTCCTTTTTTGTGGTGTCTTTGCCTGGTTTTGGTATTAGAGTGATGCTGGCCTCATAGGATGAGTCTGGTATTCCCTCTTCTTCTACTCTTTGGAAAACTTTAAGGAGGATAGGTATTAGGTTTTCACAAAATGTTTGATAAAATACAGTGGTAAAGTCAACTGGTCCAGGGGTTTTATTCTTAGATAGTTTTTTAATTACCAATTCAATTTCTTTGCTGGTAATTAGTCTGTTCAGATTTTCTGTTTCTTTCTGGGTCAGCCTTGGAAGGTTGTATTTTTCTAGAAAGCTGTCCATTTTTTCTAGGTTATCCAGTATGTTAGCATACAGTTTTTCATAGTATTCTCTAATAATTCTTTGTATTTCCCTATTTGTTTTACACTAACTTCACAGTAATCTTGCCAAATTTAAAAATTAAATTTAGTTGGAATTTTTACTGAAATTTTATACATATAGAACATATGAACTAACATAAACTAAGCACACATTACAAATAATGTGTTTCTATCCAACTATAGTATATTCCTTTATTTACTCAAGTAGTCTTTTTTTAATTCAATTGAGCGTTAACTATGTGGCATGTATTAAGCAATAATTCACCATCTCAACTGATACAGCAGTCACATTTTACTTGGTGTTAGCAGTATTATTACCATTTTATAAGTGAAGAAACTTAAGAAAAGATAAGAACCAGACTCACTAAGACTTAAAAGAATTGTCAGGCATATCATACATACACATGATTCAATAACTAATAGAAGGCTCAACACATTAAGAAGAAAAAGCAAGGAAACATATTTGAAATAACCAACCAGATTTTTAAAGAGCCAAATAGAAATCGAAGCAATAAAAATATTAAAAATTACTGAAATTGAAGATCTATTTGTCAAGAGATCAAATGTAACTGAAAACAGAAATTCAAACTCCAAGACAGAAATGAAACTGCCCACAATGATGTCCAAAGAAGCAAAAACTAGGAAAGGAAAGCAATGAGACATGGAAAACAAGAATGGTAATATGTTATATCTAACAGGAAAACGACAAGGAAGTAACAATAAGCTATAGGAAAGAATTTGGAAAAATTTGATGGCTTCGAAATTTCCAGAACTGATGAAAAATTCTCGAGGAAGCCTAAGGAATCTAACCTGGATTTAAACAACAAATACAACCAAATTCTAAAAAATCATACAAGAGACAGCACCAAAAGGAAAAGATACGGAAAGCCAGAAAAAACATTCATACTATACACAAAAAGAATACAAGTTAGACTAAGGGCTAATGACTTAATGGAAGCTAGAAGACAGGGCACTAAGAGAAAACTCATAGAAAATAACTACATCTCAAATAAAAACATCTTTCAACAAACAGGCATAAATAAAGACCACATTTAAGTCTTAAAAAAAAAATACTGAATTTCCCACATAAGAGATTCTCATTAAAGGATGTTCTTCAAGCAGAAGCATCTACCCCAAAATGTAAGGTCTGGGACTTCCGGGAAGATGGCAATGTGAGCGCAGCGGCAAAAATCTCCTCCCAACATTATATTTATCCACGAAAACACAGCAAATATAAAACACCTAATATATAAAGACTGCAGGAGGATAAAGAAACATCAGACGGCGTTCACAATAACTTAACAAGAAAGTTAAGCTAGATTCTTAGAAAGTAAAGAAGCAACCCTTGAACGTTTGGTTACCACGAATCTAAAGCCAGCAATGGCAATAAGTACATATCTATCGATAATCACCCTAAATGTAAATGGACTGAATGCACCAATCAAAAGACACAGAGTAACAGAGTGGATAAAAAAGCAAGACTCATCTATATGCTGCTTAAAAGAGACTCACCTCAAACCCAAATATATACACAGACTAAAAGTGAAGGGATGGAAAAAGATATTTCATGCAAACAACAAAGAGAAAAAAGTAGGTGTTGCAGTACTTGTATCAGACAAAATAGACTTCAAAATGAAGAAAGTAGCAAGAGATAAAGAAGGACATTACATAATGATAAAGGGGTCAGTCCAACAAGAGGATATAAAAATTATAAATATATATGCACCCAACACAGAAGGGTCACCATATGTGAAACAAATACTAACAGAATTGTAGGAGGTAACAGAGAGCAATGGATTCATTTTAGGAGACTTCAACACACCACTCACTCAAAAGGACAGATCAACCAGACAGAGGAATAAGTAAAGACACAGAGGCACTGAACAACACACTAGAATAGATGGACCTTACAGACATCTACAGAACTCTGCACCCAAAAGCAGCAGGATACACATGCTTCTCAAGTGCACATGGAACATTTTCCAGAATAGACCACATACTAGGACACAAAAAGAACCTCAGTAAATTCAAAAATATTGAAATCCTACCAACCAACTTCTCAGATCACAAAGGTATAAAACTAGAAATAAATTTTAGAAAGAAAACAAAAAGGCTCACAAATACATGGAGACTTAACAACATTCTCCTAATTAATCAATGGGTTAACGACCAAATCAAAACACAAATCAAAGAATATATGGAGACTAATAACAACAACAACATGAAGCCACAGCTTCTGTGGGACACAGCAAAGGCAGTTCTAAGAACAAAGTATATTGCAATCCAGGCCTGTTTAAAGAACGAAGAACATTCCCAAATGAACATTCTAAAGACACAATTATTGAAACTGGAAAAAGAAGAACAAATGAGGCCCAAAGTCACAAGAAGGAGGGACATAATAAAAATCAGAGAAGAAATAAATAAAATTGAGAAGAATAAAAGAAGAGAAAGAAATCAATGTAACCAAGATTTGGTTCTTGAAAAAATAAACAAAATAGATAAACCCATAGCAAGACCCATTAAGAGAAAAAGGGAATCTACATACATAAACAGAATTAGAAATGAGAAAGGAAAAAACACGACGGACCCCGCAGAAATACAAAGAATTATAAGAGAATATTATGAGCATCTATATGCTAACAAGCTGCAAAACATAGAAGAAATGGACAACTTCTTAGAAAAATACAACCTTCCAAGACTGACCAAGCAAGAAACAGAAAAACTAAACAGATCAATCACCAGAAACGAAATTGAAGCGGTAATCAAAAAACTACCCAAGAACAAAACCCCGGGACCTGTTGGATTCATCTATGAATTCTACCAGACATATAGAGAAGAAATAACACCCAATCTCCTTAAAGTTTTCCAAAAAATAAAACAGGAGGGAATACTTCCAAACTCTTTCTATGAAGCCAGCATCACTCTACTACCAAAACCGGGCAAAGACCTCATCAAAAAAGAAAACTACAGACCTATATCCCTGATGAACGTAGATGCAAAAATACTCAACAAAATATTAGCAAACCGAATTCAAAAATACATCAAGAGGATCATACAACATGATCAAGTGGGATTCATCCCAGGGATGCAAGAATGGTACAACATTCGAAAATCCATCAACATCATCCACCACATCAACAAAAAGAAGAACAAAAACCACATGATCATCTCCATAGATGCTGAAAAAGCATTTGACAAAATTCAGCATCCATTCCTGATTAAAACTCTCAACAAAATGGGTAAAGATGGCAAGTACCTCAACATCATAAAGGCTATATATGACAAACCCACAGCTAACATAATACTTAACAGCGAGAAGCTGAAAGCTTTTCATCTAAGATCGGGAACAAGACAGGGATGCCCACTTTCTCCACTGGTATTCAACTTAGTACTGGAGGTCCTAGCCACGGCAATCAGACAAAACAAAGACATACAGGGCATCCAGATTGGTAAACAAGAAATCAAATTGTCACTATTTGCAGATGACATTATACTGTACATAAAAAACCCTAAAGACTCCACTCCAAAACTAATAGAACTAATATCTGAATTCAGCAAAATTGCAGGATACAAAATTAACACACAGAAATCTGTTGCTTTCCTATACACTAACGATGAACTAACACAAAGAGAAATCAAAAAAACAATTCCATTCACAATTGCATCAAAAAGAATAAAATACCTAGGAATAAACCTAACAAAGGAAGTGAAAGACCTATACTCTGAAAACTACAAGACACTCCCTAAGAGAAATTAAAGAGGACACTAACAAATGGAAATGCATCTCACGCTCTTGGCTAGAAAGTATAAATATTGTCAAAATGGCTATACTACCTAAAGCAATCTACAGATTCAACGCAATCCCTATCAAACTGCCAACAGCTTTCTTCAATAAACTGGAACAAATAATTCTAAAACTCATATGGAACCACAAAAGACCCCGAATAGCCAAAGCAATCTTGAGAAGGAGGAATCAAATGGGGAATTACGCTCCCTGACTTCAAGCTCTACTACAAAGCCACAGTAATCAAGACAATTTGGTATTGGCACAAGAACAGACCCATACATCAGCGGAACAGAATAGAAAGTCTAGATATTAACCCAAACATATATGTTCGATTAATATACGATAAAGGAGCCAATGATATACAATGGGGAAATGACAGCCTCTTCAACAGCTGGTGTTGGCAAAACTGGACAGCTATATGTAAGAGAATGAAACTGGATCACTGTCTAACCCCATACACAAAAGTAAACTCAAAATGGATCAAAGGCCTGTATGTAATTCATGAAACCATAAAGCTCTTAGAAAAAAACATAGGCAAAAATCACTTGGACATAAACATGAACAACTTCTTCATGAACATATCCCCCCGGGCAAGGGAAACAAAAGCAAAAATGAACAAGTGGGAGTATATCAAGTTGAAAAGCTTCTGTACAGCAAAGGACAGCATCAGTTGAACAAAAAGGTATCCTACAGTATGGGAGAATATATTCATAAATGACGTATCCGATAAGGGGTTGACATCCAAAATATATAAAGAACTCACGCACCTCAACAAACAAAAGGCAAATAATCCAATTAAGAAATGGGCAGAGGACATGCATGAATAGACACTTCTCCAAAGGAGAAATTCAGATGGCCAACAGGCATATGAAAAGATGCTCCACATTGCTAATCATCAGAGAAATGCAAATTAAAACCACAGTGAGATATCACCTCACACCAGTGAGGATGCCCAACATCCAAAACACAAACAACAACAAATGTTGGCGAGGATGTGGAGAAAAGGGAACCCTCCTACACTGCTGGTGGGAATGCAAATTAGTTCAACCATTGTGGAAAGCAGTATGGAGGTTCCTCAAAAAACTCAAAATAGAAATACCATTTGACCCAGGAACCCCACTCCTAGGAATTTACCCTAAGAATGCAGGAGCCCAGTTTCAAAAAGACATATACACCCCTATATTTATCACAGCACTATTTACTATAGCCAAAAAATGGAAGCAACCTAAGTGTCCATCAGTAGATGAATGGATAAAGAAGATGATACATATACACAATGGAATATTATTCAGCCATAAGAAGAAAATAAATCCAGACATTTGCAACAGCATGGATGGAGCTAGAGGGTATTATGCTCAGTAAAATAAGCCAAGCGGAAAAAGACAAGTGTCAAATAATTTCACTCATATGTGGAGTATAAGAACAAAGAAAAAGAAAACTGAAGGAACAAAACAGCAGCAGACTCACAGAACCCAAGAACGGACTAATAGTTACCAAAGGGAAAGGGACTGGGGAGGATGGGTTGAAAGGGAGGGACAAGGGGGAAAAAGGGGCATTATGATTAGCAGACATAATGTGGGGGTGGGGGTCATGAGAGGGTTGTACAACTCAGAGAAGACAGGTAGTGATTCTATAGTATTTGACTATGCTGATGGACAGTGACTGTAATGGGGTTGGTGGGGGGGACCTGATGAAGTGGGTAGTTAATAACCATAATATGGCACATGTAATTGTAGACTAATGATATCAAAATAAATTTAAAAAAACAATTATAGGCAAAAATAAATAATGAATGAATGAATGAATGAATGAATGAATATAAATAAATAATGAATGAATGAATGACTAAATAAATAAATAGATAGATCTCTTAGAAAAAAACATAGGCAAAAATCTCTTGGACATAAACATGAACAACTTCTTCATGAACATATCTACCCAGGCAAGGGAAACAAAAGCAAAAATGAACAAGTGGGACTATATCAAGCTGAAAAGCTTCTGTACAGCAAAGGACACCATCAGTAGAACAAAAAGGCATCCTACAGCATGGGAAAATTTATTCATAAATGACGTATCTGATAAAGGGTTGACATCCAAAATATATAAAGAACTCATGCACCTCAACAAACAAAAAGCAAATAATCCAATTAAAAAATGGGCAGAAGATCTGAACAGACACTTCTCCAAAGAAGAAATTCAGGTGGCCAAGAGGCACATGAAAACATCCTCCACAATGCTAATCATCAGAGAAATGCAAATTAAAACCACAATGAGATATCACTGCACACCAGTAAGGATGGCCAATATCCAAAAGACAAACAACAAATGTTGGCGAGGATGTGGAGAAAGGGAACCCTCCTACACTGCTGGTGAGAATGTAAAGTAGTTCAACGATTGTGGAAAGCAGTATGGAGGTTCCTTAAAAAACTGAAAATAGAAGTACCATTTGTCCCAGGAATTCCACTCCTAGCAATTTACCCTAAGAATGTAGGAGCCAGTTTGAGAAAGACACATGTACCCCTATGTTTATCGCAGCACTATTTACAATAGCCAAGAAATGGAAGCAACCTAAGTGTCCATCAGTAGATTAATGGATAAAGAAGAGGTGGTACATATACACAATGGAATATTATTCAGCCATAAGAAGAAAACAAATCCTACCATTTGCAACAACATGGATGAAGCTAGATGGTATTATGCTCAGTGAAATACGCCAGGCGGAGAAAGACAAGTATCAAATTATTTCACTCATCTGTGGATTATAAGAACAAAGAAAAAACTGAAGGAACAAAGCAGCAGCAGACTCACAGAACCCAAGAATGGACTAATAGTTACCAAAGGGATAGGGACTGGGAAGGATGGGTGGGAAGTGAGGGATAAGGGGACAAAAAGGGGCATTACGTTTAGCAGACATAATGTAGGAGTGGGGCTTGGGGAGGGCAGTACAACACCGAGAAGACAAGTAGTGATTCTAAAGCATCTTACTACGTTGATGGACAGTGACTGTGATGGAGTGTGTGGTGTGGACTTGATGATTGGGTGAGTCTAGTAAACATAATGTTTCTCAAGTAGTTGTAGATTAATGATACCAAAAAAAATAATAATAATAAGGTAACACTTGCCAATGAAGATGATGACAAAGATGATGAGGGAGCTGAAAAAAAGCTCCAGTAAGGAAATCTATGTAAGATACTCCAGCCAAAAAAGCACATAAATCAGATTCTCCCACCAAAAAAGCACAAAAATCATAGAATGAAAAAGACTCAAAAATCAACACCAAGGTCAAAAGGTCAAGAAATTGTCAAAAGGCAGGAAAAAACTCCTAAAACACTGAAAGGACCTAGTTCTGTAGAAAACATTAAAGCAAAAATGCTGTCATGTTTAGAAAAAGGGCACCGAACAGTCCTGTAAAAATTAAGCCCAAAGATGGGGAAAGAGGAAAAGAAGAGACAAATATAGTCCATACTCAGTATCATCAACAATCCAAACTAAAGTCTTCTATTTTAATCTCAGTCTGCTTTCCTGATTTGCCAACCACCCACACCAGCTTCCAGGCTGGAAGCAATCTCATTCTTGCTTTCCTAAGGCACTTTCATTTGACTGCTATGATTCAGTGAACCTTACACTTTGCTATTACTTGTGGCGTTTGACTCACCTCTTTACCCATGTTTTAATCACCTCTGTATCTCCCTAGGTACTCAATAAATCTTTGAAGGAATCAAATAGAAGGAGGGGGAAAAAAAACTTTTGTACATCAAAGGATACTATATCAGGAAAGTAAAAAGAATTCTACAGAATGAGAAAAAACATCTGCAAAGCATATATTTGCATACCCATAAAATATAAAGAACTCTTACAGCTCAACAATAAAAGGACAAATAATCCAACTGTAAAACAAAGGATCTGAATGGTCATTTCTCTCAAGAAAATATACAAATGGCCAACAAGCACATGAAAAGATACTCATCATTAGTCATTAAGAAAGTGCAAAACAAAACCACAATGAGATACCCCTTCCTATTACCTACAATGGCTATTGGGAAGAAAAAAAAAAGGAAGTAGAGAAGTTGGAAACTTCCCACTACTGATGGGAATGTAAAATGGTGCAGCTGCTTTGGAAAAGTGTTTGGTGGTCCCTCAAAAATTTGAATGGAGATGTACCTATGACCCAGCAATTCCACTCCTGGGCATGTATCCAAGAGCACTAAAAAAAAAATTTCTCCACAGAAAAACTAGTGCAAGAGTATCATTGCGGCACTGTTCATAATAGCCAAGACATGAACACAACCCAAATGTCCATCAACTAATGAACAGATAAAATGCAGTCTATCCACAAAATGCAATGTTATTCAGCCACAAAAAAGGAATGAAGTACTGATACAAGATACAGCATGAATCTTAAAAACATGCTAAAGGAAAGAAGCCAGACACAAATGGTCACGTATTATATGATTCTATTTATCTGAAATGTCCAGAATAGGCAAATCCATATAGACAGAGAATAGCAGCTACCAGGGTTTAGAAGGAAGAGGGAAATAGACAGTAGCTGTTAATAGATATGTGGTTACTCTCTGAAATGATAAAAATGTTCTGTAAGTATACAGTGGTGATAGTTGTACAACTTAATGAATACACTAAAAGCCACTGAACTGTATACTTTGAAAGGATAAATATTATAGTTTGTGAATTTTTTAATCAATAAAAAAAAATCCTCACTCCCAAAAAAGCAAAACGACAAGCCACAACTTAGGAGATACCTGTTATATACATAATTAACAAACACTTTAGGAAATACTAAAAATAAGAAAATGACAAAGTAACAACCCACTTAAGGAACACAAATAACTCACAAACAAATGAAAATAAGCTCTGTCTCATTCCTAATTAGGGAAATGCAAATTAAAACCACTATTTCTCATCCACCTGAAAAAAATGAACAAGTGAAGACAAAAACACATGCAAACTGGCACTTATACGTGCTGCCAGTGAGAATGCATGATGAATGGTACTGCCATTTCATCAAATTTGGTGTCATCTAGTGCGCTTGAGCCATGCAGTGCTGCGTCCAAGCACATGCCCTAGAAAATCTATTTACAGGTGAACCAAAAACATAGTTCCATTGTATGAGTAGCAACAACCTAGAAACAACCCGTCTATTAAGGTCAAAAACAGACAAGTTCTGCTGTCTATAATCATATAGTCAGATAATGCAGCAGGGAATGAATGGATGAAACTAAGGGAACAGCAAAACAAAGCAAGGCACAGAATACGTAAGTCCCTTTTAATAAAGGTGAAATTTATGAGAAATTCAACTATCTTTTTAGGGAGACAAACATACATTCTTAGATTATATTAAGCAGTAAAATCAAAGACTTACTTGTTTCTTTTTCAGTTTAAGGATCTGCTGTTCTACTTTGGCAATTTCTCGATCTACACGATCCATACTCTGTATTAACTCTTCCTTTGAAAGTTTTGAAGGTGAAGCATTCTGATCATCTCCGCATGGTTGCCCAGAGACTGGAGAGGATGGAGCTTCATGTTTGCCTCCAAATGCTGGATCCTTTAGAGAAGAAAATCAAGAACAATTTGTTCCTAACAGCCGATGTTAGTATCAAGGTTTGTCTTAACTGAAAAAGTCAATTTTAAAACAGCAGAGCCATGGGTGCTTTCTCTACATGGAGCCCCATAGTAGAAATTCTCTACACACATGCAAACTGACATTTACATCACTGTAATAGTTGAGACATAGCATTTAGTCTTTTAAAGATCCTAAAAGTTGCATGGAATGAGGCAGTTAAATGGCTGACCAGTCTTTACTGTAATGATGCTAAGACTATACTGAATTTCTGGAGAGATAATAATTCAATCATAACAAAGGAAGATAGCAATTTCTCAGCCATTTCCCTTCATCAGTTCTTCAAAAGGTCTGAACATGTAGCTGGGAAACAGTAAAAACTCCAGGTAAAATTTGTGTGCCCACCCAACTTAACAGGTATGATATGGTCAAGAGTTCCCATCATGGAGTTTTCTAGCTTTCCAAGGGCCAATACCAAGGGTACAGGAGACAGAGAAATGACCCAGGAACTTTTTTTGCTACTATAACCTCGGCCAACCTTCATAAAGGGCAACCAAGCCTGCCCACACCAGAGCACACATCTCTCTTTAGCCAACTGTATCAACCTGTTCCACCTCCAAATCAGCAAAGAACTGTAGCAGAAAGCTCCCTCCATCCATCAAAACACACATACAACCTATTAATGTCCAGTCTAAGGTAAAGATACAAGCAATACCAGAAAGCAGATGAATTTCAGATAAAGGAACTAGTTTTCCTTAGGGTGTAATAAGCCCAGAATGGCCATAGTTCATAGGACTATAATGTGTTAAATAAAACAACTGTGAGAAAATTATTAAATAACTGTGAGAAATTAGTAGTTCTAACCAAGAATGGACATAACTATACCTGGACAGTTGTTCCAAAATACCTTAGAACATAGATATTAGCTAAAATATACTATGTATATTCCTGAAAATCCCCTATTTTACACTAAATAAAAGACTTCTGGAGAAAACAGGATTATGGCTATTACTTAAAACCCGTACAACTTTGTAAGCAGAGCATTAACACAAACAGTAACAATTCTAACAGAAGTAAAAATGTAGTTGAAGTTCTAGTATCATTTGCATTCAGCCTACAGTCAATCTTTGGTAGCCTTAAACCCTGTAGTTCATGCTTCCTTTGTTAAGATGTAAATCCTTGAGGTCATTTGCTTCCAAGAGAAACAACAGTATGTTTCATCTAAATGAAAAATCAGATTCAGGGTATAACCATCTTTATCAACCTTTAAAAACAAAAAATACAAAAGAAAATGTCCTTGCAGTTTCTTTTCAACACTTGACTCTTCACAAGTCAGCTTTAACACTGTGAAAAGCAGATGGTTCTTGAATTCACTCATCCAGCTACTTGCACCAAGTGAAAGCTAAATGTATATTTCTCAAATCTTCTTAAGGTCTTCATACTTCATGAAAGCTATTTCTTTAATTATGAGACAGCCTGATACTGACAGTTTGGAAATATTAACATGCAGTGGAAAATCATTTATGAACCACGAGGACTTCCATGTTGCGTTTATATCATTCTCCTACTACATGCATCTGAGCTAATTTGTGTTACAAAACGTGTGTAATAGCAAAAGATTATATTCTGATTCAGCAGATTTTGAAAATGTTCCTCAAGTGATCTGACACATACCCTAAGAACTACTATTACAAATCAATGTTTTGTATTGACTCCCTTTCTCATTCAATATCTAACAAAAAACAGGGGGTTTGGAGGATACATTAATAGGTAAAGGAGGTTAGGAGGTACAAACTTCCAGATATAAAATAAATGTCATGGAGATGAAAAGTACAGCATAGGGAATAGAGTCAAAAAATGTAACAACTCCATATGGTGACAAATGGTAACTCTACTTGTCATGGTGAGCATTTCATAATGTATATGGGTAGTCAGATCACTATGTTGTCCACCTGAAACTAATGTTATGTCAACTATACTTCAATTTTTTAAAATTATTTTAATTTAACAAAAAACAAATTCCTTGAGTGCCTACTGTATGACAGGCACTAGGCAGAGTGGTAAACAGACATGATATTCACCTTCGTGGAACTTATAATCTTGTGTTGGAACATTTTAGGGAAGAAGAATTAGATTTCTATCTCACATCTTATAACAGCCAAATAATAGCCAATATTTATGTGAGCTCTATTAACAAATCACAAGGAGCCTCAAACAAAAAAGATATATTATCTTGGGCTCAAGAAAGCCAACAGCAAAAGACATTTAAAAAAATTGATGGATCAAAATAAAAACATAATAATCTGTTCATCAAAACAGTAATAAACTTAAAAAGCAAATGGGAAAATCATTTGCACATGTACTGTATAAAACCAAAAACATACCAGGAAAAAATAGGTATAGATATAAAAAGAAAGATTCACAAAACAGGAAAGATGAATGACCAATAAACAAATTTTTTAAATGCTATATTTTGCTAATAAGCAAATAAATGCAAGTTAAAACTTTATCAAATTAACATTTAATTTTTTTTAAAAAAAGGGTACAAGAGAACTGGGCACCCTGATATACTCTGTCAGGAGTAAGTACTGGTCCTATACTTTTGCAAGGCATTCTGGAAATACCCATGAAAGCCTGAAAAATATGTCAACTCTGATCTGCAATTAATTATACTAATAGGAATTTACGTTAAAGAAATAAATAACAATGAACACCAAAATAATCAACCTAAGAAACATGTCATTGTTCTAAAGAATAAACAGGTAACCTAGATGTGTAGACAAATAAATTACTTTATATCCATAGATGAAATACTAAGTAACCTTAAAAAACACAGTTGTAAACTTACTGACACAAAAAGCTCGATATATTTATGCAAAAATAAAGTTATTCACAATGTACAAAGTGAGCACATTAAATATGCACCCCTATAAGGAAGAATAAATGTCAAAAAGTTAACAATGTATTTCTAACTTATGAGACTAACTTTCTTCTTCAAGCTTTTTATATATTATATACCAGGGCTTAACAACGTTTAAAAAAAGAAAAAAAAATTAATAAACTTTCCAAAGCTAATTCTTTCCAAAATCCCTACTTCTAAAAAAAAAGCATGGTTTACAACGTCAGGGGGAAAAAATACAGGACTAGAGATCAAAGGTCATGATTTTCACTCCAACTCCAGAGGCACTACCTAGGTCACTTATTTTCTTAACATCTGTTTTCCTAACTGCAAAATAGAAATAGGGTGTACTCTGAGCCAACAAGTCACATTTTAATGACATTTCTGTTAAAAAATACGATAGCTGTAAGTTACATTTGTGGTAATTTATACAGTCTCGAAAGAAGACACTGTTATTCACTGTTATTTTTCTTTCTTCCTTCCTTTTCTTAAATGCTACAAAACATCTCCTATAACCCAGACACTATAATACAGACATCTCACATGGTGAAGTGTCTCAAAACTCCCAGAACTTACCTCATTTCCAGCTTAATCACAAAGAGCTTTTTCCCAATCAACTTATTATTTTGAAATTTTTACATAAAAGTTGAAAGAATACTATAATGGATACAAATTTATCCTTAATCTAGACTCAGCAGTCATTAACACTTTGCTAGATTTGCTTTCTCTTTTTACATACATACATACATACATATGAATACATATATGTGCACACACCCACATATTTTTCGCTGAACTATTTGAAAATAAACTGCATACATATTCACTATCTTTTAATTCACTTTTCACTGAATAAAAACTCAAAAAATAAAAAATAAAAAAGCCCTAAGGGTACTTATTTATCTGCTATCAATTTGGAAAAGGCCATTATACATGAAAATAAATAAACTTTATGGGAAAGAGATTTGATAACAAAGGTGGGGCATTAAGCAATATTAACTTACAATAGTAAAAGGAGTAACACTTTACTAATTAATTTATTCTTTCTAAAACAAACATTTACTCAGTATCTACTTACTAACTGCCAGGTACTTTCTAATATGCAGATTTAGTGATAAGCAAAATAGACAGTTAAAAAAGATAAACTCAGCAACCAAATAAGTACATAATATACAAACATGCATTTCACAAAAGAAAGGCAAATAACAATAAAACTTGAGAGGAAAAGAAGTTTGAGCTTAATAGAACCTCCTTATAAATTCACAATACACTGCTTGAAATGTCATGAAATATAGCTACATATAAAAGTAGTTTCTCTAGGATACAGAACTACAGGTAACTTTTTTCCTCTGTATCTGTAAATTTTCTAAAGAACATGTTTTTTACATATATATGAAAAAAATTTCTTCATAAAATTATGACATAGTTAAACCTGACCTAAAATGTGTTTTCTCCCATGTAGCAAGTTAATAAATTGCAACTGAATTTAAGGAGATTATTTAAAATTAAGTTTAACAGAAGAGTGGTAGTCTTGACTGCCTCTGCCCACATCACCAGTAAAAAATTCTTAAGAGTTATATTTGATAGCAGTTTTTCTTTATAGCAGCCCTCAGACTGTTTTCATTTACCAAAAAGTCAGAAGTACTGACTTTAAAAGTCTGTACCACTAAGTCTGTGGTTTTTAGTTTTGTTTAACAAAATTTTTACTTTCCCATATAGCACTAACTGCTAGAGACTGGCGCAACTGGACTTTCTTTTGGCGCTATGCCTGAGTATAGCTAAATAAACATTACAGACCGACAACTCCACAGGGTAAAAGAACAAATATTTACCTTCTTAGCATCTGCAGGAGACCTCAACCCTTCTGGCAGCGAGTGCACTAAAGGTAAGACCGCAGCACTAACGCGCTGGAAATGGGAATCAGAAACCTGCTCCAGACGCGGCCGCTTGGATTCCAGTGAATCATGATCCACTGGGGATGGGCCTGGGTGAAACTGTTCATATCCAGTTCTCCTTTCTTGAGGCCTAATACATACAAAGAAAATAAACACTTGAAACTTTTTAAATGATGTACAACTTCCTGCTAATACCCTTGGTTGGATTTGGAAATAGATGAAACGGTTATGCTTACTTTCAAAGTGAATCCCTGCCCCTCTCTCCCCATCACAGAAGAATATATACCCCATTATTAAGTATTATTAAACTTTTAATTCTAATAGAAAAAGTTTCTTCAAGGGAGGCAGGACTGGTGGCATAAAGATGTGAAGGACAGAACAAAAGACTTCAATTTGCAGAAAACTGTTTAAGTTGATGAAGACTATCCATAAAGTAATATTCTTAAACCTATGCCACAACTGAATTCAGTACAATCTAGACTAGAAGAGCCGCCATTTTCAACCAGTAATAAAAGCAAGCAGGAAAAAAGTCTCCCAGAGCAACTGCTAGCTGGAAAGAAATGACTTGAGTTGTGAGGTCTTAAGAGACTTAAAGACAAGTCCCTTGAATGTAAAAGCAACATTGTTTTGAAGACATAATTCTGACCCCAAAACATGTATTCTGTTTAGTTTCTGCAAGTACATATATATATTTAAGGTCAGGAATCACTCTTTGATTTCTTTACATGATGTACAGTACAGAGTCTTATTATGTATGGATGTTCATTAATTTGACTTCATTTTCTACCAAAGTAGTTATAGAAAAGATATTTTCCTTTATGGCCAAGCTTTAAACAAATATCTCACAAAATAACATTTCACTGAAATGATAATCACTGGGTTTTCCTTTTTAGGATAGATGATTATAAAGCCTGAAGTCTATAAAATTATTATACTTCAAACATCTGAAATCTCATTCAAGACATAAAAGCCCATTATCTTCTTAAAATTCACAATGATGTCACAAAAAATAATGGAGCAAGAAGCTTCAGGAGCAAGACAAGGATGCCTGTTTTTGCAGCTTGTATTCAAGATAGTATTGGGAGTTCCTGTCAGAGAACTAGGCAATAAGTAAAAGGCAACCAAACTGGAAAGAAGTCAAGTATTTCTATTCACAAATGATATGACCTCAAAGGTAGAAAACTGAAGAATTCCACTATAAAAATGTTAGAGCTAATAATCGAATAGAACAAAGTACAGGATATAAAACCAACCTGCAAAAATCAATTGTGTTTCTATACACTAGCAATGAAAAATCTGAAAATGAAATTAAGAAAACAATTCACACTTACAATAACATCCAAAAGAATAAAAAAGCTAGAAATAAATTTGACCAAGGAGTCTCAAAACACACACACTGAAAACCACAAAATACAGCTCAAAGAACTTAAGGAAAACTTAAACAGTAAAACATCTCATGTTCATACACTGAAAGACTTAATATTTTAAGATGACAGAAAAATCTACAGAATTCAGTATCAACTCTATCAAAATTCCAATGGCACTTTTTTGAAAAAAGAAAAACCCATCATAAAATACATACAGAATCTCAAGGGACCCCAAACAGTCAAAACAATTTTGGAAAAGAAATACAAAGTTGGAGAATTCACATTTTGCTACTACAAAATTATAGTAATCAAGAATGTGGTACTGCCATAAAGGTACACCTATAGACCAATAAAATATAACGGAGAGCCCAGAAATAAATTCATATCTGTGGTCAGTTGACTTTCAACAAGGGTGCCAGTCAATGGGGAAAGATCTCTCCAACAAATGGTGCTGGGGAAAATGGATGCCCACATGCAAAAAGAATGAAACTGGGCCCTATCTTTTACCACATGCGAAAATTAACTCAACATGGATTCAAGATTTAAAACACAAGATCCAAAACTCTAAAATTCCTGGGGGGTGGGGGAGGGTGAGGGGACAAGGAGAAATCTTCTGGACCTTGGATTTGTTGATGAATTCTAAGATATCACACCAAAAGTCCACATAACAAAAGAAAAAAACAGACAAATTAGACTTCCTCAAAATTAAAAAATTATATATAAAGGACACTATCAAGAGAGTGAAAAGACAACCCATTACAAAGGAAAAATACTTGCAAATCATATACTTGATAAGACTTTAATATTCAGAATATATAAATAACTCCTACAACTCACAATAAAAAAACAAACAATAGCCTCAAAAAAAAGGGAGTGGGCCAAAGGATTTTAATAGACATTTCTCCAAAGAAGACATGCAGATAGCCAACAAACACATGAAAAGATGCTCAGTATCACTCATCACTACAGGAATGTAAACCAAACCATTTCAATACCCAGTAGGGTGGCTTAAATTTATTTTAAAAAAAGGAAAACAAGTGTTTACAAAGATGTGGAAAAATTGGAACCTCATGCACTGTTAGTGGGAATGTAAAATTGTAGAGCCACTGTGGAAAACAGTTTGGCAGTTCCACAAAAACTTAAACACAAAATTACTATATGACCCAGCAAATTCCACCTAGGTAGATACCCAGAAGTACTGATAACAGTGACACAAACAGATTACTTATACACCGGTGTTCACAGGAACATCATGCAAAATGTGGAAATAACCCTTGTCCTTTGACAGTTGAATGAACAAAATGTGGTGTGTGTGTGTCCAGTGGACTATTGTTCAGACACAAAAAGGAATGTTCCAATATATGCTATAACATGGATGAACCTTGAAAAATTATGCTGTCACATACGCCAGACACAAAAGGACAATATTATTGTATGACTCCCATTTATATGAAATATCTGAAGAGAGCAAATTCATAGGGACAGAAGGTAGATTAGAAGTTATTAGGGACTGGGACAAGAGGAAATTGGGGAATTATTGCTTACTGGGTACAAAGTTTTTCTTTGAGGTAATGAAAAAGTTCTAGAAATAGTGGGGATGGTTACACACAGTATGAATGCACTTAATGCTACAGAATTGGAACACTTAAAAATGGTTACAGTGGTAAATTTTATGTTATGTATATTTTACAAGAACAAGAAGTTCACACACAAGTTAATTCTTTGAATCATTAATAAGACTAGCCCAGAAGTAATGCATGAAACTTTATATTAGAAGATTTCTACTACTTGAAAAGGTAGTTTATACTATTTTTCACCAGTCAGTCTTTTCCCTTTTACTCAAATCACTGGACTCCTTACTTAATCCCCATCATTTCATTTTATTCCAAAAGCTCATAATTCACTGAAGTCAGCATGACCTCCTAATACTGAAAACTAAAGAGTATCTTAGACATATGGTGACTGACCTGCTCCACTTTATACTACACTTAACTCTCCTCCTTTCTTCAAAGTCTTCCATCTCCTGGTTTCCAGGGCACTATCTTTCCAGGCTGTCATATTCTAACAGTCTTCTGCTGGCATTTATAATTTTCCACAAGGATACCAGCATAGATGATTTTAAAACAACCCTCTTCCAGAAATCCTGAATTTCCATATACACTCTTTACTTAAACTGACCTACCAGGTATGAGCCTGTGGTTCTCCTGTCCCCACTTTTCTTTCAGAATTGCCCTTCTCTCATTTTACAAAAGAAAAGCTTAAGTCTCACCCTTCCAGGATCTTAAGACTAGAGAACTGTCCCTCCGAGTGTAAACACCTCCACAGCAGCAAAGAAAGAAGTCCTTTTGCGAGCTAACAGTTCCCCAATGTTTGCCTTAAACAAAATTGAAGAACTTAAATTATTAACTGATATTTGTATCTTAGATACAAAGTATGTGATTTAGGGTATATACCTCATAAGAAATTCTTTTTGTGAACAAGGTTTCCTGACACTTTCATTAAGAAGGAGAATAGAGTATATGCTGCCTTCATTCTATCAATAAGTAATATTTTTTAAACAGCCCCATCGATCTCATTAATGTATGGGTGCATTTTCATGAAATGAACACTTAAAATGGGTAATTTTTAATAAATTTGTTTCATAATTCCTTAAGTGACTTATTGATAATCTTACAATAATTATATTTCAATCTAGAAATTTTTTTAACAGAACACCTTAGATACTTTTATCTATTTTTGTTGTTGATTAGAAGTATTACAGGTTGATCAATAAAAGACTTTGACTAATAAAATTGTATCACAGTAGGATAAATTCTGTGAAGAGATGAATTTAAAAGTTCAAAGAAAAAAGAATAAAAAAGAAGCTCTATTAAAGGCAAGTTTGTTTATATACAGTATCGTTTTCAGTGGATGATGGTATTAAATCACTATGGTATTTAGATTCTATCAAATAGTTTTAAAAGTCTACCTTTTAGACTTACTATGAAAAAGATAACAACTTAAAATTATACAAGACAGAAAACAGCTTTTCAAAATTCTTTTGAGGAATATGCTGGTAACAAATTTGAAGACCACTGTTGTAATCATTTCCCTTTCTGTCTCCTTCAGAGGCTTTCACCTATGAAAGGATCTTTATGTGTTGGGTATTCTTCAAGTTCACCTTTAAACTATAGCTCTTCTCAATTTCCATACTTCCTGAATCAAATGTACCTATCTGTATCTTAAACCCAGACCTGCCCCTAGCATGCAAGATACACTTCCACCTGGATGTTTGATGGGTGCCAAACAGAAGACTTTCCATTGCAGCTCTATCCTCAAAATCTACCAAGATGATGGAACCAACAGCCATCCAACAAGCTAGAAAACCTAGGATTCACCCAGATCTCCTCCCTCACCTTTGCCAATTTGCCAGGTCTTGGCAGCCCTATCTCCTAACTTACTCAAGTCTGCTTCCTTTCCATCTCAATTACATCACCGCATCTGATAATCCATATTATCTCTTTTTCTTACAGGCACCTAAGTGGTCTGATTCCAGTCTATCCACCTCAAAGTCGTTCTCAACATAGCAGCCAAAAGTAATATATCAAAGACAAGAAGTTAGCATTAAGTTAAAAGCCCAGCCCCTCAACACAGCACTTAAAACCACTGCTAGCCTAAACAAAAATTTTGTGTTAACTTTTTATAACCACATGCAGCCCTCTAGTAAACAAGACCTGGAAAACTGCCCAAGCTGAACTTCAGCCCTCAGGTGTCCCCTCAACTGGGCACCCTGTGGAAGTTACCTTTTGGAACAATTGAGAGCTGATTTCCAAGTACTGCATTTTACTTCCAGTACCTCTACATATGATATTTACCAAATATACTCAGTGCTGGAGGAAAACCTAAAGCAGCCAGGGAAGACTGCTTAAGAAAATGAGAACAATTAATTAAAAACACTGAATATGAAAAGTTCTCTTTCCATGAAAAAATTGGACTATTTCCTATTTCAGCTTGCCAGTCCTTTTTACAGGAACTAAATTACTCATGCATAAGAAGTAAGTATGTAACATTTAAGATTTCCAAAACATTTAAATGAACTATGAAAATCTTTGTGAAAACATATACAATTTTATATTAGGAGTCTTGGTGGAGCTAAGGGTAAAATTTGCACTTTAAATTAACATATTTGCCTTTTAAAATTTAATACCAGTAGAATGGTGCAGCCACTTTGAAAACAGTCTAGTAGTTTCCCAAATGTTGAACAAACAGAGAACTACCTTATGATCCAGAAGTTCTACTGCTAGGTATATGACCAAGAGAAAGAAAAACATATGCCACACAAAAAGTTTTTCATAAATGTTCACAGCAGCATTATTCATAATAGTCAAAAAGTGAAAAGAACCCAAATGGATAAATAAAATGTGGTATATCCAAAAACAAAAACACCACATTTTCGTACTAAAAAAAAAAATCTCTGTAGACTTTTATTAAAGTTCCTACATTTTTTTGACTTTCATAGTCTCTTAATGCCATCTTTAAATATCTTTAAAACAAACTAAAGTTATGAAATGGATTCCATACTGTAATACAACATCACTCTATCATAATTTTAAAGAAAAGATAATCCAGATTTAGAGGGTATATGTCATAAAGTTCATAGCTATTTAAATAGGAGCACAAAGATAATCCAGAATTACATCAATTGATTTTATTTATTCACAGCTAAATAAGGGTCTTCTCTAAAACAAAATTGATTCCACTCAAATTTTAAAATTTACAAATATGATTTAACTCCTCCTTTCATGACCCAAGAGGAAAACCAATTACTTGAATTTTCAGTGAATTTATTTATACTATCTGAAAATACCTCAAACTGTTCTGCATCTTTTTATGTAGATATCCAAATACTCTAAATAGCTTAACTAACTTTTCTAATGATATCTAGAAAACATGAAGGATGATATTCACACAGAAATGACTCTTACTGTTTTTGAGTATGGTATTCATAAAATGATATGCATAGGCTACCAAAAAAGTTCTAGGAATATACAACAAAACTAAGCAGCAAATCATCCCAAATAGCACCAGATAGAGACAATGTGAAAATTCACTGAATGCTATTCCTAGACATCACTTTATTTTTATATATGCATGGCTGTATGTACATGCAAAAATAAAACAAAAGAATCATGTACAGTATATTATAAATAAAGAGCATTTGCTTTGGAGATTGGCATAAAGATGGAGGTATGAGAGGTGAGACAGAAACAACCTCGAAAAACCACATATAATATAAAAACATATGAAAACCTGAGAAAGCAACAGTAAAGAAGGCTGCGATACACTTCCTACACATGGGGATCAGAACAAATCTCACTAAAAAGGGTAAATTACAAACCCATGCTCTGTGTAACCCAAGCCCTTCGCCAACCCAAGTTCACCTGTGGGAGGAAAAAAAATGGAGTGGGGAGGGGGTGGAGGCCTAGGACTCCTGAACACCCAGTCCTGGAGAAGTGCTCTGGGAGCAAGGAACTACATTACATGATGCTCTGGAAATTAGCGGGGCTGGAAAGCTAAGACAGACAGAATACGTGGAGAAACTGAGATTCCAGCCACTTGTGGAGAACAAGTTCCCACAACCAGGCACAGTGAGAGACATCCTAACAGTGATGGGGCTTCTAAAGGGGCAAGGATTGATAGAGCTTGCTGCTCAGTATAAAGGACAGGCGGACAAAACTGTCCCAGTGCACTGAGACCAGCAGGTTGGGAACTTTCAGGAACTTCAGGCACTCTATCCCCGTCTGACAATGCACCTAAGAGGCCCCCCACCGCAAAACGCAGCCTGCCACTACTTCCTCGTAAGCACACCGGCTCCCAAACCGGCTGCCCCCGCCATTCTGCAAGGACAGCCAGAGGGAGGCCTCAGCTACAGCCACTACAGCTGCATAGCACAGAGGCTCTTCCCTGCATAGTTGGACCACTGGCGCTGGCAGTGGAGGCAGGCATTGCAGGTGAAGGAAGAAAGAGCTGTTTACTCCCAAAAGGCACCAGCACTGCTCGCCTGCGACCTCCGCCATCACTCCAGGGGGTAGGCAGTTCCAGAGAGTAGAGTCTCTGGGCACTAAAGGACACCACATACAAATATGAATGTCAAACGAACCAGATTGAAACCAAAATCCCACAAGTACAATAAAGAGAACCAACAAGAACTGAACTCATCAATCTTCCTGAAAGATTTCAAAATAAAAATCATAAACAGAGAGAAGGGACTCAAAATGGTGGAGTGAGCGGGGTAGTGGAAATCTCCTCTGAAAACTATATATATTTTTCAAAATAAAACAAGTACAACTACTAAAAGAAAGACTAGAAGATACAGTACAACAACCATGCTACATCTACATCTGCAAGAACTCAGCATCTCATGAAAAGGGTAAGATACAAAGCCATGACCTGGAGGGACCCGAGTACTCCCCCCACCCCAGCTCACCAGTGGAAGGAAAAGAATCAGAGGGGAAGAAGTGGAAGCACAGGACTGCTAAATAACCAGCCCTAGCAATCTGCACTGGGAGCACAGACACACATTGCATGGTGTACTGGATACTAGAGAAATGGAAACGTAAAATCCAAGAGAGACTGCGAGCTGGTCCCCACAGCAGGCTCTGCTTGGACAAAAGAAAAGCAGGGGCATTTTAAAAGTCTTAAAGAGAGATGGGCTCAACAACTGGACAAAATCATCCTGGCACACACAGCCAAGGAGGATGGGAATCTTAACTCACTGGGGTGTAACCCAGCCTCGAAGCCCCTCATGGCGATAAGCAGCCTGCCATTCATTCCCCCCGACGGCCACTGCAAGCAAACTGGCTGACCCGCCACAGCAGCAAAGCAGACAGAGAACAGCCCCGCCCATAGCAACCACAAAGAATCTTGTCCCACCGCAAAACTAACCGGGACAGACCCAGAGGCACCCGCTGATGTGCAGCTACCGGCACAGACAGAGGAACACAGAGCAAGGTCCGGAAGGCATACGGGGCGCTGTTCTCGCAGGAGAACACACCAGGCATGGCTGCGATCCCCTGAAGGGATCTAGGCTTTCCTAAGGACTCTGCCCGGCCCACAGCAGCCCAGGGGATTATCCAAGAGACTGCTCCCGGTGCACGGCGAAAGAGGACAGGCAGCGGAAGCTAGAGCAGGGTCCGTAAGGCAAGAAGGGGGCCTGTTCTTGCAGGAGAACACGCCCAGCACAGCTGCGACCAACCGCAGGGCTCCAGGCTATCCCGAGGGCTGCCCTACCCATGACACCTCAGGGGATTATCCCAGAGACTGCTCCCGTTGTGCGGGTAAAATGGCACAGGCAGCAGAGAAGGGCAACGTGACCAGCAAGCAGGAAGGGACGTTGTTCTCCCAGCTGAAACATGCACCACCTGCGGCAAACATTTCCATCACCATGAAAAGGCAGAAAAATCTTGTACAATCAAAAATCACTCAGACAACCCCAAAGAGAGGGCCTGGTGAGGTAGATATGACCAATCTTTCTGAAAAAGAATTCAAAACAAGAGTCATAACCATGCGGATGGACCTGCAGAGAAATATGTAAGAGCTAAGGGAGGAAGTCCGGAGGGAGATAATAGAAATGAAATAATCGACAGAAGGTCTTGAGAACAGACTGGACGAGGTGCAAGAGACTGTTAAAGGAATAGAAAGCAGAGAACACGAATACAGGTGCAAGAGACTGTTAAAGGAATAGAAATCAGAGAACAGGAATACAGACAAGATGAGGCAGAGAGAGATAAAAGGATCTCTAGGAATGAAAAAATATTAAGAGAACTGTGTGACCAATCCAAACAGAACAATATTCGCATTATAAGGCTATCAGAGGAAGAAGAGAAAGAAAAAGGGATAGAAAGTGTCTTTGAAGAAATAATTGCTGAAAACTTCCCAAACCTGGGGAACAAAACAGTCTCTCAGACCATGGAAGCCCACAGATCTCCCAACACAAGGGACAAGAGGACAACACCAAGACAGATAATAATTAAAATACCAAAGATGAAAGACAAGGACAGAGTATTAAAGGCAGCCAGAGAGAAAAAACAGATCACCTACAAAGGAAAACCCATCAGGCTATCATCAGATTTCTCAACAGAAACCTTACAGGCCAGAAGAGAATGGCACGATACATTTAATGCAATGAAACAAAAGGGCCTGGAACCAAGAATACTGTTTCCAGCATGATTATCATTTGAATTTGAAGAAGAGATTAAATAATGTCTAGAAAAGCAAAAGTTGAGGGAATATGCTTCCCACAAACCACCTCTACAGGATATTTTAAGGGGACTATTCCAGATGGAAACACCCCTAAGGGTAAATAGATGTAACCATAGAAAATAAAATCAGAGCAAAGAAAGCAGACCAACCAAATACTAACTAAAGGCAAAATTAAAATCAACTATCCAAAAAAGCAGTCAAAGGAAACACAAAAGAATACAGAATAAAACACCTAACGTATAAAGAATGGGGGAGGAAGTATAAGAAGGGAGAGAAATAAAGAATCATCAGACTGTGTTTATAATAGCTTAATACGAGAGTTAAGTTAGACAGTTAGATAGTAAAGAAGCTACCTTTAAACCCTTGGTAACTACGAATCCAAAGCCTGCACTGGCAATACGTACATATCTTTTGATAATCACTCTAAATGTAAATGGACTGAATACACCAATCCAAAGACATAGAATCACTGAATGGACTAAAAAACAATACCCATCTACATGCTCCCTACAAGAGACTCACTTCAAACCCAAACACATACACACACTGAAAATAAAGGGATAGAAAAAGATATTTGATGCAACTAATACGGAGAAAAAAGCAGGAGTTGCAGTACTTGTATCAGACAAAATAGCTTTCAAAAGAAATAAAGTAACAAGAGACAAAGAAGGACATCAAATAATGATAAAGGGGTCAGTCCAACAAGAGGATATAACTATTATAAACATCTACACGCCCAACACAGAATCACCTACATATGTGAAACAAACACTAACATGATTAAAGGGGGAAATAGAATGCAATGCATTCATTTTGGGAAACTTCAACACACCACTCACTCCAAAGGACAGATCAACAAGAGAGAAAATAAATAAAAACACAGAGGCACTGAACAACGTACTGGAACAGATGGACCTAACAGGCATCTACAAAACACCCAATCCAAAAGCAACAGGATACACATTCTTCTCAAGTGCACATGGGACATTTTCAAGAATAGATCATATCCTAAGCCACAAAAAGAGCCACAGTAAATTCAAAACCACTGAAATTGTATCAACCAGCTTGTCAGACCACAAAGGTATGAAACTAGAAATAAATTACACAAAGAGATTGAAAAACCCAGAAACACATGGAAGCTTAATAACATGGTACTAAATAATCAATGGCTCAATGGCCAAATAAAAATAGAGATCAAGCAATATATGGACACAAATGACAACAATAATTCCACACAGCAAAATCTGTGGGACGCAGAAAAGGCTGTGAGAAGAGGGAAATATATTGCAATACAGGCCTACGTAAGGAAAGAAGAACGATCCCAAATGAACAGTCTAAACTCACAATTAATGAAACTAGAAAAGGAAGAACAAATGAGGCACAAAGTCAGTAGACAGAGGGACATAATAAAGATTAAAGCAGAAATAAATAAAATTGATAAGAATAAAACAATAGAAAGGATCAATGAAAGCAAAAGCTGGTTCTTCAAGAAAATAAACAAAATAGATAAATCCCAACCAGACTTATAAGGAAAAAAAGAGAGTCTACACACATAAACAATCAGAAATGAGAAAGGAAAAATCACTACAGACACCACAGAAATACAAAGAATTACGAGAGAAAACTAGAAAAATTACATGCTGAAAAACTGGATAACTTAAAAGAAATGGACAACTTTCAAGAAAAATACAACTTTCCAAGGCTGACACAGGAAGAAACAGAAAATCTGAATAGACCAATTACCAGCAAAGAAAATGAACTGGTAATAAAAAAAACTACCTAAGAACAAAACCCCTGGACCAGATGGCTTTACTGCTGTATTTTATCAAACATTTAGTGAAGACTTAACACAAATCCTCCTTAAAATTTTCCAAAAAGTAGAAGAGGGAATATTCCCAAACTCATTCTGTGAGGCCAACAGCACTCTACTACCAAACCCAGGGAAAGACACCACAAAAAAAGAAAATTACAGACAAATATCCCTGATAAACATAGATGCAAATATACTCAACAAAATATTAGCAAACCAAATTCAAAAATACATCAAAAAGATCATCCATCATGATCAAGTGGGATTCATCCCAGGGATGGAAGGATGATACAACATTCGACACTCCATCAATATCATCCACCACATCAACAAAAAGAAGGACAAAAACCACATGATCATCTCCATAGATGCTGAAAAAGCATTCGACACAATTCAACACCCATTCATGAAGACTTTCAACAAAATCAGTATACAGGGCAAGTACCTCAACATAATAAAGGACATATACAACAAACCCACAGCAACATTATACTTAACAGCAAACAGCTGAAAGTTTTTCCTTTAAGATCGGGAAAAAGACAAAGATGCCGACTCTCCACACTGTTATTCAGCATAGTTCTAGAGGTCCTACCACGGCATCTCCACACTGTTATTCAACATAGTTCTAGAGATCCTAGCCATGGCAAATCAGACAAAACAAAGAAATAAAAGGCATCCAGATTGATAAGAAAAAAGTCAAACTGTCCCTGTTCGCAGATGACATAATGTTGTACATAAAAAACCCTAAAGAATCCACACCAAAACTACTAGACCTAATATCTGAATTCAGTAAAGTTGTGGGACACACAATGAATATGCAGAAATCTGTTGTGTCTCTGTACACTAACGGTAAACTACCAGAAAGAGAAATCAGGAAAACAATTCCATTCACAATTGCATCCAAAAGACGAAAATACCTAGGAATAAACTTAACCAAGGAAGTGAAAGACACATACTCTCAAAACTACAAGACACTCGTTCTAAAATTCATATGAAACAACAGAAAACCCTGAGAAGGAAGAATAAAGCAGGGGGGATTACGTTCCCTGACCTCAAGCTCTACTACAAAGCTACAGTAATCAAGACAATTTGGTACTGGCACAAGAACAGACCCACAGACCAGTGAAACAGAATAGAGAGCCCATATATAAACCCAAGCACATATGGTCAATTAATATATGAAGAAGGAACCATGGACATACAATGGGGAAATGACAGCCTCTTCAACAGCTGGTGTTGGCAAAACTGGACAGCTACATGTAAGAGAATAAAACTGGATTACTGTCTATCTCATACACAAAAATAAACTCAAAATGGATCAAAGACCTGAATGTAAGTCATGAAACCATAAAACTCTTAGAGAAAAATATGGGCAAAACTCTCTTGGACATAAAGATGAGCAGCTTCTTCATGAACATGTCTCCCCAGGGTAGGGAAACAAAAGCAAAAATGAACGAATGGGACTATATCAAACTAAAAAGCTTCTGCAAGGGATATCGTCAGTAGAACAAAAAGATATCCTACACTATGGGAGAATATATTCATAAATGACATATCCGATAAAGGGTTGACTTCCAAATTACATAAAGAGATCACATACCTCAACAAACGAAAAGCAAATAATCCAATTAAAAAATGGGCAGAGGAGCTGAACAGACACTTCTCCAAAAAAGCAATTCAGATGGCCAACAGGCATATGAAAAGATGCTCCACATTGCTAATCATCAGAGAAATGCTAATTAAATCCACAATGAGATATCACCTCACATCAGTTAGAATGGCTCCCATCCAAAAGACAAACAACAACAAATGTTGGTGAGGATGTGGAGAAAAGGTAACACTTCTACACTGCTGGTGGGAATACAAATTAATTCTACCATTGTGGAAAGCAGTATGGAGGTTCCTCAAAAGGCTAAAAATACAAAAACCATTTGACCCAGGAATTCCACTCCTAGGAATTTACCCTAAGAATGCAGCACCCCAGTTTCAAAAACATATGCACCGCTATGTTTATCGTAGCACTATTTACTATAGCCAAGAAATGGAAGCAACCTCAGTGTCCATAAGTAGATGAATGGATAAAGAGGTGGTATACATACACAATGGAATATTATTCAGCCATAAGAAGAAAACAAATCCTACCATTTGCAACAACAAACCTGGATGGAGCTAGAGAGTATTATGCTCAGTGAAATAAGCCAGGCGGAGAAAGACAAGTATCAAATGATTTCACTCATCTGCGGAGTATAAGAACAAAGAAAAACCTCAAGGAACAAAACAGCAGCAGATTCACAGAACGCAAGAATGGACTTACTAGTCCAGTTACCAAAGGGAAAGAGACTGGGGAAGATGGGTGGGAAGGGAGGGATAATGAGGAAAAAGAGCTATTACAATTAGCACACATAATGTAGCTTGGGATGGGGGGAGATACGGGGAAGGCAGTATAACACAGAGAAGACAAGTAGTGATTCTATAGCATCTTACTATGCTGATGGACAGTGACTGTAATGGGGTATGTGGTGGGGACTTGATAATAGGGAGAGTCTAGTAACCATAATGTTGCTCATGTAGTTGTACATTAATAATAGCTAAAAAAAAAGCAAAAGTGAACAAATGGGACTCCATCAAACTAAAAAGCTTCTTACAGCAAAGGACACAATCAATAGAACTACAGTATGGGAGAATGAGAATATACTCATAAATGACATATCTGACAAGGGGTTAACATCCAAAATATATAAGAAATGACATGCCTCAACACCCAAAAAGCAAATAAACTGATTAAAAAATGGGTGCAGGATATGAAGAGACACTTCTCCATAGAAGAAATTCAGATGGCCAACAAGCACATGAGAAGATGCTACTTATCCCTAATTATAAGGGAAATGCAAATTAAAACCACAATGAGATATCACCTTACACCAGTTACAATGGCCAACCTTCAAAAGACAAGGAACAACAAATGCTGGCGAGGATGGGAAGAAAGGGGAACCCTCCTACACTGCTGGTGGGAATGTAAATTAGTTCAACCATTGTAGGAAGCAATATGGTGGTTCCTCAAAAAGTAAAAGTAGAAATACCATTTGACCCAGGAATCCCACTCCTAGGAATTTACCCAAAGGGAATATGATCTCAGAATCAAAAAGACATATGCACCCCTATGTTTATCGCAGCAGTATTACAATAGCCAAGACATGGAAGCAACCTAAGTGCCCATCAGTAGATGAGTGGATAAAGAAGAGGTGGTACATATATACAATGGAATATTATTCAGCCATAAGAAAAAAACAAATCCTACCATTTGCAACTACATGGATGGAGCTAGAGGGTAATATGCTCAGTGAAGTAAGCCAGGTGGAGAAAGACAAGTGCCAAATTATTTCCCTCATTTGTGGAGCATAACAACGAAGCCAAACTGAAGGAACAAAATAGCACCTGACTCACAGACTTCAAGAAGGGACTAGCAGTTACCAAAAGGGAGGGGTGGGGGAGGGTGGATGGGTAGGTAGGGAGAAAGGGATTGAGGGGTATTATGATTGGTACACATGGTGTGTGTGGGGGGGTGTCACAAGGAAGACAAGTAGTGACTCTGTGGCATCTTACTATGCTGATGTACAGTGCCTTCAATGGGGTATAGGGGGGACTTGATAATATGGGTGAATGTAGTAACCACGATGTTTTTCATGTGAAACCTTCATAAGAGTGTGTTTATCAATGATACCTTAATAAAAAAAAAGAGTATTTGCTTTATTTTTACACAGACATAAGAGAGAAAATAAAATAAAATGAAATAAATCTTAAAATAGAAGCCATTTCTTTACTCCAGATAAATGCTCCTTTATACCACAAGAAACTAGTTCTTAAAAAATTTCTGCTAACAAATGAAAAACTGAAGGAACAAAACTGCAGCAGATTCACAGAACCCAAGAATGGACTAATAGTTAGCAAAGACAAAGGGACTGGGGAGGGTGGGTGGGAAGGGAGAGATAAGGGGATTAAGGGGTATTACGATTAGCACACATATGTGGGGGGGGGGCACAGGGAAGGCAGTATAGCACAGAGAAGACAAGTAGTGACTCTATAGCATCTTACTATGCTTATGGACAGTGACTGTAATGGGGTATGTGGAGGGGATTTGATAATGGGGGGAATCTAGTAACCACAATGTTGCTCGTGTGATTGTATATTAATGATACCAAAATTTAAAAAAAAATTCTTGGTAAAGGGTAAGGAAAAAATTATCAAAAGCATTAAGAAGGCATTTTTTGAACCTAACATTTTCATTTTAGAAGTATCAAATCACTCCGGGCACAATTTTCAAATGCATACATTTAAACATTCTCCTAACACTTGTACCTCTGGATTTGGGATAACTCTATTATTTTTAATTTGTCAAGACTTACTACTGAAATTCTGTTATGGAACCATAATTCACTGAGGCATCTCATATGGCCTTTAACTTAAATGGATTATGGCTTACTACAGTTCTTTTACCATGACATTCATTCTTTGTTCAGCTGGATTCCACCACCTAGAAATTTTTCAGTTAAGTTTTGGATGTGTAGTGCTTTCATGTCTAAGAATGTCTACCTACTGGTTTTATTCTTCAACTTGTTTGGTATGATATTCTGAGACCTCAATTTCTTTTTCAGAGCTTTGTAGCTAGTGCTTCACTAACTCCTGTCACTATGGTTTGAGGAAAGAATCTTTGTTCCCCCTGTCAAGGATTTTTTTTCCATCCCACATTCCTGCTTCTTTTACTTATCCTTGAACTTTAATAACCAGGATCTGTCTTCGTATTGATCATTATGTGTAAATTTTTTCTAAAGCAAGGTAAGTCCTATCAATCTACAGATCTTCCTTCACTTTTCAGGGGGGAAAGTTTTGTTTGCTTTGGTTTTTTATTATGAATATTATTTTCTTTCTTTTACCAGGTTCTCCACTCAGTAACACATGTTCTTAGGATTTCTGGGATAATTTTAATCTGTCTTCCTTATTTATCAATTTCTTTCTATTTGCTTTCATCTTTGTCCTTTTCTTCTGCAGTCACTGTGGTTACCTCAAGACTTTCTTCCATGACAAAGATCTGACATTTTAGTCACACTTATTTTATTCCATGTTCCTTTTCATTTTATAAATTGAACTTAGATGTGGTAGACTTGGGGACACTAGAATATCCAAGTTTTCACTTTATCTAATTTGGTTGTCTGATTCTGTTTATGAATAGTTCATTATTCATTCAGAGTTCTTCTACAGTGCATAGCACTCACTGGGCATCTCTTTTGTTTTCTGTCTTCCTAAACACAGCAGTCTCTGTTTTGGGTACACTGTCTTGCTTTCTTCAGTTTTCTTTTCCAGGAATATCTCTGCCCTGTTCATGGTATCCCTTACCTTCCTGCTCAGGGAGACCTTGGCCAATTCTACCCAGACTTTCTCTTTGGTGTGGAATAGTGTATGGGGGTTTTCTTTACTTATCCCTACTTTCCCTGGCATGTGTCTGTCTCCAGATGGAACTCCGGGCATGGATTTCTACATACTATATACTTTTCTGCAGCCTTAGAGAACAGGGCAACAGAGGGAAAAATTTGGTTGTGTCTGTGACACCCTTGCTAAAAGTCTCTTAGCCTGCTCTACCAGCCAGACATGTAAACTAGTCCTGAGCGTTTTAGCTCATCACACTGGAAGACACACCAGGACAGCCCTTGCAATAGGATGGCATAATAGGGATTCCCAAGCAAGTCATTCACCACCACCACCCCCAACCCCAACCCCACTTATATTTTCTCAACTTGGAAATATATGAGAAATTAGAGTTTTATTGACCCTCTTTCTTCAACACTGCTTCTTTGAGAGTAGAAGTAGGAACTAGGAGGCCAAATCATGCAAAACTGTTCTAATTCCTTCCCTGAATGATACTTTTGCAAGTTTATAACAGTGGCTGTATGCCTTTCCTTCTTTATACAGGGTATATTTTTAGCCCTTTGTTAAAAACTATTTTTTGTATATTTGTTAGGTATCAGGGGAGGGTACCTGAACTTGCTCCACAACCTTCACCAAGAAATGTATTTTATAACAATTTTAAACATGGCCAAGTAAATGTTTTATCTTTCTTTATCATTTTAAACCCTAAACAGTAAACATGTTTTTAAGTAGGAAATCAGATTCTTTATAAAATTCTGAAACAAGAAAGCCATAAAAGCAATTTAATAAAGGTAGTTATTATATTTTAAAATACTTCAGATTAAGAGTGAGAATGGAGTAAAAGACAGCAGAGACGGTAATGACACTGGGAAAAAATCTGTGTCTACCTTGAACAGGGCTGACAATTACCTGATCAAACGCTATTATTTGAGGACAATGCCATCACTATCCTCACTTTTACAGATGAGAAAAATAAGGTGTGAAGAGTCTAAATCAGTGATTTGCAACTATGGCTTGCAAATGAGACTGACCAGGGAAACTTCAGACTTAAATGAATGCCTGGCCCAATCCCAGAGATTCATTTAATTATTCTGAGATGGAGCTTGGGCATCCAGTTTTAAAAGCTCCCAGGTGGTTCTAACATGCAGCCTAAATTGAGAAGTTTACACCATTTGCTCAAGGCCACACAGCTGACCAGGATTCAAACCTAGGTCTACACAGCATGAACTCGGAACTCTGGAAACAAGTTTTAAGAATGTATTAACTATTATGGTAACTACTCCAAAAGATCAACAAATACAAAGGAGTTCCAAATACAAGCTATAAATGATTAGTCGTGGCATGGTTAATATAAAATTACAAAATGAAAACAATTAAGTCAAACTGGAGGCCTGCTTGTGAAGCGCACATGCACTGCCCTAGTGTGCTCAGGTGCACACCTGTCGGCAGACTCACCTATCAGACGCGGGGTGGAACTCTGACAGCAGCGACGGCCGTCTGCGGAGCTGCTGGTGCTGCAGGAGCTGTGACGCCTGACCCGCTTCCAGATGAGAGGAGCGATACTCGGGAACTGCAAATTCCTAGTGTTAAAGTAATCAAAGATTAATGATTAACTGAAAAGTGAAAAACATCATGAAATCAAATCCACTATAAATTCACAAAGGCGCTTACAGGCCACTAACTATATAAAAGAAACAGCAACTCTCACTTGATACTTCCACTCATCTAATTCTTCCCCATACACTTAAAACAATCAACATTTTAGCTAAATGACATTCAAAAGAAATCACAATGAAATTTTGTTTTCAACCTATACTTGATTCATTCTTCTAGTAAGATACTACAATTAAACCTAAACTATACTAATCACGTAGTAAGATCTCAAACTCCTTGGTTCAGTGTGAAATCCTAAAAAGCATTCCAATCTTAAATTCAAAATGGGTAAGCTGGCAGGGTCACAGAGGTCATCTAGTCATATCTATGTATACTTACAACTGAAGAAAACAAAGTCCAGAGCATCAACCTACTAGGTAAGATAACAGTTTTCCATCATTCTAGAGGGGTGTTTTTGTTTTCCTACTTCTCCTGTGTGACTTCGTGTTGAAAAGGCAAAAGCCTCTGGGGAGTTCCAGGAAGATGGCGGCGTGAGCAGGGCGGCAGAAATCTCCTCCCAAAACCATACATATTTGTGAAAATACAACTATTCATAAAAGAGAGACCAGAAGATACAGTACAACAGACAGGCTACAGCTACATCTGCGAGAACTCAGTGCCTCATGAAGCGGGTAAGATACAAAGCTGCAACCTGGCGGGACCCGAGCACTCCCGCACCCCAGCGCACGAGTGGGGAGGGAGTGGAAGCACAGGACTGCTAAATAACCAGCCCTGGTGATCTGCACCAGGAGCACAGACACACATTGCATGGTGCACTGGAAATTACAGAAATGGAAGGGCAGGATCCAAGATGAAGACTGCAAGTGGGTCGCCACAACCAGCTCCCTGGGACCAAAGAAAAGGAGGCGCTTTCTTAAAAGTCTAAAAGAAACAAGGGCCCAACAGCGGAACAAAATCGACCCAGCGCACTCAATCCAGCAGGCTGGGAATCTTGAGGAACTTCGGCCCCCGAACAAACTGCCGGGTAAAGCAGCTCAAAAGCCCCTCACAGAGATAAGCAGCCTGCCATTCGTTCACCCCGGCGGGCGCTGCGGCGGATCTGCCACAGCTACGGAACGTCGGGAGAGTGGCCCAGCCCACAACAACTGCATAGAATCCCCTCCCACCGTGCGTGCAGCTAACCAGGAAGGGTCGCAGAGAATCTCCTCCCAGCGAGGGCGCAACTAACTGGGAACGGCCGCACAGAATCTCCTCCCTGCAGGGGCAGAGCTAACCGGGAAGGGCCACATAGAATATCCTCCCAGCGGGAGTGCAGCTAACCAGGAAGTGCCACACAGAATCTCTTCCCAGCAGGCGCTCAGCTAACCGGGAAGGGCCGCACAGAATCTCCTCCCTGCTGGCACACAGCTAACCAGAAAGGAACGCAGAAGCCAGAGGAAGGGCCAAAAGGCACTAAGGGGTGTAGAACACCCGGTGTGGCTGCAAACCCTTGCACTGCTCTAGGCTAGCCTGAGGGTGGCCCCATCCATGGCAATTTAGGAGATTATCCCAAAGACTGCCTCCCACTGTGCGGGTAACCAGCACAGGCTACGGAGAAGGGCAAGGAGAACAACAAGCAGGAAGGGACTTTTTTCTCCCAGCTGACACACTTGGCGCCTGACTGCGACCACTTCTACTGCCATGAAAAGACAAAAGAATATGGTCGATTTAAGACTCACCCAGACATCCCGAGACAGAGGGCCAGGTGGGATGATTTAAACAATGTTCCTGAAAAAGAATTCAGAATAAAAGTCATAACGATGGTGACGGATCTACAGAGAAATATGCAAGAGCCAAGGGACGAAGTGAGGAGAGATATCACAGAAATGAAAGAATCGACTGGCGGGCTAAAGAGCAGACTGGATGAGGTGCAAGAGACTGTTAATGGAATAGAAATCAGAGAACAGGAGTACAGAGAAGCTGAGGCAGAGAGATAAAAGGATCTCTAGGAATGAAAGAATATTAAGAGAACTGTGTGACCAATCCAAAAGAAACAATATTTGCATTATAGGAGTACCAGTAGAAAAAGAGAGAGAAAAAGGGATAGAAAGTGTCTTTGAAGACATAATTGAGGAGAAGTTCCCAAGCTGGGTAAGAAAATAGTTTCTCAGACCATGGAAGCCCACAGATCTCCCAACACAAGGGACCCATGGAAGACAACACCAAGACATATAATAATTAAAATGGCAAAGATCAAAGATTACAACAGACTATTAAAGGCAGCCAGAGAGAGAAAAAAGATCACCTACAAATGAAAACCCATCAGGCTATCATCAGAGTTCTCAACAGAAACCTTACAGGCAAGAAGAGAATGGCATGATATATTTAATGCAATGAAACAGAAGGGCCGTGAACCAAGAATACTATATCAAGCATGATTATCATTTAAATTTGAGGAAGGTATTAAACAATTACCAGAAAAGCAAAACTAGAGGGAATTTATCTGCCACAAATCACACTACAGGATATCTTAAGGGGAATACTCTAGATGGAAACACTCCTAACGCTAAAAAGATGTCACCAGAGAAAATAAATTCATAGCAAAGACGCAAACCATCCAAATTCTACCTAAATGCAAAAAATAAAATCAACTTTCCATAAAAACTCAAAGGAAATGTAAAAGAGTACAGAATAAAACACCTAGTATATAAAGAATGGAGGAGGAATAAAAGGAAGGGAGAGAAATAAAGAATCATCAGACTAGGTATATAACAGATTAACAACGGAGTTAAGTAAGACTGTTAGATAGTAAAGAAGCTACCCTTGAACATTTGGTAACCACGAATCTAAAAGCCAGCAATGACAATAAGTACATATCTACTGATAATCACCCTAAATGTAAATGGACTGAATGCACCAATCAAAAGGCACACAGTAATAGAATGGATAAAAAAGCAAGACCCATCTATATGCTGCTTACAAGAGACTCACCTCAAACCCAAAGATATACACACACTAAAAATGAAGGGATGGAAAAGGTATTTCATGCAAACAACAGGGAGAAAAAAGCAGGAGTAGAAGTACTTGTATCAGACAAAATAGACTTCTAAAAAAGACAGTAGCAAAAGATAAAAAAGGACATTACATAATCATAAAGGGGTCAGCCCAACAATAGGATATAACCATTATAAATATATGTGCACCCAAGACAGGAGCGCCGACATATGGGAAAAATATACTAACAGAATTAAATGAGGAAATAGAAAGCAATGCATTCATTTTAGGAGACTTCAACGCACCACTCACTCCAAAGGACAGATCAACCACAGAGAAAATAAGTAAAGACACAGAGGCACTGAACAACACCCTAGAACAGATGAACCTAACAGATATCTACAGAACTCTACACCCAAAATCAGCAGGATACACATTCTTCTCAAATGCACATGGAACATTTCCCAGAATAGATCACATACTAGGCCACAAAAAGAACCTCAGTAAATTAAAACAGACTGAAATTCTACCAACCAACTTCTTAGATCGCAAAGGTATAAAACCAGATATAAATTGTACAAAGAAAATAAAAAGGTTCACAAACTCATGGAGGCTTAACAACATGCTCCTAAATAATCAGTGGTTCAACGACCAAATTAAAACAGAGATCAAACAATACATGGCGACAAATGACAACAACAGCACAAAGCCCCAACTTCTGTGGTACACAGCAAAGGCAGTTCTAAGAGGAAAGTATATTGCAATCCAGGCCTATTTAAAGAAGGAAGAACATTCCCAAATGGATAGTCTAAAGAAACAGTTACTGAAATTGGAAAAAGAAAAAATGAGGCCCAAAGTCACCAGAAGGAGGGAAATAATAAAGATAAGAGAAGAAATAAATAAAATTGAGAAGAATAAAACAATAGAAAAAATCAATGAAACCAAGAGCTGGTTCTTTGAAAAAATAAACAAAATAGATGAACCCCTAGCAAGACTCATTAAGAGAAAAAGAGAATCTACACACATAAACAGTATCAGAAATGAGAAAGGAAAAATAACGACGGACCCCACAGAAATACAAAGAACTATAAGAGAATATTACAAGCATCTATATGCTAACAAGCTGCAAAACATAGAAGAAATGGACAAATTCTTAGAAAAATACAGCCTTCCAAGACTCACCAAGCAGGAAACAGAAAAACTAAACAGACCAATCACCAGCAATGAAATTGAATCAGTAATCAAAAACTACCCAAGAACAAAACCCCCGGACGTGATGGATTCACCTCTGAATTCTACCAGACATATAGAGAAGAAATAACACCCATTCTCCTTAAAGTTTTCCAAAAAATAGAAGAGGAGGGAATACTTACAAACTCCTTCTATGAAGCCAGCATCACTCTAATACCAAAACCGGGCAAAGGCCTCACTAATAAAGAAAATTACAGACCAATATCCCCGATGAACGTAGATGCAAAAATACTCAACAAAATATTAGCAAACCGAGTTCAAAAATACATCAAGAGGATCATTCACCATGATCAAGTGGGATTCATCCCAGGAATACAAGGATGGTACAACATTCGAAAATCCATCAGCATCATCCACCACATCAACAAAAACCACATGATCATCTCCATAGATGCTGAAAAAGCATTCGACAAAATTCAACATCCATTCATGATAAAAACTCATGATAAAATGGGTATAGACGGCAAGTACCTCAACATCATAAAGACCATGTATGACAAACCCACAGCCAACATCATACTTAACAGTGAGAAGCTGAAAGCTTTTCATCTAAGATCGGGAATAAGACAGGGTGCCCACTCTCTCCACTGTTACTCAACATAGTACTGGAGGTCCTAGCCACGGCAATCAGACAAAACAAAGACATACAAGGCATCCAGATTTGTAAAGAAGAAGTCAAATTGTCGCTATTTGCAGATGACATGATACTGTACATAAAAAAGCCTAAAGACTCCACTCCAAAATTACTAGAACTAATATCTGAATTCAGCAAAGTTGCAGGATACAAAATTAACACACAGAAATCCGTTGCTTTCCTATACACTAACGATGAACTAACACAAAGAGAAATCAGAAAAACAATTCCATTCGCAATTGCATCAAAAAGAATATAATACCTAGGAATAAACCTAACGAAAGAAGTGAAAGACCTGTACTCTGAAAACTACAAGACACTCCTAAGAGAAATTAAAGAAGACACTAACAAAAGGAAATTCATCCCATGCTCTTGGTTAGGAAGAATAAATATTGTCAAAATGGCTATACTACCGAAAGCAATCTACAGATTCAATGCAATCCCTATCAAACTACCAACAGCTTTCTTCAATGAACTGGAACAAATAATTTTAAAGTTCATATGGAACCACAAAAGACCCTGAATAGCCAAAGCAATCCTGACACGGAGGAATAAAACAGGGGGAATTACGCTCCCTGACTTCAAGCTCTACTACAAAGCCACAGTAATCAAGACAATTTGGTATTGGCACAAAAACAGACCCACAGACCAGTGGAACAGAATAGAAAATCCAAACATTAACCCAAACATATAAAGTCAATTAATATTTGATAAAGGAGCCTTGGATATACAATGGGAAATGACAGCCTCTTCAGCAGCTGGTGTTGGAAAAACTGGACAGCTACATGTAAGAGAATGAAACTGGATCACTGTCTAACCCCATACACAAAGGTAAACTCAAGGTGGATCAAAGACCTGAATTTAAGTCATGAAACCATAAAACTCTTAGGAAAAAAACATAGGCAAAAATCTCTTGGACATAAACATGAACGACTTCTTCATGAACATATCTCCCCGGGCAAGGGAACAAAAGCAAAAATGAACAAGTGGGACTATATCAAGCTGAAAACCTTCTGTACAGCAAAGGACACCATCAGCAGAACAAAAAGACATCCTACAGTATGAGAGAATACATCCATAAATGACGTATCTGATAAGGGGTTGACATCCAAAATATATAAAGAATTCACGCACCTTAAAAAACAAAAAGCAAATAATCCAATTAAGAAATGGGCAGCGGTCATGAGTAGACACTTCTCTAAAGAAGAAATTCAGATGGCCGACAGGCACATGAAAAGATGCTCCACATCGCTAATCATCAGAGAAATGCAGATTAAAACCACAATGAGATATCACCTCACACCAGTGAGGATGGCCAACATCCAAAACACAAACAACAACAAATGTTGGCAAGGATGTGGAGAAAAAGGAACCCTCCTACACTGCTGTTGGGAATGCAAATTAGCCCAACCATTGTGGAAAGCAGTATGGAGGTTCCTCAAAAAACTCAAAATAGAAATACCATTTGACCCAGGAATTCCACTCCTACGAATTTACCCTAGGAATGCAGCAGCCCAGTTTGAAAAAGACATATGCACGCCTATGTTTATCACAGCACTATTTACAATAGCCAAGAAATGGAAGCAACCTAAGTGTCCATCAGTAGATGAATGGATAAAGAAGAGGCGGTACATATACACAATGGAATATTATTCAACCATAAGAAGAAAACAAATTCTACCATTTGCAACAGCATGGATGGAGCTAGAGGGTATTATGCTCAGTGAAATAAGCCAAGCCGAAAAAGACAAGTATCAAATGATTTCACTCGTATGTGGAGTATAAGAACAAAGAAAAACACTGAAGGAACAAAACAGCAGCAGACTCACAGAACCCAAGAACAGACTAATAGTTACCAAAGGGAAAGGGACTGGGAAGATGGGTGGGAAGGGAGGGATAAGAGGGAAAAAGAGGCATTACAATTAGCAGTTGTAATGTTGGGGGGGCATGGGGAAGGGCTATACAACTCAGAGAAGACAAGTAGTGATTCTATAGCATCTCACTACGCTGAGACAGTGACTGTAATGGGGTTGGTGGGGGGGACCTGATGAAGGGGGTAGTTTAATAACCATAATATTGCACATGTAATTGTAGATTAATGAAACCAAAATAAATTATTTTAAAAAAATCGTTACCAGGTAAAACTGAGCTATCCAGGCTGAACCATGCGATTAGATAAAACGTCCAGAGCACTTCATCATAAGCAAATTAACAGTAAAACATAATCCGTACATAATCTAAGAAAAAATTCCTGAATCAATGTTGAAAACATAACTAAGAAAAAGAAAACATTTACGACAAAACCATTTAAAAAGAAAGGTACCAAAACTCAAAAAATAAAGAATTTACACCCAAACAAAATAGATAAAAGATTAGGTAGAGTAAAATAGGACAAAAGTCTTTTTTACTTATATATTATATAATAATAACTCAAAAAAAAGAATCAAATAGCAAACAAAGAAATGAAGAAGGTAACAACTGAAATTAAACAACAGAACAGACATAGGTGAAGGGCAAAGGAAAGCTAAGACAGCAATGAGGAACTCTTTCAGAACATAATAAAACACAGATACAAAATCCACAAAAAAAAAGTTTAAAATAACACGCAGAGTAAAAAGTTCCAACATCCAATATCCACAGGTAAGAGGGAAAATTCTAATAAATAAGAGAACAGCATTTCTCACAAGTTAGAGTAGGCATCTGTGATTAAAAATTCCCTTAAGCGAAAAGTTGAACATTTTTAAAAATTAAACACACAGCTTATATTGTGTTTGAAACAGAGTAATCAGCAACTTAATATGACTCTTATATAGTAAGGAAGCTATCCTTGAACCTTTGGTAACCACAAAACTAAAGTCTACGATGGGCACACAAAAAAATTAAAAAAGAGAAAACTAATTGCAATACTAAAGAAAGAAAGTCATCAAATCACAAGAAAAGAGCGTAAGAGAGGAAGAGAGGAACAGAGAGGAGATATAAAAACAACCAGAAAACAATTAACAATCAGTACTTTAAATGCAAATGGACTGATGCACCAATCAAAAGACAACAGGGTGGCAGAACGGATAAAGAAAACAAGACCCATCTACATACTGCCTACAAGAGACGCATTTCAGACCCAAAGACATACACAGACTGAAAGTGAAGGAATGGAAAAAGATATTTCATACAACTAATAGGGAGAAAAAAGCAGGAGTAGCAGTACTTATGAGACAAAATAGATTTCGACACAAAGAAAGTAAAGAGAGAGAAAAGGACATTACGTAATTTTAAAGGGGTGAGTCAAACAAGAGGATATAACTATTATAAATAAATATGCACCCAATATAATAGCACCTAAATATGTAAAACAGATATTAACAGAATTAAAGGGGGAAATAGACTGCAACCCATTCATTTTGGAGACGTTAACCCACCACTCACACCAATAGACAAATCAACCATACTGAAAATAAATGAGGAAAGAGACAATGAACAATACATTAGATCAGATGGACTTAACAGGTATCTACAGAATATTTCACCTCAAAGCAGCAGGATACACATTTTTCTCAAGTGTTCATGGAATGTTGTCCAGAACAGATAAAAAACTAGGTGACAAAAAAAAGCCTCAATAAATTCAAAAAGAGTGAAATTTTATCAAGCAGCTTCTCAGACCTCATTGGTATCAAAAGAGAAATAAATCAATGAAAACAAAAAAGGCTACAAACACATAGAGGCTAAACAATATGCTTCTAAATAATCAGTGGATCAATGAACAAATTAAAACAGAAATCAAGCAATACAAGGAGACAAATGAAAACAAAAATTCAACAACCCAAATTCTGTGGGACACTGCAAAGGCAGTTCTAAGAGAGAACTATACAGCAATACAGGCTTAACTCAAGAAACAAGAACAATCCCAAATAAACAGTTTAAAATCATAATTACAGAAACTAGAAAAAGAAAAACAAATGAATCCCGAAGTTGTAGAAGGAGGGACATAATAAAGATCAGAGCAGAAATAAATGAAATAGAAAAAAATCAATGAAACCAGGAGCTGGTACTTACAGAAAAATAACAAAATAGATAAACCCCTAGCCAGTTTTATAAAGAAAAAGAGACAAAGGATACACATAAACAAAATCAGAATAATCAAAACGGATACCACGGAAGTACAAAAAATTATTAGAGAATATTACGAAAAATTATGTCAATAAATTGGACAGCAAAGAAGAAATGGACAACTTCCTAGAAAAATATAACCTTCCTGATTCAGGAAGAAACAAAAACCTCAACAGACCAGCAGTGAAATCAAATTGGTCATCAAAAAACTCCCCAAAAAACAAAATTCCATATCCAGATTGATTCACAGACAAATTTTACCAAACATTTAAAGAGGACCTAATACTCATCCTTCTTAAAATATTCCAAATAGGGGGGAATACTTCCAAACTCATTCTATAAGGACACCATAACGAATTCCAAAACCTGAGACACCCAAAAAAAGAAAATTACAGACCAATATCCCTGATGAACAGTTGCAAAATCCTCAACAAAATATTAGCAAACCAAATTAAAAAATACATCAAAAAGATAGTCCACCATGACCAAGTGGGATTTATTACAGAGATGCAAGGATGGTACAATATTAAAAAATAAATCAATACCATAAACCACATTAACAGAAAGGATAAAACTATATGATCATCTCAATAGATGTGAAAAAGCATTTGACAAAATTCAACATCCATTCATGATAAAAACTCTCAGCAAAATGAGTATAGAGGGCAAGTACCTCAACATAATAGAGACCATATATGACAACCCCAGAGGTACCATCATACTTAATCGTGAAAAGCTGGAAGCTTTTCCTCTAAGATCAGAAACAAGACAAGGATGTCCACTCTCACGACCTTTCTTCAACACAGGACTGGAGGTCCCAGCCATGGCAATCAGACAACACAAATAATTGACATGCAGATTGATAAGGAAGAAGTTAAACAGTCACTATTCATGGATGCCATGATGCAATACACAGAAAACTCTGAAGACTCCACCAAAAAACTATTAGAATAACCAAATTCGGCAAAGTTGCAGGATACAAAATTAATATACAGAAATCTGCTGCATTCCTATATACTAACAATGAACTAGAGAAAGAGAAACCAGGAAAACAATTCCATTTACAACTGCATCAAGAAGAATAAAATACCAAGGAATAAACCATGGAGGTGAAAGACCTATACTCTGAAAATGACAAGACACTCATGAGAGAAACTATAGAATACACCAGTAAATGGAAATCTTTGCTGTGCTCATGGACAGAAAGAATTAGTACTGTCACTATGGCGATCCTGCCCAAAGCAATTTACAGATTCAGTGTAATCCTTATCAAAATAAAGACAGCATTTTTCAATGAACTAGAACAAATAGTTCTAAAAACATTCACATGGAACCAGAAAAGACCCAAATAGCCAAAGCCACCCTGAGAAAGAAGAAGAAAGGTGGAGGGATTACACTTCCTGGATTCAAGCTGTACTGCAAACCTACAGTAATCAAAACAGTTTGGTACTGGCACAAGAACAAAACCATAGATGGATGGAACCGAATAGAGAGATTAGATATAAACCCATGCGTATATATGGTCAATATATGATAAAGGAGTCATAAATATACAATAGGGAAAAGAAAGCCTCTTCAACAACTAGTGTTAGGAAAACGGGACAGCTACATGTTAAGAGAATGAAACCAGATTATTGCGTAACTCCATACATAAAAGTAAAACTCAAAATGGATCAAAGACCTGAATGTACCTCATGAAACCATAAAACTCTTAGAAGAAAACATAGGCAAAAATCTCTTGAACATAAGTACAAACAAGTTTTTCCTAGACATATGTGCTTGGGCAAGGGAAACAAAATCAAAAATGAACAAGTGGGAATACATCAAACTAAAAAGATTCTGTACAGCAAAGGATGGTGTCCATCAGCAGAATAAAGAGACAACCTACAGTATGGGAGAATATATTCATAAACTACTCATCTGATAAGGGGTTAACATCCAAAATACATAAAGAACTCACACTTCTCAACACCCAAAAAACAAATAAGCCAATCAAAAAATGGGCAGAGGACATTCTTTAATGAACTAGAGCAAATAGTTCTAAAATTCATATAGAACCACAAAAGACCCCAAATAACCAAAGCAATCCTGAGATGGAAGAATAAATCAGAGCGGATTATGATCCCCAACATCAAGCTCTACTACAAAGCCACTGTAATCAGGACAACTGGGTACTGGCACAAGAACATACCCATAGATGAATTTAACAAAACAGAAACCCATACATAAACCCAAGCATATAAGGTCAATTAATATATCATAACGGAGCCATGGATGCACAATGGGAAAATGACAGCCCCTCCAACAACTTCTATTGGCAAACTGGACAGCTACATGCAAGAGAATGAAACTGGATTATTGTTTAACCCCATACACAAAAGTAAACTCAAAATGGTTCAAAGACCTGAATATAAATCATGAAACCATAAAACTCTTACAAGAAAATACAGGCAACAGACTAGAAAGCCCTGATATAAACCCAACCATATATGGTCAATTAATATACGATACAGGAGCCATGGATATACAATGGGGAAATGACAGCCTCTTCAACAGCTGGTGTTGGCAAAACTGGACAGTTACATGTACGAGAATGAAACAGGATTATTGTCTAACCCCATACACAAAAGTAAACTCAAAATGGATCAAAGAACTGAATGGAAGTCATGAAACCATAAAACTCTTTAAAGAAAACATAGGCAAAAATCTCTTGAATATAAAGATGAGCAAATTTTTCCTGAATGCATTTCCTCGGGCAAGGGAAACAAAAGCAAAAATTAAAAAATGGGACTACATCAAGCTAAAAAGCTTCTGTACAGCAAAGGACACCATCAGTAGAACAAAACAGTATCCTACAGTATGGGAGAATGTATTTGTAAACGACACATCCAACAAGGGGTTATCATCGAAAATATATAAAGAATTCACATACCTCAACAACCAAAAACCAAATAAACTGATTAAAAAATGGGCAAAGGATATGAAGAGAATTCTCCAAAGAAGAAATTCAGATGGCCAACAGGCACATAAGAAGATGCTCCACATCGTTAATTATCAGGAAAATGCAAATTAAACCAAAGTGAGATACCACCTCACACTAGTTAGGGTGGCCCACATGAAAAATACTAGGAACAACAAATGCTGGAGAGGATGCAGAGAAAGGGGAACCCTCCTACACTGCTGGCGGGAATGTAAATTAGTTCAACGATTGTGGAAAGCAATATGGACGCTCCTCAAAAAACTAAAAATAGAAATACCATTTGACCCAGGAATTCCCTCCTAGTAATTTACCCAAAGGAAACACATTCCTAGATTCAAAAAGACATATGCACCCCTATATTTATTGCAGCACTATATACAATAGCCAAGATATGGAAGCAACCTAAGCATCCACCAGCAGATGAATAGATAAAGAAGAGGTGGTACAAATACACAATGGAATATTATGCAGCCATAAGATGAAAACAATTCCTACCATTTGCAACAACATGGATGGAGCTAGAGGGTATTATGCTCAGTGAAATAAGCCAGGCCGAGAAAGACAAGTACCAAATGAGTTTCCTCATTTGTCAAGTATAACAACGAAGCAAACCTGAAGGAACAAAATAGCATCTGACTCACAGACTCCAAGAAGGGACTAGCGGTTACCAAAGGGGACAGGTTGGGGAGGGTGGGGAGGGATGAAGAGAGAAGGGGATTGAGGGGTATTATGATTAGTACACACGGTGTTGGGGAGGGTCACGGGGAAGACAGTATAGCACAGAGAAGACAAGTAGTCACATAAGTAGTGACTGTGGCATCTTACTACACTGATGGACAATGACTGCAATGGGGTATGGGGGGAGACTTGATAATATGGGTGAATGTAGTAACATAATAGTCTATGACATAATACAGAATGTATACACGTTAATATATATAGTAGTATAGTATATGTTGTATATGCTATGTAATATATGGCTTTTTTTTTCATATCCCTGGGTTTATTTTTATATAAAAATAACAGTTTTCCTTAAATTTTTTTTCTAGGAAAACATGCCATGCTCTCCGGGTGGCTTTATGTACCGTCCCCCTAGCCCTGGCCCAGGTGGGCCAAGAGCCATGGCCTTCGGGCTGCTGAGCAGACAGGCCAGGGGTCTAAGGGGAAAATAGCAGGACTAGGAGGGCAGGCAGGGCCCCCCCAAGCCAGTGGGAGGCTGTGGGGGGGCGGCAGGGGGAGCGGAGCTGTCCAGCCTGCCTGGGCCGGCACTGGTTGCTGGGACCTGGGTGTTGCCTTCACTGGTGGAGGCATTTCATGTGAAACCTTCATAAGAGTGTATATCAATGATACCTTAATAAAATAAAAAAGTTAAATGGATGACACACATAATAGTCTATGACATAATATACAGAATGTATACATGTTAATATATATAGTAGTATAGTATATGTTGTATATGCTATGTAATATATGGCTTAGAGTATATATAATTACTTATAAATATAGAAATACACATACTCTATACATATGTGTTCTTATATATGTGCTCAGAACATATATTAAAAAGGAATGTTCTGTATCTTGTTAGGTATTTGTGCTACAAGAGTATATGCATTTTACAAAAGTCTCATACAATATACTTGTGATCAATGCATTTCACTGTATGTAAATCTACCTTTAAGAAGAGCCATATAAATAAATAAATTATTGAACTCTTGTTAATGATACACATGCTGAGGTATTTACGGGTGTATACTGATGTATGAAGTACACCGATATCTGTAACTGGCTCTGAGTTGCATCACCAAACAGAAGGGACTGACAATTGGACAGAGAAATATGTGATAAAACAAACAGAACAAACTATTCCAGAATCTATGGGGCAAGTCAATGGATGTTAACTATACAAATTTTCCACTATTTCTGTATGTTTGAAATTTTTATAATACGATGTTAGGGAATAAAAAGCAACCATCACACCATTAAGAAAAAATGGGCAGAGGGACTGAATAGACACTTCTCCAAAGAATACAAATAGCCGACAGTCACAGGAAAAGATGCTCCATATCGCTAATCATCAGGGAAATACAAATCAAAACAACAATGAGATGTCACCTCACCCCAGTTAGAATGGCCATTACCCAAAAGATAATAAACTACAAATGCGGTGAGGATGTGGAGAAATAATAACTCTCCTACACTGCTGGTGGGTATGTAAATTGGTACGACCTCTCTGGAAAATAGTATGGAGGTTCATCAAAAAACTAAAAATAGAAATACAGTTTGACCCAGTAATTTCACTCATAGGAATATACCTGAAGAAAACAAAATTCCATTTTTGAAAAAGATGTATGCACCCCTATGTTTACTGCCACACTATTTTGCAATACTCAAGACATGGAAGCAACCTAAGTGTCCATCAATATGTGAATGGATAAAGAAGATATGGGAATATACACACTGAAATATTATTCAGCCATAAAAAGAAAAGAAAGATTAAAGATGGCGGTGTGAGAGGTGAGAAACAGGCTTCCTCCTAAAACCACACATAATATGAAAAGATAATTAATACAACTGATGCTGAAAGAGCAATAAGAAAGACGACTGCGCCAGACTGCATTTACCTGGAGAAAAGAGCAGACCTTACAGAACAGGGTAACGTACCAAAGCTGTGGCCCAGCAGGACCCAAGCCCTTCCCCCACCCCAGCTCACAGGAAGGAGGAAGAGAAACCAAGCAGGGAGGGAGTGGAGGGCTGGGACTGCTGAATACCTAACTCGGGAGATACCGCTCTGGGAGCACTAACCAAAATTCATGGTGCTTGCATGATACTCTCGTGATTAAAGGGTTGGAAAGCTAAGAAAGGCAGAATTTCTAGAGAGACTGACATTCCCGGCACTTGTAGAATGCAGGGATCCATATCCAGCTACTCTGCGACAAAAGAAAGGTGGAGAGTCTGAGAGACTTCCAAACAAAGAAACACTTAGCAAGAGGGCTACTGAAGGGGCAAGGATTGCACAAAGCTTAATGCTCAGGAGAGAGGACAGGTAGACAAAATTGTCTGGGTGCATTCTGCCCAGAGGGTTAGGAGCTTTACCATATACACTCTCATATTTAAGGAGGAAAAAGAAATCTCCCACCTTAGACGATCTTCAGGTGCTCCAGCTCCCTGGTTACCTACACAGCTCGAAGAACTCCCTCCATGAGAGGCAGCTTACTGTGTCTTTCTCGTGGACAGCCACACCCAGATTGCAAATAGGCAAACCCTACCCTGGCGTTAGGCCAGCCAGAGGGAAGATCTGTCTACAGCAACTACAAACGCAAAGCATAGAGTCTTTTACCTGTGTGCTCACACCACTGGTTCAGGCAGTGGAAACAGGCAATAGCAACCAGGTAGTAGGAAACAGCTCGTTCCTCCCCGCAGGAACTAATACCGCTCCCCTGCGACCCCCGACATTGCTTCATGCGCTGAGCAGCTCCAGGGAGGAGAGCTGCTGGGCACTAGAGGGTGCCATATACAACTATGAACTGCAAAAGGAATCTGATTCATTGCAAAATTATTAATACCATTCCAGAAAAAGATTTAAATGACACTGACCTCATGAATCTTCCTGAAAGGGAATTCAAAATAAAAATCATTAACATGCTCATGGAGGTATGAGATCCAATCATTGAAGAGCACAATGGACGGTATCAAAAGCAGACTGGATACGGTGGAGAAGATGATGAACAAAACAGAAATTGGAGAAGAGAAATACAAACAAGCTGACGCACAGAGAAAAAAAAGGATCTCTAAGAATGAAAGAATATTGAGAGAACAGTGTGACCAATCCAAACAGAATATTCATATTATAGGGGTACCAGAAGAAGAAGAGAGAGAAAAAGTGATAGAAAGTGTCTTTGAAGAGGTTATTGATGAAAACTTCCCCAATATGGGAAAGGGGACAGTGTCTCAGGCCATGGAGAAGGACAGATCTTCCAACGCAAGGGATCCAAGGACGTCAACACCAAGACATATAGTAATTAAAATGGCAAAGATTAAGGATAAGGACAGACTACTGAAAGCAGCCAGAGAGAGAAATAAGATCACATACAAAGGAAAGTCCATCAGGCTATCATCAGACTTCTCAACAGAAACTTACAGGCCAAAAGGGAATGGCATGATGTATTTAATGCAATGCAGCAGAAGGGCGTTGAATCAAGAATACTTTATACGACAAGATTATCATTTAAATTTGAAGGAGGGATTAAACAATTTCCAGATAAGCAAAAGTTGAGAGAATTTACCTCCCACAAATTATCTCTACAGTATATTTTGGAGGCAGTGCTATAGATGGAAGTGTTCCTAAGGTTTAATAGCTTTCACCAGAGGTAATAAAACCACAGTAAACAAAGGAGAACAGCTAATTTCTGAGCAAACACAAAAATTAAAAGAACTATTCCAAAAGTCAATCAAGGGATAGACAAAGAGTACAGAATATGGTACCTAATATATAAAGAATGGAGGAGGAAGAAAAAAAGAAAAAAAGAAAGAACTTTTAGATTGTGTTTGTAATAGCATATTGAGTTAAGTTAGACTCTCAGATGTTAAGGAAGTTAACCTTGAACCTTTCGTAACCACGAATCTAAAGCCTGCAATGCCAATAAGTACATATCTATCGATAATCACCTTAAATGTAAATGGACTGAATGCACCAATCAAAAGACAGAGAGTCACTGAATGGATAAAAAAATGAGACCCATCTATATGCCGCCTACAAGAGACGCACTTTAAACCCAAAGACATACACAGACTAAAACTGAAGGGATGGAAAATGATATTTCATGCAACTAATAGGGAGAAAAAAGCAGGAGTTGCAGTACTTATATCAGACAAAATAGACTTCAAAACAAAGAAAGTCACAAGAGACAAACAAGGATATTACATAATGATAAAAAGGTGATTCCAACAAGAATATATAACCATTATAAATATCTATGCGCCCAACACTGGAGCACCTATATATCTGAAACAAATACTAACAGAATTAAAAGGCGAAATAGAATGCAATACATTCATTCTAGGAGACTTCAACACTCCACTCACTCTAAAGGACAGATCAACAAGAAAGAAAATAAGTAAGGAGACAGAGGCACTGAACACAATAGAACAGATGGACCTAACAGACATCTACAGAACTCTACACCCAAAAGCAGCAGGATACACATTCTTCTCAAGTGCACATGGAACCTTTTCAAGAATAGATGATATAGTAAGTCACATAAAAAGCCTCGGTAAATTAAAAAACACTGAAATTGTACCAACCAGTTTCGCAGACCACAAAAGTATGAAACTAGAAATAAATTAAGCAAAGAAAATGAAAAATCCCACAAACACACAGAGGCTTCACAACATGCTCCTAAATAACCAATGGATCAATGACCAAATAAAAACAGAGATAAAGCAATATATGGAGACCAATGACAACAGTAATTCAACAACGCAAAATCTGTGGGATGCAGCAAAGGCCATGTTAACAGCAAAGCATATTGCAATACAGGCCTACCTCAGGGAAGAAGAAGAATCCCATATGAGCAGAGTAAACAAACAATTAATGAAACTAGAAAAAGAACAAATGATACCCAAAGTCAGTAGAAGGAGGGACATAATAAAGATTACAGCAGAAATAAATAAAACTGACAATAATAAAACAATAGAAAGAATCAATGAAAGCAGGAGCTGGTTCTTCGAGAAAATAAACAAACTAGATAAACCTGTAGACAGACTTATCAAGAAAAAAAGAGAGTCTACTCACATAAACAGAATCAGAAATGAGAAAGGAAAAATCACTATGGACACCACAGATATACTAAGAATTATTAGAAAATACTATGAAAAATTATATGCTAACAAACTGGATAACCTTGAAGAAATGGACATTCTAGAAAAATACAACCTTCCAAGGTTGACCCAGAAAGAAACAGAATATCTGAACAGACCAATTACCTGCAACAAAATTGAACTTGTAATCAAAAACCTACCTAAGAACAAAACGCCTGGACCAGATGGCTTCACCACTGAATTTTACCAAACATTTAGTGAAGACCTAATACCCACCCTCCTTAAAGTTTTCCAAAGAGCAGAAGAAGCGGGAATACTTCCAAACTCATTCTACGAGGCCAACATCACTCTAATACCAAAACTAGGCAAAGACACCACAAAAAAAAGAAAATTACAGACCAACATCCCTGATGAACATAGACGCAAAATTATCAACAAAATATAAGCTAACCAAATTCAAAAATACTTCAAAAAGATCATCCATCATGATCAAGTGGGATTTATTCCAGGGATGCAAAGACAGTACAACATTCAAAAATCCATCAACATCATCCACCACATCAACAAAAAGAAGTACAAAAACCACATTATCATCTCCATAGATGCTGAAAAAGCATTTGACAAAATTCAACATCCTTTCATGATAAAAACTCTCAACAAAATGGGTATAGAGAGCAAGTACGTCAACACAATAAAGGCCATATACGACAACCCCACAGCCAACATTATACTTAACAGAAAGAAGCTGAAAGCTTTTCCTTTAAGATCGGCAACAAGACAAGGATGCCCACTCTGCCCACTTCTATTTAGCATAGTACTGGAGGTCCTAGCCAGGGCAATCAGACAACACAAAGAAAGAAAAGGCATCCAGATTGGCAAGGAAGAAGTTAAACTGTCCCTGTTTTCAGATGACAGGATACTGTACAAAAAACACACTATGGAATCCAATCCAAAATGACTACATCCAATATCTGAATTCAGCAAAGTTGCGGGATACAAAATTAATATGCAGAAATCTGTGGCATTCCTATACACTAACAATGAACTAGCAGAGAGAGAAATCACAAAAATAATTCCATTCACAGTTGCATCAAAAAGAATAAAATACCTAGGAATAAACCTAACCAAAGAAGTGAAAGACTTATACTCTGAAAACTACAAGACACTCATGAGAGAAATTAGATACCAATAAATGGAAACACATCCCATGCTCATGGATAGGAAGAAATAATATTCTCAAAATGGCCATCCTGCCTAAAGCAATCTACAAATTCAATACAATTCCTATCAAAATACTAACAGCATTCCTCAATGAACTACAGAAAATCGTTCTATAGTTCATACGGAACCATAAAAGACCCCGAAGAGCCAATGCAATCCTGAGAAGGAAGAATAAAACTGGGGGCATTATGCTCCCCAACTTCAAGCTGTACTACAAAGCCACGGTAATCAAGACAATTTGGTACTGGCACTAGAACAGACCCATAGACCAATGGAACAGACTAGAGAGCCCTGATATAAACCCAACCATATATGGTCAATTAATATATGATAAAGGAGCCATGGACATATAATGGGGAAATGACAGCCTCTTCCACAGCTGTTGTTGGCAAAACGGGACAGCTACATGCAAGAGAATGAAACTGGATTACTGTCTAACTCCACACACAAAAGTAAACTTGAAATGGATCAAGGACCTGAATCTAAGTCATGAAATCATAAAACTCTTAGAAGACAACATAGGCAAAAATCGCCTGAAGATAAACATAAGCAACTTCTTCCTGAATGCATCTCCTTGAGCAAGGGAAACAAAAGCACAAATGAACTCATGGGACTACATCAAACTAAAAAGTTTCTGTATGGCAAAAGACACCATCAACCAAACAAAAAGGCACCCTACAATATTGGAGAATATATTTATAGATGACATATCCGACAAGGGGTTAACATCCAAAATATATAAAGAACTTACATACCTCAACACTCAAAAAGCAAATAACCCGATTAAAAAATGGTCAGAGGATATGAAGAGACAGTTCTCCAAATAAGAAATTCAGATGGCCAACAGACACATGAAAAGATACTCCACATCACTAATCATCAGGGAAATGCAAATTAAAAACACTATGAGATATCATCTCACACCAGTAAGGATGGCCAGCATCCAAAAGACTAAGAACAACAAATGCTGTCGAGGATGCGGAGAAAGGGGAGGAACCCTCCTACACTGCTGGTGGGAATGTAAACTAGTTCAACCATGTGGAAAGCAATATGGAGGTTCCTCAAAAAACTAAAAATAGAAATACCATTTGACCCGGGAATCCCACTCCTTGGAATTTTCCAAAGAATACAACTTCTCAGATTCAAAAAGCATATGTACTTCTACGTTTATCGCAGCATTATTTACAATAGCCAAGGAATGGAAGCAACCTAAGTGTCCATCAGTAGATGAATGGATAAAGATGTGGTACATATACACAATGGAATATTATTCAGCCATAAGAAGGAAACAAATCCTGCCATTTGCAACAACATGGATGGAGCTGGAGGATATTATGCTCAGTGAAATAAGCCAGGCAGAGAAAGACAAGTGCCAAATGATTTCCCTCATTTGTGGAGCATAACATGCAGCAAAATTGAAGGAAGAAAATAGCAGCAGACTCACAGACTCTAAGAGGGGACTAGTGGTTACCAAATGGGAGGGGTGTGAGAAGGCAGGTGGGGAGGGAGGGAGAAGGGGATTGAGGGGCATTATGTTTAGTACACATGGTGTGGGGGGGTCACAGGGAAAACACTGTAGCACAGAGAAAGCCAACAGTGAATCTGTGGCATCTTTGTACACTGATGGACAGTGACTGCACTGGTTATAGGTGAGGAGTTGATAATATGGGTAAAAGTAGTCACCACATTTTTTTTCATGTGAAACCTTCATAAGAGTGTATATCAATAATACCTTAATTTAAAAGTATATTAAAAAAAAAGAAATACTGCCATTTGCAAAAACATGGATGGTTCTAGAGGCTATTATGCTCAGTGACATCAGCCTGGCAGAGAAAGAAAAATACCATAGGATTTCACTTATTTGTGGAGCATAAAAACAAAGCAAAACAGAAGGAACAAAACAGCAGTAGACTTATAGATACTGAGAAGTGACTAGTGGTTAAGGAGGGAGAGGTGTTGCAGGGGAAAGGTGATGGGGGATAAGGGAGCACAATAATTCATAATCATGATATAACTTGGTCATGGGGACAGTAGTATAGCATGGAGAATACAGTCAATGATATTGTAACATCTTTTTATGTTGATAGATATTAACCACACTAGAGGGGGTAGGGATTTAATAATATGGGTTAACTGCTGAACCACTGTGCTGTACATCTGAAAGCAATGTAAGATTGTATAACAATGATACTTCGATTAAAAAAAAAGACATCTTTGGTATAATCAGGAAAATTCAAATATGAACTGATAAGATTAAGGAATTACTGTTTTCTTGTGCAGTGTGATGACATAGTGCCTGCAGAAATAAAAGCCTTTTTCAATTAAACTGCACACTGATATATTATGGATAAGTGAAATGAGATTTATATGCTTTAAAATACTACTCCCCAAACATAGCAAACAAAGAGGGAGAAAGACTGGCAAATGCTGATAGCTGTTGATATCTGGTGCTGAGTACATGAGGTTCATTTTACTATTCTACTTTTGTGTATGTTTGAAATTTTCCATAATAAAAAGTTGGACAACCATTAAAAAAAAAAATTAACATTGGACACATCCAAATTTTAGAAAGCCAAGGAGAAAGAGAAAACCTTAGGGCAAGTCATAAGAAATAAACATAGTTTTCCTGCAAAGTAACAAGGATTATAATTAAAGCAGGTTTTTTATCATCAGCAACACTGAATAGAAGGGAACAAATAACATATTCCAAATTCAGAGGAAACAACTTTGAACCCACAAATTCAGTATCTAAGTTTTAAGACTACAAACGTTTCACATTTCAAGAACTCAGAAAACTTAAGACCAACCACAGACTCTCTCTGAAAGAATTTCTAAAGGCTGTACCCAGCAAAACAAGAGTAAAGAGTAAAATAAACACTGTACTTTAGCTTCCAGCCATGAGCAGGAAATACTGTCTAGAATTACATTCCCATAGTAAAAAGCTAAAAAATTGGACAAAATATGGGAACTATTTTCAGACACTGTACAATAGGCTTCACAGGACTTGATCTCTGAGAAAAATGGCACAACTTGGCAGGTGCTACCATACTCCAGGCTTTCTGCCTAGAAGATATTTCCAAACTGCATCCCTAGGAAGTAAACCCAAAGAGTGCCCCTCAATCTTGTGCACTAAAGAAGAAACCATATTAGTTTGGGAAAGCCAGATGGATAGAATTTCTGGAGGCTTCGAGAGAAGAGGGAGTAACATACAGAAAGATTTCCTGAAATCTTAATTTGGGTTCCCTTAAGCCTCAGGCTGAACCCCAAACTGTAAACGTATTGGGGGAACACAGCCCAGTCTTTAAAGACTAGGGTAAGAACAACTTTTAGTAAAACAGAACTGTGTAATATTCAAAAACAATTAGGAGAAACTATAAAACAACTCCCGAGCTCAAAAGGGTCAGAAGTCATTCAAATTTCCTCCAGCTAGAGGGAAGAAACCTCACTGAATACAAAGCACATTCAGTAGATACCCCAGAAGTTTAGAAGTGAAAGATAAATTAGACCTAAAACAAACACTTTAGACTGGCTCTTAGGGAGTTTAAATATAAACCTCAAAAACATCTTAATTGCCTACCAAAATGAATCCAGCTTTAAGGAAATACAACAAAAGCACCTCTAAAACTGTAAAATGCACAATGTTCATATTCCAAACAAAAATGAGAAATCCAATGTCTGCAATAAAAATTTCACAGGATGAAATTAACAACAGGTTGGAGACTACAGCAGAAAAGATCACTGAACATGAAGCCATAAGCAAAATGAAGCAAATGGATACAAAACAAAAAATAAAGTGAAGAGAAGTTCAATGATCTGTAGTGACTGGTCAAACAATATAGTTAGGTCACTGGGTGGGCAGTAAAGCAGGGAGAAGACAAATAATGACTCCACATTATGTTACTATGCTTACAGACACTGGTTGCAATGGGCTGGCGGGGTACTTGATAATATGGATGAATGATAAACCCACAATAATGATCATGTGAAACCTTCGTAAGATTGTATATCAATGATACCTTAAATTAAAAAAGAAAAGAAATACGACTGACTGTTGTCTTAGAAGGATATTGTTGGGAGAGTAGGCAGAAAAATTTATCTGAAGAAATAATGGCCAAAATTGCCCCAATTTTATGAAAATTAAAAATCCACAGAAGAAGCTAAGTGAATGCCAAAAACAGTAACATATACATTCAAAGAGCACAACAAAGGCACATCATAATCAAACTGCTGAAAATCAGTGACAGAAAAATCTTAAAAGTAAACAAGGGGAAAAAAGATACTTATATATAAATAAAGATAAAAATAACCAAAGGCAGAGTCAGAAACCATACAATCCAGAATATAATAATAACATATTTTAAACTTCTGAAAGAAAATAACCATCATCCTAGAATTCTGTATCCAGTGAAAATATTCCTCAAAAATTAAGTTCAAATGAAGTCTTCAGGTAAATAAAAGCTCAAAGTTTGTGCACTAAAAGACTTACAAAACCTGTGCTAAGAGAAAAGACATTCTTCAGGGAAAAAACAAACGTATCAGAAGAAAACTTAAACACATACATAAAAGAGTAAAAGTGTCAGAAATGGTATACATGTGGGCAATGAGAGAAGAGAGTATAAGGAGCAGAAATGACTAAAATAGAAAAAATAACAGTGAAAATGGATGAAACCAAAGCTAGTTATTCAAAGAAAAGAGTCTACTGAACTGATAAACCTCTAGCTAGACTAACAAAGGAGGGAAAAACTCCAGCCACTGCCAAAACAGGAATGACACAACACAATCGATCTCAAAGACACTGAAATGCGAAAAAAATCATGACAACTTAAGACAAGACATGGACTATCAAGCAAAATTTATCCAAATTGACACAAGCAAAATAAAGAATCTGACATAACTATTAATGAAACGGAGCTAATAATTAAATTTATTTATTTATTTATTTTTATTAAATAGTTTATTTTGGTTTCATTAATCTACAATTTCATGTGTAATACTTTGGCGATTAAACTTCCCACTTCATCAGGACCCCCACCAACCCCATTACACTTACTGTCCATCAGTGTACTAAGATGCTATAGAGTCACTACTTCTATACTCTGAGTTCCACAGCCCTCCCAGTACCACCGCAACATTACATCTGCTAATCGTAATGCCCCTTTTTCCCCCTTGTGCCTCCCTTTTCACCCATCTTCCCCAGTCATTTTCCCTTTGGTAACTGTTAGTCCATTCTTGGGTTCTGTGAGTCCGCTGCTGTTTTCTTCCTTCAGTTTTTTTCTTTGTTTTATACTCCACATATGACTGAAATCATTTGGTACTTGTCTTTTCCTGCCTGGCTTCTTTCACTGAGCATAATACCCACTAGTTCCATCCATGTTGTTGCAAATGGTAGGATTTGTTTTCTTCTTATGGCTGTATAATATTCCACTGTGTATTTGTACCACTTCTTCTTTATCCATTCATCTGCTGATGGACACTTAGGTTGCTTCCATTTCGTGGCTATTGTAAATAGTGCTGTGATAAACATAGGGGTGCATATGTCTTTTTCAAACTGGGCTGCTGCATTCTTAGGGTAAATTCCTAGGACTAGAATTCCTTGGTCAAATGGTATCTCTATTTTCAGTTTGTTGAGGAACCTCCATACTGCTGTCACAATGGTTGAAATAATTTGCATTCCCATCAGCAGTGTAGGAGGGTTCCCTTTTCTCCACATCCTCGCCAACATTTGTTGTTGTTTGTGTTGTGGACGTTGGCCATCCTCACTGGTGTGAGGTGGTATCTCATTGTGGTTTTAATTTGCATTTCTCTGATGACTAGCCATGTGGAGCATCTTTTCATGTGCCTGTTGGCAATCTGAATTTCTTCTTTGGAGAAGTGTCTATTCATGTCCTCTGCCAATTTCTTAATTGGATTATTTGTTTGTTGAGGTGTGTGAGTTCTTTATATATTTTTTATGTCAACCCCTTATTGGATATGTCATTTATAAATATATTTTCCCATACTATAGTATGTCTTCTTGTTCTATTGATGGTGTCCTTTGCTGTACAAAAGTTTTTTAGTTTGATATAGTCCCACTTGTTCATTTTTGCTTTTGTTTCCCTTGCCCAGGGAGATACGTTCATGAAGAAGTTGCTCATATTTATGTTAAAGAGATTTTTGCCTATGTTTTTTCCTAAGAGATTTATGGTTTCAACACTTACCTTCAGGTCTATGATCCACCTTGAGTTTACTTTTCTGTATGGGGTTAGAGAGTAGTCCAGATTCATTCTCTTACATGTACCTGTCCAGTTTCTCCAACACCAGCTGCTGCAGAGGGCGTCATCTCCCCAATGTATATCCAAGGCTCCTTTATCAAATATTAATTGACTGTATATGTTTGGGTTAATGTTTGGATTTTCTATTCTATTGCACTGGTCTATGGGTCTGTTTTTGTGCCAATACCAAATTGTCTTGATTACTGTGGTTTTGTAGTAGAGCTTAAAGTCAGGGAGCATAATTCCCCGTTTGATTCCGCCTTCTCAGAATTGCTTTGGCTATTTGGGGTATTTTGTGGTTCCATATGAATTTTAGATTTATTTGTTCCAGTTCATTGAAGAAAGCTGGAGTTATTTTGCTAGGGATTGCATTGATTCGGTAGATTGCTTTAGGTAGTATAGCCATTTTGACAATATTTATTCTTCCTAACCAAGAGCATGGGATGAATTTCCATTTCTTAGTGTCCTCTTTAATTTCTCTTAGGAGTGTCTTGTAGTTTTCAGAGTACAGGTCTTTCACTTCCTTCGTTAGGTTTATTCCTAGGTATTTTATTCTTTTTCATGCAATAGTGAATGGAATTTCTTTTCTGATTTATCTTTGTTAGTTCATCGTTAATGTATAGGAAAGCAACAGATTTCTGTGTGTTAATTTTGTGTACTGTAACTTTGCTGAATTCAGATATTAGTTCTAGTAGTTTTGGAGTGGAGTCTTTAGGGTTTTTTATGTACATCATGTCATCTGCAAATAGTGACAATTTGACTTCTTCTTTACCAATCTGGATGCCTTGTATGTCTTTGCTTTGTCGGATTGCCGTGGCTAGGACCTCCAGTACTATATTGAATAAGAGTGGAGAGAGTGGGCATCCCTGTCTTGTTCCCGATCTCAGATGAAAAGCTTTCAGCTTCTCACTATTAAGTATGATGTTGGCTGTGCGTTTGGCATATATAGCCTTTATGATGTTGAGGTACTTGCCCTCTATACGCACTTTATTGAGAGTTTTAATCAGGAATGGATGCTGAATTTTGTCAAATGCTTTTTCAGCATCTATGGAGATGATCATGTGGTTTTTGTTCTTCTTTTTGTTGATGTGGTGGATGATGTTGATGGATTTTCGAATGTTGTACCATCCTTGTATCCCTGGGATGAATCCCACTTGATCATGGTGCATGATCCTCTTGATGTATTTTTGAATTCTGTTTGCTACTATTTTGTTGAGTATTTTTGCATCTACGTTCATCAGGGATATTGGTCAGTAATTTTCTTTTTTGATGAGGTCTCTGCCAGGTTTCGGTATTAGAGTGATGCTGGCTTCATAGAATAAGTTTCAAAGTATTCCCTCCTCTTCTATTTTTTGGAAAACTTTAAGGAGAATGGGTATTATTTCTTCTCTATATGTCTGGTAGAATTCAGAGGTGAATCCATCAGGTCCTGGGATTTTGCTCTTGGGTAGTTTTCTCATTACCAATTCAGTTTCGTTGCTGGTGATTGGTCTGTTTAGTTTTTCTGTTTCTTGCTTGGTCAGTATTGGAAGGTTGCATTTTTCTAAGAAGTTGTCAATTTCTTCTAGGTTTTCCAGCTTGTTAGCATATAGATTCTCATAATATTCTCTTATAATTCTTTGTATTTCGTGGGGTCCATCATTATTTTTCCTTTCTCATTTCTGATACTGTTTATGTGTGTAGATTCTCTTTTTCTCTTAATGAGTCTGGCTAGGGGTTTATCTATTTTGTTTATTTTTTCAAAGAACAAGCTCTTGGTTTCATTGATTTTTTCTATTGTTTTATTCTCCTGAATTTTATTTATTTCTTCTCTGATCTTTATTATGTCCCTTCTTCTGGTGACTTTGGGCCTCATTTGTTCTTCTTTTTCCAATTTCAGTAAATGTGTCGTTAGACTATCCATTGGCAAATGTTCTTCCTTCTTTAGATAGGCGTAGATTGTAATATACTTTCCTCTTAGAACTGCCTTTGCTGCGTCACACAGAAGTTGTGGCTTTGTGTTGTTGTTGTCATTAGTCTCCATTTATTCTTTGATTTCTGTTTTGATTTGGTCATTAACCCATTGATTAATTAGGAGAATATTGTTAAGTCTCCATGTATTTGTGAGCCTTTTTGTTTTCTTTCTAAGTTTTAATTCTAGTTTTATATCTTTATGATCTGAGAAGTTGGTTGGTAGAATTTCAATCTGTTTTAATTTACTGAAGTTCTGTTTGTGGCCTAGTATGTGGTCTATTCTGGAAAATGTTCCATGTGCACTTGAGAAGAATGTGTATCCTGTTGCTTTTCGGTGGAGAGTTTCTGTAGATGTCTGTTAGGTCCATCTGTTCTAGTGTGTTGTTCAGTGCCTCTGTCTTTACTTATTTTCTGTCTGGTTGATCTGCCCTTTGGAGTGAGTGGTGTGTTGAAGTGTCCTAAAATGAAGCATTGCTGTCTATTTCCTCCTTTAATTCTGTTAGTAGTTGTTTCACATTTGCTGACGCTCCTGTGTTGCGTGCATATATATTTATAATGGTTATATGCTCTTGTTGGATTGACCCCTTTATCATTATGTAATGTCTTTCTTTATCTCTTGCTACTTTCTTCGTTTTGAAGTCTATTTTGTCTGATACAAGTACTGCAACACCTACTTTTTTCTCTTTGTTGTTTGCATGAAATATCTTTTTCCATCCCTTCACCTTTAGTCTGGGTATATCTTTGGGTTTGAGGTGAGTCTCTTGTAGGCAGCATATAGATGGGTCTTGCTTTTTTATCCATTCTATTACTCTGTGTCTTTTGATTGGTGCATTCAGTCCATTTACATTTAGGGTGTTTATCAATAGATATGTACTTATTGCCATTGCTGGCTTTAGATTCGTGGTTACCAAAGGTTCAAGGGTTGCTTCTTTACTATCTAACAATCTCACTTAACTTTCTTGTTAAGTTATTGTAAACACCGTCTGATGTTTCTTTATTTCTCTCCCTTCTTATTCTTCCTCCTCCATTCCTTATATACTAGGTGTTTTATTCTTTGTCTTTAGTTAGTATTTGGATGGTCTGCTTTCTTTGCTATGATTTTAATTTCTCTGGTGACATCTTTTTAGCCTTAGGAGTGCTTCCCTCTAGAGCAGTTCCTTTAAGATGTCCTGTAGAGGTGGTTTATGGGAGGCAAATTCTCTCAGCTTTCGTTTGTCTGGAAATTGTTTAATCCCGCCCTCATATTTAAATGATAATCATGCTGGATACAATATTCTTGGTTCAAGGCCCTTCTGTTTCATTATGTTAAATATATCATGCCATTGTCTTCTGGCCTGTAAGGTTTCTGTTGAGAAGTCTGATGATAATCTGATGGGTTTTCCTTTGTAGGTGATCTTTTTTCTCTCTCTAGCTGCCTTTAATACTCTGTCTTTATCTGTGATCTTTGCCATTTTAATTATTATGTATCTTGCTGTTGTCTTCCTTGGGTCCCTTGTGTTAGGAGATCTGTGGGCTTCCGTGGACTGCAAGACTATTTCCTTCCCCTGCATGGGAAAGTTTTCAGCAATTATTTCTTCAAAGACACTTTCTATCCCTTTTTCTCTCACTTCTTCCTCTGGTACTACTGTAATGCGAATATTGTTCCGTTTGGATTGGTCACAGAGTTCTCTTAATATTCTTTCATTCCTAGAGATCCTTTTATCTCTCTCTGCCTCAGTTTCTGTATTCCTGTTCTCTGTTTTCTGTTCCATTAAAGTCTCTTGCATCTCGTCCAGTATGCTGCTAAGTAGGTCGATGGCTTGTCTCATTTCTGCATTGTCTTTTCTGACTTCCCTCACTTCCTCCCTCAGCTCTTGCATATTTCTCTGTAGATCCATCAGCATGGTTATGACTTTTATTCTGAATTCTTTTTCAGGAAGATTGTGCATTTTCATCCCTTTAGGTTCCCTCTCAGGTGTTGTCTGGGTCTGGGTGATCTTTGTCTGTACCATATTCCTCTGTCTTTTCATGGCGATAAAAGTGGTCACTGGTAGGTGACACATATGTCAGCTGGGCTCTTTAAGACTTTAAAAAAAAAAGAAAAAAACAAACAAAAACAAAAACAAACAAAAAAAGAAGAGAAAAAACAAAGAAAGAAAAGAAAAAAAAGAAAAGTAAAGATAAGATAAGAAAAGAAAAGAAAGGAAAAAAAAAAGGCCCACCCAGAGTGGATTCTGTACGGATGCTGTAGGTGGCGCTGTTGCACCACTATTCCGCAGCCACGGCTGCGCCACTCTTTGTAGCTCTGGCCGGCGGGAAGAATGCGAGACTGTTGATCTCTGTGTAAAGTTTCAGTGTCGCTACCTTTTCCCAGTCACCACCCAAGGGGTCTGAAGTTCCTCAGGACTCCGAGCCCGCTGGGCTGAGCATGCCAGGGCTTTTGTGTTCCCTCACTGGGCCCCCCGCCTCTCCAAGACTGCTAAAAACAGCATGTGCTTTTCTCTTGTCCTGGGGCGCCGGCTGCACAGACCCGGGCGCGTTTCCAGCTCAAAACCTGCACCTTCTATCTCTCCAATATCTGATGCACCGTGTGATGTGTGTCAGTGCTCCCGGCGCATATCACCGGAGCTGGTTATTTCGCGGGACTGTTCTTCCACTCCCTCCCGACTCTGAATCCTCTCCTCCCACCAGTGCACTGGGGTGGGTGAGTGCTAGGGTCCCGCCAGGACACGGCTCCATAGCTTACCGCCTCGTGGGGTGCCGAGTTCTCTCAGGTGCACATGCAGGCTGTGCGCTGTGCTGTAAATTCTGGTCTCTCTTTTAGGAGTAGTTGTATTTGCTGTATTTTAATAGATTTATATAGTTTTGGGAGGAGATTTCCCCCACCCTGCTCACACCGCCATCTTCCTGGAACTCTAATTAAATTTAAATCACAAAGAAAATTCTAAGCCCACATGGCTTCACTGATAAATTCTATCAGACATCTAAGGAAGAAAAAATTACCAATCTTATCCAAACTCCTTAGGAAAATACAGGAGGAAGGAACACTTCCCAAGCTAACAGCAGTCTTAATAGTAAAAAGCTGAATGTTTTCTTCTTAAGATCAGAATCAAGAGAGGATTAAAGATGGCGGCGTGAGAGGTGAGACAGAGGCTTCCTCCTAAAACCGCATATAGTACGAAAATATAACTAATACAATTAATCTTGAAAGACCAACAAGAAAGAGGACTGCACCAAACTGCATAGCCCTGGAAAAAAGAATAAACCTCACGGAACAGTGTGACATACCAAAGTCGAGGCCCGCCAGGAACCAAGCCCTTTCCCCAACCTAGCTCTATGAGGGAGGAAGAGAAACAGAGCAAGGAGGGAGTAGAGACCTGGGACTGCTGAATATCTAACTCTGGAGATCTGATCTGGGAGCACAAACCTACAATTCATGATGCTTGCATTATACTCTCGTGATAAGGGGGTTGGAAAGCTAAAACAGGCAGAATACCTGGAGAGACTGAGATTCCAGCTGCTTGTGCAAAGTAGGGATCCATATACAGCTGCTCTGGGACAAAAGAAAGGTGGGCGGTCTGAGAGACTTCCTAACAGCAAGAGGGCGGCTAAAGTGGCAAGGATTGCACAGAGCTTAATGCTCAGGAGAAAGGACAGACAGACAAAATTGTCCAGGTGCACTCTGCCCAGCAGGTAGAGAACTTTCACGATCTTCAGGAGCTACAGCTCCCTGGCTGGCTACACAGCTCCAAGGACCCCCTTTGTGATAAGCAGCCTACTGCGCCTTTCTCCCAGCCAGCCCACCTGGCTTGCAAACCTGCACACCCTACCCTGGCGTTAGACCAGCGAGAGGGAAGCCCTGTCTACAGCAAATACAAATGCAAAGCATAGAGGCTTATACCTGTGTGCTCACCCCACTGGTTCTGGCAGTGGAGACAGGCACAGCAGCCAGAAAGAAGGGAACAGCTCTTTCCTCACCCCAGGAAACATGACATTGCTTCAGGGGCTGAGCAGCTCCAAAGAGTAGAGCTTCTGGGCACTAGAGGGCACCATATAGAAATATGAAACACCAAAGGAACCTGGTTCAAAGTAAAATTATAAATATGAATACAACCCCTGAGAAAGGTTCAAATGAAATCGACATCATGAATCTGCCTGAAAGGGATTTCAAAATAAAAATCATTAACATGCTCATGGAGATATAGAAGAATATTCAAGAACTCAGGGAGGAATTCCAGTCAGAGATCCAATCATTACAGAACACAGTATCAGAAATGAAACATACAATGGAAAGTTTTAAAAGCAGATTCAATATGGTAGAGGAGACGATAAATAAAATAGAAATTAGAGAAGAGGATTACAAAGAAGCTGAGGCACAGAGAGAAAAAAGGATCTCTAAGAATGAAAGAATATTGAGAGAACTCTGTGACAAACCCAAACAGAACAATATTCGAATTACAGGGTTATCAGAAGAAGAAGAGAGAGAAAAAGGGATAGAAAGTGTTATTGAGGAGTGAACTGCTGAAAACTTCCCCCAGATAGTCTCTCTGGCCATGGAGGTGCACAGATCTCCCAACACAAGGGACCCAAGGAAGACAACACCAAGACATATAGTAATTAAAATGGCAAAGATCAAGGATAAGGATAGACTATTAAAAGCAGCCAGATAGAGAAATAAGATCACATACAAAGGAAAGCCCATCTGGCTATCATCAGACTTCACAGCAGATAACCTTACAGGCCAGAAGGGAGTGGCATGATATATTTAATGCAATGCAGCAGAAGGGCTTCAAACCAAGAATACTTTATCCGGCAAGGTTATCATTTAAATTTGAAGGAGGGATTAAACAATTTCCAGATAAGCAAAACAGAGAGATTTTAACCTCCCACAAACTGTCCCTACAGTGTACTTTGGAGAGACTGCTATAGATGGAAGAGCTCCTAAGGTTTAATGGCTGTCACCAGAGGTAATAAAACCACAGTAAATAAAGCAGAACAGTTAATTATTAAGCAAATGCAAAATTAAATCAATTATCCCCAAAGTCAATCAAGGGATAGACAAAGAGTACAGAATATGATACCTAATACATAAAGTGGAGGAAGAAGAAAAAGGAAGAGAAAAAAAAGAACACTTAGACTGTGTTCGTAATAGCATATTGAGTTAACTTAGACTCTTAGATAGTAAAGAAGTTACCCTTGAACCTTTGGTAACCACGAATCTAAAGCCTGCAATGCCAATTAGTACATACCTATCGATAATCACCCTAAATGTAAATGGCCTGAATGCACCAATCAAAAGACAGAGAATCACTGAATGGATAAAAATATGAACCCATCTATATGCCACCTATAAGAGACACACTTTAAACACAAAGACATACACAAACTAAAAGTGAAGGGATGGAAAAAGTTATTTCATGCAACTAATAGGGAGAAAAAAGCAGGAGTTGGAGTACTTGTACCAGACAAAATAGACTTCAAAACAAAGAAAATCACAAGAGACAAACAAGGACACTACATAATGATAAAGTGTCAATCCAACAAGAAGATATAACCATTATAAATATCTATGCGCCCAATAAAGGAGCACCTACATATCTGAAACAAATACTAGCAGAATTAAAAGGCGAAATAGAAGGCAATGTATTCATTCTAGGAGACTTCAACACTCCACTCACTCCAAAGGACAGATCAACCAGACAGAAAATAAGTAAGGAGAAAGAGTCACTGAACAACATATTAGAACAGTTGGACCTAACAGACATCTACAGAACTCTACACCCAAAATAGGCAGAATACACATTCTTGTCAAGTACACATGGATATTTTCAAGAGAAGATCATATCCTAGGCCAAAAAAAGAGGCTCGGTAAATTAAAAAAGATTGAAATTGTACCAACCAGTTTCTCAGACCACAAAGGTATAAAACTAGACATAAATTATGCAAAGAATATGAAAAATCCCACAAACATATGAAGGATTCACAACATGCTCCTAATTAACCAATGGATCAATGACCAAATAAAAACAGAGATCAAGCAATATATGGAGACAAATGACAACAATAATTTAAGAACGCAAAATCTGTGGGACGCAGCGAAGGCCGTGCTGAGAGGAAAGTATATTGCAATACAGGCCTACCTCAGGATAGAAGAACAATCCCATATGAACGGTCTAAACTCACAATTAAAAAAACTAGAAAAAGAACAACAAATGAGGCCCAAAGTCAGTAGGAGGGACGTAATAAAGATTAGAGCAGAAATAAATAAAATTGAGAAGAATAAAACATTAGAAAGAATCAATGAAAGCAGGAGCTGGTTATTCAAGAAAATAAACAAAATAGATAAACCCCTAGCCAGACTTATCAAGAAAAAAAGAGAGTCTACACACAAAAAAAGATTCAGAAATAAGAAAAGAAAAATATGGACACCACAGAAATATAAAGAATTATTAGAGAATACTATGAAAAATTATATGCTAACAAACTGGATAACTTAGAAGAAATGGACAGCTTTCTAGAAAAATACAACCTTCCAAGGCTGACCCAGGAAGAAACAGAAAATCTGAACAGACCAATTACCAGCAATGAAATTGAATTGGTAATCAAAAAACTACCTAAGAACAAAACTTCTGGAACAGATGGCTTTATGGCTGAATTTTCTCAAACATTTAGTGAAGACCTAATACCCATCCTCCTTAAAGTTTTCCAAAGAGCAGAAGAAGGACTACTTCCAAACTCATTCTATGAGGCCAGCATCACTCTAATACCCAAACCAGGCAAAGACACCACAAAAAAAGTAATAGACTAATATCCCTGATAAACATAGATGCAAAAATACTCAACAAAACATTAGCAAACCAAGGTAAAAAATACATCAAAAAGATCATCCATCATGATCAAGTGGGATTCATCCCAGGGATGCAAGGATGGTACATTTGAAAATCCATCATCATCATCCAATACATCAACAAAAAGAAGGACAAAAACCACATTATCATCTCCATAGATGCTGAAAAAGCATGTGACAAAATTTAACACCCATTCATGATAAAAACTCTCAACAAAATGGGTATAGAGGGCAAGTACCTCAACATAATAAAGGCCATATATGACAAATGCACAGCCAACATTATACTTAGCAGCACAAAGTTGAAACTTTTTCCTTTAAGATCGGAACAAGACAAGGATGCCCACTCTCTCCACTTCTATTCAACATAGTACTGGAGGTCCTAGCCACAGCAATCAGACAACACAAAGAAATAAAAGGCATCCAGATTGGCAAGGAAGTTAAACTGTCCCTGTTTGCAGATGACATGATATTGTACATAAAAAACCCTAAAGAATCCACTCCAAAACTACTAGATCTAATACCTGAATTCAGCAAAGTTGCGGGATACAAAATTAATACCCAGAAATCTGTGGCATTCCTATATTGTAACAATGAAGAAACAGAAAGAGAAATCAGGAAAACAGTTCCATTCACAGATACATCAAAAAGAATAAAATACCTAGGAATAAACCTAAACAAGGAAGTGAAAGACACATACTCTGAAAACTACAAGACACTCATGAGAGAAATGAAAGAAGATACCAATAAATGGAAACACATCCCGTGCTCATGGATAGGAAGAATTAATATTGTCAAAATGGCCATCCTGCCTAAAGCAATCTACAGATTTAATCAATTCCTATAAAAATACCTACAGCATTCTTCAATGAACTATAGCAAATCATTCTAAAATTCATATGGACGGGGAGGGCTGCTGTACAACTCAGAGAAGACAAGTAATGATTCTATAGCATCTCACTACGCTGATGGAGAGTAACTGTAATGGGGTTGGTGGGGGGTGATTGATGCAGGGAGTAGTTTAATAACCATAATACAGCACATGTAATTGTAGATTAAGGATACCAAAAAAAAAAAGATTAGCAGAGTAAATGAAGTAGCCATACTTCCATTAACTGTTCCTAAAGTATATCTTCCATACTATGGGTAAAGTATAATGGGGCTATTGTAGCAGATTTTATGGTTCAGTATTTCTTAAATTTCTTAAAGGTAGATGTTTTTTCTGTATGTTTTAAAAACTTGATATCTGTGTAATAGATGTTTTATAAAATAAATGTATAAAAGGTGATTTCTATTCTAAAAAAAATTCATATGGAACCACAAAAGACTCCGAATAGCCAAAGCAATCCTGAGAATGAAGAATAAAGCTGGGGGGATTACGCTCCCCAACTTCAAGCTCTACTACAAAGCCACAGCAATCAAGACAATTTGGTACTGGCACAAGAACAGACCCATAGACCAGTGGAACAGATGAGAGAGCCCTGATATAAACCCAAACATATATGGTCAATTAATATACGATAAAGGAGCCATGGACAAACAATGAGGAAATGAGAGCCTCTTCAACAACTGGACAGCTACATGCAAGAGAATGAAACTGGATTATTGTCTAACCCCATATACAAAAGTAAACTCAAAATGGATCAAAGACCTGAATGTAAGTCATGAAACCATAAAACTCTCAGAAGACAACATAGGCAAAAATCTTCTGAATATTAGCATGAGCAACTTTTTCCTGAACGCATCTCCTTGATCCAGGAAAACAAAAGCAAAAATGAACACATGGGACTAAATCAAACTAAAAAGCTTCTGTATGGAAAAGGACACCATCAACCAAACAAAAAGGCATCCTACAGTATGGGAGAATATATTCATAAATGACATATCCGACAAGGGGTTAACATCCAAAATATATAAAGAATTCACATGCCTCAACACCGAAAAAGCAAATAACCCGATTAAAAAATGGGCAGAGGATATAAAGAGACAATTCTCCAAAGAAGAAATTCAGATGGCCAACAGACACATGAAAAGATGCTCCACATCACTAATCATCAGGGAAATGCAAATTAAAAACACAATGAGACATCACCTCACACCAGTAAGGATGGCCAGCATCCAAAAGATTAAGAACAACAAATGCTGGCAAGGATGCGGAAAAAGGGGGACCCCCCTACACTGCTTGTAGGACTGTAAGCTAGTTCAACTATAGTGGAAAGCAATATGGAGGCTCCTCAAAAAACTAAAAATAGAAGCACCATTTGACCTGGGAATCCCACTCCTTGGAATTTACCCAAAGAATACAACTTCTCAGATTCAAAAATACATATGCACCCCTATGTTCATCGCAGCACTTTTTACAATATCCATGATATGGAAGCAACCTAAGTGTCCATCAGTATATGAATGGATAAAGAAGAGGTGGTACATATACACAATAGAATACTATTCAGCCATAAGAAAGAAACAAATCCTACCATTTGCAACAACATGGATGGAGCTGGAGGATATTATGCTCAGTGAAATAAGCCAGGTGGAGAAAGACAAGTGCCACATGATTTCCCTCATTTGTGGAGTATAACAACATAGCAAAAGAAGGAAGAAAAGCAGCAGACTCAAAGAGTCCAAGAAGGGACTAGTGGTTACCAAAGGGGAGGGGTATTAGAAGGCAGGTGGGGAGAGTGGGAGAAGTGGATTGAGGGGTATTATGTTTAGTACACATGGTGTGGGGTGTCACAGGGAAAACACTGTAGCACAGAGAAGGCAAACAGTGAATTTGTGGCATCTTAGTACACTGATGGACAGTGACTGCATTGGGGTATGGGTGTGGACTTGATAATATGGGTAAAAGTAGTGACTACATTGTTTTTTCATGTGAAACCTTCATAAGAGTGTATATTAATAATACCTTAATAAAAATTTTTAAAAAAAAAGATCAGAATCAAGGCAAAAATGTCCACCTCACACCCTCTGTTCAACAATGTACTGGAGATTCTAGCCAGTGCAATAAAGAAGAAAAAGAAAAGCCATCCAATTTCAAAAGCTAGAAACAAAACTGTCTTTAATCTAAGATTACAAGTCTAGAAAATCCTATGAAATCTATTAAAAAGCAACCAGAAGTAATAAGTAAGGTTGCAGGATAGAAGATCAATACACACAATAGCAATGAAGAACTGAAAACTGGAATTCAAAAGGCAATACCAATGACAAAGCATCAAAAATCTGAAATATTTAGGAACAAATGTGACAATGTACATGACCTGTACACTGAAAATCACAAAACATTACTGAGAAAAATTAAGACCTAAATAAATGTTCATGTACTAGAAGATTCAAAGTTAAGATGTCAATCCTCTCCCAAATTAATCTGTAGATTCAATACAATCCAATTCAAAATTCCGGCAAGCTTTTTCTAGAAATTGGCAGGCTGATTCTGAAACGCATATAGAAATGCTAAGGATAAAGATTCAAAACAACAATTCAGGGGGGACTCATACGACCTAATTTCAATTTACTATAAAGCTATAATAATCAAGACAGTGTGAAGTGCTTTAGTTAAATGTTGGTTTACAGGAAAATCATATAGCTATGGAAAGATAGACAAAATGTATCAATGGAACATTATAGAGAGAAGAAAAAGACTCACACATATATTATATCAAGTAATTTTCAATGAAAATGCCAAAGCAATTTGGTGGGGAAAAAATAATCTTTTAAACAAATGGTTTCTACAACAAATTGAATATGCATATGCAAAACAATTATGTAAACCGTTATATCACACCATGAACAAAATTTAATTCAAAATAAGTCACAAACTTAAATGTAAAAACTAAAATTATGAAACTTAGAGAAGAAAACATAGGAGAAATCTTAGTGACCCTGAGTTTGGCAAAAATTTCTTTATATGATACAAAAAGCAAGAAAAAAAAGACAAAAATTAATAAATTAGACCTTATAACAACTAAAACCATATGCTTTCCAAAAAATACTGCTATGAAAAAAAAGCAATACTTCTTTATAATATCTGGATACAACCAACACACAGGTAACATGTTTCCTAATTTAATTTGTAATAAACAAAAACAAGCAGGTGACTAGTTAAACAAATTGTGGTACACCTTAAGTCCCAGAAATAAAAGGAAATTAACTAAGATGTACCAGAACGTGGATAAATATCAAAAATTTTATGGGAAACAAAAGAAACCATAGATAAAAGAGTTTATGTGAAACTCAGCAAGACAAATATAATCTGTTATAACAGAAAGCTCATCAGTGGCTCCCTGGGAGCTGAGGTTTATGAGATGTAGGGGAGGACAGATCTGGATGGGGTACAAAGGAACTTCCTGGGGGGATAGAAATGTTCTATATCTTCATTTTGGTGATAGTTTTATGGATGTATACATCTGTAAAAAATGTACACATATAGTAAATTTTATTATATACAAACTAAACTTCAAAGCTGAGGGAAAAAAGCAACAATTTAGGAAATGAATAATCAGATGACTAGCATTGGAGGAGGGAGGTCACACAACCAAAATTCAACACCCAATTATAATAAAAAGTCAAACTATCAATAGAAGCAACTTCTTCAACCAAAAAGGACATCTACAAAAACATGCAAGTAATACTATATACTTAATGGTGAAAGACTGAATGTTTCACTAAACAGGAACAAGGTAAGGTTATCCACTCTTGCCAATTACAACCACAAAAGGAGTCCTCCTTAGTTTTCTCTGAAATGACTATTTCATCCCCTCCCATCCCTTTTTTTCTTCAAATCTCTTAATCCCCTACCCCTAGCCCATTCACCTCATGTTCTATTTTTCACAAGGTAAATCGATTATATAAACTCATCTTCCTACCCTCAAATCTGTCAAGAAGGTATCAGATACCCTATCCTTGCCATCACTCAAGAGAGGCAAAGTTATCTGGCCAGCTTAATACTTAACCAGAGATTAAACATAAAAATAGGTCTTAACCCAAAAACTTGAGGCAACTGATACTTTCCTATCAACAACTCCTACAATGAAAAGCAGAGACATGGTCACCCCCTGAAATCTAGCACAAAGCCATAGTAAGACGACAAGGATAATTAATTAATCCCCAACCTTTGGTTTCCAGGCATCTGAGAATGGCGCTTTTTTTTTGCCATAAAAAAATACATATATATAACAATTAAATTTGGTTTCTGACCAACAAATGTATTAAATACAAAAAGTAAAAAAAAAAAAAAAAAGAACTATGCAATTTTCACACTATTTATTCCTTACCTGCTGGTGACGGGTGTTGGGAAAGGTGTACTGAACAGAGTGGGAAGGATAACGACTTTGTTCTGTGCTGAATGCTCCTTGGTTGGGAGGATAACCTGAACTTGACATTATCAGCAAAGAAGTCCTCACCAGGCTGTGAGATCAAGTCCAACAAACAATCATGTTTCTAGGAAACCACCTGAAGAGGATGGGAAAAATAAAATTGATCAGAACTAAAGCACCAGGTGCACTTCTAATAAATTCTAACTATGGCCACATAAACGCCTCCATAATTACCAGTAAAAGGTTTCTCTCATGTAGAGTTACTGAGGTTTGGAAAATGTTAATGGGTCTTTTTCTTTACTCTTTAAAAAAGGTTCTTTGATATATCATAAATAACATCAGTAGCTTTATACAGTAAAAATGTGTATATAAAATCTTAGCATGGAACATGGCACACAGCAATTGCTCAATAAATGTCTCTCTTTTGAAAAATGCCTGAGAAACAATTATGTATTATTAAAAAAAAATCGAAATACCCCTCCTTTTCAAAATACCTTTGTGTGAGGTTAGCTTTTCTTCACAAGCTTCAATCAAAACAACATACTGAAAGATTGAATATAGAAGCAGATATGAGAATCAAGCTATCTTCGCAAGCCAGATATTAAAGAGGTTTCCAAAAATACAAAACAATGACATTCTTCCCATCAATTTTTGTTGTACTTTGGAAAATAGTTACTTATATACGTTATCTATATTAACATGTGGTGGGCTTATATTATTTTTAAGTGGATATCTTTAAATTATCCAGTTTTAGAATCTAATATGGTAAATATCAACACATATAACCCACATAAGCAAAAGTATTTTGGAGACATAATTTTTAAGATAGTAAAGGAGTCTTGAAACCAAAAGGTTTGATGACCACTGGCCTACAGAATTAGGTCATCTTTAGATTGATTAGCACTAAGGTCCAGTCATACCCAGGTCAATGCACACATACTCCTTCTAGAGAACATGCTCCTAATTAAGATGTGGCTTTGACACATGTTTGTTTCAAGTGAACTATCCTACTGGACAAGGGATGTGCCAATGAGATCCTCTCCAGGATCTGGAATGGAGAACATCAATTATAGGGAACTGAGTTGCAAAATGGCCAGAGGAGAGTTAAGGTCAGCCAAAGCACGTGCCAAAGAAGTTACAAGGGCAACAGAGAATGCCACTCTAGACACATGCAGAGAGACGTGGAGCCAGGAGAACTTGCAGGCCCCTGATACACAGCAAAAACTACCTTGGCTCCTGACTCTTTGTTCCAGGGTTGGTCCCCCTGAGAAGCCACTGTTATTTCTTTCCTTGTCCTTTGATACCTATTAAACTGCCTATATAGTCTTAAAGTAAGTCCACCTTTATTTAATGTAAGTGGGTTAGGTTTTTATTTCTTACAATCATAAAATATCAAGTTAAATCCCAAAATAACAGTACAAACCTTGGAAACAAAGCAAATTTCATGTCCATCAAATGATGAGTGAATAAATAATATTGAATATATCCATATAAGGGAAAATATTCTGAAATAAAAAAGAATGAAGTAATGATACACTATGACTTGGGAACCCTGAAAACATAATGCTAAGAAGCCAATCATAAAATTCTACATTTTGGACTTCCAGGAAGATGGCAGCGTGAACAGGGTGGCGGAAATCTCCTCCCAAAACCATATGTATTTATGAAAATACAACAAATACAACTATTCCTAAAAAACAGACCAGAAGATACAGGACAGTACTCAGCCTGCATCTACACCTGAGAGGACTCGGAACCCCGCGAGGCGGGTAAGATACAGAGCTGCGACCCAGCAGGACCTGAGCACTCCCCCAAGGCAGCGCACCCGCAGGAGGAGAGGATTCAGAGCCAGGGGGGAGTGGAAGTACAGGCCCACAAAATAACCAGCCCAGGTGATCTGCACCGGGAGCGCTGACACACATACATAGCATGGTGTTCTCGGAGATTAGAGAGACAGACGGTGCAGGATCTGAGCTCAGGAACGCACCCAGGTCCTTGCAGCCAGCTCCCTGGGACAAAAGAAAAGCGCGTGCTTTTTCGTAGTGGTCTTAGGGAGAAAAAGGCCCAGGATCGTCGCAGCACACTCGGCCCAGCAGCCTGGGAGATCTAGGGAATTTCAGACTCCTTGGCTGGCAACTGGGAAAAAGTAGCCGCACTCAGACTTCCAACAGAGATTAACACCATTGGTTCCCGCCCTGGCCAGAGCTACAAAGAGCCCTGCAGAGAAGCGCAGCCCTGGTTGCAGAATAGTAGAGCAACAGCACGACCTACAGCATCCCCACAGAATCTACTCGCAGTGGCGTTTTCTTTTCATTCTTTCTTTTTTTCTTTCTTTTTTTGTTGTTAAACTCTCAAAGAGCCCAGCTGACATACGTGGCACCTACCAGTGACCACTTCTATCGCCATGAAAAGACAGAGGAATATGTTACAAACAAAACTTACCCAGACCCAGACAATACCAAAGAGGGAACCTGAAGGGATGGAAATGCACAACCTTCCTGAAAAAGAATTCAGAACAAAAGTCATAACCATACTGATGGATCTACAGAGAAATATGCAAGAGCTGAGGGAGGAAGTGAGGGAAGTGAGGAAAGACTATGCAGAAATCAGACAAGCGATCGATAGGCTTGGCAGCAGACTGGACGAGATGCAAGAGACTGTTAATGGAATAGAAATGAGAGAGCAGGAACACAGAGAAGCTGAGGCAGAGAGAGATAAAAGAACCTCTAGGAATGAAAGAATATTAAGAGAACTCTGTGACCAATCCAAACGGAACAATACTCGCATTATAGGAGTACCAGGGGAAGAAGAGAGAGAAAAGGGATAGAAAGTGTCTTTGAAGGAAAATTGCTGAAAACTTCACCATACTGGGGAAGGAAATAGTCTCGCACTCCATGGAAGCCCACAGATCTCCAAACACAAGGGACCCAAGAAAGACAACACCAAGACACATAATAATTAAAATGGCAAAGATCAAAGATAAGGACAGAGTATTAAAGACAGCTAGAGAAAGAAAAAAGATCACCTACAAAGGAAAACCCATCAGATTATCATCAGACTTCTCAACAGAAACCTTACAGGCCAGAAGACAATGGCATGATATATTTAACGTAAGGAAACAGAAGGGCCTCGAATCAAGAATTCTGTATCCAGCATGATTATCATTTAAATATGATGGAGGGATTAAACAATTTCCAGACAAACGAAAGCTGAGAGAATTTGCCTTCCATAAACCACCTCTACAGGACATCTGAAAGGAACTACCCTAGAGGGAAGCACTCCTAAGGCTAAAAAGATGTCAACAGAGAAAATAAAATCATAGCAAAGAAAGCAGACCATCCAAATACTAACTAAAGACAAAGAATAAAACACCTAGTATATAAGGAATGGAGGAGGAAGAATAAGAAGGGAGAGGAATAAAGAAACATCAGACGGTGTTAACAATAACTTAACAACAAAAGTTAAGTGAGATTGTTAGATACTAAAGATGCAACCCTTCAACCTTTGGAAGCCACGAATCTAAAGCCAGCAATGGCAATAAGTATATATCTATTGATAATCACCCTAAATGTAAATGGACTGAAAGCACCAATCAAAAGACACAGAGTAATAGAATGGATAAAAAACCAAGACTCACCTGTATGCTGTTTACAAGAGACCCACCTCAAACCCAAAGATATACACAGACTAAAAGTGAAGGGATGGAAAAAGATATTTTATGCAAACAACAAGGAGAAAAAAGCAGGTGTTGCAGTACTTGTATCAGACAAAATAGACTTCAAAACGAAAAAGGAGCAAGAGATAAAGAAGGACATTACATAATGATAAAGGGGTCAGTCCAACAAGAAGATAGAACCATTATAAATATATATGCACCCAACACAGGAGCGCCAGCATATGTGAAACAAATACTAACAGAATTAAAGGAGGAAATAGAAAGCAATATATTCATTTTACGTGACTTCAACACACCACTCACTCCAAAGGACAGATCAACCAGACAGAGAATAAGTAAAGACACAGGCACTGAAAAATGCACTAGAACAGACAGACCTAACAGACATCTACAGAACTGTACACCCAAAAGCAGCAGGATACACTCTTCTCAAGTGCACATGGAACATTTTCCAGAATAGACCACATACTAGGCCACAAAAAGAACTTCAGTAAATTCAAAAATATTGAAATCCTACTAACCAACTTCTCAGATCACAAAGGTATAAAACTAGATATAAATTTTAGAAAGAAAACAAAAAGGCTCACAAATACATGGAGACTTAACAACATTCTCCTAATTAATCAATGGGTTAATGACCAAATTAAAACAGAAATCAAAGAATATATGGAGACTAATGACAACAACAACACAAAGCCACAACTTCTGTGGGACGCAGCAAAGGCAGTTCTAAGAGGAAAGTATATTGCAATCCAGGTCTATTTAAAGAACGAAGAACATTCCCAAATGAACAGTCTAAAGACACAATTAATGAAATTGGAAAAAGAAGAACAAATGAGGCCCAAAGTCACCAGAAGGAGGGACATAATAAAAATCAGAGAAGAAATAAAATTGAGAAGAATAAAACAATAGAAAAAAATCAATGAAACCAAGAGCTGGTTCTTTGAAAAAATAAACAAAATAGATAAACCCCTAGCCAGACTCATTAAGAGAAAAAGAGAATCTACACACATAAACAGAATCAGAAATGAGAAAGGAAAAATCACGATGAACCCCACAGAAATACAAAGAATTATAAGAGAATATTATGAGAATCTATATGCTAACACACTGCAAAACATAGAAGAAATGGACAACTTCTTAGAAAAATACACCTTCCAAGACTGACCAAGCAAGAAACAGAAAAACTAAACAGACCAATCACCAGCAACGAAATTGAAGCGGTAATCAAAAAACTACCCAAGAACAAAACCCCCGGACCTGATGGATTCACCTCTGAATTCTACCAGACATATAGAGAAGAAGTAACACCCATTCTCCTTTAAGTTTTTCAAAAAATAGAAGAGGAGGGAATACTTCCAAACTCATTCTATGAAGCCAGCATGACTCTAATACCAAAACTGGGCAAAGACACCACAAAAAAAGAAAACTACAGACCAAAATCTCTGATGAACGTAGATGCAAAAATACTCAAAATATTAGCAAACAGAATTCAAAAATATATCAAGAGGATCATACACCATGATCAAGTGGGATTCATCCCAGGGATGCAAGGATGCTACAACATTCGAAAATCCATCAACATCATCCACCACATCAACAAAAACCCCATGATCATCTCCATAGATGCTGAAAAAGCATTTGACAAAATTCAGCATCCATTCATGATTAAAACTCTCAACAAAATGGGTATAGATGGCAAGTACCTCAACATCATAAAGGCCATATATGACAAACCCACAGCTAACATCATACTTAACAGCAAGAAGCTGAAAGCTTTTCATCTAAGATCAGGAACAACACAGGGATGCCCACTCTCTCCACTGTTGTTCAACATAGTACTGGAGGTCCTAGCCACGGCAATCAGACAAAACAAAGACATACAAGGCATCCAGATTGGTAAAGAAGAAGTCAAATTGTCACTATTTGCAGATGACATGATATTGTACATAAAAAACCCTAAAGACTCGACTCTAAAACTACTAGAACTAATATCTGAATTCAGCAAAGTTGCAGGATACAAAATTAACACACAGAAATCTGTTGCTTTCCTATACACTAACGATGAACTAACACAAAGAGAAATCAGAAAAACAATTCCATTCACAATTGCATCAAAGAGTAAAATACCTAGGAATAAACCTAACGAAGGAAGTGAAAGACCTATACTCTGAAAACTACGGAACACTCGTGATAGAGATTAAAGAAGATACCAATAAATGGACGCATATCCCATGCTCATGACTAGGCAGAATTAATATTGTCAAAATGGCCATCCTGCCTAAAATAATCTACAAATTCAATGCAATCCCTATCAAAATACCAACAGCATTCTTCAATTAACTAGAGCAAATAGTTCTAAAATTCATATGGAACCACAAAAGACCCCAAATAGCCAAAGCAATCCTGAGAAGGAGGAATAAAACGGGGGGTATTATGCTCCCTGACTTCAAGCTCTACTACAAAGGCACAGTAATCAAGACAATTTGGTATTGGCACAAAAACAGACCCACAGACCAGTGGAACAGAATAGAAAATTCAAACATTAACCTAAACATATACAGTCAATTAATATTTGATAAAGGAGCCTTGGATATACAATGGGGAGATGACAGCCTCTTCAGCAGCTGGTGTTGGAAAAACTGGACAGCTACATGTAAGAGAATGAAACTGGACTACTGTCGAGCCCCATACACAAAGGTAAACTCAAGGTGGATCAGAGACCTGAATGTAAGCCATGAAACCATAAAACTCTTAGAAAAAAACACAGGCAAAAATCTCTTGGACATAAACATGAGTGACTTCTTGATGAACATATCTCCCTGGGCAAGGGAACAAAAGCAAAAATGAACAAGTGGGACTATATCAAGCTGAAAAGCTTCTGTACAGCAAAGGACACCATCAGTAGAACAAAAAGACATCCTACAGTATGGGAGAATATATTCATAAATGATGTATCTGATAAGGGGTTGACATCCAAAATATACAAAGAACTCACGCACCTTAACAAACAAAAAGCAAATAATCCAATTAAGAAATGGGCAGAGGACATGAATAGACACTTCTATAAAGAAATTCAGATGGCCAACAGGCACATGAAAAGATGCTCCACATCGCTAAGCATCAGAGAAATGCAGATTAAAACCACAATGAGATATCACCTCACACCAGTGAGGATGGCCAACATCCAAAACACAAACAATAACAAATGTTGGGGAGGATGTGGAGAAAAGGGAACCCTCCTACACTGCTGGTGGGAATGCAAATTAGTGCAACCATTGTGGAAAGCAGTATGGAGGTTCCTCAAAAAACTCAAAATAGAAATACCATTTGACCCAGGAATTCCACTCCTACGAATTTACCCTAAGAATGCAGCAGCCCAGTTTCAAAAAGACATATATGCACCCCTATGTTTATCGCAGCACTATTTATAATAGCCAAGAAATGGACGCAACCTAAGTGTCCATCAGTAGATGAATGGATAAAGAAGAGGTGGTACATATACACAATGGAATATTATTCAGCCATAAGAAGAAAACAAATTCTACCATTTGCAACAACACGGATGGAGCTATAGGGTATTATGCTCAGTGAAATAAGCCAAGCCGAAAAAGACAAGTATCAAATGATTTCACTCATATGTGGAGTATAAGAACAAAGAAAAAAACTGAAAGAACAAAACAGCAGCAGATTCACAGAACCCAAGAACGGACTAATAGTTACCAAAGGGAAAGGGACTGGGGAAGATGGGTGGGAAGGGAGGGATAAGGGGGAAAAAGGGGCATTACGATTAGCAGATGTAATGTTAGGGGGGCACGGGGAGGGCTGTACAACTCAGAGAAGACAAGTAGTGATTCTATAGCATCTCATTCTGCTGATGGATGATGACTGTAATGGGGTTGGTGGGGGGACCTGATGAAGGGGGTAGTTTAATAACCATAATATTGCACATGTAATTGTAGATTAATGATACCAAAATAAATTTAAAAAAAAAGATGGGAAATGTGTGGAATGTATAATTAAGATGGGAATATTTTAATGTACATATGATGGAGAGTATTATATGTGTGATGGGAAAAAATACGTGTAAAATATGTATAACTCACATCTTCATTATATATATAAAAATATGTAAAATTACCATGAAAAAGATAGGAATTACTTATATTTAACTAAAACTATATATATTTTGTTTCCATCATTTTAAGGAATTTGAGAAGCTAATTAAAGAAAAAAATTAAGTGTCAATTTGATCCAGTTTCCTCCATTTTTATCAAACAAATTCCTTATCCAGCTAGGTTTAAAAATGTTCCGGATAACTGTCATACAATCTAATATTCAAACAAAGAAAGAACTTTTAAATTTGTATGCGGTACTATATCATATATGAATATTCTAACTGAACCTACCACCCTACTACTTGTTTACTTTTCCTGTTGCAGGGGAATACAGCTAGGGGAAGAGTCAGAAGACAGAACCTGCTGTCCCCTCAGACTCTTTCCTGCTTGCTCCCTGCCAATGCCCAAGGCATGGAAGTCTGAATATCTAAGAATTGGCAGGTTTTGAGATTAACCAACATTGATTTTATCAAACAGGAATCTGAAGCACAGAGAAATTAAGTAACTTCTACATTGCCACAAAGGTGTCAGTGGCAAAAATGGGAGAAGCCAGTGTTTGCTGTGATGATCTGCAGCTGTCTCAGCATGTGGTGAACTACTCTAAGGAGCTGGGACGTTCAGTGCGCCCACACATTAGAACACCTGGGCAGCGTCCCCCTCCTATACACCTGTACTTGCTCCAGGTAGAAGGGAAAAAACCAGCATGTGGGGGTTTTGCTGGTATTGATGTTTGTTTTGTTTTGGGAAACAGGTATTATATGATTTAAGAGTTTTTAAAAGTACCATAGAATAAATACAAAGAGAAAAATCTCCTCACCCTTGTCCCCCAGCTGCTGCTACCCAGTTGTCCTCCTAGAAGGCAACCAAAGTTATTAGTTTCTAGTGTACCCTTTAGAAATATCCTGCACATATACACACACTTCCCACTATGTAAATGGCTGCAGAATATACACTTTTCGGTATCTGCTTTTATTACTTAACAATATATTTTGACATTCTCATGAGTCCATAAAGAGCTTCTTTATTCTCTATTGCTGTAGAGAAAAATGTTCACAAATACCATTTTTTAAGAGTTTTCCAAGTAATTCTGACTGCACCCCTAAGAAACACATGATCAATCTCTGAGCTCTCCTCCCAACTCAGACATCCTAAGTAAATAAAGCTATAAATAGAACAGAGAGGTAAAAAGAAAGATCTTAGCTCAAGTGCATCTAAAGTTTTTTTCCAGCAGGTGGTCTACCAGAGAGAAATCCACCTAGTATGGTGTTATGTTGTTGTTTTTTTTAATTTTCAGCAATAGTGAGTCCTGAGTTCAACACTCGCATTCAATGTCACTCAAATATGAGTCAAACGACTTGTCCATGTTTCCCTTTTGTCACTAATCTTTGTCAGTGGCAAATGATGGCATACAAACTTAGGGTCAAAGCAGGACCTACCCATGGTTATGAGACCTACAGCTTGGAGAACACTGTGACCTCCTTCCTCAAAACTTACCCATGAGCAATAGAGTAGACTCTTTTTTTTAACCAGCACTCTTTCCTCAAACATCTTACATGGAAGCCAAACATAAAAAACACAAGGAAGAAATATTCTGATTTGGTGAGAATGAGGAATGTAGAATCTTTCTTTTCAGTCTCTCTGTCTTAGTCCTGCCTTCCATCTCACTCCAGTCCTGGTTCAGCAAGAGACCTCCCCAGAACACCTGACATGCTTGAACACAACTGAAATAAAAGAATTCAGTTTAAAATTAAGACTGAAGGGGAAGGAAACACCTTAAGCATCAGTTTCAAATTTTAATTTCAGTTCTGAGCACCAAAACTCATTAACTCAGAGTTAGTTACATGTTTGATTTATGAAATGTAAAAATTCTATGAAATGTTTAAGAAATCTGGTCAAAGTTTTTATGTACAACTCCCTCAATATCATAAACATAGATAATCCTGTTTTAGGATGGGAATAATACAGAACTAGATGCTGCTGTTGTTAAGTGACAAGAGCACATTTTACCTGAATTTTACAGATAAACTGAGAACTAGCCACCTATATTTTGGAAGCAGGTAATAAAACATAGTAAAATGAAACTGCTCTTTTGAATTAGTTTTTGAATCTTTCCATACTAAAGTAATAAAGATACACACACACATATACTCAATGGGCAACTTGCAACAACAAAATTTCAAACACATTCTTACAAAGAAAAATCTAATTCCCCCTGACCAGAAACTCCCAGTTTTTGGCCTACAACCTTTGCATAACCAAAATGTACTTGGAAAGGTTTTCAAGGTGGCCTAAGCTATCTTGGGTAAAAGCTAAAAATATACTTTGCTGTGGCAGGAATGCAGATGCCTCTTCAAATGAGGAAGAATAAAGGTCACAACAGAGTTCTGAAGCCCACATTCATCAAAGCAGAAAAAGGACCCTACCAAATACACAATTGAATTTTCCTTTAAATGATCAAATAATAAAACCTTTTGATACAAAAGTATGAGATAAGGGAAGGCCTCTGTGACACTGCAGATGTCAAAATATTACTTTCTAAAACTGAGGCAAATCAGGTCTCACTAATTCTCATAAAGCAGCCCCGCTCTAGTCCAACTCCAAAAGTACATTGTTCAAGGAAAGGGAAGGACCAGCCTCTGGGGTGTCCCAATCACCTAAGGCTTCAAACTGGTGATGACTTAAAGGAATCTGACCTCCTGGGCCTATCTCAGAGTCGAACTTCTGAGAGAGGGGAGACTAGAAATCAACTAAGGGAATTCAGTACTTTGTGTGAAATCAGAAAGGTTATAAACTGGAATAAAATTTCTACTGTAAAATAATAAAACATTCTTTCCTTTAAAAAAAATCAAAAAGGAGCTCCTCTGAGGGAATGTCAATTAAAAAGGTATTTGACTGTAAGCTCTTTTGACATTATGACATTTCAGTTAGGAGACAGATGGAGTGAGTTAAAGAAAAAAGCCTTTTAGATTAAAGTATCCTACCCTTAGTGAAGTATGATGTCGAAAGAAACACATTAATAAGGGCACAGTTATTTGATTAATCTCAGAATACCAGCAGTCAATTAATTCTTGAATAAAAAAAAAAAGAAAATGTTGCTTTATCCCTACAGAAAGTGAGAAAGGAGAAGCTTCCCAAGTGAGCAGGAGTAAACAGCACAATTGAGAGCTCTGTGGTCCCGTTGTACTATACTGAACTAATTCTCAGAACTGAGCAATATTCCTCCTTTAACTGTAAGAATGAATACATTCAAAGCCAAAATGGTCAATTATTTGTCAATTATTTTCTCCACTAACACACACACACACACAAACAGTGTATTAAGATCAGAAAAAACGTTAACTTTAGATGCTTGGCCAGAATTAATAGGTATAATACCTAAGGAGAAAAATAAAAAGTTACCATTTACTGAGCCTCATTATATACTACTAGGCAGTGTATGAAGGGCTAGGTGTGCATGAGCTAACCTAAAACACTAGTGACATTATTATCCCCATCTAAACCCTTTACAGGGGCTAAGTAATTTCCCCAAGGTAATTTTTTTAAAAACACAGAGACATATCTTAAATATCATGTTCTGCTGCCTCCCCTTTGACCCACTAACAGAGACTGCTAAAGAAGCAAAGAGAAACAGGCTAATGAACAGACTCTATTTCTAAGGTATATACCAAAACAAAGTAGAAAAAAGCAACTGACAAAATAAGTTAACTGAATTCTATCCAAAAAAAATACAATGAAACCACCAGACACTTGTGAGGGCAGGGACCATCTCTGTTCCGCTCACTGGCCTCACTGGCCTCCCCAGCACTGGACAATGCTTAGCTCTCAGTAACACCCTTTTACCAGCACAGCCTTTCTCTCCCACCTCCCCCAGCCTCCCAGGCTTCTCCATCTCTACTGCCCCATTGCACCTCTTGCTGCAACAAAGTCCTACCTGCACTTCTCACTTCAACACTCTCTCCACTCAAAAAGCCAATGTTCCTTTAAATCAGAATATATCACTCTTCTGCTTAAGACTCCCCAGGGGCTACCATGCACTTCAAACAAAATCCCATCTACCTGCTTCCTCCTCCTGCCAGCAGGCCCCAGCACAGTGGGCTTCCTTCCAGTCCCTTCCCCTGAGCCAAGTTCTTCCTTGCCTCAGGCCTTTGTCCTTTACTCTCGGCCTGGAATGCTCTTGCTGGCTCATTCATGGGGCCGACTCCTTCTCAAACTTACAGTCTCAGCTCAAATGTCATCTTCTCAGAAAGGCCTTTCCCAAGCACCCTGTAAGATAGGCTCCCACCAACTGCTCTCAATCACATCACCCTTTTTGTTTCCTTACAGATTAATCATAATCTGAAATGGGTTAGTTTATCTTACTTTATTATACTCTGTCTTCCCTCACTAGAATGTAAACTCCGTTTGAGTCCCTACCATATTTGCTGAACAAAAGAAATAAGAAATGTAACCAACTTATTTGAAGAAAAGTTTAAAAATCTATTAAAGAACATAAAAGTCTATTAGAACAAAAGAATAGGAAGTACACAGAGGTGTCAATTTTCCCAAAATTAACCTATAAATTCAATATTCCCAATCAATATTCAGAATTCCCCATAAAAATCTCAGTGATATTTCTTTTGAACTTCATAGAATGATTCTAAAGTTCATCTGGAAGAATACACAGGCCAGAATTGTCAAAGTATGAAAAGAAACAAAGTAATGAACAGGCGACTAACCCTATCAGTATTAAAGTTATAAAACAATAGTAATTTAAAAGGTATAGTGATATACTACAAGAGATCAAGAGAACGTAACAAATTAGAAACAGTCCAAACATTTAGTAAATGATCAAAGTTTCCAATCATGGGACAAAGGATTGGTTAATCACTAAACAGAGCTGACACAAAACATGTACCTATATTCCCCTACAAGGTATCTCTATCTCAGTTTCTATACCAGAAATAAATTCCTGATGGATCAAACAAATCAGAAGTTTAAAAATAAAAATAATAATAATAAAAGAAAAAGAAGGAAAAGGAAACAAAAAAGAAACCACAGAAGTATTAAATGAAAATCTGGGGACTTCTTTGTCTTACAAGTACAAATAGGTATAAAGTGAAAAGTCTCCCTCTCACGCATCTCAGTCCCTCGGCTCTCCTAAAACAACCAAAATTACCACTTTCTTGGGTTTCATTTCAGAAATATCCACTGACATACAAGCAAACATGTATACACTATTCTTCCTTTAAATAAGCAATAGCATACTATACCTAATACTCCTCACTTTGCTTTTCCAGTTTAATCAATGGGTGAATATTTTAAATTTTGGAGTAAAGAAGGTCTTTCTAAGTAGAGCATGAAACCCAGAAGCCACATACAGACTAAGATGCCAACCACTATACTAAAAATTACTTACAACATCTCCATTCTACAAATAAAGAAATTAAGGCTGAGAGATTAAGTAATGTGCTCAAGGTCACACAGCCAGCACAGTCAGGTTGGACACATCTGAACACAAAATACTACAAAACAATAGCAGTGTAGGGAGGGGGTGTGGGGTTGTGTTGGGAAGGGGATGATGTGCCTAAATACGAAAAAAAGTGGATACCCTATTATATAGAGCTGAAAAAGTATCAATAACCCAGCAAAAAATAACAAAAGAATGAAAGCAGACAATTTATAAAAGAAAAACAACACCCCTCATCAAAAAATGTTCAACCTCAATAATGATGTTAAAAGACCAATTAGAATCACTTTTTTCTCCACTTCTTAAATTGTCAAAATGTTTATTTTGTAATATCTACTACTGGCCAGGATTTGGAACATACCCATACATTTGTGTCAGTATCTACCCAAATCTGTACTATTCATGTCACAGCAGCTCCACTCTAGTAATCTATCCTACAAAGCTGCTTGCACAAGCATACAAAAAAATACACACAAACAATTCCCTACAGCTTTATTTTTGCTGACAAAACAAATCACTAGTGGTCACAAATTGATTAAACAGATTGTGGTATTTTGTTAAATTGAATACTATGTAGCTGTCAACTGTAAGGTAGCTCTAAATGTATCAACATGCAACAGTCACATTCAAAGAACAGTACACTACAGATCCCATCATACAGAAAATTACACACGAGAAAAAAATGAGAGAAAATGCAACACTTTCGATTTCTTTATATATTTCATATTGTACTTCTGTAAAATAATGTATTACTTATAATAAACCAGACAAGTAAAAATTTTAAAATAATGTATCCTCTTTCAATCATTAAAATGATTTTGTATGAGTACAGCATAACTTCTTCCACCCCACCCCTCCTGTTCCATTCAGTTCCCTCCTTCCTTCCCCCACACAACACACAGAATTAATGGATAATATACTCCCTAAATCTGATATATTTACACTATGTATATTTTAGGCTATCACTCCTAGAAAGCACACACTTTTGGTTTCATTCCAAACACATAAAAGTTATTGTAACTCAAAACTGAATGAAAAAGACTTAATCAAAAGTAATACAGTTAAATGTCTTTAAACAGGAGTTCAAAGACATGATGATTAAACCAAACATTTCAAAATTACATAAATCTATAGGCTACTGCCAGGGGAAGTGAACTGCCTAGAACACATTACTCTGCCTCTGAACTGTGCATGATAATAAAATTGTCAAGGAAAGAATCTGTCAGTTAAATAGAAGTATGATGGGGGGTGGGAGGAGGCAATCTGTGACACTGGTGACCCTCGTAAGAGAGTCAAATTTTCCTAGAAAAACATAACCTCAGTTTATCCTGGTTTGATATCAGCTTATGCACATACAACAAAAACAAAAGCCAGAAAAGCAGCCCAAGTTTTATTCCTCAAATAGACACTGGAGGAAAGGAGGTTCAATATAATAATTTGATAATCTGGATTTTCCCTTTGCTCTTGACTAATCTACTTGAAGATTTAATCTTTAATATAAAACTATTCAGTACTATTCTTTCAAAGGGATCCCTTGAAAGAGATTCTACAATAATCCTATGAACCAATATTCTATATTCCTAATTCACAATTTTTTACTAGCATTGAAACTACTACAAAATTCCCTGCATATATAAATTAATACATCTCTGTTCTAAAGATACAGATAGTCTGAGATGAGCCAATCCTATGTTTACTTTCTCTTTCTCCCAAAAATCCCACTAAACTGACAGAAACTTTTTTTTTAAGAAATACTATGATAATTCACTGGTTGCAGACATTTTATCTCATTAACACTGGTGAATTTCTACCTGATTTTTAATTTCCAAAAAAAATTCATCACTAAATTCCCACATGTGTGTCAGTCAGCCTCTACAACAACTGCACAAAATAACTGTATGGGCTAGGCTCTTTTTTATGCTTTCAACAAAATTCTACTACACGGGAAGGATTAAAAAATAAATGATATACAGACAAGCCCACAATGGGCTTGTGGTCTAAGTGGGTCTAAATGGACATATGTGTATGTAAATAAGCATGATGTTACAACAGAGGCAGAAGGAAAGCATTTAGAATTTCCATACTGAAAAATAGATATCTTTGGAGAAGAGGGAGTAGAAGGGAATCTTCTGGATGAAGGGTTATGTGTTCAAACCCCCAAAACATAGGCAGAATTTAGATATGGTAGAGTTTGGAAAAGTAAGGTAGGGAAACAGCATTCCAAAAAAGAGCACAGTATGAGAAAAAACAACCCTTTTTACAAAATAGACATAATATTCAACAGCCCAAATGGTAAACATGCCATGCTTCAGTATTCATGAGAGGATATCTGAAAATGTGTGTGTGTATATATGCGTGTTTTTTGTTTACAGTAAACATTTTGGCATGAGTACTCTACAGAAAACTAATATATGAGCGTTCAACACAGCATTAAGAATACAATTCATGTTATTTATCTAAGTTTTTATGCAACTGAAGTCCTCATACTTAAAAAAAACTTTTTTTCCAGAAGTTTGAGAGTAAGTGAATCAAGCAATAGCTAACTTATAAAATAATTAACCTGTTTGGGTCTGAGTCCCCTAATCATTGATACAATACCATTTCCATCACTGCACTACTTCGATTCCATGAATTGTCACTAGGTCCAGATAAACCTCAAAAATATTTTTAAGACAATATTTATCATAGCAGATTAAAAATTAAGCAAACTAAATAATTCCCAGTGATCATCAAATTACTGGTGTAGATCAATGCTAATTTTTTTCAACATATATTTTCACTGCAGAAATTTAAAGAATACCATAAGTTCAATTGTTAAGCTGAGTTAAGTGATCTGTGACTCCCCATTCACCTCAATTTTTATTTTAAGAAATTGTCAACCATCACATTGAATCACCCCACAGATGACACACAGTGCAATGGAGAAAGCACTATCCTGGCTATCAAAATTTTGGATCCTGCTACTGCCCAAATGATAAGCAGATCACTTCTGTGACCCTCAGATTATTCACCTGTAAAATGGGTTAAAAAAAAAAAAACTAGATAATCTGTATGACTCTACACTCCATAATTCTATGAATTATTAGCACTTTAAACAATTTAGATTTGTTTTTGAGATCACTTTTAAGTAAAAGTAGCAAAGTGAAGATCACAGGAATATTCACATGGCTTTGCATGGTCTCATTTTCAAAGGCAAAGAGGATAGATAGATAAAAGTATGCTGTATCTGAAGACTACCCAAGTAATATTTTGACCACACAATCTTCTGGGATAGAAAAAAATGGTAGAAGAACAGTAAAATGTTCAAGGAAAACCACCACCACAAGAATACCAAAATAAAAATCAGATGCTCTACACACAGTTATTGTTACATGACAGTTTTTCACAGCTTTTCAATACCCCTAAGATGTCCTAATTAAAAAAAGAAACAACATATGTTCCTAACCATCTACATAAATACACTTTTTGCATCAACAAACTGAAAAGGACAAAATATCAAGGAACTTAGACTGGATTATTTGTGCATGTAATTGATCTGCTCAACTTTATACATTTATAGCATCTAGTAAATGCCCTGAACAGAAAAGGTACTTCACACTGGCTGAACACAAGTGACTGATCTATACATTAATCTCTAATCAACAAATAAGTCCATACATAACAAATCCTGATCAACCTTTACTACTTCTTTGTACCATATGTTAGTAAAATCCAATATGGAAGTAACTAAATATGGAAGACCTCTATCTTTCCTAGCCATCTACAACGATTTGAAATTGCAATTAAGACAGATCATAAAATACAATTAAAAGTGAGTAACAAAACAAACACACACAATAAATGAGTAACAAATAGCTTGACATTTACCTACATCAATTCCTGGACTATTCAAAGGCCTTTGTTTTCTACTGCAGATAGCAATAAGAAAATCTCACCATTTCACACACAAAAAAAGTTTAAAAAATCTTAACTAAGTTAAATTTGCCTAGCCGTGGAACAAGTTTTATTCAACAAATTCAAAGAAACGTAAGTTAATTTTGAGCATTCTGTACTTTTTTACTCATGTGGGCACACCAAATACTTGCTTTACTGTATGATTAAATCCACCAGGACATCCAGTTAAAAATGTATGTTCCTCAGAAGCCATGGAGAGAATCATAACTATACAGATATGTCAAAGTATATAACAGGTGTATTCAGCTAAGTTGTAATTATGGGAATACATTTTTCTAATTAGAATACAATGTTTATTCGTTCAGCAAACATCTGCGGTGTCAATAGCCTACACAGAAAATTAAATCCTACATGGTGCTTTAAACGTAAAAATAAAATCAGTGAGCCTATCCTGCCCTCAAGGAGATAAAACTGGTAAATACCTAAATACAAGGTAAAAAGCGTAATGCCATGAGAGACATGACGATAAAGCATTTCAGGAGTGCAGAGGGAGCTGTTACTACCTCACAGAAATATACCCCTTTCAATCTGTTTAAAGCAATTTCATAACTATTAACTCCCTTTGGCTCACGACAGTCAACCCAAGGAGAGCAGATATTTTCCTACTATTATAAATGAGGAAACTGAAGCACAGAAAGGTTGATCATGTTCCAAAATGTCACAGAGAAAGTTAAAGGAAGAATCAGGCCTCTGTATTGTATTTTCTCTGGGGGAGTAATTCAACATACGGCAAGACTTTTGTAAAAGTATTTTGGTATTGCAAGTTATCACATCTTATGTAGTACGTACATATTATTTATATGCACGTATGTTAACTTTTGATTTCCACTAACAGGTGTGCTTAAAGCAACTGTGTACTATAAATATTAAAATAAATAAGATTCCACTGCATTTTAACAGGATGAGAAAATAAAGATACTGTTTCCTTCTCCAACAACTCGCTATTTCTTCTGTAATTTTTACCCACGTCTAAGTAAGACTCTAAAACTGATCTCCTGATCCGAGGCAAATTGGTCCATCCAATAAATACCTTTACGAAATGAAAGGGTCTATCAGAACACTTTCAAAACAACGACTAAAAATTAAATAATGCCATCAACTCTTCAGTTATGGAAGGGACAATTACATGTGACGCATCAACAGCAGCTATTATCAAGATATGTTGAACAAATGAATGAATATTTGTGGGCCTTTTCAAACACTGCTCTTTGCACAATGTTCCGCCTTCCATCACTGCCTCACCAGGGTGCACACAAGGAATTTTACAAATTAATTTTCAAAATATTTAGGATATAATTAAGGAAGCAAATCTGATGCAGGTGAATATACTAATCCGAAAGATTAGAATCACCCATACCACTACCCTCCAAGGTTAACCCTGTTGAAGCGGCACTGTGGCGTGCCACACTTCCTGAGCAAACACTTTTCATAAATACCACTTATTCCCATCCACACCTTTAATACGCGATCATGCCTAACGCAGCTAATTCTAAGAATTGTCTCCTCTCCATTAAGACTGATTTCTCAATTACGGTTTCTCAAATCGCTCTTCCCCAAAAAAGAATTTACCGACTTCGCACATTAAAACACCAAGAATAAAAGGCAGAAGGTATTGGGGTCCGATCTCTGCCATCTCCACCGCTACCCACCCTTCGCCATGACACCGCGAAGACGTTTGGTTAGAAAGGTGAAGCAGTTTAGTCTTCACACACTTGTCCACCGCCGTCACCCTTCCTAACCCCTTCACCCTCCCAAGACGGCCAACTCCGCCGCAGAGTGAGCCCAGGCCCGCCACCTGTGCCGGCCCCGCCCGGGCTTCCTCAGGCGGCCCTCGGGGCTCCGCACGCCGCTCCACGGGACACCGCGCCCCGGCCCGGCCCGGCCCCGGCCCCGGCCCATTCTTCCTCCGAACTCCATAAGCCTCCTCCACTAGCCCAGCCCGAGCTCCCCGCCGCGCCCGACTCGCCCCGGGCGGCCGAAGGAAACAGGCAGGGAGGCTGGGCGGCTCCCGACCTGCGCGGTCCGCAACGCCCCTCGCCCGGCGGGGAAGCCACCCCGCGGCTGGTGCCCTGAGAGCCTCAGAAGCCCTCGAGCGAGCGGGGCCCCGGAGGCCGGAGCTGCGGGCGCCGGGGCCTACTCACCGGGAGCGGGCGGAGCGTGCTAGCCGGCGCGCCTCCGGGCCTGAGGGGCAGGACGCGGCCTCGGCGCGCGTCGCTACTCCGGGACCTCGCTCGGCGCGGCGAGCTGGGCGCTCACTCCAGCCACCGCCGCCGCCGCCGCTGCTGCTTCGCCACCTTGGGCGCCATCTTGACTCAACCCCTCTCCCTCCCCCAGCACCGGCGGCCGCGGCTGAGGCGGCTCCGGCGCCGGCTCCTCCTCCTTCCGGAGGACTAGGAGGCCGACTCCCTCCGCTGGCTGAGCGCGGCTTTACCTCAGCCGAGCTTCCTGGTCCCCTCGCGTCGCCCCTGGTACTCGGGGCTGCGGTTCCCTCGAGCGGAGGCGCGGCCGGATCCAGCGCGCTGCGCCGCGCACCGAGGCGGCCGGCTCCCGCGCGCTGGGGGCCTTACCCGGGCGTGGGAGAGGGATGTTGCTGGCCCCGCGACCCCTCCGGGGCGCAGCGGAACGGCGGCAGTCTCCTCGGGTCTGGGCAATGGCGAGGGAAGCAGGGTCCCCGCGTTCTGGGTGCCGTCGGTGTGGGCGACCTACCCAACAGTTTCTGGGGCTCCGGCTGTAATTCGCACCAAGACTTCACTGAAATGCCGGGCGAGGCCGATTTGTCCATGATGTCGGCCCTTAACCTAAAGTCGGCCGTCAGAGGAGCCTGCGGCCTCGCGTCTACGAAGTGCACGCTCAGCCTGACTCTTCCAGTGAAATGACTAGACGCCCCCTCGCAACCGCATACTTGGCCTTTAGGGAAACCACCACTCCCAACACCCCCAAATTAAGACAAAACAAAGTGGGTGTTCATCTAGATAAGGGGCTGTCTAACCACATAATTACGAGAAAGTCCCGGGTTTTAAGAAGTGAGTTATTAAATGATGAGGGAACCCACGATGGGGAGGCGAGGGGAGCGGTATTTTTGAATCGGCTTCCACAATTAGGACAAGGGTAGAAAATGGGAAGGCCAGGGGTTCAATTCAGCTCTGAAACCGAGCAGGCATAAGACGTGGGAAATGCCATAAAGTAAAAAGAGCTCGATGAAGAAACGTTGGGAGACATCCGCATAAAACCATAACAGGAACCCGACGTTTAAAAAAAAAAAAAAAGCCTCAGGTCAGCAAACCGGAGTTAACCACGGAACGCAATTTCCGCCAGCTCAGTTTTCCCGCCGGAGTCGGGGCCAGCTGCAGCCTTCCCTATTGCGCAGGCTCAATGCCACTAACAGAGCATGGAAGTGGTGGGTCTTCTGTGTTTGGCAGTGGCGGTCCTATCGTGGGGCTTCCTCTGGTTTAGGGACTACCCCGAACGAATAGAAAGTCAGGAGCAGGCTGGCCTGCTGGGAGCCGGAAACCGGACCCTCCTAGTGATCGCGCACCCCGACGATGAAGCCATGTTCTTTGCTCCCACCGTGCTAGGATTGACCCGCCTGAGGCACCGGATGTCTCTGCTGTGCTTTTCTGCAGGTAGGAGGCTGTAGGCGGGGCGCTGGGAGCCAGGACTGTCTTGTGCAGGATGTAGGTGCTAACCTATCTCAGTCGACTTCTTCCCGAAGAGTTCCCTGTTAGAAGGATCTAAGTGCATACAGCGAAGGTCCCTTCTCTGGGCACTTAATAGAGAATCGGTGGCCCCAGCCAGGGGACTGTAGCGGCCAGCTTCCCAGGCGGGTTGGGAGACTTCCGTGGCTTGTGTATTCCACTCTTTGCTAGCAGGATTTAGGAGCACAGGAGAACTGCTCAACCTTTGGTTCCATTCAGTACCTAAATTTCCGTTGGGAACTGCGACGGTGCCCATTAACCTTTTTATTTGCAGAAGGATCAAGAATAGTGATCTTACTATATAGTACACCAAACATAATCTAGGTTATATCATACCTGCACAACCTTTACTTTTACTTCTACCGGTAGTAAAAGACCCTTCTGCTGCTTTTTAAATCCTTTTTGTGCTAGAAAGACGCATATGTCAAATTGAAGAGATAGACTTAGATTATTAGGAGTAGGAAATAATTTGATAGTAATTTGAGAGTTCAATTCCACCCAACTTTAAGTGAAGGGGCTTTTCAAAGAATAAGTCCTCCATTGCCATACAGAAAAGATGAAATGAGAAAACAAAAATTGGCCATGGTACTGCATCATGGTGACAGCTGTATAAATGAAGTACTTAAACTGTACATATACAGTTGGTGAATTTTGAAGAATGTAAAATTAAACCTCAATAAAGCTGTTTTTCACAAATGCCCATACCCTCTTTTCCCATTTGGTTGTGTGCTGTTCCACTTCTTTTTCTGTACAGATTTTTCACAGAAATCACATTTTATACAATTTTATATTTTTCACTGAACATTACTTTATCATTCATCAAATATTTATTAAACATTTATGCACACTGCACATTGTTAGAATGACCAAAATCCAGAACACTGAAGGTTGGTGGGGATGCAGAGCAATAGGAATTCTCATTCATTGATTGTGGGTTTGCAAAATGGGTGAGCCACCTTGAAAGGCAGTTTAGCAGTTTCTTACAAAACTAAACATACTCTTTTACCAAACCATCCAGCAATCACCCTCCTTGGTATTTATTTACCCAGAGGAGTTGAAATATGTACATACAAAACCCTGCACACATGTTTGTAGCAGCTTTATTCGTAATTGCCAAAACTTTGAAGTAACCAAGGTATCCTTCAGTAGGTGAATGGATAAATAGTATATCCAGAAATGGAATACTAGCACTAAAAAGAAATAAGGTATCAAGCCATGAAAAGGAATGGTGGAACCTTAAATGCATCGACTAAGTGAAAGAAGCCAATCTGAAAAGGCTACGTACTATACAATTCCAACTGTATGACATTCCAAAAAGGTAAAACTATGGAGACAGTTAAAAGGTCAATGATTGCCTGGGATTGGGATGGGAGGAAGGATGAATAGGAGGAGCACAGAGGATTTTTTTAGGCAGTGAAAATATTCTATGATATTATAATTATGGATATATATCATTATACTTTTGACCAAACCCATGGAATGTACATGAGTGAACCCATACTATAAACTATGGACTCTGGGTTATTATAATGTGTCAATGTTGGATCATCAGTTGTAACATGTACCACCCTTTTGGAGAATGTTGATAATGAGGGAGGCTATGCATGTAGGGGGACAGGAAGTATATGGGAAATCTCTTCCCTCCTTTCAATTTTATTGTGAATCTAAAACTGCTCTTTAAAAAAGTTATAATAAAATTTTAGCTTAAAAAAGGTATATGCTAGGCCTGATTCTAGAAATAAAACAGTGAAAACAAGCTATATAAGGAATGTGTGTAAGATAATTTAAACACTTGCCCATGTTAATAAGAACTAGATATATAGCCTTTTAAGTGGTTTCACAGAGATAAAATTTTATTTATTTTTTGTATGTATGTTTATTTGTATGTATATTTGGAGGTTTTTTTCCAGTTTATCACAAATAACAGTGAACATCTTTATGCATTTTGTATTATTTCATTAGAATTGATATCTAAATTTGGCTGTTTTAAGGCTTTGCATGCAAAATTGCGTTCCCCAAAACACACCAATTTACATTCTGACAAGTAATGAGGCTATCTGTCTTAATATAGTAGCCTCTCTAGCACTGACTAGTATTTTTTTAATATGTATTGATTTGATCAACCCTTTTTTCCTTCAAAATCATAACACTACCATTAAGCCATTTCTCATATTTATTGAGAATCTGAGTCTAAGCACTTTTCTTCTCAGTTCATGCTTAAGGATATCAGTTGCAAATAGATATGGGTAATAGCCTCATTTTTTTATTTTCCTGGTTTTCTTTATTTATGTTTTATACTAAAACCATGGGAGTCAAATTATAAGCAAGTTTGTTTCAAGACTTAAAAGAGAATCCTGGATTTTATTTACAACATATTATAGGTGCAGTGAATTCTTTAATAAGTTTCTTCTTATTTTTCAATAGGTTGGGATTAAAAATCAAAAATTTTTTCAAATAAAAAATACAAAACATGCGCTGCCCTCTGATTTGTTGTTCTTCAGAGCATTTGCTCTTTTTGACCTTTCTTCTTCCAAATACATTTTAGAATTAGTTTGGTCATGTTAAAGGAAACACCTTCATGGCATGTTTTTTTTTTTAATTACTTTATTAATCGATATAGGGAAAATTGACATACACAATATAAAATCTTTATGATTTTATGGTATATCTCCTCATTATTATACTGGTCTTTAATGTGGGTCAGTTTTATAATAACAGTCTTAGGTATTGAGATGATTAGTAATTTTTTCCCTTTAATGTTTCTCATAATGGGAGATTCTTTTTGAAAATACAGTAGTCTCTTGTTACTTTCTCATAGTTTGATATTTTCTTTTATTTCTTTGCATTAAACACTTACATCAGCTTCTAATAATTCCAATTCTATAGTCTGTGTGTCTGACTTTGCTCTTTGAGTAACTCAGAGTAACTTGTTTCGTATGTTTTGTGGTTTTTTTATCATAAGCACATTTGTGTTTCTTGAAACCATATTTATGATAATATTTTGATGATTAATGTATTTTGCAGCTAGGCAGCAAAGGACTAAATCACTCTAAACCAGAATTATAGATTCAGATTTTTCAGGTCACAGAGATAATATAAATTCAGGGTCCAAACCCAAGTGCATTAGTTGTCTAATGCTGTGTAACATATTATCTCAAAACTTAATGGCTTAAAACAAGAGCAGTATTTTCTCTCTTGATGTCAAAGCAGTTATCTCTGTCCCATGATATTTAGTACCTCAGCTGGATGAGAGTCACCTGAGTTAGCAATAGATGTCGGCCAGAACACAAATGGTCAATCCAAGTAGCTTGAGTTTCTTCACAACCCAGCGGCCGGGCTTCTGAGCAGGTTTCCTGAGACAGAGGCTGCCCTTGGTGTAGCCACACTGCCTTCTACGGCCTAGTCTTGGAAATCATGCAGGACCGCTTTCCCTGCATTCTGTTTGTCAAGGCACCGCAAGTCACATCCAGGTTCAAGGAAAGAAATAGATTCTATCTGATAGGGAACAGCAGGTTCTGTAAGTGCATGTGGGACTAGAAATAACTGCTGTAGGTATTTTTTGGAAAATACAATGTGCCACACCAAGTGAAGGCAAGTGTGTAGTTAAGAATTCTTTAAGGGGTGACATATTTCTTGTTTTCCCTTCCACTAGAACCAAGTCTGAAAAAGAAGTAGTCCTATCATCTGTGTTTAGGGTGGGGGTTTTTTCTAGTTCGCCCACTGTAGAGATTGCTTTTTGAAGGTCCTGTCTTTGGGTGGAGGTCTCCTTATTTGTGCCCAAACTTTATCTCCTCCTGCCCTGACTTGTAGGCCGCCAGCTATACTCAAGATGCCTTGGCTTCAGCTCCACCCTACCTGTCTGGTTTTGTGCTTGCCTATTGATTAAGACCACCAGAGATAGCCCTTACTTTCCTGTTAATTCAGCTGTATGTACTAACATTTGCCTTATTTCACATGCTCCAGCATTCTATGCTAAGAGGGTTTCTCCAGACATTTTTAACAATACTTTTTAATCATGAATAACTCTTCAAAGTTTTCCTTATTGAGATACATTTAGATCCAGCCTCAAAAGTGTTAGTCTCATCTGTCTTTTTTTAATGACCCAATGTATTTGGGAATTCTAAAAAACTATGGTTGTAAGTATTGACTGCATCCTATTGAGAATGGAATAAATTACTAATAACTTTAAAATATGAATTATGTTTCTTTAGGGGAGTTCATAGAAACTTGAGAACATGTCTCAACGGTTATATATCTCTGGTTCTATTTGTGAATGTATATAAATACTTGGGTACTTTTCTCTAAGGTTTAGACTGATGGGATTTCCATATGATCATATCAATCAGAGAATACATAGGCATCCAATGACTAACTGAAAGCAGTGCCTATTCATAAATGTTGATGCTGGTGGGTTAACTGAAAGGTTAAATGTTTATGAGAATTTTATGTATTTCTGAGTATACATTTACTTACCCTTTTTTTTTAATAATCAGCCTTAGAATTTATATGCCAGGAACTTCATACGCACCACTTATTTTGAACCTAACATAGTGTATAAGTGTTGATAAAAATGTTTATGTCTTGATGACATAACTTTATTTAATTGAAAAACATTACATGCTTTTCAGAGTTTTTATTTACTTAATGAGTTAAAATTTTAAGTGTAAATATAAAGGACTTGCTTAAACTGTGAGAAACCATAGAAGAAAAGCTAAAGAGAAGAGATCGTGTCCGAGACCAAAGAGAAATTCCACAGGGACAAAGATTGCCTGTGAACAGTGAAAAGAAAAGATGCAAGCATGAAACATAAAATGCAATAGAACTAATCTTGATAGAAGTATAGAATGGAAATTATCAACAAAATAAATGTATTTTGAAGAGCTTAATATTAGAAATACTTGTTATAACCACTTATTGCAATGAGTTGGACACTGTTCTCATGCAGTGCATACTGCTCATCCCATCTAGTACAAACATGCCTGTCACATTCAGGAAAAGATGGTTTCTGGTATGTTTGGACTTGTTAATAACTGTAAGTTACAGATTAGAGAAACTGGCAAAAAGTAATATTTCCATTAGTAAAAGTCAGTATTAATGCACCCCATTTGAAAATAGCGAAAAAACACAGTACTTACAAGTATGGTTATATTGGTTGATAATAGTATCTGGCAGTGTTTCTTGATCTTGGCCTCATAGATGGATGATTAGTATCTTTTTTTTTAATGATCTTTTAAAAACTTGTTTCACCAATTTTAAAGACATAATTTCTGTTTTACAGTGATAACTCATAACTGAAAGATCTTTCATTCAATGCAAATCTAATTTACTATTTTTTATTGTGGTGAAATCTACATAATATAAAATTTACCATTTTAGCCATTTTTAAGTATTAATTCAGTGAGTGGCATTAAGTACATTCACAATATTTGTGCCATCACCACCATCTATTTCCAGGATTCTTTCATCATCCCACGCATCCCATCATTCCACCCATCCATTATTCTAGGAACTTCATGTAAGTAGAATCATACAATGTTTGTCCACTTAGGTCTGGATTATTTAGCATGTTTTCAAAGTTCACCCAGGTTGTAGCATATATCACAACTTCATTCCTTTTTAAGACTGAATAATACCCCATTGTAAGTACATACCACATTTAGTTTATCCATTCATTTATTTTTGGCACTGGGGTTGTTTCTGTTTTTCGGCTGTTGTGTATAATGCTGCTTTGAACACGGGTCTATAAGTATGAGTCCCTGTTTTCGAAACTTTTGAGTATATACCTGAGAGTAGAATTTCTGAGTTACATGGTAATTCCGTGTTTAAATTTTTGAGGTATCAAAACTGTTTTCCACAGCAGATGCACCGTTTTATGTTCCCACCAGCAATGCACAAATGTTCTAATTTCTCCACATCATCAACTACACTTGTAGTTTAAGGTTTGTTTGTTTGTTTGTTTGTTTGTTTACTATAGCCTTCCTAGTGGGTGTGAAACGACATCTCCCTGTGGTTTTGCTTTGCAGCTCCCTAATGACTAACACTATTGACAATCTTTTCATGTGCTTATTGGCCATCTGTCTATATTTGGAGAAATGCCTATTCAAGTACTTTGCCCATTTTTTTATTCTAGTTTCCTTTTTAATTTGTGATTTCTCCAACTGGCTTCTGTGGACACATTCTAATGGAAGAGAAGCCAGCTCTTTTGGTTTAAATTTCCTTTGGAGAACCCAGGCCTTTGGACTCCAGTAATACCACCCCTTTCTCTTATCCATCCAATGTAGGATTGGTAGTTACTTCTTGCTGACTCTAATCTATGGCCACTTCACTATTCCCTGTTTGGCCCTCAAATCCACTATCAGTTATGTGTCAAATTCTCTTCATTAGATTCTTACTGATGTAAATATTTGAGACAGTTTCTGTGTACTGGACAGAACCTAACTGGTACAGAACCTAGATCCCCTCATTTTATAGTTGAGAAAATGTTGACCTTATTTTTTTCCAAATACATTTTGGAATTTGCTTGTTTATGCTCAAGGATAAACCTTGCTGGCACCTGAAACCCAGGAACTTGAGAAATTTCTCCAGATTCGTAAAGTTAGTAGGCCAGGTATTGGGACCATGTCTTGATGCTCAATCCACTTTTCATCCTAAGAAATTTTTAAGACTTCCATGGTAGGAAACTAGGTAACTAAAGGAGCAGGAGAGAGATTTTTTTTTCCTTTTTATTTTTAGCTATGTAAATTTGTTACCTACTTAGAATAAACTAATTTAAATTTGTAAAGTAAAATTTTTATATATTGTGATCTATAATTGTGAGACTTTATAAAATATTGTGGTATATAAGTGTGCATCTTTACAAAGTGACTTTAATTTCTGTTTAATGTCATTATGGTTGCTGGCTATTGCTGAAAAGTATTAGTTATCACAAGACAGAAGATTTCACTAAGCATACAATTATCTATAAGCTATACACACATATACACACACATACAATGTAGTTCTATATAAATAAATCTACATTAATCCCACATATTTTTTATTTTCTAGAGTAATCTGCTCCAAGTGCTTTTTTTTTGGTCACATTTTCCTACTGGTAAAAACATTTTTGAGCATATACTCTCATTATATGTATATTTATTTATAATTATAATAAGTACATGGACCACTGAACTAATGTGTACAGTATAATATATTAACTAAAAGTTGACATTTGTAAAGGACAAGGTAAACAAATTAAGAGGAGAATTTCTAAGGCTTTTCCTCCCACCCCACCCCCCACAGATTATCTTGGCCCATCCCAGCATGCACCCACCCCAGGTGGAGGCTGTTCTAGAACATGTCAGAGCTGTGGAAAGATCTGAGACACTTACTCTGTTAAAGTACTTACCGGTTCACCAAACTTAGTGAAAATATTTAAATGATCTCTGACTTACTAACTTATTTGAAGTTCCTTAGTTCCAACACAAAATAAAACCAGCTCCATAAACACATGCGGTGCTTCTACAGTTTCTCACAACCAGAATCAGAGTCTTATGTGCACAGTCTCTGAACCTGAGTCCCATTACCAGTGTGCATTAGACTGTTACTAAAGATCAAGTGACCTTGAGACAGTATGGGAGAGGGTATGTGTATGGATTTGGGAGGAACCTAAAACAACCCAAAACATAACAACAGTCACAAAATTGACTATAATTTCTATCTGACTTTTTTTTTAAAAATTAACAAAAAATTGTGATGAGGACAATACAAAATTAAGCTCTTCTCTGGAGTCTTTTTAGAGGTAGTTCCTTTGTTGGATACAATGTAAAGACTCATGTCTCCACTCTGGGTTCACACAGTCGGAAAACTAGCACTAGCGTAACCCCTGCCAAATGAAGAGGTTTCCCGGGGGGGGGGTTCTGTGTTACCTGGAACAGAAAGCCAAGCCTCTCTTTTGTCAGTGCTTCATGAGTGCCCCCAGTGTGCTGGGCACCAGGATGACTCAAAGTTGAATTAGACTGCAACTTTTAAGGTCAATAACATTTAGGAATTAATAATCAGATCATGGAGAAAAGTTCATACTTAAGAGCTGAATACTGGAAATGATTACTTGCCAAGAAAAATAGGAGAAGTCTTCCCAGAGGGAATGCCATATGATAGGAGCAATGAAGATGGATTGTAATTCAGGAAGAAAGGAAAGAAGAGGGGAAAGATAAAGAAGACAAGGAAAGAGAAAACAACACTGAGTACAGAGCTGGCCAGATATGTGTTATCTCGTGTAATTCTCAGGAAAGCCTAATGAGATGGTGAGATGTCCATTATCCCTGCTTCACAGAGAGGGCGACTGTGGCTCAGGAAAGTTAAGTTGGACAAATCGCATATGGGATTACCTGCTGGAGAGTTGAATTAAGGGGTATGCTAGGTAGATAATTGCCCATAAGTGTAATTTAACTTTATTGCATACTATTTGTAAGGATACAGGGGAGTTGTACCTACCAGAACTATTCCTAAGACATGTAGGATGCATGTTGGGAAAATAAAGAATGCACAAGCTACTTAGGGTGCTGATGTGGTCAAGTCCTCCAGAGGTATGCCAGGGTAGCTGGTTGCTAAACCCTGGAAAGGAGGATATATTCCTAAGTGACACCTGCACATATTCCTGCACAATACTCAGAAAGAGCAGCCTCTTCTTTAAATGTTTGACAGGTATTTGAGGACTGTCAATTTACAGAGACCCAAACTAACAGTGTGCCTTCGCATCCCACTTGTTCTGAGTGGTTGTAGAAGGGTTGACCCTGAATGTGCTTACCACCAAAACCAGTGGTCCTGGTGAAGTACAGTCCTGCATGTAGCATGTGACTAAAATGCAGGCAGACAGACCCACAGATAGATACAGACGTGGGGAAGAATTAAGTGGTGCTGCTGGTAGTCCTCTCACAGGAGTATCTGATAATAACCTTGATGTATTGTCTTCAGTTTGTTTATCATAACCACAAATTTTTCAGGTAGTTTAAATCCTTAAGGGAACAAGATAAAAATGAGTGAGCCAATAGATCCCACTGTTATAGAAATCGACCGCCTTATGTTTGTTATCCCCAGGAAATTACTACAATCAAGGGGAGATTCGTAAGAAAGAACTTGTGCAGAGCTGTGATGTTCTGGGGATTCCACCTTCCAGTGTAATGATTATTGACAACAGGTAATTTCTCTTGTTAACAATGTTGAAATTCCTTGGCAATAAATATGCAGTGGTATATGCTCAAGACACAAAAAACTAATGCAGGTGGATAAGAACATCTTATTTGAGAAGTCTACTTAAAATAATTTCACTTTTTAAATGAAAGTGTAATGCAAATAAATTTTTTCAACTTCTGTTCAGATTTTGTGTCTTAAGATAGCTACTTCTCTTTAATCTTTAAAAAAACTTTATTATGAAAGATTTGAAAAGTACACAAAGGAATAAAGAACAGTGTCCTGAACCCCCACATGCCTGTTACTCATCAAGCCTCTGCTATGCCTATTTCACCTATCCCTACTTAGTTACCCTGCTACATGATTTGGTCTGAAAAGACAGGATAAATGCTTCTTTCCCTTTCACAGCTATTTTCAGAATAAGAAGTTGATGGCCTGCATACCTCCAGTGGTAATCCATGTTTCATTTTGAATGGAGGAGGGTGCTTTGAAATTTCATTAGGAATTTACATGTTTTATATATCTGGTGTTTCACTTTCAGTCATTATGTTCTTTGATGCTCCAGTTGTCCCATCTTTGGCCATTGAGTCTCTTCACAATGGCTCATGTGTTCTTCTGATAGGAACTCTTTAGTCTTGGTGGGATGTCCTTGCTGTCAAGGATGAGATTTTCCAGTGTGGTCTTACATGCCTTCCTGCCCTGGTGCTGGAATCAGCAGTGGTTCCTCTTAGTCCTCCCCATCTTTCTATGCCACTGTTTTCATCACGTCAACAGGTGTCCCCTTACGGTCACACAGTGATCACAGCAGCACTTCCAGATATCACACACAGACACAACTCTGTCCTGCCAAGAAGGAGTGGGGGGCATTTTCCTCCTGCACTTCTCCTCAACACACTGTCTCTCAGGTCTGCTGCTCTACCACCTTCCCAACCACTGTAGCAGCTACTAGACACTGGCTTCCCCAGTGTAGGTGCTTTTTTTCAACATAAGCATGCTGGGAATGGCTATAGGCAGGAAAAAAATGCTTATTTTGTCTTGCTGACTTGCAAAGCTTTTATGCTTTATACCCCTCATAGTCTCGTGTTTTTGTTCAGTTAGGTTAGTAAAGACCTAGGAGATTGGCCTACGCTGGGGCCTAGATGTAGGACTCCTTAGGATGCAGAGCAAGGAGATGTATTTCAAGTGTCAAATCCACAGCAAAGAACAAAAGATAGGTTAAACAAATGTAAACAAAGGAAAACAGGCCAGAAATACAGAATCCGTTCTGTGGGTAGCACCTGGAAAATGGCCTAGCCCCTCTAGGGGTCCACAGCAGAGCCTAGTAATAGGAAGAAGTTATTAGTGGCACTAAGCTGTGTTAAGATCACTTTGGAGAGAAAAATCCAGTGGATTCTTAGGGTTAGACTGTCTCCATGCATTGTCCATGAGCTGAGACACTCTGCCTGAATTTCCTTTTTCATTTCAACATCTGCTCTACTTAGCTGCTTTTTCCACCCCCACAGGAAAGGGGAAGTGGGGAAATTTAGGTGAGCAGTGAATAAATGAGCCTTGGAAGAACATGGGTCTCTTACTGTTGGAAACTTCACGACATCGAATAGAAACAATGAATAGTGGAGAGAGATGGTCAGTTTTGTGCTTTAGCATGACTCTGATGATAGAATGGACTGAAAAGATTAAGACTACACCAGTGAGTCTATTGCACTTGTCCTGGTGAAAGGAGAATGTCTCAGTTTAGAGTGTGGTGTCTAAGATGGAGATGAGGGAACAAATTTGAGTCTTAAGAGGTTGAAATGGCACAATTTCAAGGAACAGAAGAAATTTGGGATAATGGAAATTACAGGCATAGTTACCTGAGTGGATGAAGTTTAGTTAGCATACTTTGCCAAGGAGGACAATTGTGTTTGGGGAGATAACCAATTAGACAGCCGTTGTAGTGGATGAAATTAGCGACAGATCAGCTGGCCTAATAATAGACAACGGAGGAGGGGTGGATCAGGGATGGAAGGAAGAAAAAAATCACAAACTTTAATGAAGAAAAGAATTAGAAGTTTGGTGTCACAAAACCTAAGGAGGGAGAGTGAGGATACTTCAGTAAATTTTGAAGAAAATGAGAATTGCCTGCCCTGAGAAAAACACCAATATTAAACAAGATTAGCATTAAATGGTATAAGAATTTTCTATCACGCTTTTTTTCACTAGAGTATTTTTAGCATTTCCCTATATCACTAAATAGTCCTTAAAAGTCTTTCAGGTTTATAAAAATTGGGTTATAAGGATATGCCTTAACTTATTTAATATTCTCCTACTAGTGAGTATTTAAATTTTCCACTATTTAAGTATTTAAAAATCTGTTAATAAATCTTTGAAATTCTGACTCTTCTTAGGTCAGTTCCTAGATGATGAATTACCGAGACAAAGGGTGGGACTTCTTGCAGTTTTCTCCATCTAGGTACTGAAGTTCTTGTTCAGGTTATCTTGGTTCATCTTTTTGTTATTGTTATGAATAAGATTTTTTTCTGATATATTTTCTAAGACTTTCCTGCTCGTGGGTAGAAGATTCATTGGGGTTTTTTTTTATATAATTTATTTTGCTATCATTAATCTACAATTACATGTGCAATATTATGGTGATTAAACTACCCCCTTCAACAGGTCCCCCCCACCAACCCCATTACAGTCACTGTCCATCAGCGTAATGAGATGCTATAGAATCACTGCTTGTCTTCTCTGAGTTGTACAGCCCTCCCTGTGCCCACCCCAACATTACGTCTGCTAATCGTAACGCCCCTTTTACCCTCTTATCCCTCCCTTCCCACCCACCTTCCCCAGTTCCTGTCCCTTTGGTAACTATTAGTCTGTTCTTGGGTTCTGTGAGTCTGCTGCTGTTTTGTTCCTTCAGTTTTTTTCTTTGTTCTTATACTCCACATATGAGTGAAATCATTTGATACTTGTCTTTTTCAGCTTGGCTTATTTCACTGAGCATAATACCCTCTAGCTCCATCCATGTTGTTGCAAATGGTAGGATTTGTTTTCTTCTTATGGCTGAATAATATTCCATTGTGTATATGTACCACCTCTTCTTTATCCATTCATCTACTGATGGACACTTAGGTTGTTTCCATTTCTTAGCTATTGTAAATAGTGCTGCAATAAACATAGGGGTGCATCTGTCTTTTTGAAACTGGGCTTCTGCATTCTTAGGGTAAATTCCTAGGAGTGGGATTCCTGGATCGAATGGTATTTCTATTTTGAGTTTTTTGAGGAACCTCCATACTGCTTCCCACAATGGTTGAACTAATTTGCATTCACACCAGCAGTGTAGGAGGGTTCCCTTTTCTCCACATCCTCGCCAACATTTGTTGTTGCTTGTGTTTTGGATGTTGGCCATCCTCACTGGTGTGAGGTGATATCTCATTGTGGTTTTAATCTGCATTTCTCTGATGACCAGCGATGTGGAGCATCTTTTCATGTGCCTGTTGGCCATCTGAATTTCTTCTTTAGAGAAGTGTCTATTCATGTCCTCTGCCCATTTCTTAATTGGATTATTTGCTTTTTGTTTGTTAAGGTGTGTGAGTTCTTTATATATTTTGGATGTCAACCCCTTATCAGATACGTCATTTATGAATATATTCTCCCATACTGTAGGATGTCTTTTTGTTCTACTCATGGTGTCCTTTGCTATACAGAAGCTTTTCAGCTTGATATAGTCCCACTTGTTCATTTTTGCTTTTGTTTCCCTTGCCCGGGGAGATATGTTCATCAAGAAGTCACTCATGTTTATGTCCAAGAGATTTTTTGCCTATGTTTTTTTCTAACAGTTTTATGGTTTCATGACTTACATTCAGGTCTTTGATCCACCTTGAGTTTACCTTTGTGTATGGGGCTCAACAGTAGTTCAGTTTCATTCTCTTATATGTAGCTGTCCAGTTTTTCCAACACCAGCTGCTGAAGAGGCTGTCATCTACCCATTGTATATCCAAGGCTCCTTTATCAAATATTAATTGACTGTAAATGTTTGGGTTAATGTTTGGATTTTCTATTCTGTACCACTGGTCTGTGGGTCTGTTTTTGTGCCAATACCAAATTGTCTTGATTGCTGTGGCTTTGTACTAGGGCTTGAAGTCAGGGAACGTAATTCCCCCTGTTTTATTCCTCCTTCTCAGGATTGCTTTGGCTATTCGGGGTCTTTTGTGGTTCCATATGAATTTTAGAATTATTTCTTCAAGTTCATTGAAGAAAGCTGTTGGTAGTTTGATAGGGATTGCGTTGAATCTATAGATGGCTTTAGGTAGTATAGCCATTTTGACAATATTTATTCTTCCTAGCCAAGAGCATGGGAGGCATTTCCATTTGTTAGTGTCCTCTTTAATTTCTGTTATGAGTGTCTTCTACTTTTCAGAGTACAGGTCTCTCACTTCCTTCGTTAGGTTTATTCCTAGGTATTTTACTCTTTTTGATGCAATTGTGAATGGAATTGTTTTTCTGATTTCTCTTTCTGTTAGTTCATCGTTAATGTATAGGAAAGCAACAGATTTCTGTGTGTTAGTTTTGTATCCTGCAACTTTGCTGATTTCAGATATTAGTTCTAGTAGTTTTGGAGTGGAGTCTTTAGGGTTTTTTATGTACAGTATCATGTCATCTGCAAATAGTGACAATTTGACTTCTTCTTTACCAATCTGGATCCCTTGTATGTCTTTGTTTTGTCTGATTGTCGTGGCTAGGACCTCCAGTACTATGTTGAATAACAGTGGAGAGAGTGGGCATCCCTGTGTTGTTCCCGATCTTAGATGAAAAGCTTTCAGCTTCTCGCTGTTAAGTATGATGTTAGTTGTGGGTTTGTCATATATACTCTTTATGATGTTGAGGTACTTGCCATCAATACCCATTTTGTTGAAAGTTTTAATCATGAATGGATGCTGAATTTTGTCAAATACTTTTTCAGCATCTATGGAGAATCTCATGTGGATTTTGTTCTTCTTTTTGTTGATGTGGTGGATGATGTTGATGGATTTCCGAATGTTGTACCATCCTTGCATCCCTGGGATGAATCCCACTTGATCATGGTGTATGATCCTCTTGATGTATTTTTGAATTCGGTTTGTTAATATCTTGTTGAGTATTTTTGCATCTACGTTCATCAGGGATATAGGTCTGTAATTTTCTTTTTTGGTGAGGTCTTTGCCCGGATTCGGTATTAGAGTGATGCTGGCTTCTAGAAAGTGTTTTGAAGTATTCCCTCGTCTTCTATTTTTTGGAAAACTTTAAGGAGAATGGGTGTTATTTCTTCTCTATATGTCTGGTAGAATTCAGAGGTGAATCCATCAGGTCCTGGGGTTTTGTTCTTGGGTAGTTTTTTGATTACCGCTTCTTTCATTGCTGGTGATTGGTCTGTTTAGTTTTTCTGTTTCTTGCTTAGTCAGTCTTGGAAGGTTGTATTTTTCTAAGAAGTTGTCCATTTCTTCTAAGTTTTCCAGCTTGTTAGCATATAGATTCTCATAATATTCTCTTATAATTCTTTGTATTTCTGTGGGGTCCATCGTTATTTTTCCTTTCTCATTTCTGATTCTGTTTATGTGTGTAGATTCTCCTTTTCTCTTAATGAGTCTGGCTAGGGGTTTATCTATTTTGTTTATTTTTTGCAAAGAACCAGCTCTTGGTTTCATTGATTTTTTCTATTGTTTTATTCTTCTCAATTTTATTTATTTCTTCTCTCATCTTTATTATGTCCCTCCTTCTAGTAAATTTGGGCCTCATTTGTTCTTCTTTTTCCAATTTCAGTAATTGTGTCTTTAGATTATTCATTTGGGAATGTTCTTCCTTCTTTAAATAGGCCTGGATTGCAATATACTTTCCTCTTAGAACTGCCTTTGCTGCGTCCCACAGAAGTTGTGACTTTGTGTTGTTGTCATTAGTCTCCATATATTCTTTGATTTCTGTTTTGATTTGGTCGTTAACCCATTGATTAATTAGGAGAATGTGGTTGAGTCTCCATGTATTTATGAGCCTTTTTGATTTCTTTCTAAAATTTATTTCTAATTTTATACCTTTGCGGTCTGAGAAGTTGGTTGGTAGGATTTCAATCTGTTTTAATTTACTGAAGTTCTTTTTGTGGCCTAGTATGTGGTCTATTCTGGAAAATGTTCCATGTGCACTTGAGAAGAATGTGTATCCTGCTGCTTTTGGGTGCAGAGTTCTGTAGATATCTGTTAGGTCCATCTGTTCTAGTGTGTTGTTCAGTGCCTCTGTGTCTTTACTTATTCTCTGTCTGGTTGATCTGTCCTTTGGAGTGAGTGGTGTGTTGAAGTCTCCTACAATGAATGCATTGCTGTCTATTTCCTCCTTTATTTCTGTTAGTATTTGTTTCACATATGCTGGTGCTCCTGTGTTGGGTGCATATATATTTATAATGGTTCTATCTTCTTGTTGGACTGACCCATTTATCATTATGTAATGTCCTTCTTTATCTCTTGCTACTTTCTTCATTTTGAAGTCTATTTTGTCTGATACAAGTACTGCAACACCTGCTTTTTTCTCCTTGTTGTTTGCATGAAATATCTTTTTCCATCCCTTCACTTTTAGTCTGTGTATATCTTTGGGTTTGAGGTGAGTCTCTTGTAAGCAGCATATAGATGGGTCTTGCTTTTTTATCCACTCTGTTACTCTGTGTCTTTTGATTGGTGCATTCAGTCCATTTACATTTAGGGTGATTATTGATAGATATGTACTTATTGCCATTGCTGGCTTTAGATTCGTGGTTACCAAAGGTTCAAGGGTTGCTTCTTTACTATCTTAGATTCCAACCTAACTTTCTTATTAAGTTATTGTGAACACAGTCTGATGTTTCTTTATTTTTCTCCCTTCCTATTCTTCCTCCTGCATTCTTTATATATTAGATGTTTTATTCTTTGCCTTTAGTTAGTATTTGGATGGTCTGCTTTCTTTGCTATGATTTTATTTTCTCTGGTGACATCTTTTTAGCCTTAGGCGTGCTTCCCTCTAGAGCAGTCCGATTAAGATATCCTGTAGTGGTGGTTTATGAGAGGCAAACTCTCTCAACTTTCGTTTGTCTGGAAATTGTTTAATCCCGCCGTCATATTTAAATGATAATCATGCTGGATACAATATTCTTGGTTCGAGGCCCTTCTGTTTCATTATGTTAAATATATCATGCCATTGTCTTCTGGCCTGTAAGGTTTCTGTTGAGAAGTCTGATGATAGTCTGATGGGTTTTCCTTTGTATGTGATCTTTTTTCTCTCTCTAGCTGCCTTTAATACTATGTCTTTATCTTTGACCTTTGCCATCTTAATTATTATGTGTCTTGGTGTTGTCTTCCTTGGGTCCCTTGTGTTGGGACATCTGTGGGCTTCCATGGACTGCGAGACTATTTCCTCCCCAGCGTGGGAAAGTTTTCAGCAATTATTTCTTCAAAGACACTTTCTATCCCTTTTTCTGTCTCTTCTTCCTCTGGTACTCCTATAATGCGAATATTGTTCCGTTTGGATTGGTCACACAGTTCTTTTAATATTCTTTCATTCCTAGAGATCCTTTTATCTCTCTCTGCCTCAGCTTCTCTGTATTCCTGTTCTCTGTTTTCTATTCCATTAACAGTATCTTGCACCTCATCCAGTCTGCTGTTAAGCCCGTCGATGGCTTGTGTGATTTCTGCATAGTCTTTCCTCACTTCCCTCACTTCCTCCCTCAGTTCTTGCACATTTCTCTGTAGATACGTCAGCATGGTTATGACTTTTATTCTGAATTCTTTTTCAGGAAGACTGTGCATGTCCATCCCTTCAGGTTCCCTCTCTGGGGTTGTCTGGGTCTGAAGCTTTGTCTGTACCATATTCCTCTGTCTTTTCATGGCTATAGAAGTGGTTGCTGGTAGTTGCCACGTATGTCAGCTGGGCTTTTTATGACCGCCTCGCGGGGTGCCGAGTCCTCTCGGGTAGCTGCACACTGTGCGCTTTCCTGTGTATTCTGGTCTCTCTTTCAGGCACCCTATTTGTACACACAGCCTTTTTCCTACGCAGTGTCTGCTTTGGCCCAACAATGCAAGAATTTTTTTTTCAGGGGCAGATTTGAATTGTGAAAACTTGTATTTGCTGTGTTTTCGTGGATAAATATAATGTTGGGAGGAGATTTCTGCCGCCCTGCTCACGTCGCCATCTTCCCGGAAGTCCAGATTCATTGATTTTTATGTGTATTATATTCAGCCACATATGAAACTTCTTTAAAAAGCCTAACATTATTTCACTTGATTCTCTTAGTTTTATAGGTAGATCATTTCCAAGTAATACCAATACGTCTTCCGTTTTTCAAAGTATGCCTCTATTTGTGCCCCACTTTTTGTTGCCTTGAGTGGAACTCCTTAACTACATTAAATAATTGTGGTAAGAGCAAGTAACTTTGTCTGTATTAATGATTTGATTGAGAACATATCTAGTGTTTTACTGTTAACTGTGTTGACCACTGCTTATGAAAGATGTCCTTTATCGTCTTAGGGATTGCTGTTGGAAATCAGCATTCAGTGTACCAGGCTTGGGAGCTTCTGTTCATTTCAGTACCCTAACAAAGAAATAAGAAAAAGTTTCATTTCCCAGTTTTACTTGGCTCAGGGCAAACTGTTGGGATCATCATGGAGGAATCTATGCCAGTGGGTTTTGCAATCCTGTAAAGAGCAGAAATCCAGAGCCAGACTGCCCAGACTGAAACCCTCGCTCTAACCCCGGGTTATAAGCTGTGTTGCCTGAGCGACACAGTTACTTAATATCTGTTTCAAAACTTCCTCTTCTGTAAACCTTGGAAGATACATTATTTTGAGTCAATTTGTGAAAGAAATCATTTTTTTGAAAAGATGACATACTTCCCTTTTACTCTGTGGGTGTATGTTGTGATTTGTTTTCTATTAATATTAATAATAATATTAGTGTTCTGCTCAGGCACCCTATTTGTGCACACAGCCTTTTTCCTACGCAGTGTCTGCTTTGGCCCAACAATGCAAGAATTTTTTTTTCAGGGGCAGATTTGAATTGTGAAAACTAGTCAAACCAAAAAGCTCTACTTGGTTATCAAAATCTTTCCTCCCATCATCTGTTTTAACTTAGTACCTTTTTAATACATCCTGAAGATCACTCAGCTTCAGCAATAGCCACTGCTTGTGAAATGCTACAGTAGTGGAGTAGTAAACTTGTTAAAAATAAATACTTCAAGAAACCACTTTGAAGATTCAAGGAAACCACATGTCTTAGTCTGCTCAGGCTGCATAACAAAATACCATAGACTGGGGACTTAAACAACAGGCATTAGTTTTCTCATAGTTATGGAGGCACGAAGGCACAGATCAAGGTCCAGCAGGGTCAGTTTCTGGAGAGGGTTTGCTTCTTGGGGTGCAGACAGTCATCTTCTCACATAGAGAGGAGGGAGAGACATTTCTTTCTGTTCCTCTTCTTGTAAGGGGACCATCCCTGTATGATTGGGGCCCTACCATTGCATTTATAACCTCACTTAGCCTTAATTACTTCCTAAAGACCCTGTTTGCAAATACAGTTACATTGAGAGTTAAGGCTTCAACGCATGAATTTTGGGAGGACACAGTTTAGGCCTTAGTAAAATGCAGCCTGTAGTCTTTCAGCCTGTCCTTTCTTAACCCACAAAAAGCAGAACTTTGGAATCTTACTTTAGGTTATTTAGATGAGTCAACGAGAAGACTAAAGAGGAGGAAGAGAAAGGAGAGTCTTGTGGAGGCCCTACACTCATAATAACAGTAATGGTAAATATGTATTAAACCGCTATTGTCAGTGCCAGAAACCCTTCTAAATACATCTTACTTAATCCTCAAATTAATCCAGTTACTTTTCCTATGTTGTAGGTAAGAAAACTAGGCATAATGAAAGGTTGAGTAGTTTGTCCAAGGACAACCAGCTAATAGGTGGTAGAGCTGCCATTAGAACTGACCCCAGAGCCTATGCTTCAACCGCTGTATTGTGTACCTATTCCATGCCTGACACATACTTTCATAAAGGCCATCTCATTTAATTCTTCAACTAACAAGATAGATTTTATTATCCTTCTCTTGTTTTACACAAAGAAACAGAAGCTCAGAGAGACTAAGCGACTCCTCTGAGGTCACACACGTACTAAGTGGCAGTGCTAGGATTCAAAAACAGAAAGGAACAAGGAATTGATGCCTGACTTTCTGTGGGAAGTAGGTGACCACTTTGTTACTGTATTAAAGGGCCAGTGTGTACTTAAGAGTACATTTAGTTGACACTGTGTGGTCAGTTCTCTCTTCCATTGTTCTGAATTTCATTGCTCAATTTCGGAGAAACATTTAGGCAGAACAGCTCACCTAAGTAAACACTGTATCTAGTCCCTTAAAGAGGGGGAAAATTTCAGTTCTCAATAAAAGAAGGCATAGTCTCAGTCATTAGACAACTAAATGGATGTTTCTGACAACTATACCCAGTTCCTTAATATTATCTATGGGCTCTGCTAATTGAATGAGTCATATAATATTAAAATGCATGTTGTTAACAGATACATATTAAATGCCTGGCATGGGCAAGACTCTATGCTATATGTTGAAGAAAGAGACAGGTCAGGGTATAGAAACTGGACAGTAGGTGTTGGTGTGACATTCACCACGGCTGCATTTGTGGAAAGCTGTTTCTGTTTCACTGTGCATCTGTGAAAATTCAGGCCTAGGAGGGAGATTAGAGGCCCTCTCCACATGCTTAGGAACTGAATGTCATTGGAAAATGCAGCCTATAGATTCAGTATTCATTTGTTGCTTTTGTGCTTCTTGAAACAAGAATAGTCCATAGAATTATTTAATTTATATTTCAAAACAAAATAAAAAACACACCCATATTTCTGTATGCATAGATAATTTCTAAAAGGATATATATCAGACTTCTTAATAGTAGCTGCTACTTAATTGGAACAGGGAAGAGGGATACTTTTCACTTTTTAATTCCACAGAATTCTATGCAATTTGATTTTCTTTTTAGGAAGTCTATATTGCTTTTTAAATTGTATATATGTTTTTAAAAGACTACCCCACATATCTTATAAGTATTCTTCCCTCTCTACTCAGCTTCTATCTGTGCAAGTGAACGCTAAATGAGAAATAATTCTGTGTACATTTTGAGGACATTTGGTTTGATAAATTCAAAACATGAGTAGAGTTCCGTGAAAAGGAAATAATGCTTTGAGCCTTTTTATAAACACCATAGTCTTCTCAGGGGCCTCGTTCTGGAGGAATAGTGGGAACAAGGTCGGAAACATTGCTCTAGTGTGCTCTAACCAGAAATGGTAGGAATCCAAGAGAGGCTGGATTAGGATGGAATAAAGTAAAGCAGATCCCCCCAGTTACAACCCATGCCCATTAAAGTGCTTGGGTCCCAGTGACCTATTGTTTGGCAAAACTTGGAAAGTCTCAAAAGCTGTTCATGGTCTGATCCCTGTCTCCCTGCACAGCCTCACCATCCAGCACCTGCTTATACCCACATTCCCTCAACAAAAATAGGTGGGACTGCCCCATACCCCTATCTGTGTCTATTCCCCATCTCCAGTCTTGTAATTAAGCTGGGTCTCAAATGCACCATGCTTCCTTACATGGCCATACCTTTGCATGCTCTAGTTCCTCCCTTCAGCATGCTGCTTCACTTTCCAGCACTCCTTACCTTGCCTCTCTAGCAAACTCCTATTCATCTTCAAACCTCAGCTCCAGGATTATCTCAGATTCTGTGGCATCATCCCTAAATCACCAGATTTTCTTGGGCACCTTTGTTATGTTTTCATTGTCCCATTATATCCTAGCATACCCACTAATTTTTTACTCTTCTCCATAAGCCTCTCTGTATCTTTCATTCCTGTATCCCCAACCTCTATCATTATCCTTGATATATAGTAAGTTGGTCAATACATGTTTGTTGAATAAATGAATGACTCCACTTACACCACAAGCTTTCTCTTGTGGCCAGCATACAAACGTGTGGTCTCAAAGAACGTGGAAGAATGATGCCTGTGCATCCCAACCTACGTTCTTCATTTACTTTTTTTTCTTCGTTTGCTTCACTTTTTCTTCATTTACTGAGAAATGATGATTACCCAGAAAAGTTTCTGAGACTTAAGTGAAGTTGTTTTCACTTTCTTAAAATGTGCATCTCTGACATGCATAGTGACTTTTAGCCTTCTGGAAGGTTCTAAATGAGTAGTTTGGTTTGGAAGGAGTTTTCTACATCTCTTTATTTTGCCATTCTATGGATTTGGCTCCATTGTCCTAAGGTTTCAGCATAATAAAAAGTCTCATTTCTCCCAGTGTTGTCTCAACATCAGTTTGGCATTAACAAGCTCAGAACTTCACAAACTGATTTTAGCTGAACAAGGAAATAGAATCCAATACTAACTAGGAAACATGAATGAGCCTGGCTTGCTAGCCATTCCTGGAAGGCTTTGTGTTTTCCAATAATTCATGCAAATCGTACAATGAAAGAGAAGCCATAAAGCAGAGTCTGGGACTCTTGGGGTCAGTTTAGCAATTAAATGCTCTATCTTGAGACCCAGTAAGAGCCTTCTCCCTACAAAAACCAAAAAAGACTATATGCTGGCCGCCAGAGTGGATCTGACCAAGCACCCTCTCACTGTAAGAGATTAAAATAAAGCCTCCTGGAGTCCTTTTCTCCAAATACACAAAGGAGTGACTGGGCCAAGGCTCAAGGGCACAATTCCAGTCCTAGTTGGCAAGAAGAAGGCAGGGCTCTCCTCCCCCCAAATGCACAAAGGACAAGAATGATTCCTAGAAAAGAAATCAGGGAAGGAGACTGAAGTGGACCTAGCTGACTCGGAGCTGTGATGTGAAAACTGAAAGCTGCTGTGCTGCTGCCTTAACGGCAGATGATTCTGAGAACTGAAGTGAGGATGGGCCTTTAAGTAACATGACTGGGGAGGCAGAACAAAAGAAGTAAAGTGGGATCAGGGAAGGGTGGTCTTAATAAAGCACGCATTTATGCCTTATACTACTCCTTGGAAGGGGTTGCAAATACACCGCAAAAATAGGATTCAGGATAACTCTGTGTTGTGATATTCATTACAGCACTTATTTATAATAGCAAAAAATTTGTAATGTAGCTAAAATGTAGCAGTAAGCAACTGATTATGTATCATGGTCCAGAACATTAAACCACAATTCTAAGTTTTCTATGCACATTTAATAACCCAGAAAGGTGGTCAGAATATAATGAGTTTTAAAAGGCAGTATAGTTCAGACTCTTGAACAGCATGGGAGTTAGGGGGACTGACCCTCTGCATAGTCAAAAGTCCACATATAACTTTTGACTCCCCAAAAACTTAACTACTAATGTAGCCTATTGCTGACTAAAAAAACCTTACCAATAACATGAACAGACAACTAACATGTATTTTGTTTGCTATAAGTATTATATGTTTACAATAAAGTAAGCTAGATAACAGAAAATTATGGGTAAAATTGTAACATTTCCAGAATTTCTTGCCTGGCTTTAGTGTATTTGCATATCCTCAGGGGTGGAGAGTTCATCTCCATATCAATGGATAATTATCTAGGCAACCGAGGGCATGTCTGAACCTGAGAGGTTAAAGAGAGGGGGCTGGCTTGCTTGCTGGCTTGCTTCTATGGAGCAGAGGAGAAAGGTGACCCTGGACTGCAGTTTGTAGGTGAGGGGGAGGGCTGATTTTGATTCTGCTGGAGCAGGAAAGAGAAGGCCCAGGACTGCAGTTTGTAAACAATAAATAGATTTTAAACTTTATTTCTCCCTTTGACTGATTTTGGTTTTTAGAGGTATTTTGCCCCGGGATTTCCTCTCCCCAGACTTACAAAATATTTTTTTTTAATTGTTTTAAATCTCCAAAAAATTTTCCAATAGATTATTTTTTTTAATTCCATATAAAAGTGGACTCACACATTTCAAACCCATGTTGTTCAGGGGTCAACTATATATACTTTCTTCTTTACACGTTTCTGTATTTTCTATAGTTTTGATAATGAGCATATATTAGTCTCATTAGATTTATTTTTAAATACATTACCTTAAAATATTTTAATTATTCAGAAGAAAATACATTATTTCAGTTTTTATGTTTAAAAAAATGTTTATGACTTTATAGAGCAGTTTTAGACTCACAACAAAATTGAGAGGAAGGAATAGAGATTTCCCATATACTATCTGATCCATAGCCTACCCCGTTATCAACATCCCCCACCAGAGTGGTACATTTTTTAGAATTGATGAACCTACTTTGACACATAATCACCCAAAGTCTATAGGTTACATTGGGTTCACTCTTGGTGTTGGACGTTTTATGGGTTTGGATAAATGTACAATGACATGTATCCATCACTGGGATATAATGCAGAATATTCTCACTGCCCTGAAAATCATCTGAGCAAGATGATCAGATTTCCTTTCCATACATACAATGCATGCTTGTAAAAATCACCCAGATGTTCTCACTTAGAAGTAACCATTGTCAGTATTCAGTGCTGATGCCAGGGTTCTTGTTCACGAAGCCGAAGAATGAGCTTAGCAAACACCCAAGGTAGAGAGCAAGGTACAGGCTTTTATTTAGAAATAAAGTGAGAGGACAGAGCTCCCGGCTCACGCCAGGAGGGGACAAGAGAGTCCAATGTGGTGCGTTGTCTAGGGGGTTTTATTGGCAAAATGAAGATTTTTTGAGAACATGAAAAAAAACTTAGGGGTGTGAACCTGCTAAGTGGTGTCTGCACACCCAGAATTAACTTAACACAAGGAATTTCCCGCCCCAATCTTTCTCTGGGATACTGGCGTCTTGGTCTAGGAGCATGTCAAAAGGCGGCCTGCCCAGCCCCCAAGGTGGGCTGAGGTATTGTCTGTTTGCTAAAGAGTAAGTTAAGAATCCTGCTTCCCAAACTTCCTGGGTATTAAAATGCAATCTTATCTTTAAGGTGGAATCTTTGCTGCCTTTTACTATGTTGTTTACAGCTGGGCCTGCGTGCTAAATTAGTTGCCCAGTTTGCAAAACCACCCCATCAGATCTGAAAGAGGAAAGACAGCACATAGGCCTGGGCCTTTTACCATGCTAAAGTCAATCTTACACATGATTACAAGTGATTAGCATAATAAAAACATGTGCTACTCTTCTTTGTCTGGGGAACATTAACTGATGTTACTGACGAATGACCCTAGAGCTTAATGTTTAAAACAGAGTTTTGGTAGGGGGTTTGTAGTCACATTGCTCTGACTGAAAATGTTTTGCCTTACTTTTTTCGGAGGCCCTCCCCCTACTCTGACTACACCCATGGTCCCTGTCTCAGTGCTAGCCTTCTTTCTATGCATATCTACAAACATAATTAAAGATAGATAAATACACACTTGTAATTATAAGAAAGTGGAAATAATTCCATAGATGCTATAGTTTTCATAAACAAATAACACTGAATGTTACTTCAAAAGACATGGAAGTAAAACTAAAGAACTTTAAGATACGTTTCAGATAAATGTGTCCATCTGATTCAGTTAAAGTGGATTAACTCCTAAAAATATATATTCAAAATTAAGAGAAGATAGCAAAATGTTTTGAGATTGCAGTTAGAGAGGTTTTGTTGGTGGTGGTGGTGGTGTTCTCAAATTATCTACTTCTGCTAATGCCTGGAGGAAGTAAGCGTACTTGATTGATAGTTTCCTGGAAACCCTTCTCCCCAAATCCACATTATATTACTTTTACTTTGTCAAGGTTTATGACACAATTCTTTTCAAAAATCATGATTCCCACAGTCATTTAATCTTAATCCTGTGTTAGTCCAATCAGTCTGTTTTACCATTGTTTGTCTGATCCTCACTTCATTGTTATTTGATTCATTCCTTTACCTGACATACTGTAATCAACCAGTGCATTTTTGAAGGGCAGCACAGACATGCTGTATTTTAGTATGTTTAAGAATATCTATTTGTTGTCTTTATACTTAAAGGACACCTTAGGTGGCTACAGAATTTTCAGGTTATACTTCCTTTTCCTCTGTAGACATTGTTTCACTGTCTTCTGGTAATAAGTGTTGTTGTGAAAATGTCTGATACCAACCTGATTTTTTTTCCCCTTGTAGGAAATTTTTTCTACCTGTATACCAAGTGATTTTCTTTATCCTTGAAATGCCAGAACTTCACCATGTTATGGTGTTGATTGTTCTAAATCAGTTTTCCTAGGATGTGGTAGGTCTGTAGGATACATCTAGGATATGAAATCTGTAGATTTGATCATATCTTTCTGTATCATTTGCTTTTTCCCTTTCTTCAGAAACACTAATTATATATATGTTGGCTTTTGTCTTCCATAACTATTACCTTTTCTATGACTTGTATATCAATATTCTTTTCAATTTTGAAATTTGTTCAAAATTTCCATCATGTCATAGCTGTATATTTTTATCTTTGCCTATATGCCAAGATTCACTAACTTGCATTTTTGTTATACAAAAAGCTCTTCTTGAAACCCTTAAATCTCTTCCTTAAGCCCCTTTTCCCCTCTCCCTCCCCCCCCCCACCCCATCTCTAGTATCAGGCTACTGGTAATTCCTTGACACCCTGAAAGATATTTTGAGATTATATAGGGTTTTCATTCAATTCTTTTCTCCTCCCTTCTTTCTTTCTATTGTTTTTGAAGATGCCATGCATAGAGGATGTCCCTGTTGGTTCTTTTTGGGTTGTTTATCATGTTTGAGTCAGACCGGCTACCTTCTGAAGAATAGTTTTGGAGGAGCAGAGGATACAGGTATCGAGCTGGGACCCTCTGAAACTTCTGTTGAATCTTATTGTCTCAACATCAACTCTTCAAACCTCCTCTTCCCTTTACTGTGGAGGCATCTATATTTTTGGTATATTCTCATATTCACCTCTTGTTACCTTTCTGAGGGAAGGAGGCCTCAGATGTAAACACTAGAAATAGCTTATCAACATGATTCTCCCTCAAAGCATGTTTCTCCATGACCATTGTTGTCTCTAGTTCTCATGATGCTAATCAGAGATCATTGGATGCCTCTAAGGATGGTGAAAATTGATTTTGATGGACTTTCAAATCGTATTGAAAGGCCAGTGTACAACATGCTGGGTGGCTATGCTCCCTATTTCTGGGGCAGATTTCACAATATGAGGCATATATTTCATGTTTTTTGGTTTCTGATAATGGTGGCTTTCTTGGTTCATCAAAGTTGATGCCATATAACTTTTATTTCTCGTGTTGTTTGCAATGGAATTTGAGGGAAGAGAGTAAAGTGAAAATGTCACTAACACTGTGACTAAAAACCCGTATTTCCATTTTAGAGAGATTACTACTGGCAGTTGAAAGAAGGGTGGATGTGAGGAAATTAAGACCAGAAAAAAGAAAATGAGGAAAGTACAGTATGATGGATGGTCCTGGAGTCATGAAATACGAGTTCAGATTGTAGCTCTGCTATAAACCAGCTGTATGTCCTTTGGCAAAATAATTTCCCCTTTCTGGGCTTTTCATTTCTTATATATAAAATAACTGAATGAGATGGTGATTTTACCAAAAGCTCTTGAGACTAGATCTTCCTTAGAAGCAGAGCAGGATATGTTTAGATGTGGTTGTCATCTATGAATGGAAGTTCGTGTGCTCAACTCAACAGTATACTTATCTTTTTAAGTGCTTTCCAAAATTCTACTAAGGACTTTTACATTTAATGACATATCCATTGTGACAAGCTAGAGCCCTCTCATCAGAAAGCCAAAGAGGAACATAAAGAAACTCAAAAGTAGGTCTTTTTTTATTAACCAAAAGAAGTTTAACCAGGTCATCATTAACTCTACGGCCATAGTTCATTTGAACTAATATAACAAAAATACCATAAACTGGGAGGCTTAAAACAGTAGGCATTTATTTCTGACAGTTCTAGAAGCTGGAAAGTTCAAGATCAGGGCACCAGCAGATATGGTGTCTGGTGAGAGCCCACTTCCTGGTTCACAGATGGCGTCTTCTCACTGTGTCCTCATATAGCAGATTGTGCAGTATCTTTTATAAGGGCACTAACCCATTTATGAGGGCTCCACCCTCATGACCTAATCACCTCCCAAAGGCCCTATGTCCAAATACCATCACATTGGGAGAATAGGTTTCAACATACAAATTTTGAGAGGACAAAAATATTCAGTATATAGTATCTACAAAAATTGTACTAGGAACCAAAAAATTTGTATATGAGGCAATTAATTATCTGAAATGCAAGTTTTACAGACAACCTGTATTAATATCCAGAAGGAAGGTTATTAGATCAGTCTTCCAGATTATTTCTCCAAAACGGCAAGTTCCAGGAAATAATTCTTAGTCTAATAATTTGTAGGATGTTCTAGACAGTCCTTGGGATAAGAAAAATTGCAGCTACCTTCGTGTGTTTACAATTTAAGATGATATGGTTCAACATCTGTTAGTTTGGTAAATCGTCATGTTAGATAGACCTAGTTCCTTAAGACTGAGTTAGACACTGCTTAACTGGCCAATTTCTGTAGTTGAGGGTTTCTAGTCTTCACTATTTTTTGGATTCTCTTTTTCTTTCTTTCTTATTTTTTTTTATTAAGGTATCATTGATATACAATCTTATGAAGGTTTCACATGAGCAACATTGTGGTTACTACACTCCCCCCTATTATCAAATCCCCACCACATATCCCATTGCAGTCACTGTCCATCAGCATAGTAAGATGCTATAGAATCACTATTTGTCTTCTCGGTGCTATACTGCCTTCCCTGTGCCCACCCCCCATATTATGTGTGCTAATCATAATACCCCTTAATCCCCTTCTCCCTCCCATCCCGTACACCCTCCTCAACCCCTTTCCCTTTGGTAACCGCTAGTCCATTCTTGAGTTCTGTGAGTCTGATGTTATTTTGTTCCTTCAGTTTTGCTGCATTGTTATACTCCACAAATGAGGGAAATCATTTGGTAATTGTCTTTCTCCGCCTGGCTTATTTCACTGAGCATAATATCCTCTAGTTCCATCCATGTTGTTGCAAATGGTAGGATTTGTTTTCTTCTTATGGCTGAATAATATTCCATTGTGTATATGTACCATATATTCTTTATCTATTCATCTACTGATGGACACTTAGGTTGCTTCCATGTCTTGGCTATTATAAAAAGTGCTGCAATAAACATAGGGGTGCATATGTCTTTTTGAATCTGAGATCTTGTTTTCTTTGGGTAAATTCCTAGGAGTGGAATTCCCGGGTCAAATGGTATTTCTATTTTTTTTGTGGGGGGGAACCTCCATATTGCTTTCCACAATAGTTGAACTAATTTACATTCCCACCACAGTGTATGAGGGTTCCCCTTTCTCCACATCCTTGCCAGCATTTGTTGTTGCTTGTCTTTTGGATGTTGGCCATCCTAACTGGTGTGAGGTGATATCTCATTATGGTTTTGATTCTTTCTTATTTTTTAAATAAGACATGCTTTCTTTATATATACAGTCATTTGATTTCAACAATGGTGACATGACAATGCAGTGCAGAGAATACTCTTTTCAATAAATGGTACTAGGACTGCTAAATATTCACATGTAAGGGAACAAAGTAAGACCTAACTATAAGAGCTAAAACTATAAAACTCCTAAGAGAAAATATAGGAATAAATCTTTATATGCATAGTTTAGGCAAAGCCTTCTTAGATATGACACCACAAGCATAAGCAACAAAAGGAAAAATAGACAAATTGGCCTTCATCAAAATTAAAAACTTCTATGCATCAAACACCATCAAGAAAATGAATCAAGAACACTATCAAGAGAATGAAAATACAGCTTAGAGGAGAAAATATTTACAAATCATATATCTGATAAGGGATTCATAGCCAGATATCGAAATATAGGTAGATACAGTATAGATATATAATATATGTATAATGTATTTCACTTAATATATATATAATTTAAAATAATAGGCAAAGAACTCCTACAACCCAACAACAAACAACCCACTTAGAAAATGGGCAAAGGACTTAAATAGATGTTTCTCCAAAGAAGATATACAAATGGCCAACAAGCACAAGAGAAGATGTTCAACATCATTCATCACTACAGGAATGGAAATCAAAAACACTGTGAGATAGCATGTCATACCCATTAAGTTAACCATAATTTAAAAAAAGAAAAAGAAAAAAAAACAAATGTAGAAAAGGATGTGGAGAAATTGGTGGTAGGAATTATACATTGCTGGTAGGAATATAAAATAGTGTTGTCACTATGGAAAACAGTTTGGCAGTTCCTCAAAAAAATTAAACATAGAAATAGCATTACCCATTGCTGGTGGGAATGCAAATTAGTTCAACCATTGTGGAAAGCAGTATGGAGGTTCCTCAAAAAACTCAAAATAGAAATACCATTTGACCCAGGAATCCCACTCCTAGGAATTTACCCCAAGAATGCAGAAGCCCAGTTTGAGAAAGACACATGCACCCCTATGTTTATTGCAGCACTATTTACAATAGCCAAGAAATGGAAGCAACCTAAGTGCCCATCAGTAGATGAATGGATTAAGAAGATGTGGTACATATACACAATGGAATATTACGCAGCAATAAGAAAGAAACAAATCCTACCATTTGCAACAACATGGATGGAGTTAGAGGGTATTATGCTCAGTGAAATAAGCCAGGCCGAAAAAGACAAGTACCAAATGATCTCACTCATATGTGGATTAGAAGAAAAAAAAAATAAAAAAATAAAAAAATAAAAAAATGAAGGAACAAAACAGCAGCAGACTCACAGAACCCACGAATGGACTAACAGTTACCAAAGGGAAAGGGACTGGGGAGAGGGATGGGAAGGGAGGGATAAGAGGGTAAAAGGGGCATTACGATTGGCAGACATAGGGTGGGGGGGCACGGGGGGTACTGTACAGCTCAGAGAAGACAAGTAGCGATTCTCATCTCACTACGCTGATGGACAGTGACTGTGGTGGGGTTGGTGGGGGGGACCTGGTGATGGGGGGAGTTCAATCATCACGGTATTGCCCATGTAATTGTAGGTCAATGATACTAAAATAAAATAAATTATTAAAAAAAAAAAAAAAAGAAATAGCATTACCCAGCAATTCTGCTCCTATGGAAATGCCTAAAAGAATTGAAAACAGACATTCAAACAAAAACTTGTACATGAATGTTCACGGCAGCACTACTCACAATAGCCGAAAGGTAGAAACAATCCAAATGTCCACCAGCTGTTAGATAAACAAAATGTGGTAAATCCATACAACAGAATATTATTCAGCCATAAAAATGAATGGAGTACTTATACATTCTATAGCATGAATGGATGAACCTAAAAAATATGCTAAAATAAGTGAAAAGAGCCAGATACAAAAAGTCACATATTGTATGATTCCGTTCATCCAAAATGTCCAGCATTGGCAAATTCATAGAGTCAGAAAGCAGATTCATGGAGACAGAAGGGCTCGTAGAAGAGGGCAATGGGGAGTGACTCATATTGGGGCGTATTTTTAAGGTGACGAAAATGTTCTAAAATTTGTTGCTGTGATGGTTGCACAACTCTGCAAATATACTAAAAACTGAATTGTATACTTTAAATGAGTAAACTGTGTAGCATGTGAATTGCATCTCAAAAATATATAAGTGAAAAGTGAATGTCTGCTTTCATTCTTCCCCCATCCACTTCTCTCCTCAAAGAAAACTATTAACTATTTGATATGTCAACCTCACCTTCAATGCTTTACAAATATGTATTTACATACAAACACAAATATAGTTTTTCTTTTAATACTGCATACTTGTTATTCCCACTCCTCTGACACCAAATGCTAAGGTGTATTTTTTCCCTACATGTATATATAACAGTAACAATATTATACACAACAGTAATAGTGGTATAGCTCCATTCGGGTTCTCGGACCCGATTCCAATCTGTGTAAATATGTGGGAGCGGGTCTTCCCACACATAACACCAAGCAATTCTCTTAACACCGGCAGAGCGTACAGGAACCCAAACAATTCTGATGCTATCTGCCTGGTGATAGCACCAGACTCCCCAGGTTAAGGGCTCCATCCTACAGGACTGCCCTCCACCCCCTCTCCAGACGCTGATCTCAAGCCCCAGGGAGTTCCCATGCTTCTGACCTACTGGCTACAGATTGGGGGTTCCAGCTACCTCCCCCTAAGTTTCAACTAATTTGCTAGAGCGCCTCACAGAACTCAGGACACTTACATTTACCAGTTTAATAAAGGACACCATAAAGTATACAAGTTAACAGCCACATGCAGAGAGACATAAGGCAAGGTCCCCTATAAAGGAGCTTCTGTCCTCATGAAGCTTGTCTGGCTCAGTGGCATGTGGAAGCATTCTAGTTCCCCAAGCTTAGAAGCTCTCCAACCAAAAAGCAGGATCCAACCGAGCAGAGCAGAGAGAACGAGCTTTGCCCAGGGGATTTTGTGAGGGCTTCACTGAATAGTCATGACTGACTAAATTACTGGCCATTGGCTGATTCAGCCTCTAGCCCCTGCCCTTCGATGTGATCCCAAAGTCTCTCATTAACTTGACAAAATACCCATTTCACCTTTAAGACTCCAGTATTTTCAGGAACCATGGATGAAGACCAAATATACATGGGAAATACATATTTAATCATGTGGAAGCATCATTAACCGTCATGAAGTGAGTAAATCCCTTCTGCCCCACTCTGGAGTAATACACAGAGTAAGAAGCTGTTCAGTCATATATCCATGCCTGCCCTTTGGGCTTCTGCTTCCTGAGATGTTCATTTGAGAGCTCGTTGTAAAACCACTCTTTATTTTTCTGCCAATGGTGTGTTAATAATGCACAAGACAGATGGGCTCCTCTGAAAGATAACACCGACCTCTTTGAGTTGGCTCACGTGGAACACCCTCAAAAGGAGCTTTGTGTACGTCACATACCCTCCTTTTTTTATTTATTTACTTATTTACTTATTTGTTTTTATTTATAATTTATTTTGGTATCATTAATCTACAATTACATGTGCAATATTATGGTGATTAAACTACCCCCTTCATCAGGTCCCCCCACCAACCCCATTACAGTCATTGTCCATCAGTGTAGTGAGATGCTATAGAGTCACTACTTGACTTCTCTGAGTTGTACAGCCCTCCCCATGCCCCGCAACATTACATCTGCTAATCGTAATGCCCCTTTTTCCCCCTTATCCCTCCCTTCCCACCCATCCTCCCCAGTCCCTTTCCCTTTGGTAACTGTTAGTCCATTCTTGGGTCCTGTGAGTCTGCGGCTGTTTTGTTCTTTCAGTTTTTTTCTTTGTTCTTATGCTCCACATATGAGTGAAATCATTTGATACTTGTCTTTTTGGGCTTGGCTTATTTCACTGAGCATAATACCCTCTAGCTCCATCCATGTTGTTGTAAATGGTAGGATTTGTTTTCTTCTTATGGCTGAATAATATTCCATTGTGTATATGTACCACCTCTTCTTTATCCATTCATCTACTGATGGACACTTAGGTTGCGTCCATTTCTTGGCTATTGTAAATAGTGCTACGATAAACATAGGGGTGCATATGTCTTTTTCAAACTGAGCTGCTGCATTCTTAGGGTAAATTCGTAGGAGTGGAATTCCTGGGTCAAATGGTATTTCTATTTTGAGTTTTTTGAGGAACCTCCATACTGCTTTCCACAATGGTTGAACTAATTTGCATTCCCACCAGCAGTGTAGGAGGGTTCCCTTTTCTCCACATCCTCGCCAACATTTGTTGTTTGTGTTTTGGATGTTGGCCATCCTTACTGGTGTGAAGTGATGTCACATTGTGGTTTTAATCTGCATTTCTCTGATGCTTAGCGATGTGGAGCATCTTTTCATGTGCCTGTTGGCCATCTGAATTTCTTCTTTAGGAAGGTTGTATTTTTCTAAGAAGTTGTCCATTTATTCTAGGTTTTCCAGCTTGTTAGCATATAGATTTTCATACTATTCTCTTATAATTCTTTGTATTTCTATGAGGTCCGTTGTGATTTTTCCTTTCTCATTTCTGATTCTGTTTATGTGTGTAGGTTCTCTTTCTCTTAATAAGTCTGGCTAGGGGTTTATCTATTTTGTTTATTTTTTCAAAGAGCCAGCTGTTGGTTTCACTGATTTTTTTCTATTGTTTTATTCTTCTCAACTTTATTTATTTCTTCTCTAATGTTTATTATGTCCCTCCTTCTCGTGACTTTGGGCCTCATTTGTTCTTCTCTTTCCAATATCAATAATTGTGTCTTTAGACTGTTCATTTGGGATTGTTCTTCCTTCTTTAAATAGGCCTGGATTGCAATATATTTTCCTCTTAGAACTGCCTTTGCTGCATCCCACAGAAGTTGCGGCTTTGTGTTGTTGTTGTGATTTGTCTCCATATATTGTTTGATCTCTGTTTTAATTTGGTCGTTGATCCATTGATTACTTAGGAGCATGTTGTTAAGTCTCCATGTATTTTTTGTTTTCTTTGTACAATTAATTTCTAGTTTTATACCTTTGTGATCTGACAAGTTGGTTGGTAGAATTTCAGTGTTTTTGAATTTACTGGGGTTCTTTTTGTGGCCTAGTATGTGGTCTATTCTTGAAAATGTTCCATGTGCACTTGAGAAGAATGTGTATCCTGCTGCTTTTGGGTGCAGAGTTCTGTAGATATCTGTTAGGTCCATCTGTTCTAGTATGTTCTTCAGTGCCTCTGTGTCTTTACTTATTCTCTGTCTACAGAGTGCAAGAAGGAGGTAGAAAGAATCCATGTTGTTCTTTACAACTTTAGAAAAGCCCAAGTTTTAAGAAAGACATGACACAGTAGAATGCGGAATTAGAGAAGATAACTGGTCTGGGTTTTATTTTATCAGATAGTTAATACTATTATGGAAAATGCATATTTCTGTATAGTTTAAAACCCTTAGCTAGACAGCTTGAAAATGGAACCATTTTTCCTCCCAAACATACTAAGTCAGTGTTGGTTTGAAAAAAGAGCCCTAGGGTAGATTCTTTCTAGGGTCAACAGAAAATGCAGCTTCTGCAGATTCCCTGAGGTTTATATTTAGCAGGAAGCTGAACATGTTGTCCAAGCTGGTGAGAGAACGGAGCCCCATTATGGACCCAGCAAGGAGCCATAGTAAATAATGCCTACTTCAAAAGATACTTGTGAGGAGCAAATCTCTCATTCAAGACTTACCTCTTAGAAGAAATGTTAATCTATATTAAGCAACTGAACAGTGACAGTGTAAAACTTAAACGTCACTGATTATACAGAAGCTCTTTTTTTTAATAACTTTTTTTATTAAGGTATCATTGATACACACTCTTATGAAGGTTTCACAAGAAAAACAATGTGGTTACTACATTCACTCTTATTATCAAGTCCCCCCCATACCCCATGGTAGTCACTGTCCATCAGTGTAGTAAGATGCCACAGAGTCACCACTTGTCTTCCCTGTGCTACACTGTCTTCCCTGTGACCCCACACACACCATGTGCACCAATCACGATACACCTCAATCCTCTTCTCTCTCCCTCCCCACCCCTCCCCTTTGGTAACCACTGGTCCCTTCTTGGAGTCTATACAGAAGCTCTTCCTATAGAACTATTACAGAGTTAGTGGTTATTATTAATACTGTTGAATTAGAATAAGAATCACTCAAGTTCCATCAGAATCCATAGATCAGGTTTAAAGCCTCGTCTCATTGTTCACCTGCAGATCTGTCAGGGGAGCTTCAGGACTCCCTCACCAACCACAGCTTCAGGGTTGTTCTTGACGCTTCCTTCAGGGACCCTCAGCAGTTCGGTTGCTCTTGGTCAGCCATTTAACCGACCACAAGCTCCGTACTGCCCTCCTCAAAGCTGCCAGAAATTCTTCACAGGGAGGGGAAACATTCTGCATATGCCTCATCAGTGACTTGGATGGCCATCAGGACATTGCTCATGAAAACAGCTTTTACAAACTGTCAAGCCCTGTGCTCAGCAACTAGCAACTAGCCTAGTCCTTGGCGTGCTGGTGGTGTTTGGAAATGTTTATGTGCTGTCCAGAGCCAGTCAGACAGGCAGTCTCCAGCTGATGCCCCTCGGCCTCCTCTCCCAGCTGCCTTGTGCTAGCCCTTTCTTCAATGTCGTCTCTTCAGCCTGCTTCTAGGCAGTCTTCGATCTCACATCCGTGTTGCTTGCAGCCCATCTTCCCTGAAGTCGCTGTGGCTGGCACCCAGGGTCCTCTTAGCCTTCCTCCCTGACTTCTGCTCAGCCTGCTAGTCATGTAGAGCCTCATCCTGCCTCATGTCTAATATTTACCTCCATCCTTTTATTCCCACCAGTAAGTTCAGGCATCATCTCCTATCTGGACTTCTGCAGACACTTTTCTCTCATTTAGCCTAACCTAAAAGATGCCTCCCTGAAACATACTTTAAGTCCTTAAAAATCTTTAAAGGCTGTTGTTGTGTCTACCAATGGTATGATTGCTTTAGGGGTGTGTTCAAGGCCCACCGTGACCTGGCTGTGAGAGGCATGTGGCCTTCACGGCTTGTGATCTGATCACACAGAGCTGTGTGCTGTTGATGAGCATCTTCTACGCCGTGGCTCGTTTCATTCCTCGGCACTGAATTATCATTCAACCAAGAATCAGCTCAATAACGAACATCAGTGGACACTTAACCACCTACCAAGCTCTGTTCTAAGTGTTTTTCAAATATTGTCTCATTTAATCCTCACAGCAACCTGATGAGGTAGGAGCAGTTGACTCAGTGAAAGCCAATAACTCTTTGCTCCCTGCTTGGTGTGTCCCTCTTCTGCAGTCACAGGTCGCCCTGTGCTTTGACCTATGTCTCCTTTTGTCCCATCTGTTACTGTGCCCACCTTGAGTCACTTTATTTTCTACCAGCTCAACTGAATTCTTTCCTTCAATCTTCAAACTTTGTCAAGATTGTACAAAAATCCTTCCTCAGATTGCCATCAATTTAGGCTTCCATTCTCTCTTTCACTTTCTTACCTCTCACACTGATTGGTGCTGCTTTCTCACCACCCCTGGCCTCTGTCCTTATAGCTCAGCTTCTGCCCACCTGCTTCACTAACACTGCTTTCAGAGGCTACTGATGAATTCTCAAGGCCTCAGAGCCAATGGCCTTTTCTTAGGACTCATCTTCCTCAACCTCTTGGCAGCGTTGGTCCTGTTGCCTGCTCTGCTCTCTCCTTTGCTCTCTCCCTCAACTTCTGTTCTGTGCTGTCTTCCACTCCATCCTTCCCTCAACTCCCTCCCCACACCCCAGTCCCCTGATAGTTTCTCCATGGCCACAACTTCTTGAGAATCTTTTTTAATGTACTGTTTTAATTTTGATCATCTTAAAACAAACCAAAAAAAGGAAGCACCATTTGGATGATTTCTTTAAAGCTGAGTACCAGCAGTTTCAGTGCCCATTCTGGCACTTTAGATTGTTACACCAAGTAATCACTAAAATAAAGTGACAGTATTTGACATTAAAGAATCTCAATGTTTCTAAAACTGGAGTCCCTTGTGTCTGAAACCAGAGCGTCTCTGATGTGATTTTCTTCCTTGCTTGTACCACCACATTAGCCACTCACACTGGCAGGGGCTTCTTTAGCCAGAGCTGTTGGCTTTGCTCCTTCCATTCCCACAGCCACTCACTTTGGACAGGACTATTGCAGTTGCCTAACCATTCCCCTCTCCCCCGATTTATTCTTCAGACTGTTTCCAGCTTAATTTCCTAAGGCGTACCTGATCTGGCCGCTCCCCTGTTGAAACCTCCCCCTAAGTCCTCACTGTGCACCTGCCTGCCATTAGGTGACAGGTGCCCTGTGCCCCAGCTTACGTGAGCTTCCTGTTCTCAGATCACAGCGGTGCGTTCACCCCTGCATGTTAACTCTGGCTGACTCCTGTGTCTGGAGCTTAGCTCCTGTTGGAAGACCTGTCATCCTAATGCAGCACAGACGCTTCCGCCTTCATGAAACTGCCTTTGACCCTTAGAACCTTATACATCCTTCTCTGAACCCCCACAGCAATTTGACTTTTCTTATAGTACTTCTTTGTCTGGGATTTTGTTATTTGAGCGCTTGTCTGATCCTCCTGCTCCCTGGCAACCCTTATGGCATCTCGTACAGTGCCTTGCAGCTCAGTAGAGACTAAATAATCAGGTACCATTTCCGCCGTGAAAGCTTTCCCAGAGCTCCCCTGTCGCCCTCTTTGGGATTCCAGTGGGTGCTTGTCCTGGGTAAGGTCCGGGGTGGCCCAGAGGGATTCAAGGCCCTCCTCTCTGACTCTGTCTTGTCTTGTCTCTGTGGTATATGACAGCATTTCAGGTGTTTGCCAGAATCAGAGATGAAACCCTTCTCTGAGGTAACTCTAATTTGGGTTCTTTAAAAACAGCAATGAGGCAGAAATTTCAGGCACCAGAAGATCTGGAGACCAGTCAAAAGATGATGCTACTGCCCCTTTCTTCTCTATTCAAAATAATATCACACGGCCTTCTGCTTAGGAGAGTCCTCCTCTGTCTGCATACACCCCAGAATATTTACAAACCCATTCCCACCACTCTCTTTGTCGGCGCTTAGGGAAGGCAGGAGGTGACATTTGGATACAGGCATCTGCCTCTGAAACCACTTTCTGGGGGCTGGAAGGGTCAAGCGGAACTCTGACCTCTCTGAAGTAAGTTCAGTGAACAGGTTCCTTTGTGTTTTTCCAGAAACCACATTAGACAACACACTGGCAATTTGGGGGGAAAGATTTCTCACAAGAACTTTGCAAGCTTTACAGACATTATTTGTGCAAAAATATGAAATGCGTCTTTCTGAGAAAGCTGAACACAGGTGCAGTGGAACTGATTTCAGTATACTATCTAAGAGTCATGATTTGCAAATCCCTTTTATGTCCCGTAGAAAGGAAGAATCCATGTATGGTTAGGTTTGGAGGCTTTAAGCCTGTTGTGGACAAGGGTCTTTTGGGGCGTTTGGTCTTTGCCTGGGCTCCTAAACTGTTTTAGGATGGGGGTGCTTATCAGGTACTTATTAAAAATGAACTGATTTTTATATTCCTCTTTTCTCAGTCCGCTTTTTCTCAGACTTCCTTTCTCCTACTCATTTTCCCCCTGCATTTCTTTTCCTTCCTGTTTATCTTAGGCTACTCATTGGTGATCCCAAGACACTCCCAGAAGTTGCCTGACCCTGCTTTAGAATGTCACATCTGCACCCCTCCTTGGGTGTAGATCTTAGATTCCTTTGCACTCTAGTGTTTCCTATTGCACTTGAGCAGCCGCACTCCAGCTTGACCTCAAGCTGTGGGGCCTCCAGAGGGGCCCGTGGGGCAGCGGTGTCTGCAGTCTGAGGCCCCCTGGGGCACCCAGGTTTTCCCCCAGGTAATCTTCCTTGCTCCTGGCTGGTCTTGGTGTCAGCACTGAACTCAAATGACCCTTGCTCGCTTTGCATGACAGAGGAAGTCCTAGAATTTAGAAAAGTTCCAGAGGTGCGGGGGAGGGGCGGGCTGAACCTTCCAGCCTGCCCTTACAAGCCACAAGACCAAATAAGGGTGTGTGAGCCACCTCCATCTGTATTCAAGTTCAGAGTGCAGTGTGCAAAAGTGGGGCTCGGTTTTCAGAGAGATAAGCTATTACCCAACGTTGGTAGAGTTCCAGCCAGAGAGTCTGTGCAGCCGGCCTTGGCCTGCCTGCAGGGCTGGGTCTCTCCTAGCCTGGAGAGAGGAGGGGAGGGGGATTTCCTTGCCCTCTGACTGCCAGGACTGACAACCCACAGAATATTTTCACAGAGCATTTCCATGACTCCTGATGCGGCGCAGGAGTGCCGACCAGCGTGAGTCATTAGAATGTGCAGAAAAGGCCATAGTTAGAGGATATTCAGCCAGTAGGAAAACAAACATTTTTATGAACTCTCACAGGCAGAGGTCCGGTTTGTTTACTGAACAGTGAGGTCCAGGGCCAGTTTGGGGCATTTTCCAGTAGGATCAATGCTGTGTTTGCTAAATACACCCCTGGGAAGGGGTTGTGAGGCCTGTAGTTACTGGACAATAAGACTGGGGAGAGTTGGCCTCCTCTGTTGTGTTTAATAGCTTCCCAAGTGCTAATCTTACTCTCCTCAGAGGTCTCCAGAGCCCGCCACAGTGCTGGCGTCACCGGGAGGCGCTTCGTGAGAGTCAGCAACCAGATTGATGGCAGTGCCCCAAACAAGCCGTGCGCCCCCCAGCCTGGCGGTCCTCCCCCTCCCCTCCCCCTGCCAGCTCCTCATCCTGCAGCAGGCCGGCCTCACCCCCACTAGGCCTCAGGCTCCTGACTTGTATTCATGTTTGCATCCCTAAACCGTAGCGCCAAGTTTGGTGCCTAGTGGGCGATTAATCCCAGTGGGTTCAGGGTGCAGGATTCCATTCTCTTAGGGCCCTCCCCAGGGTTGCCCAGCTCCCTCCTTCCAGCCATGGCTGTGCAGCAGAGCCAGGCTGGTACAGGCCGCCCTGTCCCCTTGCTCTCCACCCCAGGGTTTCTCTGCCATTGCTCAGTCTCGGGTTTCCCAGTGTGCTCACCGCTGAAGTACTGGAGAGTTCATGCCCTCTGGGGATAAATACTTCCCTCTTTCTCCTCCTGGATAGATGGGCAGTTCTAAGATGCCTTCCATACACCTTTTCAGACCGTCCCGTGGGATCGCTGCCCAGCCAGTGCCCATGAGGCGACCAAGCCAATAAAGCTTCCCTGTGTCGGCCCCCCTCCTCCTCCTCCTGCGCGGCTTCCCAGACTCACTCCCTCACCCTGCTTCCAGGGGCCACTCTCTCCCACAAAGGACTTTGTCCAAGGCTCTGTTTTCTGGGAACCCAGGATAGGATGAGACTTGAACATATTCAGAGCTTTTTATTTAGAAGTTCCTCACAGGTTTATTTTGTTTTCAAAATTAAATTCCTCTAAATACATTTCTGTTCCTCTTTGCTATGCGTCTCATTCTTTTATAGACTGAGAAGTTAGAAGCAAACGAACTTGGGTTTTTTTTCCTGTTTTGCATTAACATTCCTTACCTTGGGTGTATCTATACTTTCTCTGCTTTTACTTTGAACATACCCCAAAACTCTGTTATCTTTAGCATTTTTCATAAGCCACAATTCAGGAAGTTGGAGAAATTGCTCCCTAGTGGCAGAACAACAGAACTGCGGACCTCTTTCCCCTGAAATTGCTGGGAAAGTGATACCAGCCCAGGCCGACTGACTTTCACGCTTCTCTAATTATTGCCTCAAGAATAAATTTTTAGAAAGATAAGATTAATAATAATAATCGCATATGACCGGACTGCTCCCTCGTTGAGCCGTAGCGATTTAAACTCACTGGAACAGAGCCCCATTCCCCGCCCTCCACACAGATATCCTGCTTTAATTCCGCGTTTCTGGGATTCTTTCTGAAAATCAGAAGCATATATGTTGGCCACGTACATCTCTTGCTTTGTAAAAGTACCTGTTTCCTTTAAACAATCTTCAATAGAATTTTCACTGTTTTAAATAGTGCTCGGACTTCTCTGTGACCGACTTGACTCCCAGCTCTCTACTGCTGGCTTCCTGTCGGGAAACACCGCCTGATGCTGGGAGACTGCAGGTCTCCAAATTAGAAAGTCGAGGTACAAGAGGTGACTTGCCAGATCTTTCAAAGCTTCAGTTTTATCATCTGGGGGCTGAGCAGTCTCTCCAGGCTGCAGCTGCCCTAAAACGAGGAGGCAGGTGCAGCCAATCACCCGCTGTCTGGTGCGGTTTGGGTTTTCCTCATCCTCAGCTCTTCCGAGTTCTCTGCTTTTCTTGGGTGAAACCTGGCCAGAAACTTGGTTTCCATTCCCCATGTCACCTATTTCAGCCAGAAAGATTTATTCATCTTTACATCTTAGCAAACTTACCCAGGCACAGCTGCTTCTGAGAGATTTCTGTCCTCTTTCATTCAAGTTGCAATAAAAGCCATGAAGGACCTTGCTAATAACGGAAGTTTCTAGGGACTCTGGGCTCTATAACTTTCTTACTATTCCCTGTAGGCCATACAGCTTTGGATTTGGAAAGTAACAGACCACTGTACAACACCTATCTATTGCTGAAGTAGGTCACATTTGTGTCAGATACGGAGGGCGGTTCCACTCATTGTTTAAATGTAAAGCTGACTACTCACTGAGGCTTTCTGTCTTCCACTTCCCTATTGGCTTTGAATTGCATAATGTGATTTCCAAAAAGGGCTGATAAACAAGATGCAATTGGAGTCTTGACAATATATGTATTCTGTTCTGTTCCCTGCCAGCCAGCCCCTTAGCGCCTGTAAACCCCACATGTCACTCAAGCTTTCTGCCCTAACCATGTCTTTCCAACTGCAAGGGGAAATAAATGAACTGGATTTTTCAGGGAGCTCATTGGCATAGGAAAGTAGTTGAAAAGCACCTGAGATATTTAGGAAGAATAGAGCTCTTGAGATGAGTTACACTTACTAGTCTTTATTTTCACCATAAGATGCACAAATATTTCTCCTTTTTAAAAACATTCCACTCTCAAAAAGAATAAAATACCTAGGAGTAAACCTAACCAAGGAAGTGAAAGACCTATACTCTGAAAACTACAAGACACTCATGAGAGAAATGAAAGAAGATACCAATAAATGGAAACACATCCCATGCTCATGGATAGGAAGAATTAATATTGTCAAATGGTCATCCTGCCTAAAGCAATCTACAGATTCAATGCAATTCCTATGAAAATACCAACAGCATTTTTTAATGAACTAGATCATTCTAAATTTCATATGGAACCACAAAAGACCCCGAATAGCCAAAGCAATCCTGAGAAGGAAGAAGAAAGCTGGCGGGATTATGCTCCCCAACTTGAAGCTTTACTACAAAGCCACAGTAATCAAGACAATTTGGTACTGGCACAAGAACAGACCCATAGACCAATGGAACAGACTAGAGAGCCCTGATATAAAACCCAACCATATATGATCAATTAATATATGATAAAGGAGCCATGGACATACAATGGGGAAATGACAGCCTCTTCAACAGCTGGTGTGGACAAAACTGGACAGCTACATGCAAAAGAATGAAACTGGATTATTGTTTAACCCCATACACAAAAGTAAACTCGAAATGGATCAAGGACCTGAATGTAAGTCATGAAACCATAAAACTCTTAGAAGACAACATAGGCAAAAATCTCCCGAATATAAGCATTAATGACTTCTTTCTGAACACATCTCCTCAAACAAGGGAAACAAAAGCAAAAATGAACTCATGGGACTACATCAAACTAAAAAGTTTCTGTACAGCAAAGGACACCATCAGCAGAACAAAAAGGCATCCAACAGTATGGGAGAATATATTTGTAAATGACATATCCAACAAGGGGTTAACATCCAAAATATATAAAGAACTTACACACCTCTACACCCAAAAAGCAAATAACCCAATTAAAAAATGGGCAGAGGATATGAAGAGACAGTTCTCCAAAGAAGAAATTCAGGTGGCCAACAGACACATGAAAAGATGCTCCACATCACTAATCATCAGGGAAATGCAAATTAAAACCACAGTGAGCTATCACCTCACACCAGTAAGGATGGCCAGCATCCAAAAGACTAAGAACTACAGATGTTGGTGAGGATGCGGAGAAAGAGGGACCCTCCTACACTGCGGGTGGGAATGTAAGCTAGTTCAACCATTGTGGAAAGCAATGTGGAGGTTCCTCAAAAAACTAAAAATAGAAATACCATTTGACCCAGGAATCCCACTCCTTGGAATTTACCCAAAGAATACAACTTCTCAGATTCAAAAAGACATATGCACCCCTATGTTTATTGCAGCACTTTTTACAGTAGACAAGATATGGAAGCAACCTAAGTGTCCATCAATAGATGAATGGAAAAAGAAGAGGTGGTACATATACACAATGGAATACTATTCAGCCATAAGAAAGAAACAAATCCTACCATTTGCAACAACATGGATGGAGCTGGAGGATATTATGCTCAGTGAAATAAGCCAGGCAGAGAAAGACAAGTGCCAAATGATTTCCCTCATTTGTGAAGTATAACAACGAAGCAAAACTGAAGGAACAAAATAGCAGCAGACTCAGAGACTCCAAGAAGGAACTAGTGGTTACTAAGGGGAGGGGTGTGGGAGGGCGGGTGGGGAGGGTGGGAGAAGGGGATTGGGGGTATTTTGTTTAGTACCCATGGTGTGGGGAATCACGGGGAAAACAGTGTAGCACAGAGAAGGCAAACAGTGAATCTGTGTCATCTTACTACACTGATGAACAGTGACTGAATTGGGGTATGGGTGGGGACTTGATAATATGAGTAAATGTAGTAACCACATTGTTTTTTCATGTGAAACCTTCATAAGAGTGTATATCAATAATACCTTAATAAAATAAAATAAAACATTCCGTTCTTGCTGTATTTTTTTGAGTTGACACACTTTCCAGCTATTCTTCGTAGCAGGATTCCTAAGAGAATTCTAGACATGTTCTCTTCACTTCACTTTTGACTCAGAAATTGTTCTTTATTTCATCCCAAGGAAATAGTGGAGAGATGCATACAAGGAGTTATATATCAGGATGCTCAAGTTACAACCTTGTTAACAAAAATAAAAATTGGAAAAACCTAATTCATGAATAAAATGGAGGCTTTAAAAAATGATGGAATGTATATCAGGATTAGGTCATGCAGCAAATAACAGAACACCCACAATAACTGAACAGGAAGAGGTGCACTGGCTGGGCTGGTGTGATGGCTCCACTCCACAAGCCTTTGGGGCCAGAGTGCCTCCTTTTTGTCACTCTGTTGTGTCTGGCTTTCATACCTAACATTACTCATGGACCAAAGTGGACTCTTCAATTCCAGTCAGCATGTACAAACTCCAGCCAGCCCAGCAAGAAGAGGGACAAGACAGAAAAATGGGGCAAAGGTTGTTTGCCAGCTGTGTCTTAAGGAAGGTGCCAATGACTGATTGATAATGGGTCTGCTTACTTCTGCTGACATGTTTATCTAAGGTGGAATTGTTAATCCAGCAGAGAAGAAAGGAACTCTGCAAAAGTAGTTACTTGGATCCAAGCCTTGAGTTGGTTAAGGTTGAACTTGAAGCACAGGACAGCTCAGGTAGTTGGTCTGAAAATGGTCACTTTTTCTACATTTATCTGTTTGAAGATTCCCAATGTCAAATATTATATTTTCCAGCCTTGAGGGGAGGTGGTACCATTAGGATGCCTTGCACCTCCACAATTCATGCATTTTTTACCCCTAATCTATTTTCTTTATCTTCTCTCCATTTTTTTTGTGTTTTTTATTGAAGTATCGTTGCTATACAACGATATTGGTTTCAAATATACAGCACAGTGGTTCAACAGTTACCGATATTATTAAAGCCTCACCTCCACTAGTGCAGTTGCAATCTGTCAACATAGAAAGATATTATTATGGAATCACAGACTATATTCACCATGCTGTACTACCATTCATATGACCCCTAATCTATTTTATAAAGTTGCTCTCTTCCAACACTCTTGCTTGTGTGTTCCACTTCCCAAAGCTGGTCTAGCTGCCTTTTGCTCAGCCAAATAGAGGCTACTTGTGTCAATCAGCTGTGCTTATAAGCCCCTTAACACAGGGCTTGCACATTGTAGAAGCTCAATTATTTGTTGTTTATTTAAATAAATTGTCCTCTCACTTGAATTGTTTGTATGAAGTGCCACATGAGAAATGGAAGACTGAGACACATGTCTGTCCTCTTATCTGACTTCAAATCTGGAGATACACAAAACAATAAAAAAATAATAGAATACTGTATCTAATTGGTGCTCAGTAGGGTGGTCCAGGCCATAGTTGATAGGAAAGTTCAGTACAGTTTCTAAATACAAGGAAGGTTCATAGTAAAGAATTTAGCCTTGCCCAGAGAGAGATCTGGCCTTTACCCTCAGCTTCTGGAAGGTAATCTATGTCATATGTGTTAGCAGTATCTTTGGGTTTGTTTGGGGTTTTTCAGTGGGAAGGAGAACAGATCTTAGGGTGGGGGCTTTGGGTCCTGCAGTGTCAGTCCACCTGGAGGCTATCAACCACATGGACAATCAGTCAATCAATCATGGTTACTTAATGGAACCCCAATAAAAACTCTGAACGTCAAAGCTTGGGTGACCTTCCCTGGGAGACAGTACTCCATGTGCATTGTTACACATCGATGCTGGGAGGATAATGTATTGTGTCCAACTCCACAGGGAAAGGACAACAGATCATCCATATTTAGACACCTTCTTGTCTCTACTCTGCATGTCTCTTCCTTTGGCTGATTTTTTTTTAAGGTATTATTGATATACACTCTTATGAAGGTTTCACATGAAAAAACAGTGTGGTTACTACATTTAACCATATTATCAAGTCCCCACCCATACCCCAGTGCAGTCACTCTCCATCAGTGTAGTAAGATGACACAGATTCACTATTTGCCTTCTCTGTGCTACACTGTTTTCCCCATGATCACCCACACCATGTGTACTAAACAAAACACCCCCCAATCCCCTTCTCCCACCCTCCCCACCCACCCTCCCACACCCCTCCCCTTTGGTAACCACTAGTTCCTTCTTGGAGTCTCTGAGTCTGCTGCTATTTTGTTCCTTCAGTTTTGCTTCGTTGTTATACTCCACAAATGAGGGAAATCATTTGGCACTTGTCTTTCTCCACCTGGCTTATTTCACTGAGCATAATATCCTCCAGCTCCATCCATGTTGTTGCAAATGGTAGGATTTGTTTCTTTCTTATGACTGAATAGTATTCCATTGTGTATATGTACCACATCTTCTTTATCCATTCATCTACTGATGGACACTTAGGTTGCTTCCATATCTTGTCTATTGTAATAAGTGCTGCAATAAACATAGGGGTGCATATGTGTTTTTGAATCTGAGAAGTTGTATTCTTTGGGTAAATTCCAAGGAGTGGGATTCCCGGGTCAAAAGGTATTTCTATTTTTAGTTTTTTGAGGACCCTCCATATTGCTTTCCACAATGGTTGAACTAGCTTACATTCCCACCAGCAGTGTAGGAGGGTTCCCCTTTCTCCGCATCCTCACCAGCATTTGTTGTTCATAGTCTTTTGGATGCTGGCCATCCTTACTGGTTTGAGGTGATACCTCATTGTGGTTTTAATATGCATTTCCCTGATGATTAGTGATGTGGAACATCTTTTCATGTGTCTATTGGCCATCTGAATTTCTTCTTTGGAGAACTGTCTCTTCATATCCTCTGCCCATTTTTTAATCGTGTTATTTGCTTTTTGGGTGTAGAGGTGTGTAAGTTCTTTATATATTCCTTTGGCTGATTTTAATCTGTATCCTTTCTATGTAAAGACTGTAACTGTGCATAAGGTAGCTCTCAGTGAGTTCTATGAATCCTTCTAGCAAATTATTAAACCTGAGGGTGGTTTTGGGAGCCCCTGAACTTGCAGTTGGTGTCATAAATGAGGGCAGTCTTGGGAATTGTGCCCTCTAAACTTTGTAGTTGAGCCCAAACTTCCTCCAGAAGGCTTCATGGAGGAGGCAGCACTGAAGCAAGGCCTGTGTGAGATTTGGCCTCTGGTAGAAGGAAGCACAGCGAGGCGTCCTGAGTTCTGAGGCTGGAGGCAGGCATTCCATGAAGGGAGGATTCCGGGGACATTGGAGCAGAAGGCTCTGTTTTCCTGACTGCAATGTCCTCACCTCTCTGGGAATGCTGGTCATGTCAGAGTTCTTTCTCAGACAGACTTAGAGCAAGACGGCACAAGACCTGTCAGAGAGAATGTGTATATGTGCCCGGTCCTTCAGTAGGGCCATCTGCAGCTACTGAAAGACATCAGTCTAAAACCAGTCTCAGTTATTCCTAATAATGATTAATAATCCCTCCCTTCTTGGGAAATAGTGAGGAAAAAATTACAAGATAATGAACGCCAACTATCAGCCAGGAACTATTCTAAGTGCAAGATGCACAGTAATGTTCAAAGACTGAAATATAAACAGGTCATCAATAAATACTGGGAGCTTCAGCAAGCCTGGGAAAGTAAAAGGAGCAGGATTCCAGGGTCCTGTTTCTGCCCATCCTGATACTCTCTACCGTCCATGACCTCTGCTTTTCCCTAAAACTACCAGCCATGATCAGTGTTTTAAACTCACTCAGAAAGTGGTTACAACATGAAATCCTAGACTTCAGAGCCTGAAGGGTTCTTAGGAGGTCATTGGGTGCAGCCCAGGATTATCCCAGCTTTACTGATGCCATAGCTCCTGCCTGGTGATCACTCCACAGCACCTCATGGCCTCCTGGGGACACTGACCCCTTTAATCACGTGCAGTTCTCTGTCCTTGAGCTTCTGGGGCACAGCTGCCACATCTCCCTTCCCTGAGCCTTGAACCCTGCTTGCTCAGCAGTGGCTTCCATGTCCTCCCCATGGTCTCCCTGCTGCCCTCTGCACCCAAGCAGCTAGCCGACTCCTGCATTCCCATACATCAGGAAAGCTGGACGACTCAGACACTCAGAGGCAGGTAGCCAGACTGCTGCTCTCCTTTGAAGGTTTAGGGCCAGGACTGAGCAGGAATTGAAAGCAACTATCCATGGGCATCTGCCATAACCAAAACATTGCCAGACGCCTTATGCCTTTGCTCAGTGCCAGTGAAACTACACTTTCCAGGTTCCTTTGCCAGTTGGCTTCTTAATAGGTTTGACCAACAGGTGGCGATGACAGAAGACTGGAGGGCAGGAGGGAAACCCAGGGTGTTTGCCCGTTTCTGCCCCTCGGGCACCCCCAGCAGCAGCTGGATGTTTTCCATGCCTGCAGCTCCTGCTGCTCCAGTCCCCCACTAGTCCCGTCCCCTAGCACTGGCCGCAGTCCTGGACAAGGTGGCGGCTTCTTGTTGCCGGCCTCTGGGTCGTTTCATTGTTCCTTGTCTGACCTCTCAGGTCTTCCCATCAAGTCCTTCTGAACCATGTGATGGCTTCTGTTCCCCTAGCTCGATGCTGACTGTTCAGTGGCCAACATAACTAACATCTGGCCATCAAGGAACTTAAAATAATTTGGAGAATTAAATACATGCAAAAACACTAGTAAAATAAAATGTAGAAATTCCATACATTTACTAAAAATGACTAAATTGTACATTTTTAATGAGTGGATTTTATGTTATGTAAATTACACCCCAATAAAGTGGTTTTTAAATATCCAGGGAAAAAAATTTAAGTGAAATGTAGGGTGAGTAGACCCAGTGATCTCCAAACATGTTTTATTATAGTCCTCTGATAAAAAGAAAAAAAATCTGAGAATGCACTTCCCATATTTGTGGGCCTATTTATTTATTTATTTATTTATTATTAAGGTATCACTGATATACACTCTTATGAAGGTTTCACATGAAAAACAATGTGGTTACTACATTCACCCATATTATTGAGTGATACCCTCCATACCCCATTGCAGTCACTGTCCATCAGGGTAGTAAGATAGTGAGCCTATTTATTTAAATTGTATCGATGTTAATCTTTGCTAGTATGATACCTTATAAAATAGCTACAAGAGAAAAATTTGAACAGATTGAAAAACATATCAGTAGAAATTCTAGTGATTTCTTGCTTTACCTCAGCAGATCGTCTTAAACATTTCCTGGGGTGCCTACTCCCCACTTTGAAGCCACTGACCACTGATGTAAGTAGTCCACAAAGAGCTCTCTCTCAAGGGACTTCCAGAGCAAGAAAGACAGGGATTTCTTTCTTCTCTTCTTTCTTGAAAGGCCCTAAATTAGTCTGATGTATTTTTAACAGCCACTACACTGATATTTACATATCCCTTTAGTTTTCAAATACTTTCTCCCACGTTATCTTACTTGCTTCCTCAAAGAGAAATGAAGGTGACCGAAATAGGAGACAGATTGGGAAAAATCTCGACTGCCTGACCAAGAGAAGTTGGGACTTGATTACAAACCGTGCTGCCACATCAGAGGTATCAGATAAGAGAAGGGATGTTCAAAGGCCTCCCAAATCATTGGCTTCCTCGTCCCAGGTCAGAGGTAGAGACACGAAAGAAAAGCATGCAGTGACTCTGGTGCCTCTGGATCTTACTCTGTGAAGTGCCTAGAACAGCAGGTCCCAGTGCTCTGAAGAGAAACGGCAGGCGGCAGTGAGCTTTCCGCTCTGGGATTTATCTTTCAGCACTTGAAAGCTGAGAATTCGTAGGCTTAGCAACTGCTGTCCTATCTTTCTTTTAGGCTGCTTCTCCATCCATGCGAGTATTTTTGGTGTATTCTTTTTCCAAAATGATGCCTCAATAGTTATACGGACCTCCCAGCCAGAAGTACGTATGTAACTGTTTTCACTCCAGGTATTTTTCCTGGTTGCTTTATCTGTGTCTCCTTCAGCAGTCTGAGCTCAGCAGGTCATGTTCCACGTACACATTCGGCTCCATTCCCAGGAGCAAAGCAGAACTTGGTACTGGTCCCTACTTTTTCCCTTTGTGCCTAACATTCCCCACCAGCGAGCTTTCTGCTCACTGCAGGAGCATTATGGCTAGCAGGACTATGATTTTGAAAAGTATAAAGCTGCCCTCTACAGAAGACATCTGAGGGATTTGGTAGAGTGGACAGTGAAGCAGTGGAAATAACTCCAGTATCTAGTGCTGAGGCTCACGTCATTTTCCTGCTGAGAAACCTTCAGTGGTTCTCCTTTGACGGAAGTCCTAAGTGGGCCAGCGAGCGGCCGTTGTCCATGGAGAGGTTACAGCAGCCTGCCTGCTGGGGAGCCAAGAGAGCCATGTTCTCTCGGCATGGTGGTGTTGCCACAGCACCTGAGCCACGGAGAGACATATCTACTTGTAAGACTAAATAGTGACTTCAAATTGAGCTCAGATTGAGACCTTGGCCGTCATCAGATGATGCCATAGATCCATATACAAAAAGACAGAGGAAGAGAGAGGTGTGCGGCATGGCTGAGTAGAGAGACAGATAATGTGCAGATTCATCTGCAGGGACCTCTGCTCCTGAGCTGGGTGGTGCGGTGCCTGCTCCAGGGCTGAAGTATCTTGGCTTTGCAGTCAGAAAACTGGGTTCAGATCCAGCTCTAACAACCTTACAAGCAGGCTACTTACTTCATCTGAAGAGCCTCCTTTGACAGGTGTTTGTGAGGTTAAATGAAGCAACACATCTTTGTACTTTTTATTAAGCAATATTACTACTATTCTTATAAAGATACGTACCATCCTGCTTTGTGTCCAAGTCTGGTATTAACTCATGTGTCTGCACAACTCACGCACAGAGCCTTGTTTCATTGATGTCTGTTTCTTCCCCTCAGCAACGAGCACAAAATCCCAAGTGTGTTGTGTCGGACTATGCCCTGACTTCTAGTTCGGTCGTGTTTCTCTTACCTGTTTCACCGAAATCTGGATACTTAAGGGTGTCCCCTGATTAGATTCCCATCAGAAGACTGGCACACACCTACCAGAGCTTAGGGGGATGTTTAGCCTGCTTAGAAGAGGTGTTCAAGTTGTGCTCTTTTCCCCCAGGAATTTCCCAGATGACCCCCACATGCAGTGGGACACCAAGCACGTGACCAGCGTCCTCCTCCAGCACATAGAAAGGAACGGCATCAACCTGGTAAGGGGACACCTCCCAGAATGCAGAGCCGGGGTCCTACCACACCTGTCCTGTGGCTGCCCTCTCACCTCCAGTCCTTCTCCAGGACCACCCTAAAAGGGGGCCCAGTCCCCCATTGCTCTTTCCAAATGACTGAGGAATAAACACACCTTCCATGAGACCAACTAACCACATCACCAGCACTCGGGTGAGGCAGAGGTACTTCCCAAACTGTGTCGTCTCTAACCCCCACCCTCTACCTGTCCTGCCACCCACAAACTCAGGTGCTGAGAGCCTGTGCTAGGCCTCCCATCTGTACAGAATTTCACGTATTACCAAGTGTTTTCCCATTTAGAGTCATACTTCAACTTTAGGTAAGTGGTAGCATTCTCTCTTCACAGTGGGGACATCGAGGTTACCAGCGGCTGAGCAGCTCACCCAGGGTTGGCAAGGGATGGAGCTAGGATTTTAAGCCTCGATTTCCCATTCCAAAAAAAAAAGTGAGGATAAAGTCACACTCACCACAGGCAGAATATTTTAGTCACCGTTTGTTGGGGTTTCTAGCCTCTCTCCCACCGGTCAGGACTACAGCCCTTTGTGTTCCAAGCTCTTTCTGCTGCAAGCTTTTTCCGTAACCCTCTAAGCCAATGGAGGGAAAGGAAGGGAGCGAGAGACACGCCCCAACAGGCAAAGCACCGACTGTCCGCCCATTCCTGCAGCCTCCGCCGCTGGCCGCAGTGCCGCCCGCTGCCGCCACGCCGCCGGCCGCCGACAATCAGACGTGACAGGAAGTTCTCTCAAAGGAAGAACTCGTTTATTGGGGCTCAGGGCAGGGATATATAGGGTGAAGTCTCTCCTGATTGGTTACACCTATGCTAATATGGCGACTTTCAACTTTCCAATCACGCACAGAGTTGTGCGCATGCGCAGCTGTCTCTGACGTAAGACGCGGACCGGAGTGGGCGCAGCTAAACCCCAGGGGGCTTTCAGCGGCCACTCCTGCGGTGCCGCTGAGTTCTCAGCAGCCATCTTTGGCGTGGCTGAGATTTAATTCAAAGGTAGTTCTCAGCGGCCACCCTCGTGGCGAGGCTGAGATTCAAAGGCAGTTCCCCACAACAGTAGAGATTCACATTTACTGGCCAGGCTGGACAAGTCTGGGAACACCTGCCTCAGCTGCACCAGGGTCCCCTGGCCTGGGCCTTGCCAGGGGTCTATTTGTTAGGCTGCCAAGGAGGCTTACTATCTCCCCCAAAAATAATACTACTAATCCTTCTGCGGTTAATGCCTGAAATTCTACCATTCAAAGCCCCAGTCTTTTGGTTTAAGTTCTGGTTAATCCTCATTAAAAATGAAACCTGCCATAAGGCATTTTATCAACAATGAATTCACTGAGTGAACTGATTGATTTATTAGACCTTCTTAAGAGCAGATTTTCATTGACAATATTATCAGACTGTCTTTGTGTGCTAGTGAAAGTACATCACTGAAACGGTCCATGCAGGCCGGAAGGGGTGCCTCCCGGCTCTCTCTGAATCACACCCAGGCGGAGATGCAGAGGAGCCGCCTCCCAGCCGGGACTCTCTCTGTCTCGCTCTGTGAGCCAGCTTCATCCTTTTCCTGGCTGGAAAAATGGTCAGCAGCAGCTTGCAGGCCCACACCTTCCAGCTGCACCTTCCCAGAGGTTCTGAGTGTGAAAGCCAGGGGCTTGGTCCTTGGGTTTCGGAGTCGAACACCCAACCCTGCCAAGTGGTCTCGTCCGGATCCTCTTGCCTGTTCCGTCTTGGCCCACCCAGACAGAACTTCTCAGGGCGCCACGGCCCAGACAGCTGGAGAGAGCCATCTTCAGGCCAGCCTGAAGTAGAAGAGTGAGGTCTGTGGCATGGGCTGCGGTGCCCCCAGTACCCATGGCAGTGCCTTCCCCGGGGCCAGTCCCTGCATTCTCCCCTCTCTCACTTCAGTGTGTAAGAACAGCTGGTCTTCCAGGAACTCCTGCCTGTAGGATGAAGCCCCATCTCTCTGAACGTGGCCCTCTGATCCGGCCCTTACTGAAGCACTGTGCACTGGGGAGCAGAATCGGCCCTTGCCAAAGGGCGAGGTTTCTTTTTTTTTGACCATGTTGCAGTTGCCGTTCCTCTGAGCACCCAGGGAGGAGTTCAGGGCACCCTCAGTTCTGCATGCCATTCTCGTTCTCTGAAGAGTCTCCCAAGTTGTGTCCCAGAAAAGTGTTTCATGGTCCAGACCCACCGCAAGACCTCCTTCTCCAAGAAGCCTTCCCTGACTTCTTCAGCCTTCTTCGGGATTCCTGCAGCATTTGTTGTGTGTCCTGCACTGTGACACCCTTTAAAGAACAGACCCTGTCTTGTGAAGTAGACTGTAACGTCCCTGAAGATCCATGTGCCATGACATTTCTACAGCCCCAAGAGCAGGTCCCTGACAGTGTTCATCCCCAAACTGCCGCAACTGTTAATTGCCACCTCCTGCCTGGAGCTCTTTTCTGTTGTCTGAGCTGCTCACATTCATTCAAGTGAGTGAGGGAACCTTTACTATCAGGATAATCTTGAACCGACTATTGACTTAATTTCTGTAAACAAGGAAATTGCCTGAAAACAGCTCCTTAAACACATCTTGCTGTTAATAAGGAAACGCTAACTTATCATAATGTGTATGGTTGGGAATGACTTCCCTGGCCTGCACTTCATGGGACAATAGAAGGATAAGGCCATGCTAACACCATGGCCAGAAGGGACATAAGTGGCCGTAATCAAGCTAGTACAGATTCCCACTCAGCCCCTGGTAATGCACTGCCACACCGTCCCACAGTCCCTGCAGGGCCAGGGATGAGGGGCTGGTACTAGGCAGGTGAGAAGTCACCCGTGGCCGTATCCCATACCTGGCTGACTGCATAAATCATGGGAGGCCCCAGGTGCCTGTGTTAGACCGGAAGGGTAGACCGTACAATTAGGACAGATGAGCACCACCAGGCAAGCACAGACAGGTGAGGAGCACAGAATTTTTCACCTGGGCTGGGCTTTGGAGAGAAAAGGCTCTCTTTTATCCAGAGCAGAAGCTGGCCCTGCAGACCTTAGCCCAGTGTGATGGAAGGAAACCAGGTTCTGTCTGCCCCCAGCTGCTGAGCCATCTGCCCTTGCTCACTGCAGGAGTGTCAGGAGAACCGTGCAGAAAGCTGCCGGGACAGCACTGGAGGGCCTGGCGCTCCCCTCTACAGAAAGCAGCCCAGGGGCGTGAGCATGTCTTCTGGAGTCAGGGACCCACCCCTCCCTCTGCCTTTCATGCAGCAAATACTTACTGAGCAGCTGCTCTGTGATTGTCACTGCCAGTCGTGAATGGGGATACAGCTGTGACCAGGCACACCTAGTCCCTGTCCCCAGGGCCCCACTGACATTTGGCCGGATCACCCTGTGCTTTGAAGGGCGTTTAGCTGCCTCCCTGGCCTCCGCCCATGAGACAGTCCACCTTGTCCTGGTAGCGACCCGTCTTGGTTGTCACAATAAAAATACCTCCAGCCAAATGTCCCTGGGGCAAACTGCCCCTGGCTGAGAACCACTGTCTTGGAGAAACCAGATCAGCCCCTCCATTCCCTCCCTTGATTGGAGTCTGGGTAAGGTTTCATTTGAACAGAGTTCTGCAATTTAGAGGGAAAAAAAGAGTGGATGGAGCTCTGTAAAGAACTCCTGGGGCCATTGTCACGCTGAAGTCTGCAAAGGTCACGGGAGATGCCACAAGGCAGCTCCGCCCTCTTGGCAACACAAGGGAAGAGGGCGACTATAAGGAGGCATTGGATGTCATAGAAACAAAGGGCTGGGGGATTTCAAAGGTGACTGAACCGAACTCCACGTGGCCTCCAACCCCTGACCAGGGAATGCTGCCCCCTTGTGTGCCTATGACAGTCACCAGGCCCTCTGGCACCCTCTCTCTGATGGCACAGACTCAGGGCTGTGAAGTGCTACACAGTTCTTAGAGCTTCCATGGGGTTTTATTTCATCCTCACCCCAACCCAGTGAGGAAAGTAGGGCACGTATAACTTTTCTAATCTCACAGATGAGGAAACCAAGACAGTGGAAGCTGAAATGACTTCCAGGACACAGCGGATGTTGTCCTCAAAGCCTTTGTGCCCTTGGTTTGGCACAAGGAAAAGAGACCAAATTAATCAGACAGCGTCTATGTGAACAAAGGTCACACAGCGGCCAGCCAGGAAAACTGAGTGTGCTAATAACTGGCTGGGCAGATAAGAAGCAAGTAAACTTCTGTGACTTGCCCAAGGGGCTGGGTTAACCACTGTCAGACAGTAGACTCAGGTCGCCCTCTACTGAGCTGCATGGAAGACCAGCATCAGAATGGGGTATTCGAGTTCTGTGGCTGGCTTGTTTAATAGACTATTTTTTAGTGCAGTTTGGGTTTCACAGTGAAATTGAGCAGAAAGTACATACACCCCCGTATCCCACTATTTATTACAATTGGTGAACCGACACAGACATATTGTCATCACCCAGAGTCCAGAGTTTACATTAGTGTTCACTTTTGGTGGGGTACATTCTATGGGTTTGGACAAATGTATAAGGAAATGTATCTGCCCTTATATGGTAAGCCTTTTATAAGCTTCTAACTCTTTTAAAATTTTCCCATTACGGAGAATTTCAAGCAAGCAAAAGTAGAGAGAATGGTTTAATGAACCTCTGTGCCCCTATCACTCAGCCTCAGTAATTATTAACTCATAGTCAATATTTATTTTATTTGGAACACCTGTTCACCTCGCCCACCTCCTGTATTACTGTGAAGCAAATCCTTACCATATTTCATATTTAAACATTTGAGTATGCATTTCTAGAAGACATTGAGTCTTATTAACATAATTATGCCATCATCACACCTAAAATTAATAATTCATTGATATCAGTGTTTTACATTTGCAGTATTCTGTCACAAATATGTTTTTATTTTGTTGTTGTTGTTGTTTACAGCTTGTTTAAATCAGGATCAGTTGATGGGACTTTAAATTTTCCTTTGATGTACAGCCCTAGCCCCCAGCCTGTGCTCACTAAATGTCAGCTGCTCTTAGTGTAAGAGAGGTTTCTATACATGAAGTCAATATTTTATGGTTTAAAATAGAAAGACCACTAGTGAATCCCTTCCCAGCCTCTTCCAATCCTCATTCCAGGTCCCCTTATGCAGCCGTATGGTCACCTGCTTTGCTTGGGGACAGCCTTCCTCTCTCTACCACCCCTAGCCAACCACTCCTATACCTTTTTCTGAACCCTTATTTTCTTTTTTTATTATGCAAGCTATCCTTTCATTATTGTTATTATTCAATAATTAGTGTTAGTATTTGGATATTTTTTACTCTGTGCAGAAATGAAATGTTGGAACTCAGACTAAGCTTGTAGTTGGTAAATAGATGATGTATCTGTGAAAATGGAAACAGAGGCACCTATGAGTACATATACTCCTTCTGAAATTTAACCCCAGGACACAGTGAATGTTGTCCTCAAAGCCTTTGTGCCCTTGGTTTGGCACAAGGAAAAGAGACCAAATCAATCAGACAGCATCTACGTGAACAAAGGTCACACAG
>JAQQAC010004778.1:16991462-17012327 GCA_029783875.1 Phataginus tricuspis | reverse complement strand
GAACAGTCCAACCATAATCCCTCTGATTTATCTTTGTGGTCTATATGAGATTGGATCTCTATTTATTGTCGAAGTCAGTGACTGGGGCTCCCAACATCCGCTCCATCACCGTGCACAGCGTTTCATACGGTTAAAATGTGGACCTGCTCTGGGGAAGCTTACAATCAGTATCTCCGCTCTGTCTTTTGGGAGACGCAGGAAATAGAAACTTTTTTTTTTTAATACTCAAGAATCTGATGTCTTAAAATTGTGCTACAAACAAAGGTGCTCTGAGAGGTCTGGCCTGAAGCTGTTCCCAGAGTCCAGCTAATGATCCAGGAAGTGGCCCAAGGCAGGGAGGCTCAGCGGTGAAGACCACAGGCCCTCAGACCGGTGGCCCTGGGTGTGGGGCCAGAAATACCCACAGCGTAACCACAGGCAAAGTGTTTAACCTTTCTCTGCCTCAATTCTCTCACCTGCAAAATGGTGGGCAATAACGGCCCCACCTCGGAGGATGGGATGCCGAAGGCGCGAGTAAGGGTCCGGGCACACAGGAAGCACCAAGAAAGAGGAGCTGGGGGCATCTGAGACCTAAGGAGTAGGCGCTGAGCAGAGGGAGCAGAAGTCGAAGGCCTGACACAGAAAAGCTCTTGGTGTGCAGTGTTCAGGGAGCACGTCCTGCTGCTCAGGGGAGTCCTGAACGTCTGGCTCCGTAGCCCGGGTTAGAGACCTGCTTGCTGGGTCTCTCCACCCAAACCTGCTACACTTTGCTGAGGGTCACCTTGATCTTGAATGCCTCCTAGAGGCCAAATGAGACAACAGAGCTACTAGGCCCTAAAACTGGAATCAAACAGAAGTCTGGTTATCTGTCTATTTAGAATTTGTCGATAGCTCCTAACAGCCTTCATGTGAAATTGTGTCAAATAACCATGAACACTGGCTAGAGTGTGGTGGGACAGGCTGACTTTGATCTGGCCTTTCTGGATAGCAGTTGTCAATATGTATTAGAAACTTTAAAAATGTGTATACTCTGTGGCCTGAGGATATATTTTAAAAATAAAAATGATATACCCAGATACCATCACAGTATTATTTATAATAACAAAATTAGAAAAATCCAGTAATGCAATCATATTTAATAATAAGGAAAAGTGTTCATAATATATTAAAAATTTAAAAGCAGGTTAGGAATGGTATGATCCCATTTCAGTTAAATTAACATAAATAAGTGTACGTGTGTGAACACACACAAAAACATATAAATAAATATATGGAAGGATATATATTCAAAAGGTAAATACTAATTAGGAAGGTCACCTTTCTACAATGAATACTTATAATCTTAAAGGATTTGTTGCTTATGAATAGTTTTTATGTGATAAAATTTTGACATGTGAAATTTTAAAAAAGCACATAGCCAATATAATATCAATACATAAAGAAATGATTCATTAAAGAAAAACTAGCCATTTATACATCACTGATAGACATGTAATGGTCAGTCTCTGAGGGTCAACTTGGCAGTTTCTAGCAAAGTCACATACCCACTGATCCAGCATTTACACTACAGATTACTCCACATGCAAAGAGGTGTGTAAGCGACAGGCATTGAACACTTTATAACAGGCAAATGCTGAACCAGTCCAAATGTCCATCAATTAAGGACTGGTTAAGTAAGTTGTGGGTACACCAGTAAAATAGAATACCATGAAGCTCTTAAAAATAATAAGGCAATACATTGATATAGAAAAACCTGCAAGATACATTAAGTGAAAAAAGCCAGATGCCAACAGAGAATGCAGCCATTTGTGGAGGAAAAAATTCATTTCTAAACCTCCAAATATGTGTGAACAAATAGGATATCTCTGGTAATAATGATTGTCCCAAAAGGGACTTGGGTAGGAAGAGGGGAGTGGATACCTTTTGTCCCTTTTGAGTTTTATACCATACACATATATTACTTATACAAAAATATTTTTAAATCTTAGAGGTTAAGAAGGTGTTCAGAATTATCAATAGTAGTTGCTTCTGGGTGGTGGGATTTGAGACTTATTTTCTGTGGCTTTTGCTTTACTGTACATACATTAAAAAAACTTTTTTAAATAAATCAAGTAAAAGTCTAGGTGAGAAATGAAAATAAACTAACATTTTAAATTACTGATGCCTGGTGCTTGATTCTGCTCCGTGTCACTGGAGGGTAAGCTTCCCTGCCCGTATCTCTCCATCCCAGCAGCCTTTGCACAGCATCCCTTGGGGAGAGCAGGCGCCTGAAGATGCAGACTCTGGGTTCTCCTCGGCTCCTGGAAAGAGCAAAGGACAGCAGCCAGGGAAGGATGCGCCTCGAGGTCCTAAGGGCTGCTGCTGGCCCCACAGGAAGGCCTGTGCTGAGGTTGGGAAAGGTACCCCCCATGTGGGACGCAACTCAAGGGACACTGGTCTTGGCAAGGAAGCCTGTCTGCAGCTGATCAGGAAGCAGCCCCTGCTCGGGGCGGAGGAGCGCGAACTTCCGGTTCAGGCCCCCAAGCCACGCCCTTGTGTCAACAACCTGCAGCCCTGAAGCCCGGAGGACAGATCCAAAATTCCTGATTTCTTCGAGGAGCACAGCAGAAAAAAAACAAAGGAAATGAAAAACCACACACACACAAGATCTCAATTAACTAAGACTTCCCTGGGGAGGGGCTCTACCTATGCACCCAGGGTTCTGGGAGGCCAGGTTGGGGCAGGGGTGCCGGGGGTGCCACGCCTTCCTGAGGTTGCTAGAAGGTCACCCAGTGGCAGATCTGCCAACAGCCCCTCCCAGTGGCTCGAGGAAAGGGAGGTGGTTTGCCAGTTTTCACCTTTGGCAGAAGGGGGAGCCTACCCAGAGGAGACTGGGGCGGGAGGATTCCACTCTAGCTGGGCAGCCCTCCCTGAAGGCGCAGCTCATGGAAGAGACGTCATCAAACATAATAATGAAAGTTGAGGCCTTGGCCCAGACCAAAAAGAATGTGTCTCAGTAGTGGCCATATTAGTAACCTGGAATATCAGAAAGAAGATAAATCTCAGAACAAAGAAGGAAAAGAAAAATGAGAAGTGGATATTATGGTAGAAAAGGAACTTAAAAAACCCATCAGGATATTTTAACGGAGAGGATTAAAGATGGTGGCATGAGAGGTGAGACAGAGGCCTCCTCCTAAAACTCCATATAATACAAAAATATAATTAATACAACTAATCCTGAAAGAGCAACAGGAAAGAAGGCTGCACCAGACTCCATACACCTGAAGAAAAGAGCAGACCTCACGGAACAGGGTAAAGGACCAAAGCTGTGACCCGGTGGCAGCCCACTGGTGGGAGGAAGAGAAACAGAGTGGGGAGGGAGTGGAGGCCTGAGACTGCTGAACACCCAGCCCTGGAGATCTGCTCTGGGAGCCCAAACCTGCATTGCATGGTGCTCTGGTGATTAGTAGGGTTGGAAAGCTAAGACAGGCAGCATACCTGGAGCGATGGAGATTCCAGCTGCTTGTGGAAACAGGAATTCATATCCGGCTGATCTGGGCAGGCAGTCTGAGAGACTTCCTAACAGCGAGAGGGCTGCTAAAGGGGCAAGGATTGCACAGAGTTTACTGCTCAGGAGAAAGGACAGGTAGACAAAATTGTCCGGGTGCACTCTGCCCAGCAGGTTGGGAACTTAAACGATCTTCAGGCGCTCCATCCCCCTGGCTGGCTATGCAGCTCCAAGGCCCGCCACTGTGTTACGCAGCCTGCTGTGTCTTCCTCCCAGCCAGCCCCACCTGGCTCACAAACCGGCAGCCCCTGCCCTGGTGTCACGCCAGCCAGAGGGAAGCCCCGCCTATGGCAGCTACAAACACAAAGCTTACCCAAGGCTTACACCTGTGTGTTCGGCCCACTGGTTCTGGCAGTGGAGACTGGCATTGCAGCTGGGAAGGAGGAAACAGCTCTTTCTTCCCCCCAGGCACCAGCACAACTCCCCTGAGACCCCTGACATCGCTCCAGGGGCTGAGCAGCTCCAGCGAGTAGAGCTTCTGGGCACTACAGGGCACCACATACAAATATGAAATGTCAAAGGAACCTGGATCAAGACAAAATCTCAACACCAGAGAAAGGACCGAGTGAGACTGAATTAATAAATCTTCCTGAAAGAGATTTCAAAATAAAAATCATAAACATGCTCATGGAGGTACAGCAAAATATTCAAGAACTCAGGAACGAATTTAGGATGAAGATCTAATCGTTGAAGACACACAGGCAGGTGTTTAATGGGAAGCGCTGATCAGAGAGGGCAAACAGACCAACAGGCTGGAGCGATGATCTGACTTTGATTTTTCAATAATATATATGTTCTAAGTGCTAATATGTACATTATAAAACATACACAAAAAATATCTTAAAAGGATAAATACAAATGTTAGCATTTTCTCCCCACGTTATCAGTGGACTGTTCTGGGCATTTCCTGGAGGGTGAGCTCCTTGCCCTGGTCTATCAGTGGTGAACAGCATCGAAGCTAGCTGGTGCAGAGAGAGCTGTAGCCACTGAATTCTATGGGAAGTGAAGCAGTCAAACCACAGGGAGAGATGGAATGGGGTGGAACTGCCACCAGGACTGCAGAATGTTTATGTTCTTAGGGCAAGAGATTGAGGAACAAAAACAGCTCTAGTTTGAGAGTGTTAACTGCGCCCCCTCCCCACCCTTCCTGCCCTGCCAGCAAGGCTCCCGTCCCATGCTGGTAACATTATAGGAAAATCCACATGCAAGAGGAGCCAACAGTAATTAAAAGCTGAATAATGTGTCTAATTAAGAACAAGCTGGAGGCAGGTCTGAGGAGTTTGGGAGAGGTGAGGTCATGAGGCAAAGAATTCTGAGTATCTATAAAGGGTTCATCTGGGCCTATTAGCTCAGAACTGCCAAGGTATTATTTCTCCTGCTGATTCAGGTCAAGTCCATGTGCATAATCATAAGGAGGCAGAATTGCTGGCTGGAAGCAAACACCAGGAAACAGCAAAAGCATGCCCTCTCGAACCTGAGCCAGGAACTGGAGCAGTTGGTGTCCTGGCACCCGGGAGGGGCGATAGAAGAACAAGGGGTCGACAGGCCACCCTTGAGCTTGCCATCAGTCACAAAAGCAAGCACTGGCCCTTGTGCCTCCAGCATTAGGAAAGCAATCTGACTCCTGAATGCCCCCACCGTGCTTGGATCTCCACTAACTAGAGCCAGTTGAATCTGACTTTGGGAAGTGCTGTCGTCTTAGAGCCCTTTCCTTCCTTTTTGAATTCAGAAGATATACAACAAAGTTGTGACAAAAACCCCCTCCAATTCCACAACAGGGCACATACAGGAATATTATGAGAGGTGACTTCCTGGCCAGGACCAGAAGGGCAGTGGCACGGGGCCAAGCAACACCATATGGCTTGCTTCCCTGCCAAGAGTTCACCCCAAAGATGCCAGGCTGCTACTGCTGGTGGCTAACACTCTGTGCCTCTCTCTGCCAGGGCTCCCCCTTGGCTGGTACCAAATCCCTGATTCCTCTGGGCCCCACGCATGCGGGAAAATATCAATTTCTAAGATGAAAGCTGTCCTCAAGCTAGGACAGCTTCCTACTCAGGGGCTCTTCAACTGTTCCAACTTCTGCCATCAACTGCCCTGCCCAGGGCACTTTCAATAAGCTTAGGAAGTTACTGGAAATTCAACAGATGGCCAGATAAAAGTTTAACATGCTAAGCACAATGGCATTCTTTTCCACCACAAAGACCAACTGCAAAGTGTAAAAAGAGATGCCATTCATAAGAACAATTTTAAAAAAAAGCATATCCAGGAACAAACATAACACAAACCATGCCATTTTTACTGTTTCTGTACAGAGAATAACATGAAACCTGCGTAAGAACATAAAAGAACAAACCACTCAGTAAGGTGTCCTGCTTGACCACATGCTAAAACTGAGTATTGTAAAGAGGCCTTATCCTCCCCAAACTAATATATACATCCAATACACTTTCAAGCAATACCCAAAAATGACCTTATTGGCACTAGCTACACTAACTCTAAAATGCATCTGGAAGACAAAATAATTAAGGAAGAATGAGAGGGATTGACTCTATCAGATCTTTAAAAGCCCATCATAAAGCTTTTGAGATTAGAATACTGGTATCTGTGGAACTATAGAAAAATAGATTACAGAACAAATGGAGTATCCAGAAACAACCTCATTTAGCAGAGCATCTCAAATCAGGAATGCATGGATTATTCAATAGACATGTCAATGGTGTTGGAGTTTCTAGCCTCTCTCCCACCAGTCCTGCTCTCGGTCAGGACTACAGCTCTTTGTGTTACAAGCTCTTTCTGCGACCCTCCGAGCCAGTGGAGGGGAGGAAGGGAGGGAGAGAGGCTTGCCCCAACAGGCGAAGCAAGGGAGGTAAGCGCCGACTATCCGCCCGTTCCCGCAGCCTCCAGCGCTCGCCGCCGCCGGAGACAATCAGACGTGTCAGGAAGTTCACTCAAAGGAAGAACTCGTTTATTGGGGCTCAGGGCACGGAATATATAGAGTGAAGTCTCTCCTGATTGGTTACACCTATGCTAATAAGGCAACTTTCAATTTTCCAATCTCGCACAGAGTTGTGCGCATGCGCAGCCATCTCCGACGCAAGAAGCGGACCGGAGTGGGCGCAGCTAAACCCCAGGGGGCTTTCAGCGGCCACTCCTGCAGCGCTGCTGAGTTCTCAGCGGCCATCTTTGGCGTGGCTGAGATTTATAGGTAGTTCTCAGCGGCCACCCTCGTGGCATGGCTGAAATGCAAAGGCAGTTCCCCACAAATGGAATGGTTATCCATTTGGAGGGTGGAAGGCAAAATCCTCCATCACACCACTAACAAAAATAAAAACTAGAAACCACTCCAGAAAAAAAAAAAAACAGATAAATAGCTATAAGTTAAAATATATATATATATGAAAGTAGAAGAAAATATACGTAAATATGTTTATAAGCTTAATAAGGAAGGTATATAAACTTAACAAACAAGACATAAAACAAAAAGCCAGAAAACACAAGTCAGACCAACACAGAGGAAAAAAAAGACATAAATTTGAACCCATCAAAACTTAAAACATTAAAAAACAGAACAAGCAACAGACTAAAAAAGAATACTTATAAAATGTAATAGGATTTATATCCTGAACATACAGAGCTCCAAAAGTTAATTTTTTTAAATAGCATCCAAAAGAGTAATCCTTAATATATGGATGAAAAAATATCCCCAATGAAAAATGGGCAAAGGACACGATCAGTCAACTGATAGTGCAGGAAATAAAAATGGTCCAAACACATAAAAGATGCTCCATCTCACAGATAAGCAGGAAAATGGAAACTTAAAATATGAGACTGTTTTGCTCAACAGATTGGTCACAATTAAAAAGACTGATAACATCAAGTGTTGGTGAGAGCATTCTGCTATACACAGGGTTGATGCACCTTTCAAAGGCCAGTATATGCTTTCAGTGGAAAACTCAGCAGCATTTTTAATATTTAAAATATGTGTATCTTCAGAGGTACAAACTTCAAATTAAAAAATAACTTAGACACAGAGATGGGGGAATAGCATAGGGCATATAGTTCATAATGTAATATCTTTATATGGTGACAGATGGTAACTACTTGTAATGGGGAGCATTTATTAATGTATGTAATGGATCAATCATTGAATTATTCTAAAACCAATCTAATCTGTACATAAACTATATTTCAACTTAGAAATGACAAAAAAATAAAATGAAATATGTATATCTTAAACCTAGCAATGTTAAGCCAGGTTGGAGGGGACAGGGGAACTGGCCAAAAGACTGTAAACGGCCAGGCATTATTCATCCTGTTCAAAAAACATGTTCAGGAGGATGGTACAATATTAGAAAATCCATCATCATCCACCACATCAACAAAAAGAAGAACAAAACCACATGATCATCTCCATAGATGCTGAAAAAGCATTTGACAAAATACAGCATCCATTCATGATTAAAACTCTCAACAAAATGGGTATAGAGGGCAAGTACCTCAACATAATAAAGGCCATATATGACAAACCCACAGCCAACATCATACTTAACAGCGAGAAGCTGAAAGCCTTTCCTTTAAGATCGGGAACAAGACAAGGTGCCCACTCTCTCCACTTTTATTCAACATAGTTCTGGAGGTCCTCACCACAGCAATTAGACAACACAAAGAAATAAAGGGCATCCAGATTGGTAAGGAAGAAGTTAAACTGTCCCTGTTTGCAGGTGACATGATATTGTACATAAGAAACCCTAAAGAATCCACTCCAAAACTACCAGATCTAATATCTGAATTCAGCAAAGTTGCAGGATACAAAATTAATATGCAGAAATCTGTGGCATTCCTATGTACTAACTGAACTAGCAGAAAGAGAAATCAGGAAAACAATTCCATTCACAATTGCATCAAAAAGAATAAAATACCTAGGAATAAACCTAACCAAAGAAGTGAAAGACCTATACTCTGAAAACTACAAGACACTCATGAGAAAAATTAAAGATACCCATAAATGGAAACATATCCCATGCTCATGGATAGGAAGAATTAATATTGTTAAAATGGCCATCCTGCCTAAAGCAATCTACAGATTCAGGGCAATTCCTATCAAAATACCTACAGCATTCTTCAATGAACTGAGCAAATCGTTCTAAAATTCATATGGAACCACAAAAGACCCCGAATAGCCAAAGCAATCGTAGGAAGGAAGAATAAAGCTGGGGGGATTATACTCCCCAACTTCAGGCTCTACTACAAAGCCACAGTAATCAAGACAATTTGGTACTGGCACAATAGACCAATGGAACAGACTAGAGAGCCCAGATATAAACCCAAGCATATATGGTCAATGTACATTAAAGGAGCTATGAATATACAATGGGGAAATGACAGCCTCTTCAACAACTGGTGTTGGCAAAACTGGACAGCTACATGGAAAAGAATGAAACTGGATTATTGTTTAACACCATACACAAAAGTAAACCCGAAATGGATCAAAGACCTGAATGTAAGTCATGAAACCGTAAAACTCTTAGAAGACAACATAGGCAAAAATCTTCTGAATATAAACATGAGCAACTTCTTCCTGAACACATCTCCTCAAGCGAGGGAAACAAAAGCAAAAATGAACACATGGGACTATATCAAACTAAAAAGCTTCTGTACAGCAAAGGACACCTTCAACAGAACAAAAAAGCATAGCTTCCTACAGTATGGGAGAATATATTTGTAAATGACATATCCGACAAGGGGTTAACATCCAAAATATATAAAGAACTCACAGGCCTCAACACCCAAAAGGCAAATAACCCAATTAAAAACTGGGTGGAGGAAGACGTAACGTTGGGGGAGCATGGGGAGGGCTGTACAACTCAGAGAAGACAAGTAGTGACTCTATAGCATCTCACTACGCTGATGGACAGTGAGTGTAATGGGGTAAGTGGGGGGGACCTGATGAAGTGGGGAGTTTAGTAACCATAATGTTGCACATGTAACTGTAGATTAATGATACCAAAATTTAAAAAAAATAAAAAAGCTCAAATTAAAATTACTTTGCCAAACTCTGCCAAAAAAAAAAAAAATGGGTGGCGGATATGAAGGGACAGTTCTCCAAAGAAGAAATTCAGATGGCCAACAGGCACATGAAAAGATGCTCCACATCACTAATCATGACGGAAATGCAAATTAAAACCACAATATCACCTCAGACCAGTAAGGATGGCCAGCATCGAAAAGACTAAGAATAACAAATGCTGGTGAGGCTGCAGAGAAAGGGGAACCCTCCTACACTGCTAGTGGGAATGTAAGCTAGTTCAACCATGTGGAAAGCAATGTGGAGGTTCCTCAAAAAACTCAAAATAGAAATACCATTTGACCTGGGAATCCCACTCCTTGGAATTTACCCAAAGAATACAAGTTCTCAGATTCAAAAAGACATATGCACCCCTATGTTTATCGCAGCACTATTTACAATAGCCAAGATACGGAAGCAACGTAAGTGTCCATCAGTAGATGAATGGATAAAGAAGAGCTGGTACATATACACAATGGGGTACTATCAGCCATAAGAAACAAATCCTACCATTTGCAACAACATGGATGGAGCTGGAGGATATTATGCTCAGTGAAATAAGCCAGGCAGAGAAAGACAAGTGCCAAATGATTTCCCTCATTTGTGGAGTATAACAACGAAACAAAACTGAAGGAACAAAACAGCAGCAGACTCACAGAATGCAAGAAGGGACTAGGGGTTACAACGGGGAGGGGTGTGGGAGGGCGGGCGGGGAGGGAGGAAGAAGGCGACTGAGCAGTATTATGATTGGCACACATGGTGTGAGGAATCACGGGGAAGTCAATATAGCACAGAGGAGGCAAATAGAGGCATCTTATTACACTGATGGACAGTGACTGCAATGGGGTATGGGGGGACTTGATATGGGTGAATGTAGTAACCACATTGTTTTTCATGTGAAACATTCGTAAGAGTGTATATCAATAATACATAAATAAAAATAAATAAATAACCTGTTCAGGGCTTCCTGACTGTAAAACAAAAGGCCAAATTCCTGAGCCTAATACCCAAGACTGTCCACAGTCTGGCTTCACCTATTTTTCTGATCTCCATTACTTTTTCCCATCACAAGCCTCCAATTCAGTCCGGCTTTAGCACGTGCTCCTACTGTGTTCACACAGCTACCTCTCCCTTCTATCTTCCCTTGCTTCTTTTAAAAACATAGACTCAGCTGTTGTTTAGTGGGTGTAGAGGGTCAGTTTTGCACGATGAAGAGTCCTGGAAATTGGTGGTACAATGTGACTGTACTTAACACACTGCCGAGCTCTACACTTAAAAATGGTTAACATAGTCATGGACTTTATCACAATTTTTTTAAAAAGGAGAATAAATTAGAAGCTGATTTACACTAAGAAAAAAAAAAGGCTCCAATCATGCTGTCCCCAGGTCTTCCACAGCCAGCCCCCTCTCCTCTGAACTCCTAGGACTCACATCCTTTACCACACATGTGGCTTGTAACCACTCACAGTCTTGCGTTTTAATAACCTGTTCATTTGTCTTCTTAACTTGGTTGCAAGCATCTTAACAGTGCTCAGTAAATATCTGCTGTCAAATGACTGGCCTCAGAAGCAAAATCAAACTGCAAAGAAAACGATAAATAGTAACTGCTCTAATGTTAAAAATATTTATTTTTCTAAAAGATGACACAAAAGTTGGGAAGAGAAAGAAGGGTGTCAACTAGCCTACATCAAAACCTGGGATGAGAACAGACAGCTTCCTGAACAACCGGTAGCTGAGCAGACTGCAGAGGTCAGGCTGGCTGCTGGGTCAGCGATGAGCCTGAGTCAGCCTCGCTCGTGAGCACCAGTGAAGCGAGGCAGGGACAGCCAGACCCCGGTCACACCTCCTAGAGAAGGCGGAGGCGGGAGCTCACTCTTTAGACATGTTCTTGATGGTCTTGTGCTCCCTCATGGCCTTCTCCCAGTCACTGCCATCGAATTCCTCAATGAGCACGCTCCGCACGGTGCCCTCATCCAGGCAGTGGGGAGCAATTCCTAGAAGGAAGCGGCACAGAGAAAGGGGCCCTGAGTATGAATGCAGTCGGGTACGGCCCTGGCTCTTGGACAAACCCACACCCAGAAGCCTGGCCAAACTGCAGACCAGGCTTTCCGAGCAATACACCGTTTATCAGAGCTGACGGTGTCAGCTCCCACTGGCTCTCCTCCTCTCACGGGGGCTCAGACTTCCCAAGCCAGGGACAGCCTAGGCTGGACAGCACTCAGTACCAAGCTGAGGGCAGAGAGCAGAAAGACTCAAGCCCAGAGCATGCGGGCCGGCAGCCTGAGGAATTCACAGGTCTTCTCTAGCGTGTGGATGACCTTCTAAGTGTTAAACACCTCCCCAGCTGTACTAGATTTTTTACTTTCCAAAGGCCTTTCCTGATCCTCCAGGTAGTCAGGAGGCACTCTCCAAGTGACAGATGAGGGACAAACAGAAGCTGCTAGAGAAACAGGGCAGGGAGGGAGACGCCACACCCGCCCCCCACCACAAGGCATAAGTTGGTCACAGTCGCGCTGCCCCACCACGGCTCTGCGTCCATACGGGGAATAAGATCCCTCACGTGCAGCTTCAACCAGTACTCTCACTCAGTTCGCACTGCCATCAGAGTCATTCTGAACAATGAAGGGTTGTTTTCTTCCACTCAGACCCAAGCAAGACCTGAAGAGGGGCTTTGGGGTTCTCCTGTTTCTGTGTTGAACAAACCAGATTTTTTTAAATGGCATTTTCAATGCTCCTCATTCTGGCCTCCTTCACTTAACCATTTTTATTAACTGCCCCGCCCCCAGGCCATCTCTTCTCCCGCCTCTCTAGCCCACAAGGTTGGCCCCAGCAGCACACAGCCCCCGCAGCGCCTTAAATGCATCGGGTTCTGGATGATGTCTCAATGACCAGGGCCAGTCTTATATGCCATCATTTGGAAAGAGCTCCGCTCAAGAGCCCTGCTCTTCTGAAACGTGCGTGTGAGAGGGCCTAGCCAATCAGGAGGCGAGCCCCATCTGCCCGAGCCCACTGTCCAGCCAGCAGTCTAGCCCACAGCAGCTCATGCCCCTACTAAGCTCGCAGTCCATTCCCTTCGCTCACCGAAGCCCCCAGGGTTCGAGCGGGGCGTGTAGAAGCTCTGGACGCCGCATCTCTTACAGAAGGTGTGCTGCGCTTTGTGCGTGTTGAACGTGTATGTGGTTATGCAATCGGCTCCCTAAGGGAAAATAAACAGGTGTTCTTTTACAAAGAGTATATTTTTGTCATTTAAATAAAAATAAACCTTTTAAAAGGCTCAGTGGGGGACAGCCCTTTTGCAGGAATCTCTGGATTCTGAGGACATGTCTAACCTCCCATGGTGACTAGAGACCAGAGGCGTCTGGAGGACAGGAACCCATCTATCCTGCTGGAGACACTAAGTCCGAGTGTGACAGCTCATAGCTTCTCTCAGGTCAGCCGCACACAGAACCCCCAGCCGCAATCACTCCCCGGTCCGCGGCAGGACAGCCTGCCCTGTTGATGCCAGGGAGTGAAAAATGCCTGCTCCTGGGGCCTCAACGGGGAGACAGCTCACCCGAGGGGCTGCTCTCCATGCCCTCACACTGCACTGCTCAAGGTCCTGAATAAAGCTGACCGGGTCTGATTCCTCTACAAAGGGCAAACCAGGGGAGAATGTTTGCCAGACATGATGGACAAAGGGCTAGTTTCCATAATGGATAATACAATTGGGAAACTGGGCAAAGGACATGAATACAGTTCAGAGAAAGGGGAAAACAAATCTGTAAACTTAGGAAATGATATTCATACTCAATGGACTGCATGAGGTATTTTTCAGTCAGATGAGCAAATGTTAAAAAACTGATTAACTTAGTATCGAGTATGTGAAGAACCATACAGTCTCATTTATCAGTCATGGGAATATAAACTGGTACAATTTGGCAATATCTACCAAATTTCAAAATGCACATATCCTTTAACGCAGCAATTGCACTTTAGAAATTTTTCCTACACCTGAAATTCCATACGACATGTATACAGGTATCAGGGCACTGTTTGTAAAGGCTAAAGAACATAAAAATTGATGATGTCTGTCAAGATTAGGTTAAAGCAATTACAGATACTCATAAAAAATGGAATACTCCGCAACTTTGGAAAAGAATGAGGTAGTTCTATGGGAACAAATACTACTATGGGACCATCTCCAACGTCACACAGTTAAGTGAAAAAGCGAGGTATAAAACAATTTTTGTCGTGTACTCCTGTTTCTATTTCTTTCAAAAGGATATACCATGTTAAGTGCTTTTACATGGAGATAAATATCTGAAGAAATATCCAAGAAACAGTGGTTTACCTCCAGGGAGAGGAACGGGGTGGCTGAAGGGTCAGGGGTGGAGGCGTCTTACCACGTAAGATCTTTCATCCTTATTCCCCAGCTACCACAGGAGAGAATGGCCCTCAGAGCTCTGGGCCTCCTGTGAGAACCGTGAGCGCTCTTCTCACCCCACAGCCACTCCACCACAGAGAACAGCAAAGAACAGTTGCCAAGTAGCCCCAAACCGCCCGGTTATCTGATGACACGCTCTCCCCAGGAAATGACCAGGAGGGATGAGGGGCTACCTCACATCCAACTCACCACGTTCCTCACTAGAGGTTGCCCAGTGACATTCGGCCCCCGGCCCCTGGGATCCCCTACGTCCCCAGCCGGAGCCCACCCGCCCGCTCCCCACTAGCGCGAACGGCCTACCGTCACCAAACCCTCAACCTGTCAGGTCACTTCTGCCTTCTTGCCCAGCCAGAAGTCATCGTGACCGCCATGTTGACCAACCTGCTGGTCACCCTTGGCTACTGGGTTCTCAGCTCACTCTCAGCCTGACCTCTCGCCCACTCCTTCTATCCCGCGATGCCTGCACTGTACGGAGGCCTCCTCCTCCCTCACTGACCCTCCTCCTTCCTGCCCTCTGTCCTCAGCCCTCCCTTCTTCATGCCCCTGCCCAGCCGACCTCACCCAGCCTTCCAGCTCTGAACGACAGTGACATGCTGACAATCCCCACAGCAGCAGCCCCAGCTCCGGCCTCTCCCCACCACTCCAGACTTGTCTTTCAGCTCCTGTTTCGAAAGACAACCTCTCCGCACAACCTCCAGCTGCCTGCTTCCTATCGCTATAGGAATGTTCCAGACGCCTCTGCTGAACTTTTTTCAAATACAACTCTGGCTCTCAGCGCCCTCCACACGGCTTCTCCCCCAGGGTCTGGCACCTCCATCCCGCTAGCTGCTCAGGCTGACACTATGGATGAACTTTGCCCTCCTCTTTCCCTTCCCCTTTCCACCCAAACCTTTATGTAATTCGGCTCACCCCTCCTCTGAAACAGTGGCTCTCAAAGTGTGGCCCCAGGACCAGCAGCGTTACAGTCACCCGAGAATTTGTAAGACATGTAAATTATCCCCCACCCCCAGACCTTCGAGGATCCGGAGTGGGGCCCAGCAGTCTGTTTCCACATGCCCTACGGGTGGCTGCACACCCAGCTCTGACGTCTGAGAACCACTGCTCTAAAACAATCTGCCGTTATCTATTTCCTTCCCATCCGTGATGCCCACCCAAATCCAAGCTCCCGCCACCCCTCACCCGGCCCACCGCACAACCCCCAGCTGCCTCCCTGCCCCGCACGTTCCTCCTTACCATCCATTGTCCACACAGCAGCCCAAGTGACTTTTAAAATACCGAAGCAGGTCATGTCACCACCCTGCTTAAAACCCACCACAGGCATCACACTATGTGAGAAATAAAATCTGTCTCCCTGCCAGGTCCTGCCTCTCTCCCAACCCGTCTTGGCCCAATCTTTCTCCTCCACCCACCAGCCACCCTGCAGCCATGATGGCCATTGTTCAGCTCCCGCCACATGCCAAGCATGCGCCCCTCTACCTGGGATACTCCTGCTGTCTGTGCGCCCCATCTTCATCACCTATACCCCACAGGGCATTTCCCTAAGCAGTCTAAACTAGCCATGCAGCTACCTCCTATTACACTGCTGTGCTTTCACTCTACACAGCACTACTGGAGTTCTCTTATTTACCTGTCTCCCCCTCCAGAGCTTAAGCTCCCAGAGAACCAGGGCCTTGCCTGTCTTGTTACCTGCTGCGCTTCAGTAGAACAGTACCTCACACTTGCTGAATGAATAAATAAATTTTGTACTTAATTAAAAAAAAAAATACAGAAAATTGTTCCTTCAACAGGCTGGGGCCAAAGAAGAGAAGGATGCTCTGGAGCCCCAGGAAAATGCATCAGTAAGTACCCCGAGGAGGGAAAGCATCACGTCCAAGTCCTAATCGCCCATGGCTGCACCTGCTGGTGCCTCAGGAACCGTCTGTCATGGGCACTCAGAGGCAAAGCTGAAGCGGGGCCACAGCCTCTGGCAGGCGTCCCAAAGCTCACAGGAAAGACAAGGGGCAGGTATGCTGCCCACCTGGCCCGCTTCCCCCACCAGACATCCACACAAGGGACAGACAAAAGAGGCAAACTGGCCCCAAGCATCTGGGATCAAATCTCACTAACTAGGAAAGACCAGGACTCGGGCACCCAGTCTTTCCTCCCAGACACTGAGTGCCCACTCAGGGCCACGCCTACGAAGCCAGGAGCCAGTCAGATGCGACAAAAGGTGGCACCTGGAGACCCCCATGATCTCGTAAGAAGACAGGCTGGAAACAGATCATTACACTGAAGCACAGAGACCATCTGACCACAGTGTGGGCAACAGACCCAAGGACGGAACGAAAGCCCATCCCACCCACATCAGCAATGCTGTGCCAAGAGCCTTTTAAAAAAAAAATCTGCATTCTCTGACTAGAAATTTTATGTCTTAGAGAAATAACCTAAAGAAACAATTTCGAGATTGTCAAACATTTATTATACACAAGGGAGTTCATCACAGTGTGTTTTTACCTCAAAGAAAAAACTGCACTCAGCCTACAAGTTCAAATCCAGAAAACTGCTTATGGTACCTTCCTGTAACAAAATATGCTGCAAATACAGGAATAATAGTAGAAGTAAACAGTATAAGGAAATGGTTGTGGGGGTGGAAGACTAAAGGGCTGAGGGACAGTGGAGAGGAAACTTCTCACTGCACGAACGCACACACTTCTGTACCTTTCAGATTTGGTACCAAGCACAAAAAATTCTCCCAAGTAATAAAGTTAAAATTTTTTGACTCATATATTTCTCATTGGGAAATGTTAAAAGTCAGTTATAGAACAGAAAAAAAAGGTAAAATCCTACTTTGATAAAAACATGCACAATATATTTAGATGTATTTATGTAGAAAATAATACATGAGGATATACGCCCAAATATAACAGTGGTTACCTCTGGTGAGATTTGCGTGATCTTATTTATTTTTTGATCCTCTGTCAATGTTTCCACAGTAGTATCAACTATGCATCCAAAATATAAAGGGAAAAAATAACATGATCTTTTAAAAATCAGCACAAAACTGGGTAACAAGGGCAATGAAAGGCCCAGAGAAGCCCCCGGGGCCCCACCCTGCTGTTGCACTAACCTTCAGGAGCTTAAAGCGAGATGCTGGAACAATGAAGTGTCTATTCTGCTTCTTCTTGCAAATGCTGCAGCTACAGAAAGAACAATTCCAAGATTGTAAGCAGCCATCTGCAGCCTCCAAGTGCCCAGGGAGCCAACCTGCTTTGAGTGGCTGAGCCCAGAGGTGAAGCCCCTTTCAGCACCATCCAGGGACCACCTGGGGCCTCTGCTCTGCATGTGCCCAAGGGCTGGCAGGCCCCACAGCCAGCAGTCAAGGCCACACAACATCCCTCAGAAACCGGGACCAAGAGAACCACTTTTCTGCTGTCCACCACCCAGTTTCCCACAGTGAAGGGCACGGGTGGATTCTAGAGACACTTAGGAACCAAGTATCAGGCACAGCTACAACCTTATGCCTCTGGGATAAACGTCCATGCCAAAAATGGACACAGAAGCTTAGGTTTACCTCTTACCTCATCTGTACATCACAGCCTAACTCTAAGTCACAGGTCCACAGAATTACCATCTTTGGAATGAAATCTAAGTCCTTTCTTTGCAGTCTACCTTTTAAGAAATTCTAATTTCATATGGAATCCTCTAACAAATTACTCTGTGCTTCTCCAATCCGGACTCCACTGTTAGCAGCCTTGAATAGTTAGTTATATGCCAACTACTGGCTCGGAAGTCAGAACCTGCAGTCCTTACTCTTAGTGTTGGTGCCTGGGACAGTGCTAAAGAGCAGGCCCTCCACAGACCCTGCAGACCCCCCTGCCTCATCTGGAAGGCTATGGTGAGTCTCCAAGTGCGCACACCCTGCACCTCCCAACTCTGGGCTCCTGCGAGGGCTCTGCCCAAGGCTGCTCGTTCAGCACCCACCCTGACCCACCTCCGGCTAAGCACTCGTCCACCTGCCGGCAGCTTTGGTCTGTGGGGCGACTGCCAGGCACAAGCCAGAGGACCCTGCTCTGGGCCACCTGGGGCTCTGCTGTGGGAATAACCTCCAGCTCACTCTCTGTGTGTCTCTCTCCTCACACACATACACGTGCATAGCAGACTCCATTAATTTTAGCCTCTCTCCATCTTTTAAAAAATTATATTACTGAAAACATCTAGCACATACAAAAGGAAAAAGAATAGAACAATGAACCCCTCTGTGCCCATCACCTGACTCTGTTGTCAACAATTACCAGCTCACTGCCAATGTTGTTTTATCTACACCCCAACCCCCTGGGTGATGGTGAAGCGCTGCTTTTTAGTTCTTAAATCTTTTTAAGTAATTAGGGAAAGAAAAATACTCACTTGCAATCAAAGATGTGCAAGTCCGCTGAGGCCCAAACTTCAAAGCGAACTGCTCCACAGTGGCAGCCTCCTGTGTGTTTCACCAGGCCCTGGTATTCACTACAGAAACACAAAAATCAGGGGGATAAGGCTTCGGAATAGTCAGCCAGGAACTGTCACACAGTGTGTGCTGCACTTTCTCTCCTGTCATTAAAAGAAGATGGGACAAAAGTCTTCTCTACATGACAACCACGTGCATTTCTGTTCTTGAGGAGGGGCTGTCGATTTTATAGAAGAAAGGACGCAGTGCCTTCTTTGTCTATGAGCTCTCTCTTCATTTCTTATAGTTTGCTAAATTGCAAAATAAAGCATTCCAAAACCATGGAATATGGGAGTTGGGCAAAGGATCCTAATCCCACCAATCAAACATTTTTATTTACACTCCAAATACTTAGTAAGATTTTTTTATGCCAGGGAGAGAGTGGTAAACAAGATACAGCAGACATGGTTCTTGGCCTTACCGATCTTAAGCAGCTGTCAGATTACCCAAATAGTATTTGACTGTTATAAAGGCAGTACAGGCTGCCATGGAAAAGCAAGACAAGGGGACCTGAGCCAGTTCGGTGGTTCAGAAAAGCCTTCTGAGAAACTAACAAAGGCTCTTACAATACCGCTATGGGCCCCTGCAGTATTGTACATACATAACTTTTTAGTTATATGTACACACTACATACAGTTTTAATCCTTTGAAAACATATTATATGTAAGCCAGGCCCTTAATCGAACATTATTATGATTTGATATCATCAAATTGTTTTCCAAAAGGGCTGAGCCCTCTCATCATTAATGAATGAGAAAACATTTCACTGTACCTTCTCAAGCAATAATTACAGGAAAAATAGTCTGCTGCAGTTTTAATTTGCATTTATTTGGTTACTGAGACTGAGTACTTTTTTCTTTGTAAGTTGGATGTGTTAATTTGATGTATTTAGCTTTTTCTGTGCATACACAAAGGCTTACTGTAAAAAATTCAAACATTACATTTGATGTTACAAAGGAAAATATCCTATAATCCTAACACCCAGAGGAATCCACAGTTAACTATTTTCTATATATTCCTCCACTTTTTCCCATACAAAAATATTTTAACAACAGTGCAGTTATACATTCTTTTTGCATATATTAGTGAGCTTTGGTTTTTTAATAGTTATACTCATGCCAATCTGATAGGTAAAAAAACTCATCTTTTGACTTTATGAGTTAACATTTTACAATCTTTATGACCATTTATCAGTTTGTTTTAAAGTGGAAAATATACTTCAAATTTGAGTTTTACATTTCTGAGGACCTTTATATTCCCGACACTTAGCAGTAGCTGGCACACCATATGGGCCCAAAATGTTTGATTATGAATATAAAAAAAAGTTCATCCTATAGTCCAAGATGATAAACCAAAAAGTGAAGCCACAGAAAACTAAATATTCCATCTCCGAGAAGACTCATCCTAAGAATTTCTTCTGGAACAAGGACCAAGGAAGATTTTTATTCAAGAAAAGGAGTAATCCTCAGGTTGTTATGCAACTGTCAGGCTGTTTTTGTTTTCTGTAGGGTTCTGACTGCTCCTTGTAATTCATAAAATAATTGACACTGAGATTTATTATTAGGGTGCTAACATATTTCTCTGTAGCACAGCTGTTGTTGTACAGGGCAAGGATCTAGATGTTATCATATTGGTGAAAACAAGCCGCCCTTGCCAGAGTTAAGAGCTCTTTTGTATCACCACGGACACTGAAATCCTCCTCTGGCCATCTAAGGAGCTGGAGAATCTGCAGCAGCAAAGCCGGGGGAGCGCGAAGGAAAGTGAGCCGCCCGGGAGCATCAGTTGGTGGAGAGCCGCGCGCGGTTCCGAATCCCAAGCATCGCCGTGCGCGCGCGGCTCTCCGGGATGCACAAACTCTCTCCCCGGCACTCCGCGCTCTCGCAGGCTGTGCCTGGGACAATAACGGGATCTCGCCTCCGTGTGGCTCAAAACTATTAAAGCTTTTCCCAACACCCCCTCGGCCTTCTCTCCCCGCCTTCTCTCCAAAACACGTGCGCAAATATAAAAAGCGACTCAGGATCGAGGGAAAGTAGTGGGATTTACGTTCTTTTCACTGGGAGAGGACCCCTGCACTCTTGGCGCGCCAAACAGACAACGTCCCGAGCACGCTGGCCGTCCAGGGAAAGACCCTTTGTGTCCGGGGACGCAGCGCGTCCCTCCTGACAAAGCCCCTCTCCGGTCCCAGGCCGCCCACCGCAACGAACTTAGGGGCGAGCCTGGTGCTGACACGGGCCAGCGCGCCCGTCACACTACGGGGAAGCGCGGGACCGAAGAGGTGCCCAGGCCCGCGGGCAGACAGGCGCGCTGCGGGCCGCGGGCCGCCGAGTCCCGCGCCGAGGGCGGCCGCGTGGCGCCGGCCACCGCCCGTCCGGCCCGGCCGCACTCACAAG
>JAQQAC010004778.1:16966507-16990962 GCA_029783875.1 Phataginus tricuspis | reverse complement strand
CGCCGCCCCGCGCGCCCCCGCGCGCGCGCGCCCAGCGGCCTCCGCGCCCGCCGCCAGCCCAGGCCCCGACCCCTGCGCGCCTCCCCCGGCCGCTGCCGGCTGCGCCCGGGACAGAGACCCGGCTCGCCCGCCCGCCTCGGGGCCTCCACCTGCGCACTCCGTCCTGCAGGCCCCACGGGGCCGCGCTCTGGGCCTCCGCTCCCGACACCCAGGGCCCTCTGAGGAGGCGCCTCCGTCCCCTCTGAATCCCGGGGAGGCCTGGGTCAGCCTTGAATTCACAGCCACGTCCCAGGAAGTTACCCCCTGTCCAAGGTAAGGACAGTACCTACCTTACGGGAACCATCGTGCGCCGGACACAGCCTGTGTGTAAATGGCCAGGCACCTGCTATCTGCTGGACTTAGTTCTTAAACTTATATTTCCTGCCAGATAATAAACAGTGTCTTGAGGATATCGATGGTCAACAAATTTTTTTAATTTAATAAATGAATGAACCCAGCGCCAAATTCCGCTGTTATGGTTTTGTCGACCACAGCACCAAGGTTGAAAGTTAAAAATCACAAAAACCCCTGATAGAACCAAGATATTTTCTCAACCTATTAGTTGCTCTATTTTACTAATATCTTAAAAAAGAAACATTTTCTCTTACTTATTTTTCTACTTTGTTCTCTACTTCTTTAATTTCAACTTTGCTCTTTATTGTTTTATCTTATGAGTTTAATAGTTTATTGAATTAAATACACAATTTATTTTTAATATTTTTTTGGTAGTAATAAACATATTAATGACTATAAATCTTCCTCTGAGTATAGCTTTAGCTGTATCCATTCAGGTTTTAGATGAAGTGTTCTCTCTTAAAAATTTCTAGATAATGTGTAGTTTCAGTTTTTGCCATTTTCTTTATTGGAGTTACAGTTTACATACCACAAAATACATATATCTTAAATGTACAGCTCATGTAACCACCACCAATTCAAATACAGAACATTCCTAGCACTCCAGAGCATTTCTCAGGTAACAGAAAACAGAGGGGACCACTATTCTGACTTCTCTCATGATGAGTTAGTTTTCCATATTCCTGAAAGTCATTAAAAAACAGTGTGTACTCTTGTATGTCTGACATCTTTTCATTCAGCATGTTTCTGAGAATCATTCATGTTGTTTTGTGTATCAATTGCTTTTTTGTTGCTGTGTAATATTTAATTTATGAATACATCATGTTTTATTCTGCTGATGGGCATTTGGGTTCTTTCCAATTTGGGGCAATTATTCAGGAAGTGCTGTTTACATTTATATTTATGTACACATCTTTTTGTGAACTCATTTCAATATATACATAGGTGTGGAATTACTGGATCATAGATGAGCAGTATGTTTTTGTAAGAACTGCTAAGCAGTTTTCCGAAGTGGCTGTACTGTCTGATACTCTACTGTATCAGAGTCACGTTTGTTCCACATCCTCACAACACTTGGTATTATCAGTCTTTTCAAATTTAGCCCTTTCTGGTGGGTGTGCAGTGCTATCTCCTATTTTTTGCATGTCCTCCAAGTGTAGTGATGAGCACCTTTTCATGTGCTTATTGGTCATTTGTACTTCCTTTGTAAAGTGCCTGTTGATGGACACGCCTCTGAAAGTCCACTTTATAATTGTTTGATGTGTAGGAGATCTTTATGTCTGGATGAATTCTTTGCTAGACATACATTTGGAATATATTCTCCTAGTCATGGCTTCCCTTTTCCTTTAATATCGTCTGGTGAGTGGAAATGCTTTGTTTTGGTGGGATATTTTCCTCTGAGAAAGTTCAACTTGTGAATTTGAAATTTTATGATTAGTGTCTTTTGTGTAATGTTTTAAAAAATCTTTACCTACCCCAAAGTCATGAAGATTTTCTACTGTCTTTTCTTCAAGAAGCTATAGTTTTAGCTTTCATACTTAAGTCTGTGATCCAACTCATATTAGTTTTTGCTTATGGTATGAGGTAGAGGCCAGGTTCATTTCTTTTCTGTATAAATATGCAGTTAATCTGTCTCAATCCTCTATTCTGTGCCATCGAGCTATTTATTTCTCCCAATACCAAGACCACTCTGTCTCAATTAGATTTACTACTTAGTCTTGGAATCAGAGTAAGTCCTCCAGATTTGTCATTCAAGATTGTTTTGGCTCTTCTTAGTCCTATACATTTACACATAGAATATAGAAAGCTGTTAATTTCTACAAAAAAAGCCTGCTTGATACATTACACTATCAACCATACTCTTATGAATACCCAATTCCTCCAATTTAATATTCCTAATTCCGTATCTTTAATTTTCATTCTTTCAATACTATTGTTCTGAGAGTCGATCAATTAATATTTTTGCTATTACCCTAGTCACTCCTTGTTTGAATCAAATCAGTTTCATTCCTAGAGTCAGACTGTTCCAGGCACACACCTTTTTAATTGCCTTCTTAGGTTTTGGATATGCAATAGCTTTATTCAATTTTTTTCTCCACCTCAAGCAGCTTAATGGTATAATGTCTTTAAAATAAAATCCTAATTCATGTTTTTCATTTTTAAATTGGGCTAACACTTACATATACTGAAATATTTTCACATACATGCAAACCTTCATAACTACTACCCAGTTCAAAATACAGAACATTTCTAGCATTTCAAAGGGCCCTTCCTCCCACCCCACAGTCAATCGTCCTCAAGTATAACTAGCACTCTTTCTTCATCACCATGATTGGAACTTCACATAAATGCATTCGCATAATATGAACTCTCATGTGATTTCTCTTACTCAGTGTTATGTCTGTGAGTCTCATCTGTGTTGTTACTCACGTCTATGGTCCATTCATTTTCATTGTTGTGTAGTATTCCACATATAGGAACATACCACATTTTATTTGTTCTTTCTATTGTTGAAGGACATTTATAGTGTTTCCAATTTGGTGCTATTAAAATAAGGCTGTATAAATTTTTTTAAACTATCACTTTATTTTGTTCACAATCTTGTGACACAGGAATTTGAAATAGTCATGGCTAAACAATTCTTGCTTAGAGTCCCCTGCAATCTCACTGAGCTGTCCACTGAGGCCACAGCCATCTGAAGGCTCAACAGGGCTGGATGAATGAACTCCAAAAATGGCTCAACTCACATGGCTGGAAGTTGATGTGGCTGACAGCTGGGAGATCAGCTGGGCTGTCACCTGCTATGCTTACCCACAGCCTTTCCTCATGGCTTGGGCTTCATTACAATGAGTTGGCCTCAAGAGAATTCAAATTTTTATCCTTAGCAGCTCGGGCTCCAAAAGCAAAAGGCCTAGTATACAAAGTGGAAATTTTACCAGGGGGTTTCTTTTTTCTTTTTTTAAATAAAACTAACAACAAAAAGTCTGCTAGGATTTGGGGTTTGAGTTGCATTGAATCTATAGGTCAACATGGAAAGAACTGACTTCTTAACAATATTGTCTTCCAATCCATAAATGTATCTCTCAGTTTATGAAGTCTTATTTAATTTCTCTCAACAATGTTTTGTAATAAGTTTACTATATTTTTTGTTAGATTTATTCTTACATATTTTGCTGCTGTTATAAATGGTACCCAATTGTTTGTTGTTGATATATAGAAAACAATTGGTTTTTTATATATTGACCTGGTATCCACTGACCTTGCTAAATTCACTGATTCATCATAATAATTTTGATTTCTTCTTAGATCTGAGAGACTGTTTCTTAATTTCCAAGCAAAACAAAAATTTTTTTAATATTTTTGGGGTGTATGTCTAATTATTTTGGGCTATAGTCAAAGTTCCCGAATTGTAGAAATCTCTTGTGGTTTTTTGAAATTATGTTATTTTCTTTATGACCAGGTATACAACTGATTTCCATGGATATAAAGGGTATATATTCTCTGGAGGTTAGAAAGTTCTCTTTGGGTTAAATCAAACTCACAAACTGTATTATACAATTCCTTGATGATTTGCATTATTTTTGCCTAATTAGCCAAATTCTGAAAATTAATATTATTTATGTATTTCACTATGTTTGGTGCATAAATATATGTGACTCTTAGGTTGTCTTTATAGATTATGTATAATTATGAATCTTAATCACAAGTATGGAAAATGCATATTATCTTAGATTATACATACATGTACAATATTGTGCATTCATTTTTATTAAATAATAGCCTTTGTGCACTTTCCAGTGTATGTGGCCTTGATTTCAATTCTATCTGATGATGATATCCCATTCCTGCTTTCTTTTTGTTTGCATTCATATGATCTATATCTACCAATCCCTTTGTTTTCAACTCTTTGACATTTTTAAGTGTAAAAAATTAATAGGTGCATTTTTAACAACTCAATCTGTTATCTTTTTTTAAAAAATACAATAATTAAGCTTTTGCAATTATTATTGAACTGGAACCTCCGTGCTTTATTCTATCCATTAATTTATGTTGTTTTATATTTTCCCTTGTTGATTCTTTTTCTTTGTATTGGCCTGGAAAAGCTTTTCTCATTCCCTTTTTGCCCTCCTGTTAATTTGGCAGTTCTAACTTTTGTCTCCATAAAGCTGGTGTTTCCCTTTCCATACCTAGTAGTTATGATGAAACCTGTATTCCTCTAGTAATATTTCAAAATTTATCAACAAGCATATTTCTCAAAACATTTTACCCACTCACACCCCCACCCCTTCACCTAGATAACAACTTTGGAAATTGTAATTTTACTTCCTCAATTTCCTATTGATCCTTGCCCAGCTCCTCTTAAGTATATCTTCTACTTGAAGACTTACTTACTTAACACTTACATCATGTAATTCTTGTCTCATGAGTTTCATAACCATACCGTCAGCTCCAAGAGTTGCTGCTGAGCCTGGCACTCAAAATGTTTGGATGAATAAACTATTGATTGAGGTATAACTATATTTTACAAGATTAATTGCTCACAACAAGCACTGTACTCTTAATCTAATATTGGGAAGGACTGGGCCAATACTGAGATACATCTCTTTTCCAGTATAATCATCAGTTGATTAGAGAACTTTGAGTATTTTTCTCAGCTAGGATCCATGGGAAATGTACTGAGCCCTTGAGTGTCTAAAGCCATCTTTCTTTTGCCTCAAAAGATGAATCTGGGGATAGGATTTGTGGCTTCCAGTTTACAGTTTCTCTTTTTAGTTTGTAGATATTGTTCCACTATCTTCTAGTTTTCAGTACAGCAAATGAGAATTCTAATGGCAGTCTTATTTGCTTTCCTTTTTAAAAATGGCCTCTTTATTCAGTGTGAAAACTTACTTCTCCCTTTACTTGTGGGTTCAGGAATTTTGCCAGGATCTGTGTACATGCATATGTTGTTGTTGTTTTTTACTCCTGTCTCGGTGTCAAGAAGACAAACACCTGACCAAGGTTTATCAAGCCTGATCAAGAAAAAAAGAGAAAACCAAATGCACATTTATACATTAGGAGTGATAAGAAAATACAACCACAGGAACAAACTGAACTCAAAGACTCATCACAGGATTTTATATGCTTTCTTAGGCCCTTGATTGGAAAGTCTTGCACCATCTCTGGCTATTTTACTCTTTAAATAATATCCATGAGTTTGGGTAGGTTTTGCTAAGACTTGCTAAATCATAACCTCGACTTCATAGAGGCTGTTTCATGAACTAAAGTATCAAATGAAGACGATGGGAAACTTACCCACTTCTACAGCCAATCTAACATAAGCGACTTTCCCTACCAGCAATGACATTAAATCTTCCTAGATCAAAATTCATAGGCAGAAAGTAGAGTAGAGGTTACCAGGGACTTGGGGGTGGGGAGAGAGGGGGACTCGTGGTTTAATGAGTACAGAGGTTCTGTCTGGGATGAAGAAAAAGTTCTGGAAATGGAGAGTGGTGATGGTCGTACAGCACGTGAATGTACTTACTCCCTCTGAAGGATACGCTAAAAAAAAAGTTAAAATGGTAAATTTTATGTATATTTTACTGCAATAAAAATTCTTACTAGATTTTAAAGCACAAGTAAAGATATAAAGAACTCATAATTTGCACATCATGGGTGTGCAGATTCACACTACAAAAGCCCATCTATAAAAAAATCAAACGTGGGCATTTTTATACCTACAATATTTAAATTTATAGAGACAAAAAGTAGAATGGTGATTGCTATAAAATCGGGAGTTAGTGTTTAACGTGTACCAAGTTTCAGTTGGAGAAGATGAGGAAAGTTCTGGAAATGGATGGTGGTGATGGTTGCACCTGTGAATGTACTTAATACCACTGACCGGTTCACTTAAAAATGGCTAAAATGGTAAATTTTGTTATGTATATATTACCATCATTAAAAAAAAAAATTGGGGGGTGTGAGCATTTTTGGTTCCAGCTCAGGCCCCTAATAGGCTGAGGTCTCTGGCGACGCAGGGTGTGAGGAAATAGATCCTGTGCGTGATGTGCTCGCGGAAGGAGGGCAGGCGCAAGACTCACCGCGGGGAGACAAGCGCCGGAAACCTGCCGTTTTCAGAAAAGGGAATCTGGAAGTAGTACAGTGTTTTCAATCCGCTGTCTTCTAAAGTATGAGTCCCCATGATTGGGGACAGAATTGCTAGAAGTATAGACGCGCAGAGCGAATAACAGTGCCCTCCAATGCAAATGTGCTTTTCAGATACGCTTTGTGTTGAGATTAATAATACCTGGTACAGCTCCCCGACCCACAGATTCTGTGTTTCTCGCTCCCGGAAATGTGCAGAATCCTCGCGGGCCGCCATGGGGTGGGAGGTCCTGTGCCCTTCAGGCCCGGTAGAAGCAGCCCTTGGAGAGGACGCGGTTAAGGGCACCGTTTTGAGCCCTGCAGAACATTAGCTACGTGCCCGGGGGAAAAGCATTTGACAGAGGTTAGGGTGGCCTGGCCACGCTGTCCTCTCTCAGCTGTATAGGAGAATCCAAATTCCTCAGCTCACGGGACAGGCCTGATGTTTATCTCCGTATCCAGCTCCCTCCTACCAACATGGCAGTGGTAAATGCTGATTTCCTGAGCATATGCAGGGGCACCACTAATTTTTGTGCCAATTAGGGAAGTCTCTTCCGGACAGACACAGGCTAGCAGGCACAGCACTTGGCGATCTGAGTAGGGAAATGATCCCCTCTGCCTGAGCAGCTTCGTTGGGGGTCCTGAGTGCTTAGCAAGAACCAGGCGTTTCAAGTCCCTTGGCTAATAATCCTCACAAGGCGGGCACTTGTCCACATTTTTCTCATGAGGAAATCGAGGATGAGTATAAGCCAGCAGGTGGCAGAGCTCCTGCCAAAGGGCAGGGCGATGACCTTTGTCGCCCTGAACTTCCCACATCCTGGCACTTACCGGAGGCCCAGCACGCGCCTCCCAGCTGAGCTCGCTGCTTCGGGCTCCCCCTCTTCCCAGTCTACTACCTCACAGCAGCAAGAATGACTTTTTCAAACTCTAATTGTTATGCTAATGTTACGTAATGTATATGTTGAGTTCAAGGTGAAGGAATGGAGCTTTATCGATTTCTCGGGTGTTCCCTGACTCTGCCCTTCCTGGCCCCTAAGAGGTAACCCCCATCCTGACTTTTGTGCTCATCTTTATCATACCTATGTGTGTATCTAATACGTTTTTTAGTCCAGCTGTTTTTGGAGTCTGTATATAAATGAAATAACCCTGTGTGCATTCTTCTGGGGCCATCCCTATGTGATTCCTCCATGTCGGTGCGCACAGTACCCCATTGCTGGAATATTTCACTATGTCCGTGACATTGTTGATTGAGGTATATGTTTAGTTTTTGTTACTATAAACAGTACTGACATAAACATTCCTGTTCACATCTCCTGATGCAAGCGTGCAAGGGATTCTCTTTAGGATATGGTGTTTAAGTCTTTTCGGATTATTTAATTACGAACATGTGCCAAAGAACAAAGGCCTCTTATGGACCGAGTCAAAGGTTTCTGTCTGGGTAGAAACACTTAAAGGGGGTAAAATGCTTAATGTAACTCCGGGGAGAGGAAATCCTGGGGCAAAATACCTCTAAAACCGAAATCAGTCAAAGGGAGAAATAGTTTAAAATGCATTTATTGCTTAAAAACTGCAGTCCGGGGCCATCTCTCTCTGACTCAAGCAGAGCAAGCAAGGGCCTCTCTCCCTAACCTCTCAGGTTCAGATAAGCCCTTGGTTGCCCAGGTGATTACCCATTGATATGGAGATAAACCTTCTCCAGCCCTGAGTACTGCCTGTTGATATGCAAACGCAGTAAAGCCAGGCAAGATATTCTGAAAATATTACAATTTTACCCACAGGTAATTTAAAGGAAAAAATTCTTCCCTGTTTTTCTTCTACTCTCCGTACATCACTACTTCTGACACCAGATGTGGGGGCATTTTCCCATAGCAAGCAATATTCCAACACCAACTGGGTGTCCTTCAATTTAACTCAATTCTGATGTCATGTACCTGGAGTTAACATGAGATCCCACAGGTTAAAGGCTCAGTCCCACAAGACTGTGCCCTTCCTTCCTCTCCCACCCCCCGCTTCACATGCCAGTTGCAAGTCCAGGTTGTCAGCTGTGCTTCTGACCAACTGGCTATAAATTCGGAGGTTGCCACTATCCCCACCTGGGGTTTGACTAATTTGTTAGATTGGCTCACAAAATCCAGAAAACCAAATTACTTACTAGATTACAGGTTTAATACAAAGGATATAACTCAGGAACTATCAGAAGGATGAGATACATTGGGCAAGGTATGCGCCAAGGGTGCAGAGCTTCCATGCCTTTTCTGGGCACCGCTCTCCCACCTCCACGTGTTCTCCAACCAGAAGCTCTCTGAACCAAGTACTTTAAAGGTTTTTATGTAATTTAGGGATTTTTATTTAGGCTTCATTAGTGGGCATAATCAATTAAGTCATTGGTCATTGATGTTTAATTCAACCTCCAGTTGCCCTTCCCCCTTCCCCAAAGTTGGGGAATAGAGCTGAAATTTCCAACCTTTCAATCACCCACGTGGTTGGTTCCCATGGCAATCAGCCTCCAAATTTAGGGGCTTAACAAAAGTCACTCATTAACATAAACTGTGGGGTGATTGAATGGGGCTTGTTATGAATAACCAAAGACATCTTTAACACTGTGATAACTCAGAAAATTCCAAGGGTTTTAGGAGCTCTGTGACAGGAACAGAACTAAGACCAATTTATCATAAATCACATCATCAACAGTAATCATTGTTAGACTGTATACAAAAGAAATGTCTAATTAAGGATCTTTAGAAACTGGTAGCTGACAGTCAACTTAGTAAATGGGCATCTGGTTGCTCAGAAGATATCTTAATTTTACAGCTTATTGTAAAATTGCTTAAGTATTTTATTAGCAATGTTACTTACTGGTTTCCCAGAGGAGGCTGTGAATTATGTCACCCCACATGCCAGGTTTAGGACAATTGTTCATCGATAATACTTGAAGTGTTAAGTAACAAAAATTTCAACCGAGTAAATTTTAAAGATCTAATTGGCCTTATTAATGTACTCACGAATGGGGCAGCATCCCATCTAGCACAGAAGGACACTCTGGAAGCGGAAGGATTTTATAGGCAGAAATAGGGCCAGGACTATTAGCAAAGGAAAAGTAAGGATTGTTTCAGGTGAGGTCTCCTTCCCTTAGCCGGGAGAATGGGGGGTCTTATTAGGCTGGGGATGGAGAGGGCCATGTGACGACGGATTGGTACTGACCAGAAAATTCTTGACTGAGCAGTTAAGACAACTTTTCTGGGGGAGATTGAAACTGCGGTTAGTTTAGGTATAAAACCGAGGTTTTGTGGCTTAGCATAGCATAAATGACTCCATGTTGGGCTTGTGGTTTTCTGCTTGAGGAGGATGGGAGCCCTTGTTACTCCACACTCTACCAATTGATATTGATTTTTGTGCATGTGTAGATTGTGAAATGGTATCTCATCGTGCTTTTAATTTGTATTTTCCTAATTATCAGTCTGGTAGAGCAACTTATGTTTATTCCATTGTATTTCCTCTTTTATGTTCTTTATATATTCTAAGATATGTGCTATCCAATATGGTAGCCCCTAGTCATACTTGACTATAACTAAAATTAAATGCAACTTAAAATTCAGTTTCTCCGTTTCTCAGTCTCTCTAGGCATATTTCAAGGGGTCAATAGCTACATGTGGCAAATGGCTATTAGTGCAAATATAGAATTATCCATTGTTGCAAAATACTATTTTGAACCTTCTAGATACAGATTCTTGTGAATTGTGTTGCTAGTACCTTCTCTAAGTTTATGGCCCGTCTTTTTGCTGTTTTTATGGAGTATGCTGATAAACAAAAGTCCCTAATTTAATGTACTGACTTTACAAAAGATTCAGCAGAACTCTTTACCTTGGTAGTAAAGATATTTGCCTATGTGTCCTTCTAAAAAATATAAAGCTTTGCTGCGGGGGTTCTTGTTTGCAGAGTGGAAGAATGAACTTTGTGAGCAGACATGGCAGGAAATTTACAGAGATTTTTTATTCAGCGACAGAGAGAGCTTTATTCAGGATAAGAGAAAGTATGGAACTCCCCACAGGTGCAGGGAGGGGCAAGGTTGCCCTTTTGGGTCTTGGTGTCTAGGGTTTTATGCTTCCTGCAGTGGGAGTTTTCCATAGATTCAGCCAGAATGCTAGTTATATTTTAACTTACCTCTGCGAAGGTTTCCTGGATACCCTACTGCAAGCTGATGGGCCTGTGGGACTATGAGCGATGAGCTGTCCTATACCACTGGGTCCTGAGGGACAGTAAATGTCCCATTGTTTCATCTCAAGCACACTGTTTTGTAAGACTGTCCTTGTCCAGGGCCCGCACTGTACTTTAACTGGGCAGGAGTTATGCCCTGCTCCCTTCCTATCTCAGCTTCATCTTCCACGTTTAAGGCCTGAATGCAGCCAAAATTTAGTCTTGGGTGTGGTGTAGAGTAGGGATCTATTTCCATTTTTCCAGATTGTCCGGGCACCAGAAGCCCACCTTTCCCTACTCTTGTATGCTAGGATTTTATATATGTGAGGCTCTTTCTCTGAGATCCCAGGTCTGTCATTAATCCTGACCCAACCATATTGTCTTCACTATAAAATACAACAGGAGCTTGAGATCTTGGTTCTTCAGGACTGTCTTCTTGCACTTTGCGCTTCTATGTAAATTTTAGATTTGCTTTTCAAGTGCCCCATAACATCCTGTTAAATTTTGACTGGAGATGCTACAGATCTATAGATTGTTTGGGAAAAAATTAGTATCTATGTGTCAGGTACTTTTCATTTCCTGGGAATACAACAGTGAACAGACAGAAAAGGGGGTTTTCCATCAAAATTAGAATAAAATTCAAACTCTTTACCATTGCCTATAAACCAATGTGCATGCAGCCTACACTTCCCCAGCCCTTGGGTCTTCTCCCACCATTCCCTGTCCCTCTGCTCAGTCACACCTTCCTTCACATTCCTGGCACTCACCAAGCCTTCTCGTGCCGTGTTTTTGCTGCAATCTGCCCCCAACCCCACACCGTATTTTTGCATGACAGGCTCCTTCACTTTACCTGGTGTTTGCTCAAGTAATCACCTTTTCAGAGAGGCCGTCATGCTATCTCAAATAGCTGCAGTCCATCTCTCTAACCCTCGCTTTACTTTTCTCTGTAACACTTACCACTACTAGCTATTTTGGATGGTTTGGTTTGGTTTAGTATGTCTGCCTCCCTGCTAGAACCTAAGCTCCGTGAACCTAGAACTCTGTCTTGTTTACTGTTATGTCCTCAGCGTCTTGACCTGGAACATAGTAGTAACCACTTAATAAATTTGTTGAATGAAAGAAGCAAGACTGGACAAATGATCAAGAACCTTATGATTTTAGGGTCCTCTTTGCAAATACATCATCCATCATATTTCTATATGAGGATTTGGGCAGATTGATTTAAATTCCAATTTATCAGTATTTTCTTTTATGCATTACATTTATGGCATCATAATTAAGAAGTTTTTATCTAACCCAGTGTTGCTGGGCAGCTGCGTCTCGTGGGGGTGGGGAGGAGTCTCTCCCTGCTCAGTGGGTGAAGCACTAGAAGAAACCTCAGTCTGGACAGGGGAGGGTTCTTGACTCTGGGCGAGAAAGAATTCTCGAACAGGTCAGATGAGTGTAGGGAAGGAATTCCCTAAACCAAGAGCAGCAGGGAGTGGCAGTGCCTTGCAGGCAGCAGAGAACAGCTAAGTGCAGAGGGAAAGAGGGAAAGTTCTCAGCTTAGGGCAGATTCCCTTGCCAGCTACAGAAACCAGGGTCACCTGGCATCCTGTTTCCACCTGGACCTGCACAGCATAGGGACTAGCCCCAATCATTTCAGGATTTGGGAGGGCCACGGAGCACAGGATGGAGTAAGACTATGTTCTGAGAACTTTCCACAGAAAAGAGATTTTCAGGTAGGCTACTAAAAGCAGATCACACAGCTGCAGTTTCATCCGGGTCATTCAGGCAGCGGAAACATGCAGGCCCAAATCTGACTCTTAACAGCTCCTTCCTACTTACTAGGAGTAAAGCAGAGAAGAGTGAAGACTTGGAAATAAAATGAAATAGCAAAGAGACAAACAAATAATTTGAGCAGTAAGAAAGCTTTATTTGAAAGCACGCACTTAAAGGAAAGTGCGGACATCCTCAGAAAGGAGGTGCACTGAAAATCTGGGGATTCTGTCTTAAGGCTTTCAAGAATGGGGCAAAGGGCAGAGGGGGAGTTGTTGGGCATGGGCTCAACTTGTGGTCTCAAGGGGCTTCTCTCTGGTGGGAAACACCATGTCTCCTCTCCTCCATTATAAGTCCTCCAGCTGATTCTGCTCAATAAACCCAACACAAGGGATTTATTTATCCTGTTCTTTTCCAAGAGAGTGGTTTCCCTCAAGCAGTGGGCACATATCAGTTAAGACTGCCTTCCCGGCCTTCAGATAGGCTGTTGGGTTATTGTCTGATTACCAGAGAATATGTTAGGAATTTTACTTCTCAACTCTCTGCTTTTAAAAATGGAATCTTAGCCTAAGATGGGGTCCCTCCTGTTCTTACTATACAGTTTGTACCTCAGCATCTTTCATCAGGGGCAGGGAAAGTCCATAGTGATGCTGCTCCTGTGTCCCTGCCCTGCCGCATCAGGATCACAAAGAATTTGTTTTCAAGATTTATAGTCTTTCATTACATTTAGGTCTATGATCCATCTTGAGCTAATGTGTACAATGGGAGAGAAAATTAATCTTGTTTTTATTCATTATTTATTTTGCACCTGGAGATCCAATTACTCTAGCACCATTCATTTAAGACAGTCTCTTTCTCACTGAATTTCCTTGGTGCCTTTGGTGGAAATTGGCTAACAAATGGGAAGACCTATTTCTGGACTCTCTTCTGTACCACTGATCTGGGGAATGTCTATCATTATGCCAGCACTACACTGTTTTGATTATTGTGCCTTTACAGTAAGTTTGAAATTGAGTAAATGCTCCAACTTTGTTCATTTTTTCCCTAAGAATGGCTTTGGCTATTCGAGGTCCTGTTTCTTTATAAATTTTAGGATTGCCTTGTCAATTCCTATTTTTAAAAAGCCTGCTGGGATTTTAATAGTGATTGTGTTGAATCTATAGATCAATCTAGGAAGAACCCCACCTTAAATATTGAGTACTTCAATCCATAAGCATGGCGTTTCTCCATATAGACAAATTAATATTTTTTTAATTGTTATTCTCATTTCAGGCAATTTAGGGGCCGGCATGTGTGATTTATTGAGCTGCAACTGTGTCTGTTTTTAGTCCTCACTACAACAGATGTCTAATTAACTTTTTTTTTTTTAATGGATCAAAACAGGCTAGAGTTTCCTTTTCCTCTGGAAACACCTTGTTAGTGCCTTAGGTTTCTCTGGAGTCATGCTGGGGGGCCTGAACCCCCACCCTTCCACCTTGATGACTGACTTTACTACTTCTTATCCTCAGTACTGGGGACAGAGCACTTTAAACCTTTCTTTCTTCCATCACGCCCCAAATATCCATCTATCCATCTTGCGTGTTCACTATTCTTTGTTCTGGGATTTACCCGGGGACTGGAAGCAGGGCAGGCCTTTCCAGTGAGCCAGATAAAGGCTGTGACTACTAAAGCCAGAGACAGATGTGTCTCCTTGGCATAAGGGACTGACTGCACCAAAAGGGTCACTGGTTCTTGGTGGTGTCGACTGGTACCTAAGGGACAATATTTGTGTATGGAGGGTCTCATGGGGGCATAGCCCCAGAGCCCCACAGTCTCCTTGCTGCAGCGCCGCCTGCTGGCACCTGGACATTGGCCCACTTGCTGAAGAAGAGTTCCTGTTGGTCTGGGAAGGTGTTAGCCAGCCAGCAGATGCTCACTGAGCACCTCCTCTGTGCCACACACTCCCCTGGGCAGCCACAGATAAGTCAGTCTCAGACCTTGTGGGGCTTCCAACATGTGTGGGTGAAAAAATGAATGAGTTGAATAAGTTCAGTACTGACAAGTGTTCTGACGGCAAGGAGAAACTATTGCAATGTGGGATGGCAGGGTGGTCAGAGGCCTCTCCAAGCAGGAAACTCCTGAGTTAAAACCTGAATGATGAAAGAGAAGAGCAGGGGTTGACATCCAAAATATACAAAGAGCTCACACACCTCAAGGAACAAAAAGCAAATAATCCAATTAAAAAATGGGCAGAGGATCTAAACAGACACTTCTCCAAAGAAATTCAGATGGCCAACAGGCACATGAAAGATGCTCCACATCACTAGTCATCAGGGAAATGCAAATTAAAACCACAATGAGATATCACCTCACACCAGTAAGGATGGCCAACATCTAAAAGACAAACAACAACAAATGTTGGTGAGGATGCGGAGAAAGGGGAACCCTCCTACACTGCTGGTGGGAATGTAATTAGTTCAACCATTGTGGAAAGCAGTATGGGGGTTCCTCAAAAAACACCACCAAGACATATAATAATTAAAATGGCAAAGATCAAAGACAATGACAGAATATTAAAGGCAGCGAGAGAGAGAAAAAAGATCATCTACAAAGGAAAACCCATCAGGCTATCATCAGACTTCTCAACAGAAACCTTCTAGGCCAGAAGAGAAGGGCATGATATATTTAATGCAATGAAACAGAAGGGCCTTGAACCAAGAATACTGTATCCAACATGATCATCATTTAAATTTGAAGGAGGGATTAAACAATTTCCAGATAAGCAAAAGTTGAGGGAATTTGCCTCCCACAAACCACCTCTACAGGATATTTTAAAGGGACTGCTCTAGATGGAAGTACTCCTAAGGCTAAATAGATGTCATCAGAGATAATAACATCACAGCAAACAAAGCAGACCCATCTATTTGTCCAGATATTTTCCCCCTTGTTCCAAGCCACACTATCTGAGACTTTTGGACGAATTTGAGTTGGACACCACAGAACATCGGGGCACAAGTCTGTATCAAGGACCACCATCAGAAACAGCCATGGTAAAATTCTTTCTTTCTTTTCAGCTGAGATATAATTGAGAAATAAGATTGTATAAGCTTAAGGCATACACCATGATGATTTACAATAACTAAGATAATTTAAGATCTACTCTCTCAGTAGCTTTCAAGTATACCATACAGTGTTGTTAACTGTCATCACCATGCCCTACATTAGATCCTCAGAACATATTCAGCTTATTGCAATAAAATTCCTAGTATTCTTCACTGGAGGGAGGCAATGGAGAGCTTTATCCATTCATCACAGATCACACTCTTTGTTAGAACTATACAAGTCAAAGGACACCATCAGTAGAACAAAAAGACCCCTACAGTATGGCAGAATATAGTCATAAATGACATATCTGATAAGGGGTTGACATCCAAATTATATAAAGAGCTCACGCACCTCAACAAGCAAAAAGCAAATAATCCAATTAAAAAATGGGCAGAGGATCTGAACAGACACTTCTCCAAAGAAGAAATTCAGATGGCCAACAGGCACATGAAAAGATGCTCCACATCGCTAATCATCAGAGAAATGTAAATTCAAACCACAATGAGACATCACTTCACACCAGTGAGGATGGCCAACACCCAAAACACAAACAACAACAAATGTTGGCGAGGATGTGGAGAAAAGGGAACCCTCCTACACTGCTGGTGGGAATGCAAATTAGTTCAACCATTGTGGAAAGCAGTATGGAGGTTCCTCAAAAAACTCAAAATAGAAATACCATTTGACCCAGGAATCCCACTCCTAGGAATTTACCCTAAGAATGCAGAAGCCCAGTTTGAAAAAAGACAGATGTACCCCTGTTTATCGCAGCACTATTTACAATAGCCAAGAAATGGAAGCAACCCAAGTGTCCATCAGTAGATGAATGGATAAAGAAGAGGTGGTACATATACACAATGGAATATTATTCAGCCATAAGAAGAAAACAAATCCTACCATTTGCAACAACATGGATGGAGCTAGTGGGTATTCTGCTCAGTGAAATAAGCCAGGCGGACAAAGACAAGTACCAAATGATTTCACTCATCTGTGGAGTAAAAGAACAAAGAAAAAACTGGAGGAACAAAACAGCAGCAGACTCACAGAACCCAAGAATGGACTAACGGTTACCAAAGGGAAAGGGACTGGGGAGGATGGGTGGGAAGGGAGGGATAAGGGGGAAAAAGGGTCATTACGATTAGCACACATAATGTAGGTGGGGGGCATGGGGAAGGCAGTATAACACAGAGAAGACAAGTAATGATTCTATAGCATCTTATTACGCTGATGGACAGTGACTGTAATGGGGTATGTGGTGGGGACTTGATAATGGGGGGAATCTAGTAACCACAATGTTGCTCATGTAATTGTATATTAATGATACCAAAAATAAATAAATAAATAAAATAAAAATAAAGAACTATACAAGGTGTTTTTCTCAGTAGTAGTTCTGTGTCTCCTGATGAAATCAATTTGTACCTAAGGACAGTGCGGTATGTGTCTAATCATGTTTCCCTCTTTGCTTTGGCCACATAGGTAGCTTAATGCCAGCTTTGCAGTCTGTATCTAGTAATCAGGAGGCAGCAGAGGCACTAAGACTTCAGGCTCTAAAGCCAGGCAACGGTGGCTTTAAAATCCACTTCTACTTCTTAGCCATGTGCCTGTGGGCCACTTCTTTATTTTCTTCCAAGTATTTGTAAGATGGGCATAAGCACACTTAACTTCAGGCTGTGATTTTGTCGGAAGGAACAAGGGGCACAGGGCTGAGCCCGGGCCGGCCCTATGATCGCCACAGCTGCCATCACCTTGGCTTTATTCTCAGCAGGCCCGGGTGCTCCCATTCCCCTTGCCTTTGGCATTTTATGGTCCCTAAGAAACACAGTTTTTCTACTTCAGAATTGTGTACATTGACTAGTTAGTTGTTTTTAATCTGCTATACATACCCTACAGATAAAGAGTCTGTGGAAAACTTGCCATAGTAATCATTAAATCTGCATCTGGGAGGTTTTCCCTCAACAGTGTAGCAAGGGAGCATGTATGTCTGGCAGGATTAGGAAACATGGAAAAGGTGTGTGTCCTGCTGGAGGCATTCATTCTTAAGGTGACCCCTGGTCATCACAGGTTCATTATTACTGTCTTCTCATACACGCTCTGACAACATATTTGTTTGGATTCAAAGGGCAGCACTTAATTCCAAAGCAATTAAGAAATCTACTTTTTAGCTTCCATTTGGGGTCAAATAAATTCAAACAGAGCAGATCTATTAGGGTGACACTAATTTAATTAGTCTCTAACTTGGTTATTGTATCTTCATATTTTATAAAAGGAAGACTCTGACATTAATACTTAAAAAAATGTTTTAAATCAGCTTACTTTTACAAACCTTCCTGACCACTGAGGACTTAGCTAAGCTGTCTCAGGGATTGCTCTGCCAGATGTTTTATCTAATCTAATTTTTTTATAGCTTTACTGAAGTGTGAATTATGCATAGTAAATTGCATGTATTTAAAATATATAAACTGATACTTGGATATATGCTTATATCTGTGAAACCATCACCAAAATCAAGATAAGCATTCCGCTGAGTTTTTCCTGCCTCTTGTAATCCATCCCACCTCATTTCTTCTCCCTGCGTCCATCCCCAAGGGACCACTGATCTGCTTTCTCTCTCAATAGATTAGTTTGCATTTTCTAAAATTTCATGTGCAATGGAATCATACAGTAGGTATCCTTTTTTATCTGGCTTTTTTCACTCAGCATAATTAGTCTGAGTTTCACCCATGTTGTGTATTGACAATTCATTTCTTTGTATTGCTGAGTAGTATTCCATTGTATGGATATATCACAATGTTTTATCATATGAACTTACTATGTAATTGATTATGTCTTTGTCCAAATTGGCTGGGGAAAAAAAAATACCAAAACACTAAACCTATGGCCCACCTCTAGCAAAAGGACAGACTTTAAAGCCAGCATTCTGTGTATTCATCTCACTCCTAACTTTTCTTTTTTCTTCTTTTGTTAAAAGTACCCCCATCAAAACAAGATCCCTGATTCAAAAAGACATGTGTACCCCTATGTTTATCACAGCACTATTTACAACAGCCAAGATATGGAAGCAACCTAAGTGTCCATCAGTAGATGAATGGATAAAGAAAATGTGGTGCATATACACAGTGAAATATTACTTAGCCATAAGAAGAAAACAAATCCTACCATTTGCAACAACATGGATGGATCTAGAGGGTATTATGCTCAGTGAAATAAGCCAGGTGGAGAAAGACAAGTACCAAATGATTTCCCTCATTTGTGGAGTATAACAACAAAGCAAAACTGAAGGAACAAAATAGCAGCACACCCACAGACTCCAAGAAGGGACTAGTGGTTAACAAAGGGAAGGGGTTGGGGAGGAGGGAGAAAGGGATTAAGGGGCAATATAATTAGCACTCACAATAGGTAGGTCACAGGGAAGGCAGTACAGCATGGAGAAGACAAGTAGTGACTCTATAGCATTTTACTATGCTGATGGACAGTGACTGCAATGGGGTGTGGGGGTACCTGATAATATGGGCAAGTGTTGAAACAACAACATTGCTCATGTGAAACCTTCATAAGATTGTATATCAATGATCCCTTAATTTAAAAAAATAGTACCCCCATCCACTTATGTTTCTTTAATTTTATTTTGTTATATTATACGTATTTAAGTCAGTGGCCTTGGATTTTTTCTGGAACAAGGACCAAGCACAAGCGACCAGTGTTCTGGTTTTATGAGTTCCTTCCTCCTGCTTTCTTTAGGGATGCCGCGTTTTGTTGACTTGCTCTACTTACAGGTGCTCATCATATCCTGTTTGCACAGCTGCCACCATCTCTGGAGTGCTGGTCTCCAAACTCATCCCCTACTACTTACCTGCTGTGATGTCACCAAGTGATCATTCTGCAGTAGAAATCTGATCATGTCATTCCCATGCAGAACACGTACAGGAAGAATCCAAAGTCCTTAGCCCAGCAAGGCAGGTCCTTCATTAGTCATTCTTTCAACAAATATTTTCTAAGTGTTAACCATGTACCAGGTTCTGTGCTGGCTAGCTAAGTGCGCAGCTATGGTGATAAACCAGAGAAGTAGCCTGAACCCTCATGGAATTTATATTCTAGTGGGGGAGACAAAGAGATGACTAACCATGTAAGTAATATAACTATGGATTGGATAAACATGACATTGTTATGAAAGAAATAACTAAGGTGGTTTGACTGAGTTCCAGGAGCAGGGGTGGATGTCACAGAGGGCCTTTCTGAGCAGGTGACAACATTTACACCGTGCAAAATGTGAGGTGGAAGTGGTGACGGTAGAGTTCTAGATAAAGGGACCATCAAGTACACAGGACAGAAGTGGGGAAAGGCCTGGATGGCCTGCATGGCTGGAGGGAGGTAGTTTGCTGGAGAGTTGAGCTCTGCCTGCTTCTCCAGCCTTAGTTCCCAAACCCCAGGCCCACATGCAGTCACCCTAAATCCCAGACATGCATAGTACCCACTCTTTCCTCAACACACTGTATCTTCACATGTTGCCTGCTCCCTCCTGCCCGGACAATCTTGTCCCTCCTTGCGATCGGGTTTTTAAATACCTTCACTGACACCTCTGGTCCCTCTCCGACCTCTCCAGGCTCCAGACTTCCTTCCTTCGCTGTGCCTCCAGAAGTCTGCACGTACTTTTCCTTTTTCTTACAGGTAACACATTGCGTGTTTTCCACCTGCCAGTCTCTGTCCTAAGCTCTTTACCTGTACAAATGCAACCTCATGTGGCAGATTCTTTTAATCCTCGAAATTCTGCGAGCTCGGTATTAGCACCACTTCTACCACAGAGATGGAGAAACTGAGGCCCAGAGAAGTTAAGGAATTTGCAGGTACACAATGAGGAAATGGTAGAGTCAGGATTTCAACTCAGTCCAGTTTGTATTTTAACCACTGTGCCCTTTCTGCCTTTCAAGATTGATAACAGTAGCTGACATTTTTCAGCACCCCGATCTGATGGGCTTTCTCCTAAATTTTCTATCTGTGTTAACAAATTGAATGCTCCACCAGCTCTGAGGTCCTCACACCCCCCACTGGCACTGAGATCATGACTCCCTCAGGTGGGGCCCGGGTCCGGTCCCAGGCAGCAATCCTGGGCCTCCCACACCCAGAAGTTGCTCAACACATGTCTGCTGAATGATGAACGAACTAGCAGTATGATTATCTTTCTCTTGGCTCAGGACTCAAACTTCAAGAGCATATAGCACCTGTAAATAGCTGCTTGGAGAAAATTATTAGAATGGTTTATAAAACTGTAGTAATAAGTACACACCAGTGAGAACTGATCAATATAAAGGCTAACTTAATAAGCATATTCATTGCATTTCAAATGTGAGCTAAGGAAATTTTTTCATGTATCAGAGATCACATTATGTATTAGATGCACTAACCAACCCCTCTGACAGCAAAATAGGGGCAAAGGGCAGCTCCCATAATAAATCTAATCTATGTTTAAATGCGACACAGCCAACAAAAACAACACATCAACTTATAAAATCACCTACTTCTTTTGCCTAGCTATTCTTTTCTTTTACTTGACAGCAAATAACAGGCACAATAAATAAAATTTTAAATGTCACTTAAATCATGACACCAAAAGAACAAACTGGAAAGTAGCCAATGGTAATCAGAAAAAGAAATGAAGAATAACTGCTTGAAGGCTAAAGGAATGGCACAAAGTTTATTTATTTACCCAAGCAAATAATAACCACTATTGCCTAGTCAGTTCTAGACACCTAATATAATTTTCTAACAGGTTGGAAAGTGTCCATCAGTAGATGAATGGATAAAGAAGAGATGGTACATATACACAATGGAATATTATTCAGTCCTAAGAAGAAAACAAATTAAGTTAGAACACAGCAATGTGAAGGTATAAAAATAAATATATAAATAAATAAAAATAAAAATAGAAAGATTCCAGTGTTCCACTATGGAATATACTTTGTAGTTCATTAAATTAAAACAGTGTTTAAGCGAGAAAAAAACAAAGAGGAAGTGTAGAGTGATTATATAAAGTATGACATCATTTACATAGTCTAAAAACTTGTGTCTCTGTCTATTCTTACTGCTCTATTAGAATACCACAGACTGGGTGGTTTAGGACAACAGAAATTTATTTCTTACAGTTTTAGAGGGTGGAAGTGCATGCAGCCTGCCGGCAGAGTCAGTGTAGGGTGATGGCACGCTCCCTGATTCACACGTGGCTGTATTCTCACTGTGTCCTCCCATGGGGCAGGAGGGCCTTGTGTAAGGGCACCAACCCCATTCTTCAGGGCTCTGCTTTCATGGCTGAGTTATCTCCAGAAGGCTCCTTTCAAATACCATTGTTATTTCACCACATACCTGTCATATTTTCTCCTTGCTAATCCAAATTTAGAGAGAAAAAGACTCACCATTTTTGCTTCATGCGACCCTTAAGAGATTCATTCATTGACATAGTTTCTTATAGTTATGCTTAGAAGTGTAATTTAATAACTAACAACTTTTCCTAAGTAATATTGACCTAATTTGTATAAGGTGCAAACCTTTAGACTACTTCTTACTAAGGGTAGCTGGAATTACGTGACAAATAGCCGCTTACAAGTTTATTTACATCCCCACCTCCATGACTCGACATAGGGCCTTGGGAACCGAGATCCAATCACCAGAGCGTGACTCACGGTCCTCAAGCTACCCCGTCGGAGGATGGGCGGCCACACCCAGGGCGTAGGGGTCAACCACAACTTCAGCGTCCCTTGCACAACAAACACATTCTCAGGTGAAATAGTTACCTTTAGGTATACGGATTCCTCTTCCTTGAAGCAGGGTCTCAGCTCCCCAACCCGCATTACCCTTTTTCCCTCCCAGAGTTTGGAGAAACAGGGAGGGGGTAGGGGGAAGGTTTTGCCGGCGCCAGACCTAAGCACGGCCACCGCGTTACCCGGAGCCAGAACCCCGCCGCTCTCGGCCCGAGGGCCAGAGGCCGACGGGGCCGGGGAATCCGGGGAGGGTCCACGCGGCGGCGGGGCCGGAGGACGGGAGGGGGAAGGGCCCCGCGGCGGGACGGCGGGGAGGCCTCGGAGGCGGAGGGAGAGCTCCGCGGCGGAGCAGCCTTGGTGAGCGCGGGGGCCACGCACAGGGTCCGGCCACGGGGGTCTAGGCTAGACTCCTCGGAGTCCCTGTGAGGGTTAAAGACAAAAGCATTCTGACCTTAAGGAAGCCTAAGTAAAGCTTCACAACCCTGTCCTAACCAAACGTAAAAGTAAAAACCCTCTAGTGTGTCAGGATGCCGCGTTTTTAAAGAGCGGGGACGTGGGCAAGAGGGGCTTGTGCTTCACAGCCGACACCGAGAAAAACTGCTGCAGACCGCGCAGTCCTTCCCCTGACCGCCTCCACCCCGGGACGGGGCGCACTTCCGGGGAAGCCGCCACTGAGCCGGCTGTTTTCTAGCTAAGGTCCCACACGAGATTTGGGGAAGTCGGGACTTGGGCATCCGGAAACAAGGACCCCTCCGCTAATCTAACCGGAAGTACCCCTCCTTCTCAAAGCCGCGCCCCTACTGCGCACGCGCACTCAGTTACTCAGCAACGTCGGCCCTAAACCAACCGAGCCGAGAGCCCAGCAACAACCGATCCGTCCCTGACCAATCAGCGCTGGCCTCGCCTTCACACGCCTCACCAATCAGCGCTGGCGCCGCTAGGAAGTTTCCAGAGCTTTCGAGGACGGTCCCCGTAACTCGAATTCATCCGCCTCATAATTTTTCTAAAGTTTCCTAGAAGAGGAAAAGGGTCACTTGGGAGAGAGGGTATCTGACTTAATAAAGTTTTTTTTCCGGCTGTGAGGAATTTGGGGCTCAGTGGAAAGGTCTACCTGCGTCGCGGGTGAGGGAACCGAGCGAACTACTTTCAGCAGCGTACGGACACAGCGGTACGTAAGAGTGATTAATCACGCAACAGACGTTCTATAAATTTCAGGTTCGCCGAGCCGGAGCATCGAGAAGCGACTGGCTTTCGGAGTGCTGTGGGGTTGCTTTGAACTGGTTCGTCGTCATTGTATCTGGGCCTTCGCCAACAGGTAGTGACCCACAGCTTTGGAGGCCTCGGGGTAGTGGGGAAGGAGGAAGCCCAAATGTGAGACCAAGCTGGTGGATTCTTCGGGCCATGTGGGCCTCGGGGAGAGGGGTGGGGGAGGGGAGGCGAGGTGAAGCGGGGCCGCCGCGCCGGGCCTTTGCCGTAGAGTGGGTTATGTTTACGTGTAGGCCGCGGGGGCGGTTGGTGCGCTTGCCCACCGAGACTAATGGACATCTAACCGATGGAGATGCTATCGTGTCTGTTTCAGAGGGGGAAGGTGGAAAACGGGTATTTCAGTCTTCTGGAATTTCGAATCCCAACGTGGAAAATATACCCCACCTCCACTTAGAAGGAATATTTTCCGAGTCTGGTGGCGTTTTGCTTTATTTTTTATTTTTTTGTGTAGTAGTTAGGTATTGGGAAAATTGCTACCAGAGACTGGAGACTTGATGAAATCTGGAACAGTAAAGGAAGAAAATTTTGAATGATAATCTTAGGAAGCTGTTTTGATCTTATCTTAAAGCCCGTTAAGTTGAAGCCTTTGTTGAATTTTGATTCGATGATTAATGCACACGATAGTAAAAATTGGAGGTTATGTTAACATAGTTGAAGCGCATTCTGGAAGAATATAGAGTTAACCAGTTCACTTTGAAGAATTTATTAGATAATGAAAGCAATGTAAAGATTTTCAGATGGTAACACTTACACGTTTCACTTTTTTAAACTGTAGGTCAAAATGCAGATCTTCGTGAAGACCTTGACTGGCAAGACCATCACCCTGGAGGTGGAGCCCAGCGATACCATCGAGAACGTGAAAGCCAAGATCCAGGATAAAGAAGGCAT
>JAQQAC010004778.1:16881207-16957761 GCA_029783875.1 Phataginus tricuspis | reverse complement strand
CCCACCCTACCCCCACCACCTTGCAGATCAGCTGGTAGCCTCCAACACTTCCTGTTTCCCCTTGGCTTCCTGTGAACCAGAACCTCCTATCCCCTCCAACCCCTGTAAAAGCTGTTTTTTTGAGCATCAGGCCTGAGCTAGTCTCCTTTAAAAACTGAAGTGGCTGCTATCTTTTTGCAGCTGATATTTTAATTCAGAAGCTCCAGTGGCCTTTTAGGTAAACCGACTCCTCCCTCCCCTCCCCTCCCCTAAGCTTTTCCGGGAAGCCGCTTGGCAAGGTTTACTGGAACAATACGGTTCCTGCCCCACACAGCCACAACCTTGAAAAGGGAGAAGGTGCTGAGCCACCTAAGAGCGTGATTAGAGGAGATTAGAAAACCAGAAATCTCTAGAGACCAGAAGACAGAGGCTGCAGAAGCGGGACTGGAAGAGGGCGGAGTGTGCTCGGTGGCAGGTCTCACCCGTCCTCCAGCCGGGCTTGGGAGTGTCTAGAGCTGCGGATACCTCTGCTGCCTCTTTCTGGCAAAACCGTAAGAACACAGGTCGAGGCTGCGCTGGCTCCCAGCAGTGTGCTGATGATTCCTTCTAGTGGCTGCTCCCCTGCAGACTGACTTCACCCACCAAAAATGATCCTCCGGCTTTACTTTCAGTTCTGTCCTCCTCACTGGTGTTTCAGGCCAGAGCAGGACAGCATGGCCTGAGCTCTGTCCACTCGGCAGGAGCCAAACTCCTCTCCTCCATTCATCTTCCCACTTCAAAACAAGCACATCCCTCCGTGTCACCCCAAAAGATTTTTCACACCTGTCCATCTTGGGTGGGGGGAACAGCAGTTGTGTTTCACCCCAACCTAGCATGGTATTTATCATCTCATATTAAAGGCGTCTGTTTCCTTGCTTGTTTCCAACTTGATAACTGAGCATATTTTCTGGGTAGCCTAAGCAGTTTGTACAAGTAAAAATACTGTTACTTCTGAGACAGGGACCGTGGGTGTAGTCAGAGTAGGGTGAGGGCCTCTGGAAAAAGCAAAGCAAGATAATTGCAGGCAGAACAATGTAACAATGTGCAAAGAAGTTCCTATGGAAACTTTGTGTTAATCATTAAGCAAAGTCAAGGTCACACTAATTCTCTAGGGTAAAGACACCAGACTAGGAATATAGACATCTTCAGTGAGATCAGTTAAAGCTCAAAAGGCCAGGAGCAACTTGGCCTGGAATGTTTGAGTGTTCCGCAAATAAAGAAGGGTATCTCAGCATAACCCATGACTTCACTGTAAACAGCCCTAGCAAACAGACAACAACCCAGCCCACCTCAGGGGCAGGGCAGGTGGTACAAGTCTGCACCCTGAGCCCTTTACCCACATTCCTGAAAATCCTCAACCGACTATAAATTCCATAGACAATGCCCCAACCACGGACTCTCTTGTCCCCTCCTGGCAGAGGTATAAAGTTCTGTCCTCTCACTTTATCTCTAAATAAAAGTGTCTCCCTGGCTCTCCTACCCTGAGTGTTTGCAAAGTTCATTCTTCGGCTCCGCGAGCAAGAACCTGGGCGTCACTTCTATAAATAGGAGGCTTTAGAGTAAGGCTTAGAACATGCCCATTTCCTCAGGAGATGTTTTGGGCTCAGATTCACACAGAGCCTGAAACGGGTCTTCTAACATGGACATTTGTAATGAAATAAGGGGCTTGTGCCCAAAGACATATCACAAAAAAATATATCTGCACAGGTTCTCTCAGGTGACCCCAAACCACAGAAGGGAACAAGGAGAAGGTGGAGACACAAGCTTTTTGTGTGGCATGGTTTGGGTCTGCCCAGAAACAGTCAAGAATATCACTCCTTCCATTCTGGAAAGGCGGGGCCAAACAGCTGCGTGGGAACACCATCCATCGCCACCATCGCCTTGGAACAAACAGTGCCTGCCTCCACCTCTACAGAGACCCAGACCTCCACGCCAGGCGCACCGGAGTCAAATCAGGGCCTCCCCTGCGTGCTTGAGAGTTGCCAGGAAGGAAGGGTGGAGACTGACTGAGCTCTGAAGTTGCCAACTCAGCCCCACTCCGCACACCCAAGCCCAGGGGATGACGTCTCAGGGATGAATCCTCCATCCTCCTAATGTTGCTGCTTTCTGCAGAGCCCTGCTTCCCTTTATAAAAAACACCTCCAAAGGTTGGTCTGCACATTGTCTCAACTTCAATTTCTGCATTTTTGTGGCGGGGTGGGAACAGGGCTCCAAATTGTCTTTAAAAAATAATTAAAACGTCAGGGATATGGTTGGGTTTCTAGAGAAAAATGGCTTCCTCCTCAATACCCTCTAAAATGATCATAAAAGAATAAAAAAGGGGTAATACACCCACAAGAGTGAAGAGAGCAGGAGAGGAGCCGAGCAGGGGTTCAGCACAGCCAGCAGCGTTTGTGCCAAGGACAGAGGCTGACCACGCATGATGCAGGAGATGAGCCGAGGGCCCAGATGAGACCCTGCTGACCAGGGGCAATGAGGTGGACATCTGCACACTCAACTTCAGGAACCATGACCTTCACCTTTGGGAGATGCTCAGCCAGCCCTATATGCATACATTTGGCTTTTTGTACCAGACATTTGAGGGAAGCTTCTACTACAAAAGTTAGAAACCCACATAAACAAACTGAAAAAGTGGAACTGGGACAAAAGAAGACAACGCAGAGAAACAAACAAAAAAAAACCCTCCTATGCCTAAATTTTCCATTCTCTAAGTCTGGGCCCCAAGTGATACTTTCAGGTAGCGTGTGACCTGAGTATAGGTCTGGATGGGACATGGCCAGCAACTGTTTTCTTCCCAGGATAGGCTTTTGTAACAGTGAGGCAGCCCCCAGGGACCCTGGGGGCTCTAACGCTCAAATCTAAATCACTCTCCATTACTTACACAACAAAGTCTACATGGAAGTGGCATTTCAGAAATTTCCTAAACTCTTGTTTTGAACTCCTAATCCCGGTTCTTTGGTCAACATGTCATTCCCTCTGCTATTGTCTGAATCTTTATGTCTCCGTCCAAATTCATTTGTTGAAATCCTACTGCCCAGTGTGATGACGGGATTAGGAGGTGGCGCCTTTGGGAGGTGCTTAGGTCATGCGGATGGAACCCTCAAGAAAGACATTAGTGCCCTTGTAAAAGACACTGGGGAGCTTCCTTGTCCCTTCCATCAAGTGAGGACACAGGGAGAAGGGGCTAGCTGTGAGCTAGAAAGAGGACTCACCAGTAGGTGACCATGCTGGTGACTTGACTTGCATTTCCCAGCCTCCAGAAACATGAGACATAAATTTCTGTTGCTTATAAGCTACCTAGACTGTGGTATTTTGTTATAGCATCCCAGACCGACGGAGATACCTTCAAAACACCAACCCCAGTCCATCCCTCCTTTTCCAGGCCTGCATTACCCCCAGGCATGGCAACAACTTTCCTCAGGGTACAGAGGTCTGGGAGGGAGGTCAGACACTGCCGAGACGAACTGCAGAACAAGAGAGGTACAGAACCTTAAAAGAAGCCAGGCACACAGATATGATACATACTGCGACATTCCATTCACGTGACATTCTGGAAATGGCACACAGGACAGAAATCTGATCAGTTGTTATCAGAGCAGGGCGGGGGATGGGATGGGGGGCAAAGGGACACCAAAGCACGTTTCCGGGTGATGGAAATTCTCGGTACTTTGATAGCTGTAGTGGTCATATGATGATATACCTTTGTTAAAATTCTTTGAACTGTTGGCTTAAAAAGAGTGTAATATTTTCAAAATTACAAAGTAAATTAAATTTTAAAGGGTGTAAATTATATTACAATAAACCTATTTTTTTTACAATTTATTTTATTTTAGTATCATTAAAATATTGTGATGATTAAACTACCCCCTTCATCAGGTCCCCCCCACAAACCCTATTACAGTCACTGTCCATCAGTGTAGTGAGATGAGAATCACTACTTGTCTTCTCTGAGCTGTACAGTCCCCCCCGTGCCCCCCCACCCTATGTCTGCCAATCGTAATGCCCCTTTTACCCTCTTATCCCTCCCTTCCCACCCATCTCCCCAGTCCCTTTCCCTTTGGCAACTGTTAGTCCATTCTTGGGTTCTGTGAGTCTGCTGCTGTTTTTAAACCTATTTTTTTTGAAGAGATGGGAATGTAAATGGAGATCAGGCTGCCTGGGTTCAAATCTCCCTGCCGTCATTGCTCACTGAGCTGTAGTCCACAGCAAGTGGGTCACTTCGCCTCCCCGACTCGGTCTCCTCTTCTCTGAAGCGGAGACACCAACAGATCTACCTCCCAGAGTGGAGGTACGGACTGAAAAAGCAAATGCCGGTGAAGCGCCTGGCTTTCGGCTCCAGGGCGTCCTTGCAGCTTTGCCCCCGCGCCCTCCAAGCCGTCGGGAGACACTACTTGCGCTCCTGCGCCTTAGGTGCGCTCCTCCAGAGCCCCCGCTCGCCGGAACCCTCGGCGTCCTGCTCTGGCACCTGGGGAGGGGAGCGGGGCAGGAGGGCCGCCGCACCCGCGTCCAGGGGAGGTTCCGCGGCGCCCTTAGCCGGAACCTGGGAGCCCTCCCGGGGACCGCGCGCGCACGGGCGGGGCGGATCCCTAGCCCCGGGGGGGCGGGGCCTCGCCTGGGCCGGGGCGGATCCCTAGCCCCTGGGGGGCGGGGCCTCGCCGGGGCCGGGGCGTGGCCGAGGGGCGGCGGCGGGCGGGGCGGCGGCGGGCGGGGCGGGTCCCTGCGTCAGCCGGCCTTCTGGCGGGCGTCCGTCCCTCGGTGCTTGGCCGCGGGGTCTTTGGCTCGCCCTGCGATGCAGCCCGGGCATCCTTTGTCGCGGTCAGGCCCTCGGCTGCATCCGGGTCTGGGCCGCCGGCTCCAGCCTGCACTGTCTCTGGATCTCTGGGCCCTAGGCTGGGTCTCTGCCCTGTCCTGACGGTGTCTCCAGGAGCAGCGCGCTTCCGACTCTGCCCCATCTTCTTCTTGACTCAGCCTTCACCCCTTTTCTCTGTTCGGCCCACAGACGTCTCTCCCGGTCTTTTCAGTGATAAAAGCGGATGCTTTCCATTAGCTAAATCGCAGGGGCTGTTGAGAACGGGCCCAGCCCCAGCCGGAGGCTGGGAAAATTCCCAGAGGCCGAGGATTCGGGCCGGGCTCCCACACTTGGCGCGCGCCTGGCTGTGGCTCTTCTGGGCCCCGGGAGAGAGGCTCCACCTCTGGGTCTGGCTGAGCAGCGCCTCCAGGGCTCGGGGGCGGTGTAGGAAGGGGCACCTCGCTCCCCTTGAGAGCGAGAATTCTCCCAGGCGCAGGCTGGCCCAACCCGGCAGAATTTTGGTCCCCTTCTCTAGGAGGAGCCCTTGGCTTCGGGGCTCTGTAAAGGCCGCTATGGACCAGGGCCCCCTCAGCCATTTTTTTTCTCACAGCCTGCTCAACTTCAGTCACTGCCTCCCTGTTCCGGAAAGCGTTCCCAGCTTGCTAAACTGGCTTATTTATATTTCTTTTCTGAAATGTCAGACACAAAGCTGTCAGAGAAGCAGCATCTGGCCAGTACACATGGCCCAGATCAGACCCTGGACAAGTTCTAGGGTCGCCACAAGAAGCAAAGGCCCAGGATGCAGTTGCCTTCCCACCCTTAGCCCTTCAGTCCTTTCTCCAAAGAATACCTCTGCTCCACGTTTTTGTGACCTCTTTCGTGTTTTTGTTAAAGTTGATTGTGAAAATAAATTCAAATTAAAGAAACGTGCCTTTACAAAAAGTTACTAAGTGTGAAATGAAACACGTTTGGCATAAAGGCTGCTTGGGGAATATTTTCCTTGCATGGAGACTTGACTGGGTGAAACTTCTTGAAATACTTAGATTGAAGAAGCCTTGCTTCTCTGCTTGACTAATTTCCTGCTAAAAACACAGGCATTCTTCTCTGCTCAGAGAACTTATTTTTTAAAGGTATAATTCACATACATTTCACTAATTTAAGGCATACAAGTTAATGGTCTTTGGTATCTTTACAGAGTTGTGAAACCATCATCACAATAGAATTTAGAACATTTCATCACCTCCCACAAAAGCCCCATAGCTTTCAGCTTCCCATTTACTCCCAAATCCCACCTAGGGGTTGCCCTAGGTGACATCTAGTCTACTCTCTATCTCCATAGATTTTCCTATTCTAGACATTTCATATAAATGGAATCAAGCAATATGAGATAAAAGATGACTGGAATCTTTCACTTAGCCTAATTTTTCCAAGTTCATGTCCACACTTCGTTTCTTTTTATGACTGAATAATATTCCATTGTATAGAGAGACCATATTTTATCTATCTATTCATCAGTTGATGGACATTTGGGTTATTGCCCCACTTGGCTTTTATGAATAATGCTGTTGTAAACATTCGTGTACAAGGTTTGTGTGGACAAATGTTTCCATTTCTTTTGACTACCTACCTCAGAGTGGAATTACTGGGCCATATGGCACTGTATGTTTAAGTTTCTTAGGAACAGCCAGACTGTTTTCCAAAGTGGCTGCACCATTTTACAATCCACCAGTAGTGTATGAAGGTTCCATCTCTCCATATCCTCATCAACACTTGTTATTTAATAGCCATCCTAGTGGGTGTGGAATGGTATCTCATCATGGTTTTTATTTGCATTTCCCTGATGGCCAATGATCTGAGAATTTCTTATAAGTTACATTTGGAATTAGGGTTGTCTGCTTAATTGTCATTGTCACCTGGAGTGGTGATGGCTCTGAAGGACTCGAGGGTCTCCAGTTTTTTTTTTCCCAATGCACAGCAGTGCCTTCTGCATTATGATTATGATTAGCCACCCAGTCATTCAAAGCCTTCTTGAGCACCAACTGGATGCTAGGCACTGCGCTGGGTGTTGGAGATATAGCAAAGAAGGCTAGATCTTGTCCCAAAAGCTTGGTGGTTGAGGGTGTGGCTCTGGATCTGAATCCTTGCTTTGTCACCTCCCAGCCATGTGGCCTGTGGAAAGATACCTGACCTTGCACAGCCTCGGCTTCCTCATGTGTGAAATAAGGTTGCTCTGTTATCGCTAAAGCACTTAGCACACTGTCTGGCACATAGTGTGGGCTCAGTAGGCATTGTTATTATTAAAGGTGGAGCCAGACAGTTAAATAAATACTAGCAATAATGGATAAGGAGTTATGATCAGATAAGCACAAAATGTTACGGGAATACATAGAGGGGAACTTCACTCCAGGGTCTAGAAAAGGCTACCCAGAGGAAGTGATGCTTAAATGGAGAGGTGAGGGATGAGTAGGAGTTGGCCAGCAAAGGCAGTTTTGTGTGTCTGTTGTGGGGGGTGGTGGGCAAGGGGTTCCTGGCAGATGCAACAGTTTGTGCAAAAGCTTGGAGGCAACAGAAGAGAGCATGGTGTACTGGAGAGATTGAAATGGGTTCAGGATGTCTAGTGCAGTGCTGTCCAACAGAATTCACTGCAGTGATGAAAAATTCTGTATCTGTGCTGTCCAGTATGGTAGCCACTAACCACATGTGACTATTGAACATTTGAAATGTGGCTAATGTGGCTGTAGAGCTGAATGTTTAAATTTATTTTAATTGAGTTAAATTTAAATGGCCACTGTGGCTAGTGATTAGCATATTGGACAGCACAGTCTGGAATGGAACGTACCAGACGGGGTTGCTGTGAGAGCCGGAGCTGGAGAGCTGGAGAGGAGGCTCCCCAGGGCACAGAGTTGTGGTATGGAGCTTGCATTTTAATTAACTGCCAGGGGAACCCATTGGTTGGGTGGGAGAGTTAAACTGGGAAGTGAGGTGATCGGATTTTCATTTTTGAAAGATCATTCCAGTTGCTGTAAGGAGAATGGATTGTAGGGTGTGGGAGGGGCAGCAGCGAAGCACGGAGACCAGTTTGGAGGGGGCTGCAGTCTCCCAGCGGAGAGATAATAGTGGCTTGGAGTAAGAGATAGAGACAAATTTGGTAGGTTTGGGGTGGAGGGTTACTGAAGGATGGGATTTTAGGGAGTGAGGGAGAGGGAGGTGTCGTTGGACTACTTGGATGGTGACTGGGTCCAGAAGCCCAGACTGAATCCAGACCGGGAGAGAGCACGGCGGTCTGATTTCCGCAGTACAGGCCTGCCTCTCTGTCGCCCCCTGTTGGCTAGTGCTGGAAGCGCCTTTAACTAAGGGAAGTCTGGAGTTTCGGCGGTCCTGGCTAGGGGGCTAGGGGAAGGCCCTGAGAAGTGGGAAAGCCCCTCACACTGTTGGGTGGGGGAATGGAATGCATTCCCAGGAGCTTGTGCTGGGCTGAGTTTCTCCTCTCCTCTCCCTGGAGGCCGTCCATTTCGGCGCTCTCTGCTCGGTGATGGGTCAACCAGTTCCCAGTCTGAGCCACATGGCTGCTGGGAGGCATGTGGTGGGAAAGGGAGTGCGGGGTAGATGTCTGTGCAGTGGGCAAAGATCCCCCAGCCCATGTCAGCTCCCACCTGAGGCAAGGTCCCAGCACCCAAGGGTTGCCTCTGGCTGACCCCACCCCCCTCGGGGGCCTCGGTGGCTAGGCAAGTGGGGGTGGAGTGGAAGGTGGGGAGGCGGGGCGCGTCTCCCCGGAGCAGGGTGTGGCTAGTGGTCTAGATGGCCAGTGTCTAATCGCGAGCCTGTCCTGACAGGGGAGAGTCCCCACTCCCCACCAGGCCGGTGCGGAAAGCCCGGATCACAACCTGCTAGCCAGAGCTAGCACGCAGCGGGCTGGGGAGGCTTCTGCTGCTCGGCGGCTGTCAGGGCCCCGCAGCCCCTCCCGACTTCACTTCCTCCGGCAGCCCCTGCCGCCCCGGAGGCTCGGGGATCCTAGCCTTGCAGCCGGCGGCCGCCAAGCCCTGGCCTCACCCTTGCGGGGTAAGTCGGTGCGCAATTCCGGGGCGTCTGAGGGGTTCTGACAGTGCCTGACAGTGCATGATCGGGGCGGGGAAGCCCGGGTGGGCTCTGCTTCTTTCCAGCTGCGAACCAGCGCCTTGGAGAGGCTCTGGCTCCCACTACCTGGACTGCCAGAGTGGGTGGGGGCTCCAGGAGTCGGGGCAGGGCTGGTCAGATTGCCAGTTGCTCCTGAGGCTTGGGAGTGGTGGGCTGGGGGGCAGCCAGGGAGGCAGAATGGTCGGCGGTAAGGGCAGGTGGGAGAAGGTTGGGGACATATGCTAGGCTAAATGTGTGTGGCCCAGGAAGGTCACCCCAGGGGGGGCAGAAAGATGGTGGACCAAAGCTGCATGTTCAGGCGGTCAGCCAGGTCCTGGCCTCCCTTGCTGCTGTGAGAAAATGCCCCACCCAGGTCCCTGAGGGCTGTGGGAGCCTGAAGCTGGAGCGGCCAGGGCCCAGCACCTGCCGCGAGCCCCCTCTGCTTCCCACCTTCCTCATCCCATTCCCGTCTCTGCTCCCTGTCCCCGTCGCCCACTGCTGTCTCCCCTCTTGTCTCCGACCCTTCTTCCTTCTTTCCGCTCCTACCCAATGGGGACACGGGGGCTCCCCTGCAGCCCTGTCTCCACCCCTTGCCATGTGATGGTGGCTGTGGTTTCAGCTCTGTGAGGGTTGGGCATGGTGTCTGCTGAGCTCCCAGAGCGGGCCTAGGGCCTGGAGCAGGGCCCCCTGTCAGAGGGAGCTTGTGCAGCAATGGAGCTCCCTCCTCCCCACTCAGAAGCCCCTAGAGACACAAGGCACAGAGAGGCGGCATTGGATGCCTTCAGAGATGAGTCAGACTGAAAATGTAGACAGGCCCCAAAAGATCTGAGCTCAGAAGAGGAACATCACGGGTGAGGTGGTTTTAGACCAGCTGCCAACAGCTGGTGACCTTGGGAAAGTCTATTCCCCTTTCTGAGCCTTAGTTGTCCTGGCAGCAAAACCAGGGCTTTGATACACCAGTGGTTTTCCAACGGTGCCCCGGCCAGTGCTGCCCCTCTGGAAGAGGTTGAGTGGCCCGCCCTCGCCTCACAACTGCGCTTTTATCTGTTGTCAGTATGGGCCACTGGACAAGACGGCATTGTAGAGAAAGCGTTATGCTGTCCACACAAACGGTTGATACCCCAGACCAGGGGCTGTGGCCGCTCAGATATCAGGAAGTCTCAGAGGGAAAGTCAGGGACCACCGCGGTCCTTCCTCTGTCAGTGAGGCAGACACCCTGGGCCGCTGTTCCTGTCCCTCCCCCATATGCGGCCAGCCCCACGCGGGAGCCTCCCTCCCTCTCCTCACCCTCTGCCTTCCTCGCCCCTGGCTCATGCCTCTCCTTTTGGGCTGAGCTTCCGCCTGGTGGGTGGCTGTACCTGCGCTCAGGCCCTAAACCTCTCTTTTTGCAGGCCCCAGCCAGACCTACCCAGACCCCCAGCGGATGTCAGATGCTCCTCCCACATCTCTGTCCCCACTGAGGTTCGAACTGGACAGCGCAGCCCCCTCCTCTTAGGATGGCCTCCCCCTCCAGCCGTGCCCCTTTCAGGCTTGAGACATCAGATAGAGGTCAAGAAGATGGTGCTGAGGTGGGCAAAGGAGAGCTGGGCTGTGGTGACGGGCCGCCCCCCATGGAGTCACCCTTCCAGGGCGAGGACCAGAACTCTTCCCCTCAGATCAAAGTGAACCTCCGTTACCGAAAGGGAGCAGGTCCCAGGTAAGGCAGCAAATGAGAATGGGGCCCGGGGCCCCTCACCTCTAGAGGAGTGCCACCCGCCCCCCTGAGTCAGGGCCCCTCCCCGACAGCCTGGCTCTGAGGCCCCGACAGGCTGAGCCCCACTCGGCTCTTTCTGGAACCGTCCCCAACTTTGTCCTTCTGCCCTTGGGCACTCCTGGGTTCAGGAGCAGAGGGAGGCTGAATTTGTTGCCCAGGGGATGTGGATCCTGGGGACTGAGGACAGTGGTCGTGGGCTCACAGTCATGTTCACTTTGATTTTCCTGTGATCTCTGTCAGGCAGGCTGTGCGAGCCCTTCTGGTGGGGGGGGGCCACTCCCAGCCCTGCGGGTGTGCACGGGTGCGCCTGGCAGCCCCCTCCCCACCGCTCAGCGTGAGGCCTGACACACAAGCCTAGAGAACCCTCATGGGCCTGGCAGGACACTGCCATGGAAGCCCCTTCCTCCCTCCTCACACCGGAGACGCAGCCACCAGCCGTGGCCTCCAGCCCAGAGCTCCCTGTACTGGTTGTGCGGGAAGACCGACTGTGGTGTGATTCAGACCAGGGCCAGGGATGATGCATGTTTCTGGGAGCTGGGTGGCCTGCCCAACAGGCAGACCGGGCTCCTCAATCTGTGTCCGTGGTGCGCTTCCCTCCCTCGAGACAGTGAGGCCACCCTGCAACAGGAAGTACTTTGTCCAAATGGCCACTTCCTCTGCGGGACTGCCCACAGGGCTCCCTGGCCAGCCACAGAGCCCTTCTGCCCCGTGGTCTGCTGGGCAGGGGATGGTGCATCTGGCCAGGCAGTCATTCAACTTCCTGGTGTGGAGGAGGCAGGGGCAGCTCTATCAGGCACGCAGATTTGGCTCAAAACATGGCAATGTGCACAATGCCCCTGCTCCTCAGGGAGTCCCCAGGCCTTACCCAGCTGGCCTGTTCCATGGGAGTTGTGAGCTTGGGACCTGAGAGCTCCCGAGGCATGAAATAACCCCCACCTTTGTCCCTTCCTATCTGCTGGTCATGGCTCAAGGACCCCCAGGGCGAGCTGCCCCCTGAATAGTGACATAGCAGGGGGTGGGGGGCTGCCTGCTTCTTCCTCCTCCCTGGGGTTCCTGGACTCTGCTAGGTTACAAAGAGCTACAAGGCCCTTCTGGAAGTGTGGCTTCTCAGTAAAACTCTGGTGACATCTGATAGGTTTCAGCGCTGGCCCATGTGTCTCTGAGAAACCTCTGTCTACCAGCCTGGAATCTCTCTGGGGCTTAGGAGCCGGGGCCTGGAGTGAGTTACGCGGCCCCAGTGAGAGCCCTAGTCCTTTGGGCAAGTCACTTGATCTCCTTGTTTGTCTAGAGCAAGCAGTAATTCCTGACCCTAAGGGCTGAAGTGAGGGTTAAAGGTGCAGAGACTCTTCATTAATCCATAGGTGGCCAGTGAGAGGATGAGGGCTTTTCTTGACTCCTTTGTTGAGGCCAGCAGAACAGAGCCCCTAACAGTCTGTGGGCACATAGACCCCAGCTCGAGAGGCATGACAGGCCCCTGTGTTGAAACCGCCCCTGCGGGACAGTGAGCCTACTGAGAGATCATCAGGACACCTGGCAAACGATAAGCATCCGATGCTGAGAGACACCTGCCTTCTGGAGTCACAGGGCTGCTGTGGACCGTGCCCCGGATAGCGCCCCCCGCCCTTCGGGGTTCCTAGCATGAGGGCTTGCCCTGGGAGGAAAGAGGCCCTCAGAAAGGCTCCCACGGGGCTTCTGGGCCTGTGGGTGCACCGCGCTCCCAGGACTCTTGGAAAGGGCTTCCTGGGGTGGGGGCTGCTTTAGGGGACCCTTGGCTCTTTGACAGCATCAGTCGCAAACCACATCCCTGCAGGCAGCCCGACCCAAACCGCTTTGACCGTGACCGGCTCTTCAGCGTGGTTGCCCGGGGTGTCCCCGAGGACCTGGCTGGGCTGCCAGAGTACCTGTGCCGGACCAGCAAGTACCTCACCGACTCGGACTACACAGGTAGGCCTGCCCTGCGGGCCAGGGCCACCACGTCCTGCCAGCTGCGCTGAGACCGGGCTGACTGTGTGGACCCTGTGGTGCTCAGGAGCGGAGGGGCAAGCGTTTTTGGCAGCCCTCCTGCCAGAATGGCCGCCGGGGCCCTGCCGATACAGCTGAAGACAGCCTGCTTATGGTGCTGGCTGGGCCCCCACTGGCTCCTGGCCTGCCTCTGCCATCCCCAGCCCTTTTCATAGCCAGTGTTGTTGAGATATAATAGATACACCATACGCTTCACCGATCTCAGAGCTTTCTTTGCCCAAATCCACATACCTTTATTCTTTGGGCTAATTAGAAAAATAACATCTCTGCATTCTAGAAAATTGAAATAGTAATGATACGTATGAAGCAGTGGGTAAAAGCTGTCTGTCATCCCAGACCCCTGTTAATGATTTTTGGATACAGCTTTTCAAACTGTTTAAAGTACATTAGGTATATATTTACATAAGTGGAGTATGCCATATATATGAATTTGTAATGTGCTTTTTTCATGCAGTCATTTCCATTTCAGTACACAGACCTCCAACTCAGCCACTAACAACTGGAGTTTTCCATCATGTACATTTACCACAATTTATTAACAAATTCCTTACTGATGGCGTTCAGGTTCTGTGTGGCTTTTGACCTTAACATACTGTGTGCCAGGCTCTCTTATGCTAAGAATTTTGTATATAATTCCATTTTATCCTTACAATAGCCCTGGAATAGTCCCATTTTACAGTTAGGAAAACTGAAGTTAGGAGAGGCCAAGTGACTTGCCATGTAACAAACACTTCTCAGAATGTTCTTGTATAGACAGCATTGCATTCTTGTATAGACAGCATTCTAAGACAAATTATGTCTTAGAAACTCAATTTCTAGGGTGGAAATTGTAGTCATACCTATTGTTATTTTTATACCTGTTGGGTGGAGCCTTAATAATCCAGCAGCATGGCTGTGCTCCCACCCATCGTGTGTAGCAATCCTTTTTTATCCTCCCAAGGGGCACTTTGGGGCCTGAGCTCACTGCCCAGGCTGGGGGGCGGCACAGCCCCTCCAGGCCTGAGCACCTTCAGACCTCCCTTCTCCCACCTCCCTTTCCTTCTCCCACAGAGGGCTCCACGGGCAAGACATGCCTGATGAAGGCTGTGTTGAACCTTCGGAATGGGGACAACGCCTGCATCCTGCCACTGCTGCAGATTGACCGGGACTCGGGCAATCCCCAGCCCCTGGTCAATGCCCAGTGCACGGATGAGTACTACCGAGGCCACAGTGCCTTGCATATCGCCATCGAGAAGAGGAGCCTACGGTGTGTGAAGCTCCTGGTGGAAAACGGGGCCAATGTGCATGCCCGGGCCTGTGGCCACTTCTTCCAGAAGAAGAGCCAAGGGACTTGCTTCTACTTCGGTGAGGAGTCTTTCTTGGATAAACGGAGGTGCAGGGCGGGTAAGGCCTTGCCCAGGGTCATGTGGTTAACGGGTGGCAAAGCCGGCCCTTGAACCAACATCTGGCTGACTCTGAGGCCCGTGCATCGAACCTCCAGGCTGCCTGCAAAAGCAGTTTGGCTGAGAGATGTTTTACCCATGTCTGGCCAAGCTGGCCACACACCCAAACTGGTATCTGAGCTGCTAGGACTGGCGTGGGACAAGACTGGGCAGACAGGGCCTGGATGAAGGAGTATCTATGCAGGTGGCTGTGGGTCTGGGCTGTGGCAAAGAAAAGAGAAAGGGGCAGGGGAGATGGGAATCCTGGCAGGCTGGCTGCTGTTATGCTCCCTTAGGGTGTAAAGACTTTGGTCCCCTCTCCCTTGGGTCAGAGCCATTCAAGCTGCCTTTACCAGCACTCACAGGAGAAGGCACAGCTGCCCTAAGTGGGGGCTCAGGACAGTGTCCCCCCTCGGTGCAGGCCTAGGACCCCAGGCAGGGTTCCATCCTCTCCTATGGGTGCCTGACCTGCTTCAAGGAGGCCTGGCCTTCTGTCCAAGGAGTGTGAGATGTAGGTAAGGTGGAAGCTGGGAGGCCCAGGCCCAAGCTGCCCCCTCTGCCTGCAGGTGAGCTTCCCCTCTCTCTGGCTGTATGCACCAAGCAGTGGGATGTGGTGACTTACCTCCTGGAGAACCCACACCAGCCTGCCAGCCTTCAGGCCACTGACTCCCTAGGCAACACAGCCCTGCACGCCTTGGTGATGATCGCAGACAACTCAGCTGAGAACAGCGCACTGGTGATCCCCATGTATGATGGACTCCTCCAAGCTGGGGCGCGCCTCTGCCCCACAGCGAGGTTAGAGGACATCACCAACCTGCAGGGCCTCACGCCCCTGAAACTGGCTGCCAAGGAGGGCAAAATTGAGGTGAGAAGCTGGCCTCCCCCCGACCCCACCTTTCCAGGAAGCTGTAGGACTCACCCTGAGATTCTGCAGAAAGGGTCTGGGCTGTGCCTAGATTAGTGGTCCCCCCATATTTTTTTTTTGGTATCATTTATCTACAGTTACATGGGCAACATTATGGTTACTAAACTCCCCACTTCATCAGGTCCCCCCCACCAACCCCATTACAGTCACTGTCCATCAGCGTAGTGAGATGCTATAGAATCACTACTTGTCTTCTCTAAGTTGTACGGCCCTCACCGTGCCCCCCAACATTACATCTGCTAATCATAATACCCCTTTTCCTCCTTGTCCCTCCCTTCCCACCCATCCTCTCCAGTCTCTTTCCCTTTGGTAACTGTGAGTCCATTCTTGGGTTCTGTGAGTCGGCTGCTGTTTTTTTCTTTCAGTTTTTTTCTTTGCTCTTATGTTCCACATATGAGTGAAATCATTTGATACTTGTCTTTTCCCACTTGGCTTATTTCACTGAGCATAATACCCTCTAGCTCCATCCATGTTGTTGCAAATGGTAGGATCTGTTTTCTTCTTATGGCTGAATAATATTCCATTGTGTATATGTACCACATCTTCTTTATCCATTCATCTACTGATGGACACTTAGGTTGCTTCCATTTCTTGGCTATTGTAAATAGTGCTGTGATAAACATAGGGGTGCATATGTTTTTTTGAAACTGGGCTGCTGCATTCTTAGGGTAAATTCCTAGGAGTGGGATTCCTGGGTCAAATGGTATTTCTATTTTGAGTTTTTTGAGGAACCTCCATACTGCTTTCCACAATGGTTGCACTAATTTGCATTCCCACCAGCAGTGTAGGAGGGTTCCCTTTTCTCCACATCCTCGCCAACATTTGTTGTTGTTTGTGTTTTGGATGGTGGCCACCCTTACTGGTGTGAGGTGATATCTCATTGTGGTTTTAATCTGCATTTCTCTGACGTTTAGCGATGTGGAGCATCTTTTCATGTGCCTGTTGGCCATCTGAATTTCTTCTTTAGAGAAGTGTCTATTCATGTCCTCTGCCCATTTCTTAGTTGGATTATTTGCTTTTTGTTTGTTGAGGTGCATGAGTTCTTTATATATTTGGATGTCAACCCCTTATCAGATACGTCATTTATGAATATATTTTCCCATACTGTAGGATGTCTTTTTGTTCTACTGATGGTGTCCTTTGCTGTACAGAAGCTTTTCAGCTTGATATAGTCCCATTTGTTCATTTTTGCTTTTGTTTCCCTTGCCTGGGGAGATATGTTCATGAAGAAGTCGTTCATATTTATGTCCAAGAGATTTTTGCCTGTTTTTTTCTAAGAGTTTTATGGTTTCATGACATACATTCAGGTCTTTGATCCATTTTGAGTTTACTTTTGTGTATGGGGCTAGACAGTAGTCCAGTTTCATTCTCTTACATGTAGCTGTCCAGTTTTTCCAACACCAGCTGCTGAAGAGGCTGTCATCTCCCCATTGTATATCCAAGGCTCCTTTATCAAATATTAATTGACTGTATATGTTTGGGTTAATGTCTGGATTTTCTATTCTGTTCCACTGGTCTGTAGGTCTGTTCTTGTGCCAATATCAAATTGTCTTGTTTACTGTAGCTTTAAGGTAGAGCTTGAAGTCTGGGAGTGTAATTCCCCCAGTTTTATTCTTCCTTCTCAGGATTGCTTTGGCTATTCGGGGTTTTCTGTGGTTCCATATGAATTTTAGAACTATTTGTTCCAGTTCATTGAAGAATACTGTTGGTATTTTGATAGGGATTGCTTTGAATCTGTAGATTGCCTTAGGTAGTATAGCCATTTTGACAATATTTATTTTTCCTAGCCAAGAGCATGGGACAAATTTCCATTTGTTAATGTCCTCTTTAATTTCTCTTAGGAGTGTCTTGTAGTTTTCAGGGTATAGGTCTTTCACTTCCTTGGTTAGGTTTATTCCTAGGTATTTTATTCTTTTTGATGCAATTGTGAATGGAATTGTTTTTCTGATTTCTCTTTCTGTTAGCTAATCATTAGTGTATAGGAAAGCAACAGATTTCTGTGTGTTAATTTTGTATCCTACAACTTTGCTGAGTTCAGATATTAGTTCTAGTAGTTTTGGAGTGGAGACTTTAGGGTTTTTTATGTACAATATCATGTCATCTGCAAATAGTGACAATTTGACTTCTTCTTTACCAATCTGAATGCCTTGTATGTCTTTGTTTTGTCTGATTGCTGTGGCTAGGACCTCCAGTACTATGTTGAATAACAGTGGAGAGAGTGGGCATCCCTGTCTTGTTCCCGATCTTAGATGAAAAGCTTTCAGCTTCTCGTTGTTAAGTATGGTGTTGGCTGTGGGTATGTCATATATGGGCTTTAGTATATTGAGGTACTTGCCATCTATACCCATTTTGTTGAGAGTTTTTATCATGAATGCATGTTGAATTTTGTCAAATGCTTTTTCAGCATCTATGGAGATGATCATGTGGTTTTTGTTCTTCTTTTTGTTGATATGGTGGATGATGTTAATGGATTTTTGAATGTTGTACCATCCTTGCATCCCTGGGATGAATCCCACTTGATCATGGTGTATGATCCTCTTGATGTATTTTTGAATTCGGTTTGCTAATATTTTGTTGAGTATTTTTGCATCTACGTTCATCAGGGATATTGGTCTGTAATTTTCTTTTTTGGTGAGGTCTTTGCCTGGTTTTGGTATTAGAGTGATGCTGGTTTCATAGAATGAGTTTGGAAGTATTCCCTCCTCTTCTATTTTTTGGAAAACTTCAAGGAGAATGTGTATTATTTCTTCTGTATATGTCTTGTAAAATTCAGAGGTGAATTCATCGGCCTGGGGGTTTTGTTCTTAGGTAGTTTTTTCATTACTGATTCAATTTCGTCGTTGGGGGTTTTGTTCTCTTATAATTTGTTGTATTTCAGGGGGGTCCATCGTGATTTTTCCTTTCTCATTTCTGATTCTGTTTATGTGTGTAGATTCTCTTTTTCCTTAATAAGTCTAGCTAGGGGTTTATCTATTTTCTTTATTTTTTTAAAAAAACCAGCTCTTGGTTTCATTGATGTTTTCTGGTTTTTTATTTTCTCAATTTTATTTATTTCTTCTCTGATCTTTATTATGTCTCTCCTTCTGGTGACTTTGGGCCTCATTTGTTCTTCTTTTTCCAATTTCAATAATTGTGTCTTTAAACTATTCATTTGGGATTATTCTTCCTTCTTTAAATAGGCCTGGATTGCAATATACTTTCCTCTTAGAACTGCCTTTGCTGCGTCCCACAGAAGTTGTGGCTTTGTGTTGTTGTCATTAGTCTCCATATATTCTTTGATTTCTGTTTTGATTTGGTCGTTAACCCATTGATTTATTAGGAGAATGTTGTTAAGTCTCCATGTATTTGTGAGCCTTTTTGATTTCTTTCTAAAATTTATTTCTAGTTTTATACCTTTGTGATCTGAGAAGTTGGTTGGTAGGATTTCAATATTTTTCAATTACTGAGGTTATTTTTGTGGCCTAGTATATGGTCTATTCTGGAAAATGTTCCATGTGTACTTGAGAAGAATGTGTATCCTGCTGCTTTTGGGTGCAGAGTTCTGTAGATGTCTGTTAGGTCCATGTGTTCTAGTGTGTTGTTCAGTGCCTCTGTGTCTTTACTTATTTTCTGTCTGGTTGATCTGTCCTTCGGAGTGAGTGGTGTGTTGAAGTCTCCTACAATGAATGCATTGCTTTCTATTTCCTCCTTTAATTCTGTTAGTATTTGTTTCACATATTTCTGTGCTCCTCTGGTGGGTGCGTATATATTTATAATGGTTATATCCTCTTGTTGGACTGACCCCTTTATCATTATGTAATGCCCTTCTTTATCTCTTGCTACTTTCTTCGTTTTGAAGTCTATTTTGTCTGACACAAGTACTGCAACACCGCTTTTTTCTCCTTGTTGTTTGCATGAAATATCTTTTTCCATCCCTTCACCTTTAGTCTGTGTATATCTTTGGGTTTGAGGTGAGTCTCTTGTAAGCAGCGTATAGATGGGTCTTGCTTTTTTATCCATTCTATTACTCTGTGCCTTTTGATTGGTGCATTCAGTCCATTTACATTTAAGGCGATTATCGATAGATATGTACTTATTGCCATTGATGGCTTTAGATTTGTGGTTACCAAAGGTTTAGGGTAGCTTCTTTACTATCTAACAGTCTAACTTAACTGTCTTGTTAAGCTGTTATAAACACAGTCTGATGGTTCTTTATTTCTCTCTCTTCTTCTTCATCCTCCATTCTTTATATACTAGGTGTTTTATTCTGTACTCTTTTACATTTCCTTTAACTGTTTTTGTGGATAGTTGGTTTTACTTTTTGCCTTTAGTTAGTATTTGGATGGTCTGCTTTCTTTGCTATGAATTTATTTTCTCTGGGAACATCTTTTTAACCTTAGAGGTGCTTCCCTCTAGAGCAGTCCCTTTAAGATATCCTGTAGTGGTGGTTTATGAGAGGCAAACTCTTTCAACTTTCCCTTGTCTGGAAATTGTTTAATCCCTCCGTCATATTTAAATGATAATCATGCTGGATACAGTATTCTTGGTTCAAGGCCCTTCTGTTTCATTATGCTAAATATATCATGCCCTTCTCTTCTGGCCTGTACAGTTTATGTTGAGAAATCTGATGATAGTCTGATGGGTTTTCTTTTATAGGTGATCTTTTTTCTTTCTCTAACTGCCTTTAATACTCTGTCCTTGTCTTTGATCTTTGCCATTTTAATTATTATGTGTCTTGGTGTTGTCTTCCTTGGGTCCCTTGTGTTGGGAGATCTGTGGGCTTCCGTGGACTGAGAAACTATTTCTTTCCCCAGCTTGGGGACGTTTTCAGCAATTATTTCTTCAAAGACACTTTGTAACCCTTTTTCTCTCTTCTTCTTCTTCTGGTACTCCTATAATGTGAATATTGTTCTGTTTGGATTGGTCACACAGTTCTCTTAATATTCTTTCATTCTTAGAGATCCTTTTATCTCTCTCTGCCTCAGGTTCTCTCTATTCCTGTTCTCTAATTTTATTCCATTAACAGTCTCTTGCACCTCGTCCATTCTGCTCTTAAGCCCATCAATTGCTTGTCTGATTTCTGCATTGTCTTTCCTCATTTCCTCCCTTAGCTCATGTAGATTTCTCTGTAGATCCATCAGCATGGTTATGACATTTATTCTGAATTCTTTTTCAGGAAGATTGTATAAATCTATCCCATCAGGCCCTCTCTCTGGGGTTGTCTTGGTAATCTTTGTCTGTACCATATTCCTCTGTCTTTTCATGGTTATAGAAGTGGTCGCTGGTAAGTGCCACGTGTGTCAGCTGGGAGAACAATGTCCGTTCCTCCTTGTTGTTCTGCTTGCCCTCCTCTGGGGTCTGAAGTGGTTTCCCGCCCACCGGGAGGCAGTCTCTGGGATAATCCCCATAGCTGCCTGTGTGCGGGGTCGCCTTCAGCCAAGCCAATAGCAATGCGGGGGTTTGAAGTCTCGCTGGGGGCCTTCTGGTCCCCTTGGTGCTTTCCAGCCCTTGATGTGGGTTCTGGGGTCCTTCCTGCTTAGCTGCGCACCTGCCAGAAGTGGATTCTGTGAGGATGCTGTGGGCGGGGCTGCTCCTGTGCTTGCAGCAGTGGAGGCTCCTGGACTCTTTGCGGGACTGGCCGGGTTGGGGATGGAACGAATGGGAGGCTGCTGATCTATGCGGGAAGCCTCAGTGTGGCTGCTTTGCCCGGCCGCTGCCCAGGGGTCCGAAATTCTCCAAGACTCCTAGCCTGCTGGGCTGAGTGCGCTGGGACGATTTTGTTCCGCTGTTGGGCCCTTGTGTCTTTAAGACTTTAACCAAACAACAAAAAAAAACCAACTAAAAAAACAAGAAAACAAACAACAACAGCAAAAAAAACAAAAGCGCCTGTTTTTCTTTTGTCCGGGGGAGCCAGGTGAGGGGACCCACTTGTCTTCGTCTCGGATCCTGCCCTTCCATTTCTCTAATCTCCGATACACCGTGCGATGTGTGTCTGTGCTCCCGGTGCAGATCACCAGGGCTGGTTATTTAGCAGTCCTGTGCTTCCACTCCCTCCCCACTCTGATTCTTTTCCTCCCACTGGTGCCCTGGGGGTGAGGGAGTGCTCGGGTCCTGCTGGGTCTCGGCTTTGTATCTTACCCTCTTCGTGAGGCACTGAGTTCTCGCAGGTGCACCTGTAGCCTGGCTGTTGTACTGTATCCTCTGGTCTCTTTTTTAGGATTGGCTATATTTGTTGTATTTTCACAAATAAATATGGTTTTGGGAGGAGATTTCCGCTTCCCTGCTCACGCTGCCATGTTCCCAGAATCCCCCCCGACTTCTGATTGAGGTCTCTGTTAAGGAGAACATGAAAATTATATATTAATACATCACAGTATAAAACAGGGATTTTTTAAAAGTTATTTGGGTTTCTTGATTAGGAGAGTTTTTTCCTATCCTTTGACTATTTTGCTATTAGATTTGCTATTAGGTTCTCTTCATATTGATTGGTAAGTGTCCTTTATGCTGAACATATGAGCATTTTGTCTACTAAAACAGTTGCAAATTTTTCTGCCTGTTCAACTTCAAAAAAATTTTTTTTATGGAATTTTTTTTTTTTTGTTACCCAGAATTTTGCAATTTTATATATACAATTTTATATTTTTGTGGAGTTGTCTTTTCCTTTAGAGTTCCCTGGTTTTGCTATTGCTTAGTTCCTTCAATAAGGTTTTACATATATATATATATATATATATAAATCCTTATGTGTATGTGTGTGTGTGTGTGTGTGTGTGTGTGTGTGTATTCCATATCCATACGTCTTCTAGACTTTAACAGTTTCATTTTTAATGTCTAAAACTTTGACTAACCAGCAAGTTCTTTTGGTATAAAAAACAAGCATGATCCAGCTCTGCTTCTTTCCCCACATGGTTTCACAGGTGTCTGATCCTTCTTATCAGGGGGTGTGTACAACCTGTGCAGTTTACACAGGGCCCCATGCTTTGAACATAGGCATTTTTAAAGGTTAAGGTAAAAATAAACATAAATGGAAGTTTTGCCACTTTATTTCTTCCCTCCAAAGTTCCTGGGGAGTGGGAACCTCCCTTGTTGTCTAATGGCATGGCTGTGACCTAGGGAGCTGTTCTCAGTTCATCTCTTCCTTCTCCCCATTCCTCGTTTGGAAAACCAAACTGCTTCTTAACCTGTTTGGGTTATGGATGCTTTCTAGTCTGTCGAGGGCTGGACTCTGACCACAGAAGTGCACACTTGTGCGTAGCCTCTGATCTCAAGGGGCCTTAAGGACCCCTGGGCTGGGGGGTCCCTCTGCCATGTGAGAAGCCCAGGAAAGAGGCTAGTGGGCAAGAGGGGGGAACGAAGAGCCTGGGCATATGTGGGTGGGTGAGAATGTCTACACTGGCTGAGCACGTGTGGATGTGTGTGAGAGTTTATACAGGCCCGGACCCATGTGTACGGGTGTGTGTGTGTGTGTGGCTGCTGCAGCTCTGCAGGGTACTGAGTGTTTTGCCTGCAGCATCCCAGGCCATGCTGGGAGGTAGCCACGCAGGCCAAGCTCATGTGGCTCACCCTGCAGATTTTCAGACATATCCTGCAGCGAGAGTTTTCAGGACTGTGCCAGCCCCTTTCCCGAAAGTTCACTGAGTGGTGCTATGGGCCGGTCCGGGTGTCGCTGTATGACTTGGCCTCTGTGGACAGCTGGGAGGAGAACTCCGTGCTGGAGATCATCGCCTTTCATTGCAGAAGCCCGGTGAGTCTGCTGGGGTATGGGGGGTGCATGGAGGCCTGGCTGAGCTCCCTGCACGGTCTACAATGCAGGGCTGCCTGCTGGACCCCGCCTGCCCTGTAACTGTGCCAGTCAGAGTGTGCACATCCTGACCCTGGCCACCGTGTCCACATTCATCCCATACACCAGCCCCACTGACATGAGCAGCATGCAAGGGTCCTGGTGGCAGCCACTGGGGACCTCTCTGTTGACCAGCACCTGCTGTGGACTGGAGGGAGAGGCCCTTGCTCACTTCACAGCCAGGAGGTGGGTGGAGGCCAGTGAAGGGCGGTCATTTGGGGTTCCCCATCCCCTCCCCTCCGTCTCCCTCAGCCCTTGCACTGACTGAGCTCAGCATGCGGGGGCTGCTGAATATACTTGCTGAACACATCCCTGGCTCTTGAATCACCACCCCAGCACCGACACCGAATGGTGGTTTTGGAGCCTCTGAACAAACTGCTGCAGGCGAAGTGGGATCTGCTCATCCCCAGGTTCTTCTTCAACTTCCTGTGTTATTTGATCTACATGTTCATCTTCACCGCTGTTGCCTACCACCAGCCTGCCCTGGAGAAGGCAAGGCAGGGGAGGGGGCATGTCCTGGGGGAGGGCTCCTAGAAACACCCCTGGAAGGAGATGGGGCAGGGCTACCACCCCCATCCTGCAGGTGATTACGCGGAGGCTTTGGCTCCTTGAGTGACGTGCCCACAGCCCCACAGTAACATCAACAATGATAACATGTAATACTTACTGGGTACTCTCCACATGTGAGAAAGTGTTCTGAATGATTGGCATGTGTTAACTTACTTATTTAATGCTTACAACAACCCTCTGAAGTGATGAACCATCATCATCTCCAGTCGTCAGAGAAGTTAAGTAACTTACCAAGTGTCACACAGGCCGTAAGTGGTAGAGACGGGAGCTGAACCCGGGTAGCCTGGCACCAGACCCCACACTCATAACCACTCTACAGCGTGCCTCTCTGGTCTAGGATCTGGGCGTTCTGCCCGGAGCCTACATTCCCTCTGCTGCTCTGAGCGGCCCCCCACGGCTCACGCGTAGACTGGGCCCTCAGAGGGACTGCTGGTGGGGGGAGACCCAAGGGCCTAGGTCCTACCCAAGTGTCTCTTCAGCAGGCCTTCCTCCCCATGAAAGGGACAGCGGGAAACTCCGTGCTGCTGCTGGGCCACATCCTGCTCCTGCTCGGGGGGGTCTACCTCCTCCTGGGTCAGGTGAGGCTCCTGTCCCCAGGCAGCTGGGGGCCGAGGGCTCTGGCCTAGCCTTCTGGGGCCGGGAGCTCCCTGCTGTGCTTTCTGGGGTGCCCACGGGAGCTCCCCTGGCTCCTTGGCAGGGCCAGCTGTGCTCCCAGGGGATGGAGCTGGACGCCTCCTCCCCCAGGACCCTTGGCACAGTCCTCACTTGGGGAGCACAGAGGGTGAGGCTGGTGGGGCTCAGCCCAGCACCCCCAGCAGGACCTTCTTTCCAGGTGACAGTGCTGCAGGCTTGCATGAGACAGGCTGGGCACCGTGACACTGAGACTCTCAGCATGGGCAAACTTGGGCACCAAGCCCAGGCTGGCTGGAGTACAGCGTGGTCCCTAGAGGCCAGGGAGAGGTGGGGGGAAGGAACCCTCCCCATCATAGGCAGTACCTGAGTGGGGAGCCCGGCTGGGGGGTGCAGGTCATGGCCTGGAGCGTTCCCCACCCATCTTCCTCCTTCCCCACAGCTGTGGTACTTCTGGAGGCGACGCCTGTTCATCTGGCTCTCGTTCCTGGACAGCTACTTTGAAATCCTCTTGTACGTAGGGCCTCACTACCACCCCCCACCCTCAGGTCTCAGGCCTGGGAGACGCCGGGTGGTAAGGGCACCAGGCTGGCTTTAGAGGTGGGGACCAGGTGGGGAGTTCCAAGGGCTGGGACCAGAGTGCAGACGCGGCCCTGTGGGCTGCCTTCCAGCCTGGGGCTCTGAGCGCTCATCCGTGGAGCCGCGATGAGGACCCTGATAGTCCCACTGAGAGTGCTCTCCCTGGGCCTTGCAGCCGCACTCTGTACACACCTGTCTCGTCCAGTCCTCACAAACGCTCTGTGCGCCAGGCGTCATCACTCCCATTTGATGATGAGCTAAGTGATTTGTCAGGACCTGAGTGGGGCCAGACCCAGTCAGATGGAGAAGGTCTCATCCATCTTCCAGCAGGGGGAGAGGCCGTGGTGGTCAGCACTGGCCGGTAAGGACTGGGGGGCCTTGACAAGCGGCCTGCGAGCTGACCCAGACCCTGCCCCCACAGCCTGGTCCAGGCCCTGCTCACTGTGCTGTCCCATGTGCTGTGTTTCCTGGCCGTTGAGTGGTACCTGCCCCTGCTTGTGTCCTCACTGGTGCTGGGCTGGCTGAACCTGCTTTACTACACACGTGGCTTCCAGCATACGGGCATCTACAGTGTCATGATCCAGAAGGTGAGAGGCAGGGGTGACCGCGGTGCCGCGAGATGGGCAGGGCTGGACACCAGGCTCCAGTGGGGCTCCTTCTGGCCTCAGCAGACAGGCGCCTTCCTCCATGGCTAGCCTGGGCAGGGAGAACACAAGTGCACCTGACACTTGATGGATGTAAGCAGTGTGAGGCCCCACACACCTGCCCTCATGGGGTGTGCACTCTGCACGGATAAGCAAACGTGCCCGTATGTCACTTATGTGACAAACCACACAGGAGAGGTGCGTCCTTGCTCCTGAAGGAGCAGAGACCATGAACATGAGCTTGTCTGTGTGCTTGTGTCCTGGGACATCTGGGAATATGGATGTGCCTGCATTCATTTATTTATTCAACAAATGTTTAGGAAGTACACACTATGGGTCAGGCTCTGTTCTAAGTGTTGAGAAGACACGATTTGGTTCACTAACAAAACAGACAAGTACTCGCTCTACCGAAGCCGGCATTCTAGTGAGGGAAGTAAAAACACCAAGAACACAAATGAGAACATTTCTGACGGCTAAATTCTGTGAAGGAAATACATAGGACAGTGCAATGGAGAGTGGCGGGGGCAAAGGCTGCTGTAGATAGGACGGTCTGGGTGGCCCCTCTGAGGAAGGGACAGGTGAGACCTGAGAGAATGAGTCAGCTGGCCCAGGCCAGAGGAGGAAACAGTCAAGGCCAAGGCAAGGGCCGGAGCCCGAGCAGGCTCGCGGAGCCAGGAGGCTGGGCAGCGAGGGAGAGGACGCTGCGGGCTGCAGGATGCGGGCCTCGGTGCCCGTGGCGGAGGGGTCTGGAGGACCTGGAGGTCTTAACAGAAATTTTAAATCGTGGCCAACTATGCATAACAAAACTGATCACATTAAGAATGTTTAAGTGTTCAGTTCAGTGGCACCAAGAACGTTCGAGCTGTGCGGCCAGCAGCCCCATCCGTCCCCAGTCCTCTCCATCTTCCCAGACACACACTCTCCCCACTGAACACTGACTCCCCACACCCTTCCCCAGCCCGGGCAGCCGCCACTCTACTCTGTCTCTACAGCTAGACAACCCCAGGGACCTCCTATACGTGGAATCATATAGTATTTGCCCTTTAATGTCTAGTCTGTTTCGCTTGGCATAATGTCCTCAAGGTTCATCCATGTTGTGGCCTGTGTCTGAATTTACTTCCTTTTTTAAGGCCACAGCATTCCATTGTACGCATGTAGCACGTTTTGTTTATCCCTCCATCCATCAGCGGGCACCTGGGTTTTGTCCTAGGTGAATAGTCCTGCTATGAATGTGGGTATACAAGTATCTGTTTCAGTCCCTGCTTTCTATTCTTTTGGTTATACACCCAGCCGTGGAATTGCTGGTTCATATGGCAATTCTGTATTTGATTTTTTGACTGTTGAGGATTTTAGGCAGGAAAATGATGTAATCTGACGTAGATTTTCCAAGACCCATATGCTCAGTGCGGCTCCATAGGGCCCATGTGCACATGTGTGTGTGTGTGCTGTACACACAGGAGCCCACAGTTAGGGCTGAGGCAGGGGTCTGGGCTGTCCCGTGGTCCAGCCACCCACCCCGGCTCCCGGCATGTGTTCTAGGTCATCCTGCGGGACCTGCTCCGCTTCCTTCTGGTCTACTTAGTTTTCCTTTTTGGCTTCGCTGTAGGTAAAGGCCCCCTCTGCCCCTGCCTATCCCCTGCCTGCCCTGTACACCCTTGAGGCTGCCCCCAGTACTCCCAGGCTGAGGACCCCCTTTCTTCCTCCTGAAGCCCTGGTGAGCCTGAGCCGGGAGGCCCGGGCCCCTGGGGTCCCCACAGGCCCCAATGTCACGGCAGCGCAGCCCGGGATGGGGCAGGGGCAGGGGCAGGAGGACGAGGAGGGCAGCTCGGCCCCGTACAGCGGCATCCTGGACGCCTCCTTGGAGCTCTTCAAGTTCACCATCGGCATGGGGGAGCTGGCCTTCCAGGACCAGCTGCGCTTCCGCGGGGTGGTGCTCCTGCTCCTGCTGGCCTACGTCATGCTCACCTACATCCTGCTGCTCAACATGCTCATCGCCCTCATGAGCGAGACCGTTAACAGCGTCGCCACCGACAGCTGGAGCATCTGGAAGCTGCAGGTGCTGCGGGGAGCTCACCTCCCCAAGCTCTGGGCGCAGGGAGGGGCGTGCAGCGCCAGCAGAGCTGGGCCCCCTCGGGCGGGTCCCGGGCCCCGGGTGGCCCATCTACTCCTTCCTTCGCAGGCTCGTAGTGAGGATTGACTGGGCTCAGATATGAAGCCCTTAGGCCAGTGCCTGGCACACAGTAGGTGCTCAAAGTGTAAGTCATCATGATCATTTTTATTATCAAGTATTTCCTGAGTGCCTACTATGGGGCTAGGCTCAGTTCTAGGTGCTGAACACACAGCAGAGAGCAAGCTAAGTCTCTGCCTTCCTGTGTCTCCCATTCTGTGTTCACCATATGTTAAACGGCACTGGTTTGGTGGACAAGGCAGGCAGGATGCGTAATCCCGGCCCATCCTGGGGGCATCTGGGGAGCAAAGGCTCCTGTAGCTGGGGGCTGGGACACCTCTCCATGCAGAAACAGTAGCTGCTGCTGGATGGGAGGAGGGCTGGGGATGGGTCTGGGCACTTGGTGCAGGGACAGTCTTGCCCAGGAGGCCAGACTCCATTACCCACTCCCTGGGCAAGCCTCTGACCTTCTCTGAGCCTGTGTCCTCGCCTGCAAAGTCCTGTGCCCCACCTAAGTTGCTCATGTGCCCCTGGGCAGGCACATGTGTGGGGTAGAGCGAATCAAGTCCTGTATCTGGTGGTGTGTAATTCTAGAACCTGTAATGATGCAGTAGCAAGGAATTGTTGAGCAGTCATTACATGCTGACCTAACAACCATCCATCTATAGTGGGAAATGGAGATTCAGAGGGGTTGCAGGTCTGAACAGCACACAGGTACTCAAATGCTGGAGCTGGATTCAAGTCCATGTTATACTGGATTATATTTGGGTTATACTGCAAAGGGCTGTGGTGCACCTTCCTGCCTCTGTGTCTGATGTGTCCTTTGTCCCCAGAAAGCCATTTCTGTCCTGGAGATGGAGAACGGCTACTGGTGGTGGAGGAGGAAGAAGCAGCGGGCTGGGGTGATGCTGACGGTTGGCACCAGGCCAGACGGTAGCCCCGATGAACGCTGGTGCTTCAGGTGAGTGAGGCGCACAGGGGAGGGCGGTCTGGCAGACTCGCTGACTCAGGAATCCCTGGAGCCAGGGCACGGCTGCCAGGAGCCTGGTCTGGTGGAAAACGTAAGGCCTAGGAGGACCAGGGGACTCTGCCCTGGGCAGGTGAGGTCAGAGATGCTGGATCTCCTAAGTCTGGAGCTGCCGCTGCTTGTTGCTCTCCTGTCCTACTAGCTGAAACGGAACATCCTTCCCTGGTGGTCCCTGACCTACTCCTTCTGGCCTGAAATGGAGTAAGTTAGGGGGTCAGGCAGGGACCCTGCAGTTCCAGCACACTAGCTAGCCTTGCCCTGGCTGGCTGCTCGGCCCTCCCAACTCCTGCCCCCTGACCCTGGGGCCTGCAACCCTTCCTTAGAGAACGAACCCTTCCACGGCAGACGGAACCTGGTGACAGTTGTGTAGTCAGAAACCCACTCTCATGAGACAGTTAAACAGGGAGTTGGGGAGGGTCATAGGCATGTGGAGTAGCCACAAAAGGGCCCCGGAACCAGAACCCAAAGACGCACGTGACATAAACTCTGGACTGCATGTTCAACGTAACCCAGCTTACTGTCAACAGCCTGAAGGGATAAATACCTGTTTCTCCATGCAGGCACCTGACCTGGGGCAGCAGGGTGATGGCTGCAAGGATGGGGCCCTGTGGGGCAGTGGGTGGCCCTGTGCCTGGTGGAGAAGGCAGAGAAACCCCCTCCTCTTCGCTGACCCTGTCCCCCCGCCGGGTGCCGGGCCCCTCTGCTGGGGCAAAGCAGGCTGTACTGTTGGCTTCCAGGAGCCTCAGAGCTGCTCTGTCGCCCTCAGGGTGGAGGAATTGAACTGGGCTGCATGGGAGCAGACGCTGCCAACGGTGTGTGAGGATATGTCAGGGCCACATGTCCCTGGTGAGTAGCCGTGGTGAGCCCTGACCTGCCGAGGGAGAGAGAGAGAGCGCTAGAGACTGTCTGCTTGGCACACAGCCTCGGAGGGTCTGGGGCAGGCCCCCCTTCATGGCCGCTTCTCAGCTCCAAGGGTTGCCCCCTAAAATGCTGCTCCCCTCCTTGGCTTTCACTCCCGCCTCTTTGCTGTTTCACCAGCAGGGAAACTGAGGCTATTAGTGCTTCCTCCAGAGCCCCTGCCCCTGCCTCCCCACTCCCATCCCCTCCTGCCAGCTGTGCCTTCTGCCCATTCAACTCCCTGTCTGGGGCCTCGCCTCCCAGAGCCTGGGACCCAGCAGGGGACCCAGTTAGGGAGGCCCCTACTCTTCCCACCGCTGAGGTGGCATCTCCCGGAGGCCCTGCTGGCTGTGCCCTTGTGACATCTCCCGTACTACACAAGCCCCCCGACCACACTTCCGAGGAGAAGCCCCTCCCTTCCTAGGCCTGCCCCCTCAGCCCCCGCCCCCTCCATTCTAGCGTGGTGATGGCCCCACTGCCCCCACCGAGACGGACCCCTTCCTCCCGCCCAGAGGCCCACTCTGAGGGTGAGCTCTCTGCACATCAGGCCCGTCTGGAGCCTTCATCAGCGCCCACCTCAGGTCTTCCACTGACTCTCCTTTCTTGTCTGACACACTCCGCTGGCTGATGCTTGTGACCTCAGCCCCCCCACTTATGACCTTCCTCATAATATCTCCCTTGTCACCTATGACGCTCCTCACAATGGCCTCCCATGTCACCCATGAGCCCTGTGTGGGGAGGCTCCCCTGGCCCCCTGATCACAGCCCTCATGGATCCATAGATCTCCCATCTACCCTCTGTGCCTCCCTCCTCCAAGTCCTGCTGCTCTATCGCCTCGGTGCCCAGACCCTGAAAGTCATCAGGCCCCTCATCTGGCCTCAGGCATCCCGCATCCCACTGCCTGCTGGGGCTGCAGACTGCACTTCCCCAGTGGGAATGGCCTTGGGGTTGCCCTGCCAGGTAACATGTGTGTACCCACCCCCTCCTCACGCAGGCCAGGGGCCCTCAACCCACACACACCCTCATGGCGTCCCAGGCAGCCAGCACACCTCTGCCCCCCATTTCCCCGCTTCTGCACCCCTGCAGGGCTCAGTCTGCAGCACCGTGAGCTTCAGACAAGTCTGCTTCAGGCTTCCTCCAATCCCTCTAATGGAGGCCTACACTATACAATGGCTCCCATTGCCTGGAAGGCCACGCTCCTCAGCGGGGAGGTCGAAGCCCAGAACCTGTGCAGCCATTCCCCACCCCTACCTTGGCGTGGCAGCCGGTCCCGCCGCCGTGCGCACTGTTCTCTGCTCTCCTTGGCTCTCGTCCTGTGGGAAGTGCCCTTCCTGCCGCTCTGGGTGTCCAAATCTGCTGCCTTCCCTAAGGGCTGGGTCTCCCCTCTCCCCTGAGCTCCCTGAGCACCTAAATCTCACTTCCCTCCAGGTCTTCAACAAGTCTCGGTGTTCTAGTTTCTAACACAAAAGCCTGTCACCTTCGGGGCCTCTAAGCTCCTGGGTGGAGGTCCCTGACTGGCACATGGCGGGTGTTCAGCAAGTGCTTGTGGAAGGGCGAGGCAGGAGGAAGGACTGATGGGCATTCCAGGGTTACCTGCTGCCTGCAGAGCATGATGTAGTCTCATGCTGTGGCCTCCTCCTGTTTCCCTGGTGCTTGCCTCCTGGGGACACGCCCCAAGGGCCCAGCCACAGCGCTCTTCGTCCCTTTTACAGGCACCACGAGGAAGCCGGCCCTGGCCTCCCACCCAGAGGAGGGCCATGCCTCCGAGGAAGACCATCTCTCCCTCCAGCTCCTGGAGTCCCGCTGACGGCCCAGATGCAGCAGCAGGCTCGCAGGACAGTGCCAGGGAATCTTTCCAACCCTGCCTCCTGGCTCTGGGTCCTAGGGAACTTTGGCGGCAAATATAAATAAATATTTTTTCATGACTTACTCTCCTGGAAACATCATTGAGCAAAGCTAACAGGCCCTTGGGCTGACTGACATCTGCCTGTCTGTGAGCTCACCAGCGCGAGCAGTCTGCGGGGGCTGCTCCTGCCCTTGCCCGGGCACAGGAGCTCGTCAGCTGCCGCCTCCCAGCCTGGGAGCTGTCCTCTTCCCAGCGCAGGCAGCTGGTGTGCTCCTGTGCCCGGGTGCTGTGCGCCATCCTGGCAGACGTGTGGTGGTGGGACTGGGCAGGCACGGCCACCTCTCCATCTTCTCCCACAGCTTCCAGACGCCCCTTAAAGCCGCCTCCAAGATGTCTCCAAATGCCTTTGAGCCTCTGAACTTAGGTCTGGATTATTGCTTTCTCTCCCTACTTAGTTCCTGCTCAGTTCTCACCGTTCCAAGCTGTTCTCTGCAGGGCACCCAGAGGGATCTTCCTAAGGCAGAAGGGAAACACTTCACTCCTGTGCTCTGAAAATTTAAAAGGTTCCCCCAGTGTCCACAGGATGCCTGAGCGCCCCCCCCCCGCACTCTATAGTTTTGCCCAAGCACTTCCAGACACCCCCTGCTAAATCCCTGCCGTCCCCGCGCTCTCCTTAGCACTTTTACTGCATTATTCAGGCAGAGTGATGGATGGACCTCATGTGTATTTGTCCCCTTGCTTTGGCTGTTGCTGGAAGCTCCCGGCCCTCCATTAAGGTCCTTAAAATTTTTTGAGACAGCTCAGAACTTGTCCCACTATACCTTTTCCAGTTTTCTCGTCAAAATAAATTGCTTTCCTGTGGGGGTGATGTGCTTATAAAATGCGTATGAATGGACTGATTATTATTATATTATTACTTTTTTATTAAGGCATCATTGATATACACTTACGAAGGTTTCACAAGAAAAACAATGTGGTTATTACATTCACCTTATTATCGAGTCCCCCCTCATACCACATTAAAGTCATTGTCCGTCAGTTTAGTAAGATGCCACAGAGTCCTTATTTGTCTTCTCTGAGCTACACTGTGCCACCATGTGCACCAATCATGATACCCCTCAATCCCCTTCCCCCTCCCCTTTGGTAACCACTAGTCCCTTCTTGGAGTCTGTGAGTCTCCTGCAGTTTTGTTCCTTCAGTTTTGCTTCGTTGTTATACTCCACAAATGAGGGAAATCTGGACTGACTGTTTTTTATATGGGAAACGAGCATGTTCATATGAAAGCACTCGCAGAGCGGGAGGGGCTCCCATTGCTGGTGAGAAAGGGCGCGGACAGAGTCCCGAGCAATGCGGGCAGGAGAAAGGGAGGAGAGGATGCAAGTGGTCCAGAAAAGACGTCTGTCTGCTCGCTCCTCAGAAGCCATTCTAAAGAGCAAAGAGAGCGGCAGCGCGCAGGGGCGTGGGAAGCTCCGTGACATTTGGATCCGCAGGTGTGGGGAGAGAGCAGACCGGCAACGCTTCCTAGTATCAGGAGCAGCTATTTATGGAAACTTTGTTGCGTGCCACAGGTTTCAGGTGTGTTATCACATGTGTTCCTTAGAGCAACACGCTGTGGTGCCGGCATCTTCATTTACCAGATGAGCAACCGGAAGCTCAAAAGATTGAGGAATCGGATCAAGACCACACAAAAAAGAGCAGCGCGGACGCACACCACCCCTACCCCCTCCCTCACGCCGCCGCGCAGGCGCCTTGGATTCGCGGGGCGCCGCGAGACCCAGAATTCCCGGGGCTGTGGAAGAGACCATAGGTTCTAGAGGAGGGGGGTGGCCTTGAGTGGTGAGGCGGAGTCTGCCTTGTTGGATGCGCTGAGTTTCCGTGAGTTTTTGCCAGTATCACCCTCTTTCCTGTAAGGGATGGAAGATTCCACCGCCTTAAGAGCCTGGGACGCTACCGGAGCGGTCTTTCCATTAAAGTCATTATGGAGGTATGTAGTTTCTGAAGTGGCTAGGGGCTTCCGGCAAGGGCAAGTGAGCTAGATTTTCAAATTTCTGGGTAGCAATTTTTAGGAAGTTAACCTGGAGGGTGGAGGGCGGCTCAGGAACGGCGAATCTCGCTGGCGCCGTGCCTACGTGGGCTCGCGGGCGGGCGCCGTGGCCGGGTGTTGGGGAGGCTCGCGGAGCCGAGGCTCATGGGTCCTTGTGCGTTTGTCCGACAGTGCGGTTGCCGCCGCTCGGGAGCCCGAGGACCCCGAAGACTGGGCGTCCGCTCCCCCTCCCCGGGCCTGTCGTGGGGAGCGCGCACACCCGAGGGAACTGGGTAAGTTGGGGTGCGCGTGCACCCGGGGCGCCCGCGCGTGGGTGAGGTTTGTAATGGGACCACGGGGAAGATCTGCTCGGCTGTCCTGATCTTACCAATGTTAGGAAGCGCCGTCAGAAGCGATAAATGACGACTTTTTTGCTTACCTGACTGCAGTCGCTGAAATCGCGGTGTTGTACTTGAAAACAACTGCCAGAATTTGCCCTAAACTTACGATGCCCTCCATGTTTCAGATAGCAGATTCCCGGCGGAGTATTAAAGACGGAACAGCAACCCACGCTGAGGTGAGACGATAACTTGTATCGTTTTTGTTACCTTAAACGCACTGAAATTGCCTGGTGGTAACGTAACAAACGTTTAACATAATTATGCAGTATTTTATTGCACAACGTGGAACCTCAACTAGAAATTGGAGGTGGCTGCTCCTAAACTGGAGCTGTATTTAAACTGGAGCTATTGAGAAACTAAGTTAAAAAGTCTCTTGGCTGTCCTTACGGCGATTTTAGCTCCATTCCACGTAATGCCCATGTCTCTGGAGCAGCCCTGGGGAGCGGGGAGGGGCTTGACTGCTCTGATGAAATCACTAGTAGGAAGTGCCGTCAGAAGCGATAACTGACGATAACAATTCCTGGCTGACTGCAGTCAAGTCTTCACCAGTTGTTGGTGACGAGGAGGAAGTTGGTCTGGACTGTGACCTTTCATTTCTGTATTCACCCAGGTTGCAAATCGGTGAAGGCTTGCCAGTATGTGCTGACCAACTGCTGAGCACTGGAGCACAGCAGAGTGTCGGCCGGCCATGAGGTAAGCTTTGGTCCGTGGAGAAGGTAGTGGCCAATATGTTAAATTGGATCTCCTGAAATTGCTGTTAGGTCGGATGTTGGCAGTGTTACCGGTTAACCGCCTTTTGTCACTGTAGCCCTAAACCTTTACTGGCAGACCATCCCAGATACTGACTCTGGTTGATGGTGGCAGTGGAGGGGAGTGCAGAGCGAACCCAGGGATCTCTTTTACCTCATGGCTGTATAATCATCAGCAAATTGCCTATCTGCAAGGTGTAGTTTTCCTCATCCTTGAAAATGATAGTCTTAGTTTTGTGATGTTGAAAATAATGTGACTACATGGAGATTACAACACCCAAAGAAGCCATTCAGTACTTGGAGGCCTACATGGCTTAATATACAAAAAAGCACCTTCAGTAAATTCTTGGACTTATAAGGATGGACTTGATTTTGTAAATTTGTAGTTGAGGGCTGTCCTCGTGATTGGAACTGTGTCGTGGGCTGCCTCCAGCGTCTGCTGAGCGCCGTCGTTCATTCCTGCAGGGTTTGGGTGCTGCAGAGTGGTGATGAGTATGATTCTGAAGGTGGCGGCAGCTCAGCTTAAGAGAGGTAAGTTTGATCAGGGTGGTGACCCCCCCCCACCCCAGTGGTAAAATTGAATAAGCAGCCAGCTTTGTTAACTGATACACAGAAAAGGATATCTAATGATGAAATCACCCAAAAAAGCTGGAATTACCGGCAGATTGTGTAGTGGTGAACCTAAGGTTTTCTGAAGGTATCTTTTGTACTGTGAATGACTTGATTGGAGTAGAAAGTGAGACTGACACTTGGTTCCTTTGCAGATTCTTCTCCCAGAGGATGGTCAGCTGTGCCTGCAGCAGGGGCAGAGTGTGACATCCCAAGGACCAGTGGCCACCATCAGTTTGGACTCAACCTAGGCTTCAGGGAATATAGTCAATAATGTAAAACCTTTGTATGTGGTGAGCATTTTGTAATGTACATAAATGTGGAATCGCTGTGTTGTACACCTGAAGCTAATAAATGCATCAACTGTATTTAAGTCAGGGAAAAAAACCTAAGATTCAACAGTTGATGTAGAAATATGCTTAATGCTGAGATTCAGAGGCTCTTCTTATCAATAGTAGAGCCAGGAAATGTATGTGCATTATTAAATTCACGAGCGTTCTAGTGTCCCTCATTCCAAAGGAACTTCTGTACGTAATATAAATTTGTTACACTGGATGAGAGTCTTGAGTTCTTGAAGCTGGAAACCTATTTCCTCTCAAAATTAGTAACTCCATGCAATTAAATCAAAACTGTAATAAAGGATAGTCTTGGGTTATTTCTTAAAAATGTGTATTTGAAGAAAAAGTTAAATTTGATTCCTGCTGTCAGATAAAATCAGTCCAGGTATTAGCACTTGTCAGCTTTTGTATGGTCAGTCTAAGCTGTTCTCCTCTCTGTAACAACTTCAGACTCTGAGGGTAAAAGTTCCAAAGCACTTAAGGCGTTCAGGCGTTCACACCCTTGACTCCAGCCCGTTGCCTCTGGACTGTGTTTGCATAGTCTACCTCTGGAAGCTCCTGCTTTGCCTGGCCAAACCCAAACCCTCGTGTTGTGGCAGGCGTGGCCCGCAGATGGGCCTTCCACCTAGCCCTGTCTTGGTACCTGCCTGCATTGGCATCTTACCTACCTGGCCCGAGGCTGCTTCCCTAGCTTCTGCTGATGTTGGCCCGAGGGGTTCTGGCTCACCAACTTCGGGTACCTGGGCTAGATTTTCTCTGGCTCAGACTGATTTTCTATCTCCCTGAACTTGGTGTCTATACTTGGGTCTAGGGCTTAGTGTGCCCAAAAAAGGTTTTTGAAACTTTGTAAGCCTTGGAATTTTGCATTCCCCTTGGGAACCTCCAGTTTTGTTTTTCCCATCTCCAGATGTCTTGGAGGCACCAGACTGCGGAGTTTGGGGAGGTGTTACTGACCTCACCTTCATGGTCTTGGGTTTTTAAGACCCTTCCATAGTAGTTTTTGGGAATGTTCCCCAAGTGTTACTTCAAGGATTACTTGAGGAACTCCATGAGAAGGAATTTTAAGAAAAGGGTCCTTAAAAGCCTTTTATGAGGAAGCAGAGCTCACTCTGGTCTGGGGGTGGTGTGGGTTTCTGAGTGGGCCTTTCCATGCGGGACTGTACAGGCACCTTAGGATGTTCTAAATACTGAAGGGTGTATATAGGGTGGCTAGTCTCTTGGGCAGGCCTGAGTCACAGGTCAAGGGGTGGGTCTCAAATGGGAGCTGAGATGGAAAGTTCAGGGAGCCCAGGTTTCCGCAGGGAGGAGGTAGCCTTTAGTCCAGATCGGGACTAGGCTCCTGGGATCTCTGGCAGCCACCCCTCCCCTGACCTTCAGCCAGGAGTTAGATTCCAACCGACCTTGAGCCAGGGGTACATTTAGCATCTGGCTGGAGTTTGCTGCCTTGAAAAGAACAAATGTAATAAAGAATTGGGAAGTCCTGGCTTAGATGCAGGGTCTGATCTACACTTGGGAGAAAGTCCTAGAGTCTCAGGTTGGCCCAAACTTGCAGCGTTTCTAAATCTGAACACCGTACCCACAAGGATGGGGAGGCTGATTCCTCAGGAGCCAAAGGTAAGGGGATTGGCATGGGGGGAGATGGGGTGGACCAAAGAGAAGTCTACAGTTCCTCTCCTAGATGCTGCCATCTGGCTTGCCACAGGTGGGCTGCCCAGGCTGAGTCTGGGTGTGAGCCTGAGCCCCACAGTAGGAGCCACCAGCCTGCCTCGGCCACCCTACCCCCTAGGGACTCCCTGGGGAGGTCCCTCACGTCCATGTCACGTCTGGGCTGCACCTGTGGTCTCCTCGCCCTCTTCCTCGGCAGGGGCCAGACACCCGCCTCCAGGGTCTTCCCAGCGCACAGTCCCATCCCGGGCCTCCTCCCCGGCGCCCGGGCCCTCACCCAGCTCCAGGATGGTGGGCAGGTGGCCCTGCTTCGGGGAGCGCTTGCGCAGGCTGAGCAGGAAGGGCTGAGGCAAGGAGAAGATGTCCACGTTGTTGCCCAGGTCGATCCATGTGACGTTGGGGAACTTGCTGGGGTCCTTAAGGGTGTCTGTGAGATCACGCAGCAGGGCCCGGGTCAGCCAGTTGCCGTTGAGGGCTAGCGTGGTGAGGCGGGGCAGTGTGCTGAGTGCCGGCAGCAGCTGCAGGACCATGTCATCCGTGAGGCCTGTGAAGCCCAGCTCCACGCTATCCACCTCCTCCCCGCAGCGCTGCAGGTAGCTGGTCACCCGCTCCAGGTCCCGGGAGGTCAGCGGGATGCCTGACAGATCCACTGTGTTGTCCAGAGGGCTCCCAGCTAGGATGGCCTTGAGGCTGAGGGGGAGAAGGGACAAGCAAGGTTCAAACGAGCGGGGCAAGACTTTCCCCCACAGGCAGCAGTGTAACCTGTGCTTGGCCCTGCGACTCCAGGGACAGGAGAAACCTCTGGTTCCCTGGCACTACCCCCACACCTCAGCCTGCCTGGGCCCCGCTGGCCAGAGCCTGAGGGACCCCAAGGGAAAGGCCCAGGTGTCTGCAGTGATGAAGGGTACATTCGGTGCCACCACGCCTAGGTTTGCACCGTAATGTCTTCTCTTCCTACCTCTGTGACCTTTAGTTAGTTCCTTAACCTCTCTTCAAAAAATATGGAGCGAATTGGGTACCACAGGGTTATATAAAGTAATAAAGGCTTCACCTTTAGGACAGTCTTGGATGGGTGAGTGTCATTAATCACTTGGGCTGAGTGCTTCCCTGAGAGTGGCACAGGGTCTCTGAGGCCCCTCTCTCCAAGACCATCCTCCCCTCCAGATGGGGGATCCTTGGGGAGAGCCTGCAGGACGCAGGTAGGTGGGGGCACAGGGGCTCCGATTCCAGTGGGAGCTGCTGGCTCCCGGAGGCTGTGCGCTCCACACCCTGCCACCTGCCATCCTTTGCTCTTCTTCCTTCCCTTGCTCCTTGCTGTGGGGCCAGAGCTCCCCATTTCCAGGCACCCCAGGCAAGCTCTGAGGCCCCATCCTGGGCAGGAGAGGAGGGGCGAGCGGCTCACAGCCCACCCCAAGAGCATATACATTCAGAGCTGCAGCCTGAAGTTTGCAACCTGGCCTTCTGCTTGACAAAACAAGGGAAGCCCTATCTTTGGGATTGCCTGAAACTGGAAGGCTTCCCAGTTTGCTTATGTCACCTCTGATGGGAGGCTGTGGGGCAGCCCCAAGGAGTCTGAAGGTAAAGCTCTCAAGGCATGACAGCTAAGTGCTGGACGCATTGTGTGGCATTTGTTCATGGTGATGTGAGTGTTGGCTGCTTTTCCTCTCAGCGTCATTAATAAAGCAGGCCTATTACCCATGGGAAATAGGTGGTGTGGTCGTTAACAGCTGAGCCCGGGTGGGTTTGAATCTAGCCCCACCGCTTAGCAGCTGGGTGATTGTGGCCATCAAATGGCTGCAATAATATCTCCTACCTCATTCAGTCCTTTGGCAAGTGCTTGTTAAGCTCCTACCATGTGACCGGTGCTGGTCTAGGCACTGGGGTCACAGTGAACAAGAAGGACAAGATTCCTGTTGTCATTCTACCAGAGGGAAGAAAGACAACCAATGAACAGGAGTGAAGTGATGAAGCAGCCTGGGGGCAGGCTGCTCAGGGAGGGCTTCTCTAAGGATGGAACATGGGAGCTGCTGGGAAAGCGGGTTATAGGGAAAGCGGGTTGTCAGATGAGTCTGGTACAGGTTCGGGCACAGGAAGGACATGTGCAAAGGCCCTGAGGCTGGAGGGAGCTTGGTGTGTCTGAACCAGCAGGAAGACCAGTGCGGCTGGGTTAAGGGAGGAGGGAGGAGAGAGCCCAGAAAGGGGTTGAGTGTCCATCACAAAGGGCCGTTCGGACTTCATTCAAGGGTGATGGGAAGCTGCCAAGAGGAGTGAGGCATCTGCATGAAGGATGGACTGAGTATGTGTGTGTTTTGGGGAGACAGAAGAGAAGGCCCCCAGATTTCAGCAGAAATCAAATGTGCAGCTTTTAGACTTATAAACCTGATAGGCTGGATCACAAAGCTCCTGATGGTGTCCCGGCCCCATGGGTCCTCCTGTCCTGTCCCCATGGGTCCTCCTGTCCTGTCCCCATATCCCCGCTGGAATCCCACCCTTGACCAGCCCCGTGAGCCTCATGTCACTCTCCACCGGGGAAGGCCTTCCCGGCCCCATCTGCCCTCAGGACTGGGGGAGTGGGTGTCCAGAGGGGAGGAGGCACTGGAGCTCTTTCTGGGCAGTGGTGGAGGTAAGTCCTTCCCCTGGGATCTGGCAGGAAGAGCCGCAGCAGCCTCAAGGCCCTGCCAGAGCCTTTCAGGGTGCATGCCAGCCTGCTCCAGGGCCACCTGCAAGAGAGGCAGGGGCACTCCTGCTGCAGAAGGCCTTCCTTCAGGTTCCCGTCCACTTGCCTCCTATGGTGCTAGTCTCGGCCCACAGGTTCTGTGTCCATGTGCCCCCACCCACCAGCCTCCCAGGGGCCACAAAACCCCTCAGAGTGCTGCATGAACCAGGGACATAGCTGAGGTCTGGGTCCCCCTAGGGGACAGCCAGGAGAACTGGGGGCTCAGTGGAGTGCCCACATTCAGCACACCAGGAATTAGAAACCCATGTCCCCTCCCCCACTTCACCCCACTGGAATGGACCCATATGCCCCAGCTCCCAACCCACACAGCAGGGCCCGCCTCCAGCTCCCCTCATGGCCCGTGCCCACCTGGCTGCCCTCCGGCTGCTTTCCCCTGCCCCTGAATTCTCCTTCAACCTCACCTCTTTCAGGCCATCGTCCAAGACCGCCCCCCTCGGCCCCACTGCCCTGGGAGTGGGAGCTGTGTGCCACAGGCCCAGCCTGTCACAGACGCCTTTGGGCTGCCCTGCAGAGGGACATCACTCACCAGGCCTGCGGCTTCCTCTTCACCAGCCCCCGGTGCCGCCTCCACTGGGAGTGGGGACTGAGGTGGTACGTCAGCTGCCTGCACAGCTTCTCCATGGCCCCCAGAGCGTCGCCTTCCTGCAGAGGTAACCACAGGCGGATCAGGCGGGGAGGGGAGGCCAGGCTTCTGCCTCCAGCCTCCTGCTTTGCTGGCTCACGGTGGGCACTCTTAGTAGACCACGGTGCTCGCCGACTCATCTGTGCGGTGGCTTTAGTTTCTGAGAATTATTATAGCTGCCATCATTGAAAATTTGAGATGTATATAAAAATCTGGATTCCAGGTCATCTCACAGTTGCCTGGGGCTGGGTGCCAGCTGACCCTCTAGCCAGTATTGACCATGGTCCCTGCCACTCCCCAGTTTCCAGGGCCATTCTGCTCATTTATTTTCCCAACAAACACTGGTCACCTACTAGGTACCAGGCACGTGTTCCGAGAGCTGGGGACACAGCCGTGAACGAATGTCCTTGGTCTCCTTTCTAACGTAGTAAGGAGGAAAGTGAAATATTTTTACTGTGTCTCTTTTGCTCATGCCAAAAATGGGAAAACCAAAGAAATGAGGGCCAAGTCTTTCCTGTCCACTTCATTCACCTAATACATGTCCTACCTGGCCCACCAGTGTTTGAGTTTGAGACCCTGGGTATTATGGCCTGAATCTTGTCCCCACCAAATTCTTGTGTTAAGTCCTAATCTCCAGTACCTTAGAATGTGACTGTATTTGGAGATAGGGCCTTATCTTTAGTCCTCTAAAGAGTAATTAAGGTAACATAAGGTCATTAGGGTGGGTCTAATCCAATATGACCGGTGTCCTCAAGAGAAGAGATCAGGACCCAAACACATGCAGAGGAAAAGCCGTGTGGGGACCCAGGGAGAAGACAGCTGTCTGCGTGTCCAGGAGGGGGGCCCAGAAGAACCGGCTCCGCCCACACCTTGATTTTGGATTTCCAGCCTCTGAGCTGTGAGGAAATGCATTCCTGCCGTTTAAGTAGTATTTTGTTATGGCAGCCCTAGCAAACCAATGCACTGGGCTGAAGAGTGCAGCAGAAAGACTGCGGCTCTGGCCCATGGGAAGTCGGTGAAACAGTCCTCAAACTTTGGCAGAGCGAACGGCTGAGAATATGTGCGCCCGCCAGATAGGCCAGTGCCAAGAGCTGAGGGCCTGTAAGTGCCAGGCTCGGATGCAAACCTACATGCAGATAGCAACGCGGATGTGGTGAGGCCACACCCATGCCTGGCAGAGTGCCTGGCACAGAGTGAGCACTCAGGAGGAGGCCAGCTTGATTGTTATTATCCTCACTCTGCTGATGGAGAAGCAATATATCGAGTATATAAGAGCCTAGACTTGGAGCCAAATATGTGGATTCGGACCTTTGCTTGGTCAACTCCTGTGTGACCTTGGGGGAAGTCGCTTGACCTCTCTGTGCCTCCAGTACTCGTCTGTGAAGGCATAGCAGTACCAACCCACAGGGCACTTTGTGTGGACTGCATGAATTAGTACTTGCAAAGTGCCCCAAATATAGCTCAGCCCATGGTAAGCTCTTCAGGAATGCTCGCTAAATAAATACTGGGCTATACTGCCAGAGCAGCATGACGCACAGAACTCTGGCGTGGTAAAGAAGGAAGAATATTCGTGCCCAGGCTGAGAGCTGAGCTGGGCTTTTGGGAGACGAGGCGTCAGGGATTTTTGGAAGGAGAAAGCAAACAGGGAGGCATCCCCGAGTGAGGAGGAAACGACTTCCTTTTTGTGCAAGGATTTGGGCGTGTGGGGGTTACAGGCACAGAGCTGGTGACAGTCTGGGGCCTGACCACTCTCACCACTTCCATGGCTACCACTTTGGTCCGAGCCACTATCATCTGTCACCTGGCTTACTGCACAGAGATGTTATGCTAGGACCTTACAGGATTCCCACAAAACCCTAGACCAACAAATGCTCTTATGATGCCCAATTTACAGGGGAGGAAACAGATTTGGAAAGCCAGGGGCTGGGGCAGGTGGAAAGGCAAGAGGGAGCCTCCAGAGGGAGAGCAGAGGAGAGGTAGGACGAGGGGGGCTGAGCGCCTAAGGAGGTGAAGCATCTGCACAGGATCCCGGAGACAAAACCCCGAGATCAGATGGTATCTGTTTAGAGGAAACCTCCGGCCTTGCTCTCCACAAAGCTCACCTTCCTATCGCCCAAGCCTGCGGCTCTGATCTGTGAATGTCACCCACCACTCCGGGGAAGCGTGTTCACTACCCTGGGAGTGGATATCTTTGATTTTCAGACTTCGTTTCTTGCTGAGCCTCAACGTAAGGGTGTGGCGGGAAGCTGGTGGGGCAGGCGGGGCTCCCTCGTGTGGGCCGCGGGGGACTTACTCACGGAAGGGGGAACAGCAAGATTGCGTTTGCATTTGAGGACCACCCCTCCGACTGGGAGGTGGAGAAAGGGGTGGACTGGAGGCAGAGACGTGGCCTTTCTGCTTCTGGGTGGTGTGGGGCGTCCCTGCCAGACCTGCGGAAGGGCTGTGAGATGGAGGCCGCCACACTCGCTTGCGGAGCACAGGATGGGGGTAGGGTGTGGGCAGGGGCGGGAAGAGGAGGGGTCTCAGCTTTGGACTTGGGACCTGGTTCGAAGGCAAGGGCAGGGGCGGAGAATGACCGACTCCTCATCTGGGGCCATGTGGCACTTGAGATGCAATTGGATTTATGGGGCTGGGGCTCAAGGTAGGTCTGGGCTGGACACCTTCACCAGCATCTGATTAAATTCCCCGGCCAGGGAAGGAGCTGGGGCAGAAGGCAAAGGGAGTTCACAGGGATGGAAGGATGGAGAGGGCACGGTCAGACAAGTAGGAGTCATTGTGGCCTGGGCATCGTGGAGAAGGGGGTCTGTGGGACTCCAGTGAGAAGGCCGTGGCCAGCACGGGCTCAGGCAGGAGCAGTCACGGTGGGGGTCGGGGTGAAGGCTAACTCGGGGGCCAAAGGGAGGTGGGAGGTGTCAACGGAGAAGCTGCAGCTGGAGCCGCGGTTCTCACCTGGGACACCTGGAATCACAGGGAGCTTTAAAACACTGCTGCCTGGGCCACCCCCAGCGATGGCTGGCAAGTTCCAGTGCGAGGATTTCTAAAAGCTCCCAGGTGATTCCCCTGTGCTGTCAGGTGGAGAAGCACCGGTTTATATGTTTTTTAAAAGTATGGCCAGTGGGTGGGATCCCAGTTTGGCCCACCGTCACTCCCTGGGCCACCCCGGGTCAGAACGTTGCGAGTCACCCTCAGCGCCTGCTCCAAGGCTGAGAACTGAGCTCCTCCTCCAACCGCTTCCCAGGGTTTCCAGAATTCAGGGGCCATGGTCTCTCCATCCTCCTAGGCCTGGGTGGCTGGGCCTCGAAGGAAGAGGAAACGGCGGCAGAGGGGCGCCGAGGCGCGCCGGCACCGCCGCAAGGGGGCAGCCGTACGCAGGGCGAGGACTGGGTGGACGCCGCGCCGCCGCTCCCCGCCGGGGAGGCCGAGCCAGCCTCTTTCCTCCCCGACTGAACAGGGACAGTAGAGATGGTCACCCAGCAGAGGTGGTTTGAGACGTGACCTGGCGCCCTCACAGAGGTGGGAGCCCCTCCGCTTGTCCGGGCGAAATAAACAACAGTGATGCTCCCGGGCATCTACCGCGTGTTAGGCATCGTCTCCGCGTGGCGTGCAGGAGCCCATCGCAGCCCCACGACAGGCCTGCGCAAGGCAGCCGAGGCATAAAGGAGGCGAGCAGACCGGCAGGCCACGCGCAAGCCCTGGCGAAGGTGCGCCCGGGCCCGACCTCGGCAGCGGCTCTGAGGCTGGCGCCCCCATCCTGCCACCCGCTCCGAGCTCTGCTCCGCGCTCCCGGCCAGGAATCTCGCGCGAACGTTCGTGCAAGGCGTTCCTGTCATTTGCACGCCCGGAAAAGCCTTAAGCAAGCCCATCTAATCTTCCCGCTAACTCTTATCAGTTCTCGAAGCCCCCTCCAGGTCACCCCGCCTGCAACGTCGGACAAAGCAGGACGCGCGCCCAGAGGCGGAGTAAGGAGCGGAGGGGGAGGAAGGGCAGTTCTGCGCCGGCTCAGTGCCCAGGAACCGCTGCCTCACGGGTCCGGCGCATCCAAACGCCCCTGGGGCAGCCACGGCCGGGCAGCCCTGATGACAGGCCCGCGAGTCTCGCGCGTCCCTGCGCCCTGCAGCCCACGGCTTTGCCGGCCCCTCCCCTTCAAGTGGTGCAGCCCAGCAGCCCTTTTGCGCAACCAGACCGGGCTCCCAAGCCACAGCTGATTGACCCAGAACCGGCACCGGCAGAGCGCAGCCAATCAGCCCTCTCCCGGAATTCCCAGTCGAGACGGGGTCACACCCCGACCCCCCGGGGGTGAGCCCCAGCGAGGACACTCGGAGCCAGGGGCAGCCCTGTCTGCTGCGGTGTAGTACGGGCAAGAGGGGCTGGAGGGTGAGCCGGGGGAGCAGAGAGGAGGGACGGGGAGCCGCTGCACTGCGTTTTGTCTACTTCTAGTCCCTCTTTTTCAGGCGTGGCTGCCTTTGGGCCCCACAAGACCCTCAGTATCAGGAGTGGCTTCTGTTACTTGCAGCTGAGTCCTAACTCACACCGGAGACTTGGAGGCAGGTTGTGGAAGCGATGCTGCAGCTCTTCCTCCCTCCTGGGAAAGGAAGGAGAAGGAAGGCCAGGGAGGGCATGGTGCAAGTCAGAGGTGACTGGGCAGCTGGAGCACGTGCAGCCTCTCCTGCCCTGCCCAGAGGCCTGGCGACTCACTGACCTGTCAGGAAACATGCGCAAGACTCGCAGTCCCTTCCAGGAGGAGTCACAGCACCTGGACCACCCCTAAGCTGTCAGCCCGTCCACCTCTGACTTCACTTCCCCAGGCACCTTTGTATGCTGTTCCCGGGGTCCAAACAAGCATAGCCCTCCTGCCCACAGACCTCCCTCATTCATTCATAAATGCAGTCATCAAATGCTGCCTGCCTAGCCTACACCGGCTGGACACCGCTCCGGACAGAGCCAGGGTGCTGGGTTTTGTTTCCTCCCTCCTCCCAGCCTGCTCATCGCTCTTCTCTGGGCTTTGAGAGGTGGAGCTCGAGAGACAGCATCACTCGGCTCTTTTGCTCCTGGCGCCCAGGTTCAGCAAATGGGAATGACTGGAGTGAGATCAGAGGGCAGGAGGAGGTGAAGGCCCAGGGATTCAGTCTCATTCCCTCCCTGCTTCAGCACAGTCGGCAAGATGGCCCACACCGAGCCTGGCCTCCTGGCATTTATGACGTTTCCTTCCACGCTGTACCAGGGGCGACCTAGGTGATAAATGTATACAGCAGTGGGGATGGTATGTGACTTCTGAGACTAAGTCGTAAAAAACACTGTGGCCTCTGCCTTGCTGTCTCTTGGATCACCGCTCAGGGATAAGCCGGCTGCCATGATGTGAGGAAGCTTCAAGCCGTCCTACGGAAAGGATGTGCAAGGAGCTGAGGCCTTCTGCCGACAGCCACAGGGATGTGCCATCCTGGAAGCAGGCTGCCAGTCTCTGTCAAGCCCTCTTGCAGCCCTGTGTCATGTCCTGAGAGACCGTAAGCTAGAACTACCTAGTTAAGCTGCTCCTGGATTCCTGACCTACAGAAGCTGTGCAGTGATAAATATCTGTTGCTTTAAGTCACTAAGTTTTGGGGCAATTTGCAGTAACAGGAAATACATCATTCTGGGAGAGGTGTCCTGGCTCCAGCGTCACAGCTTCAGCCTGCGGGCCCTTCCGTGATAGCACCTTCCTACTGCTGCTTCTCTTTGGGTGTCTCAATATCTCTGTTCATTTCCTTTATCCTGCCCACAACCCTGGAAATAGTCCCTTTATTAAACTCTCTTAAAAATTCACAACAGAATGTCTCACCTGCCTCCTGCCAGGGCCCTGCCTGGGACAGAATGTAACAGCTGCCTTCTCTTGCTCCTTTGGAATTTATATTCTAGTGGGGAGAGCAAACAATAAGTTGGCTGACAAAGGCCAATAACTTCAGAGGCCAGTGAGCGAGATGAAGGTAAAGGAAAGAATAAACAGAGGCTGGTCAGGAGACCTGTGCAAGGTAGGCTGGCCAAAGCAGCCCTCTGAGGGGGCCCTAGGCTGAGTCTGAACGGTGGAGAGGGAAGCTCAGAGAGAGGGGGCAGGTGCCATCAGAGGAGTGGCCAAGTCCCCAAGGTAGGGAAGGGCCTGGGTGCTCCAGGTACAGAGAGGAGCGGCATGTGGCTGGAGCAGAGTGGGCAGGCTGGAGAGGTGAGAAGCACGGAGAGACTCAGGCCGGGCCAGATGAGGCATCTGGGTTTTACTTAAACTCCATATGGAAGGTTTTCCAGCCAGGTACATATACTACCCAATTTACCTTGCAGACTGCTCTCTGGCCGCCCCCAGGGCTTGGAGGGCAGGGAGGCGGAGGTGGAGGTGAGGCCAGAGTCCATTTGGAGGCTAACCCAGTAGCCCCGAGAAGGAGAGCCTCAGAGATGCCCCCAGAGGGAACTAGGGCTGTCAGGCCTTGCAGACTGTGCTAGACAAGGCGAGGCTCCGTCCCGATTCGCTTGGACCCACTTTCCCCGACCTGCGCTCCTCCCTTCTTTGGGGGGTGCCCGCCTGGATGCCGCACATGACTGGCTTTGCGGCAGGGGCTCTCACACAACCTCGGAGAGACAGAGCCCTGGAATTTACATCCACCCAGGCAGCCCCTCACTCTGACCAGTGCAGGGGTTTGAAAGCCCAGCTCCTCTGCCAGGAGTTGACTGTGGAGTCACTTACACAGAAACCCTGAGACACAGGTCAAAGTCCTCTGCCCTTCCTGGAGGGAGCCCGAGCTGGCCTGGCTTCCCCCGGCAGCCTCTTCAATAAATTAATGTGGTCACACACCCTCATTTTAGCCTCCAAGGGAACCTGACTGTGGACATGACACAATAGATGGCTGGGGTGGGACTGGGGCACAGGGAAGGAGGGAGCCCCTAAGATTTCCTGCGAGATCATCTGTGCTAATAGTGGAATGAGTTTGAGTGGGAGGGCGTGGTGACCTAGGGACCAGGCAGGAATGCCCAAGAGGTGGTGACTTCAGAGTTTGAAGCTGGGCCAAGGATACAGATTTGGGGTTCACTGCATGCACTTGTGGGTGGGGTGGGGTTCCACCTATCCCCACCTTCTTAGGCACAGACCTCCCCACCCCCTTTACAGCCAGGGGGATACCAGGAGAGGATTTGGTAGGTTGAGAAAATAGAAGGGACTCATTCAAGGGAGCCCTCTTAGTGGTGGAAGGATCATCTGGCGGGTGCTTCACCAGGAGAGGGGCCCAGGAATGCTGTTTCCTTTGTCCCTTCCTGTAGCAGAGGGAGACCCCCTCATTGGTGATAGTCTTGACACCTGTCTAACTTCTAGGCCCACACCTAGGTCTGTGGGCTGGTCTGAAATTCTCAGATCAAAGAGCTAAGAGCAGGAAGTTCTGTGAGCTAGATCACATAGCTGCGGTGGGTGCAGGCTGCCCCTGTCACCAGCCTGGGGACCCCGTAGCCAGGCTTCCCACCTGGGCCTCAACCAGAACTAGGAGAGTCCTTCAAAAGGGCCTCTCCTGCCACATGGCCTTGGATATGGGTAGGGGACCAGCCAGGCCCCTGACCTCCCACAGGGCCGACCCCGCTCTGGCTGACTCTGGAAATCTGGCTTGGAGGCCAGTCCCTTGTTTTCCAAGACACTGAGCCCACAGGGGCCACACCTGGGGTGGTATCTTCCTTACCTCCAGGTCCTATAACTGACCTGCTGGGCCCTGGCAACCTGCTTGCCATGAGGTCGGTGCTCACTGAGCAGTTCCACCTCAGCCCCTGTGGGTGGGGTGCCACGCCGGGCGTGGGCCAGCGCCCCTGTACGGCCCCTCACTGTACGAGCCCTCCCACCAGCTCTGGAGGAGGAGGTCATTAGGCCCACTTCAGAGCTGAGGAAAATGGGGTTCCACTGATGAGGTGATGAGAAAGGTGACACCCATGCAATGGACTGAATGTGTGTGTCCCCCAGTTCATATGCTGAACCCCAACTGCGATGTGATGTGTCTGGAGGTAGGGCCTTTGGAAGGTGGCCAGGATTAGATGAAGTCATGAGGGTCATCAGAGCAGGCCAGAGAGCTAGCTTGCTTTCTGCCATGCAAGGTCACGGCAAGAAGGGGGCCGTGTGCAAGCTAGGATGAGGCTTCCACCAGACCCTGGCCATGCCGGCACCCTGATCTCAGATTCCAGCTTCCTGAACTGTGAGAAATACATTGCTGTGGGTTACAAGCTGCCCGGTCACGGTGATTTGTTAAAGCAGCCTGAGCTACAACAGCCCAGGTACGGCTCCCTAGTCCCCACCCTGATGGGAGGGATGGCCACAGGGCAGGGTGGCCTGGCCGCCTCCCCTTAGCCCTGTCCTGTCTCCCGGGGGACGTGGCAGGTAACTGCCTGCAGGCCCTTCCTGTTGTGACGGGGAGGTGCTCGGGCTGTCCTCCCCTGGCCTGGTCTAGCCCTGCGAGCTTGTGAGCACCGCCGGCCCAGAGAGCAGCCCCCGAGCTGCCTGCACCCTGCCCAGAACCGGGCCCCAGAGCACACCTGGGGTTCCCACCTGCGCTCTGACCTTCCTCAGATCGCTCTATTACCAGAACTTTGTCTTTGTGAACTCTAACATGGACACAGAATAATCTCCCTTGTTGATCTGCTGTGGGGCTCTGTCATCTGTCACCCCCTCACCTGCAGGCAGCCGAATTCATGCCCCGGAAGAGCTGGGGCCCTGGCGGGTGGGAGGCCTCCCACAGGCCCCAGGCTCAGCCAGATGTAATCTGGACGAGAAGGCAGGGCGGTTCAGCTCCAGCTGGTTCCCCGTGGCTCCTGGCTCAGTTCCTCTTCCCCTGCCTGGAGGCCCCCAGTCTGCCAACCCTCATTACTGGCTTCTTCTTACCATTATATATTTGAGCCCAGCATCCCTGCCTTCTGCTGCATCCTACTACCAACCGACCTGAAGCCTGCCCCGGGCTGGCTCCCAGCACCCCCATGGAGTCTTGGTGCCAGACAGCCCTGGAAGCTGGGAAGCAGGCCATGGACAAAGCCCCAGACGTAGGCTCAGCCCCAGAGCAAGGTTTCAGCCTCCAGGCAACCAAGCTCAGTGTGGGCCCAGGCCAGGCACAGGTGGGCTCTTATCCCAGATCTGCCCTGTGGGAGGAGCTTCCTCCAGGCACTCCTCCACCTGCTCTGGCTTCCTGTCCTGCTATGGAGGAAATGCTTCTTTTGGAAGCTGCTGGAAATTGAGGGACAGGAGAAAAGCAGCCAAAACAGAGAGTAAAGCTCAAATGAGGAGCTGCCCTACCCCGGGCCTCCTCTTCCCTCCCCTGCAAGGGTCCCAGTGGGCAGTTCTGGGGAAGCCGGCCTGGAGCCCACTGAGGCCCATGGCCCAGCTCGGCCCCTAAAGGCAGCAGGAAGAGGGCAGATCCTCCCATCCAGAAGCGGCTGAGTGGGGCTTGCTGAGCCAGGACGGCTCTGGAGCTGCTCCCTCTCAGCTCCTGCGGTCAGCAGGAAGTGGACATGAGTACAGTGGGTGGGTGTAAAATGACACTCAGCCTCAGGGAGGAAGGTAACTGGGAGTGGTGGGAACTGAGGCAAACTGGAGAGCGCTGAGCAGGGCCGCTGCTGGGCTTACACGGTACCTTTGTAGAAAGAGGAAGGGTCCACTTCTAGGGGGACACAGCCTTATACCAGCGCCCATGGCCTGGGGCAGAGAGAGGGCTGGATGTGAATCATCTCCCACTTACCCCAACCCTGCCATGCTGGATATTAGGGATTGAGTGAAATACTCTGATTTTTAAATGTAGGCAATCCGGATTTAACACCCTCTGGGCCAAAGGAAACCGCCAATGTGCAGCCTCCGCTGTGGATGTTGGGCCTGTGGGCACGTCCGGCCCGCTGTCAGTGTCCGCACGAGGGGGCCTGGCCTTGGGCCCGGGCAGCACTGAGCAGCCCAGCTCAGCCACCGAGCCGCTCTGCCCAGAAGGGCACCCTCCTCACAGCCCCGGACCCGGCCGGCTCCGCCGCAGCTGTCCTACCGGCTTGGGGCAGTGGATGTAGCGGGCCAGGCTGATGATGAGGTCGTGAGTGATGGGGTCCACCAGGTTCCTGAAGCTCGCGTAGCGATACAGGACATCATCGAGCGAGGTCGACTCCATGCCCAAGTCCTGCAAGAGGAAGGATGCCCAGAGGTCAGGGGCGGTCCCACCCTCCCCTGGGTCCCACTCAGCCTGCCCAGAACAGCCCCCTGGAGGCGGCTCAGCCCCCCAGAGCCCTGGCAGGGGAGGAGACCCCACCCCCTGGCTAAAGTGCTTCCCAACCTGCAAGCGAGCATCTGCAGAACTTCCCAGGGGGGCCAGGCAAGCCCCCCCAGAGATGGCCTTCCCAGCTATTGGTCCTGCCCCAAGATAGCCCCCAAGCCCCCGCCTGTCCCGTTCCCCAGGGGATGAAGCCAAGGGTGCTTAGACGCGGCTCCAGTGGCCGCTCCTCCATCTGGGGCAAAATGTGGAGATGGCATGTATGGTGAAATCCCCATTTTGCGACAGGGTCATGATCGGGCATTTATTTGTTTTCTTCATTCTTCCGTTGTCATGTTTACTGCTGCTCCTTGAGCTGGTGACCTGAACTCAGTGTCCCTTTGTGTGTGGGGTTATGACTTGTGGGGTTGAAAGGAGGGTTGTGAGGCTGCCAGGCACCCGGAAGAAATCCCCACCAGGGCTCCCTGAGAAAGGGCATCGAGGGGGGCCTTCCTGAAGGGCGGGGAGGGAGCATGGAGGCAAGGGGCACCGGGGAGCTTCCCCAGGCCGGAAGAGGGACAAGGGTTTGGGGGGCACTACACATGGAGAGCCCTGCCCACCAGCAAGGAAACCCAGGGCTTGGCCAAGAGCAGGGACCCGTATGGACTGGGACCCAAGGGTTCTGGACTGTCTAGACCCCAAGATGTCTACACAGCTCCAGGGAAAAGGCAGGCCTCCTGAAACAGGACTAGGCTTGGATTTCCTACCGGACAAGCCAGTGGGGGCTTGAAACGGAGTTAACTGCTTTTGAGAAGTAAAGAAACATGGTTGGTTTTCCACTTCAGAATGTTGGACTGAGCGTTATGCCCTCTGTGTGGGAAAGGACATGGGTGTACCTTCTGTCTTTCCTCAAACGCCTGGCTCCAGTTTCTGTCATCCTTAGGTGGGAGCTGTGGTGCTGGCTTCCAGCTCGGTGTCTTGCATAGACCAGGCAACATGACATTCCCCCCGGGGGCACTGCCCCCGCCCCACCCCCTGAGGATCCAGGGGCCACAGAGGGTGGGGGTAGAAGGAGGGCCCCGCCCACGCTTGCCGCCCTCGCCCTAAGCCCTCTAGCCCCCAAGCCACAGAAGGCGCTGCCCCGGCACAGCCCAGAGAAGGAAGGCTCCCCAGCCCGGGTTGCCAGGGTCCTGCACCTGACGGGTGAGTCCCATGAAGGATTTGCTCCCAGACATTTCCGTGGGATAGGCTGAATTTTTCTAAATGCCTTCTCTCCTTCCCTTAGAAACCCCTGCCAGGCAAGGAGTCCGGGCATTATTATTCCTGACTTACAGATGAAGAAACTAAGGCCCAGAGCGGCTGACTTCACCTGTGAGTCCAGGGATGGACCGCGCACCTCACCGGGTGCTCTGTTAACACTGCCATGTGGCATATTTGAAAGTTGCTCAGAACAGATGCTAAAGGTTCTCGTCACAAGGAAAAAAATCTTTTTTCTTTTTTTTCCTAACTCTGTGAGGTAAAGATGTGAACTAAAACTACTGCGTTAATAATTTCACAATACATGTAAGTCAAGACTTTTGCTGTAGGTCTTAAATTCACGCAGTGACATCTCAATTATATCTCAGAAACACTGAAAGAAAAAAAGCCACATGATAAGGATGTTAAAAAAAAGAATTTCAGAAATGGTGGGGGCCTGCCCCTTTATGGAGGGTCCTCCTCCCTCTTTTTGGGTCACACACCCATTTGAGAGCGTAGCAAAAGCCATGACCTCTCTCTTTAGGAAAACCCGGGAGTCAGGATGAGACGGGGAGCTTTGCCCACACAACCCACATTGGCCTCACGGTCAGCAGGCATGCTGGGGCCTTGGGGACACGCGTGACCTCAGGATACAAAGTATTACTCAGTGAGGAGCAAAAACATGACCCGCCCTCCCTGGGGCAGGAGGCAGCTAGAAGTGCAGGAAGAGGGGAAGTCCAAGGGCTGGGGTTCTAGGGTCTTAGAAAGCCCACGTGTCAAAGAGCGACGGGCCCCCCTTCCCTGGGGCAGGGAGGTGGGGCGGAGGGCAGAGGCCCGGGGGTGGCACGCCCATGGTCAGAGCTGGACTCGTGGCCACGGGAGAACAGGCGACGGGTTGATGGCTCCTTTCCTGTCTGCTGTGCAGGCTGGGCTGCCCCTCTGTGGGCTGTGGGCCGAACACCAGCCTCCACCCTCCTCAGCTCTGCCCTGTGTGACCCTGCCCCCCCCATGGGTACCTCTGCCCCATGACATGCACCTGGTGTTCCCTTTTCACAGCCGTCCCTGAATGCCCCTGGGAGAATGCACTGGATTCTAGGTTCTACCCAACCCGAACTCACTGCAGGTCTGTAGGCAAGTCGCCATCTGTGAAATGGGCAGAGCTTGGGGCTGACAGCGACAAGAAAGAAGAAGAGTCAGCGGCTCTGCCCTCTGCCCTTTGGTTTAAAAAATAAGGAAAGTAGTTCTGTTGCCAAAGAGAAGTTTGAAAACCCTGGACTGGATGACTGACTGGGTCCCTTGTGCTCCTACCAGCCCTGCCCTGTCCTTCCACGTCCCACTCCTTTCCAGGCCAGTAGAGGCCATCCCATCCTGGAAGGGCCAAGAAACCCTAGTTGCTGACCCAGGAGGCCAGGGCAGGTCTGGGGAAGATGCATTCCCAGAGCGCCTCCTCCCTCCACGGCCTTGCCTCCACACTCTGGGCTTCCAGGGCGCGGACAGGGGCTCCATCTCTCAGCGCTGCTGTCCTCTGGGGTCACTAGCTGTTGCTTGGGAGGGGGTGCAGGTGGGAAGGAGGCCGCAGTGCTCTGGGTAACTGTGAGTCACAGCCATCAGCCTCCCGCGAACTGCAGCTGGGGCGGGGCAGATGGGGCTGGACGAAGCCTGCTGCACAGGGTATGGCTTTCCTTCTTTCTTTTGACAACCTAGGCCCCAGAACACTTGTGCCGCTTTACAACACTGGACATTGCATATGTCCTGAGCGGGGACATTGGGCCACTTCCAGCCTCCTTGGGTCCTCCCCATGCCCCTGCCCCTGCCAGGCCAGTTTATTGGGATCAGCCATGTCACAGCTGCACGGACATGGCTCGCCAGCTCCGCTCCACCCTGGCTCTCAGGAAGGGATGGAGTGGGGTAGGCAGGGGGCACCTGCTGCACGCACGGCAGGGTGTGTGTGTGTGTGTGTGTGTACTTTCAAATCCACATGTGGCCCCTCCAGGCCACCCCACCATGGGGGGTGATCTGCCTTGCAAACTACCAGGTAGTGAGGAAAGTCCTGGTTTCCTCAGCATGAGTCTCAACGGTACCATCTCCAGGCACTGTGCGTGTGACCCTTCCTCAGGAGACAGCCTGGGGACATCAGCAGGTGCCGTGGGCAGCTTCGCTGGGGGAGTGTCGCAGGCATGGGACCACAGGGGACGATGGCCGGCACTCACCATCTCGCGTAAGTGGACCCTCCACGCTATCTGAGCTTGTAGAGGCAGGTTTGGGGACTCTCTCCAGTGGGAAGAGAGATGGTGCACCTGGCTTTCCAAAGGTGAGCAGCGATTCACATAGGAAGAAGATTAGAACAGTATTTCCCAAAGTGTGGTCTAAAGTTCCTTCCAGGGGCTCTGGGAGACCCTCTTTTCCAATGCCATGTCAGTGTGACGCTGGATTTCACAGATTTCAGCCAAAACAAGAGAATAAATGCAGAAGCAGGGGTGAGAACCGGTTGTCTTCTGTTAAGCCACACATCAAAGAGGTTCGCAAACCGTGAAACAATTCCACCCTTCTAACATTCTTTTTCTTTTGGAAAAAAAAAATATTTTTAAATGTATTTATTTCATATGTGAATTATTAATTTTAAATGAGTGAAAAAATAAATCTTTAAAATATTTTGTTTTGATTTCTACTACAGTGAATAGCAGCATTCATTAGCTATAACCCACATAAAGAAAATCTCTTTGAGGTACGTAATAATTTCCCCCCAAAATTAAAAATAGAACTACCACACGATCCAGCAATCCTACTTCTAGGTATATACACAAAGGAAATGAAAACAGGCTATTGATGAGATTTCTGCACCTCCATGTTTCCTGCAGCATTATTCACGCTGGCCAAGCTATGGAAACAACCTGAGCGTCTGTCAATGGGTGGATGCGAGAAGATGAGATCATACATATATATGCAATGGATTACAATTCAGCCATGAGAAAAAGGAAATCCTGCCATTTTTGACAACACGGACGATCCTTGAGGGCTTTATGCTGAGATAAGTCAGACAGAGAAAGACAAATACTGTATGATATCACTAATACACGGTATCTAAAAAAGCTGAGCTCAAAAAAAACAGGGGAATGGAGGTTATCAGAGGCTGGGCGTGGAGGAATGGGAGATACTGTTTAAGGGTACATACTTGCAACTAGTAGATAGTAAATCCTACAGCAGTGATTGTAGACAACAAAACTATTGTAAAGGTTCACCTTGCTAAAAGACTATCTTAACTGTTTCCAATGCTAGAAAAAATGGTAATTATGTGATGCATAACAGAGGTGTGTTAGCTAACGCTACAATGGCAACCATATTGCAATATCAATAAATGTATCAAATCAGTATGTTGTACACCTTAAACTTACACAATGTTATGTCAGCTATATTTCAATAAAAAAAGAAAAAGGAGTAGGGATCCTGATGCCAAAAGAAGTTTGAGAACTGCAGGATTAGAATGGGGTGCTCTGGGGGAAACGGGCTAGCCCGAGGGCCGGGAGTCCCAGGGAAGGGTTACTGGCTAAGGCCTTCCCCATGGATCCTGGAAAAACTCCTGCTGGACAGACACACAGCAAGCTTTCTCTCCTCTCTGGCATTCCCAGCCCTCGGGGAGGCTCCCTGCGTGCAGTGGTAAGGGGGGGGATGCAGGAGAGGGAACCTCACCCCACGCTCAGAGTTGGTGTCTGGGAGAAGGAGCGACAGTCAGCCCAAGGGACTGGTCCTGGACTTTCAGCCTAGTGAGCAATGGCCCCGGAGAGCTGGTGCCCTCAGGACCCGGACCGGGCTGGGGGGAGGGCTGCTGGGGAATGCTGACACTTGCCTGTCTGCAGCTCCCTCCCCTCCTTGGCCTTTGTGGGTATAACTGGAGATTTTGGATGCAGGTTACTACTCTTACTGTTTTTTTTTTTTGTTTTGTTTTGTTTTAATGGTAAAGCTACTCTATTGATCATTTTGCACTTAGGTTTGGAATGAAGGTTTCCAAGTCCTTGGGACCGAGCTGCCTTGCTCACGGCCCCTCCTCAGTACTTTCCCGTCATTGGACGTGGATCTGCAGTTTGGGTTCTTGCACTGCTAGAGAACATCATCCAGTAGAGATGTTCCCCTTGGAAGGAATACGTGGGTGGCTTATTTTCTGAGATTTTAGTTTATCTGAAAAATTCTTTTATGTTGAACTCTCACAAGCAGACAGCCTGGCTAGAAACTCCCTTCACAACACCTTAGTGGATACTTGTTACTTGGCTGTCCCTGGAATGCAGGTGACTCTGAGACTGCCTGACTTTTGTATCTTTAGCTGTTTTTCCTGCGAGGACGTCCATAGGATTGTCTTTGCCACTGACCTTACGCTCTCTCCTGGACAGTCCCAGCACACAGCCCCTTCCTGGGAACATATGACCTCCCCAGAGGTCAGGGTTTAGTTCAACATAGAGGGTAGCCTGGAAAGTAGCTGATATCTTTACAACAACCTCTCAAAAGGGGTAACACCAAAGGGGCGTCTTTTCTCAATACCCCTCCAAACTCCTTAAAATCTCTTTCCTGTATCTCTCCCAGGACCCCATTGTCCCTCTACTTCTCATCTCCACCCTACAAATCCTCTCAACACGTAGCCCTTCCTTTGCACACAAATACAAATCAACTTAACTTCTTTGGCTAATCCAGTTCTTAGATCAAAAAAGCACCCCTCCCCCACCCAAAAGAACCCAGAAAATAAAAAAATATTGGCAAGGATGTGGAAAAATTGGTGCATTGCTAATGGGAGTGTAAAATGGTACAGTCCCTGTAGAAAACAGAATGCCAATTCCTCAAAAACCTAAAAATAGAATTGCCATATGGCTTCGCAATTCCACCTCTGGGTATATACCCAAAGGAATTGGAAGCAGGGCTCAAACAGATACTTGTACACCTATGTACACGGAAGCACTATTCACAATAGCCCAAAAGTGGAAACAGCCCAAATGTCCATCCCGAGATGAATGGATAAACAAAATGTGCTTTATACATGCAACGGAATATTATTCAGCCATAAAAAGGAACGAAATCCCCCATATGCTATACCACAGATGAACCTTGAGGACATTATACTCAGTGAAATAAGTCAGTCCCAAAAGGATGACTCCATTCATATGAAGTCCCTAGGGCCATTCCACAGACACACAGAGGAGAATGGCGGGTGGCGGGGCTGGTGGGGTGGCTGAAGAGTGGCTGTTTCAGTCCTGCGAGATGAAGAGCTCTGGAGATGGCTGCTCAACAGCGTGAATGTACTTCACATGACTGAACCGAAAAAAGTGGTTAAGATGGTAAATTTTATGTTATGTGTATTTTGCAACAATTAAAAAAAAGAGGTCCCTGACATCCAAGGAAGGCGATCTTCTGAGATCTTCCTGAGGTCGGAGGAAGCAGAAGGGGGTAGCAGGTGCACCTGGCCATTTTTGTTCTGCCGTCACTGCTTGGTTATTAAAAATGTTCACCACTGTGTGTCCCGTTGGTGCTTTCTTTGAATTTACCCTCAGTGTTGGGGTGTCTCTCCATCTACAAACACGGACCTTCTTTCAGCCTGTCTCTTCACCAGGAAAATCCACGCTGGCTCTCAGCGTCTGTGTCCTTCCACGACATGCTCTGGGAGAGGGTGTCAGGCTGACCTTCCAGGGCCCTGACCCCACGTTCTGCAGCATCAGCTCTGCTTCCACTGCTTCCAGGCAGGCGGGTGGGCTAGCGGCTCACTTTCTTGCAATCCTTATTTTGCTCATTAATCTTCCCTCTTCATGTCACCCTGTTGTTTTTTTTCCCATTCCAGCTTGGCCTCTTTTTGTAGCTTTTAGCTCTTTTCCCACAATGGTCATTTCTTCCAGCTCCTGCTGTAGATCATTTTCAGAGGTCAGGGTTTACTTTCCATAGCATTTGTGTTACGCCCAGGGTTTTTCCCCCACTTGCTCACCTCTGATGGAGGCATGATCTAGTGAAAGCCACATCTATCATCTGTCTACTGTGATATTGTGATTGATAGGAAATATATATTTGGTCTTTGTCCCTGTTTCTGGCTCACAGCTCCTAAAACCTTTGGAATTTCCTAAGTGATGACAGCAAAGGCATCTGTCATTACTTTAACGAGGTAACTTTTGGAAAGCCCCTGAGGATGGGCTGGTTGCTAGTGGAGCCAATCATATGATTAGAGGTTGGAAATTTCAGCCCCATCCCCCTGACCTCTGGGGAGGGGAGAGGGGCTGGAGGTTGAGTTCAACTACCAACAAGCAATTCAGTCAGTTGAGCCTAAGTAAGGAAGCCTCCATAAAAGGGTGTGGGGGTGGGGGCGTCAGAGAGCTGCCGGGTTATCCTGCATGTGGAGGTGGGGAGAGTGGCCAGCTCAGATAGCTTGGAAGCTCTGTGCCCTTTCCCCATACCTTCCCTGTGCATCTCTTCCACCTGGCTGTTCCTGAGTTATGTCCATTTATAATAAACCAGTCATCCAGTAAGTAAAATATCTTCCTGAGTTCTGTGACCCACTCTAGTAAATTAATGGAACCCAGGGATAGGGGTGTGGGAACTTCCAATCTATGGCTGGTAGGTCAGCAGAGGTGACAACCTGGACTCCACACTGACCTCTGCAGCGGCGGTGGGGAGATAATGCCGTCCTGTGGGACAGAGCCCTGACCCCTTGGGATCCGATGCTAAGTCCAGGTAGTGTCAGAATTGAGCTGAATGGTAGGACATCCAGCTGGTGTCAGAATTGCCAGTTGGTGTGGAAAACCACACCCACACACTGGAATTGGTGAGCAGAATCTTGACCTTGTCCCATGGATGCCTCCCTGGGTAAGAGCCACCTCTCCAGGCTCTGACACTCTGTGCCCTTGGTCCGGGTGATACTCGCAACAATGTCGCAACAATGGAGTTCCATGGAAACCCACGCAGTGTCTCGTCCCAGGGCTTTTCCCACTACAGCCAAGCCCTGGACTCCCGTGGCCACACCTCTTGCTTACCCCTCCTGCACTGCATGGCGGGGGTGGGGGGGTGGGGGGGTGGGGGGGTGTGGTTTCTGAGAGCTGCTTTCTCTGAAAGCTGCAGGAAGAGGCGAGGGGAGGGAGCACTGAGGGCGGAGTGGAACCCTTCACCTCCAAAGCACCACTCCTGTGGGAAAGGGGCAGTGGCCTGACTTGGGGTCGGTGAAGCCCTCCCTTTAGGAGATCTCCAATTCCTGGGGTGCAGCGGGACCACCCCAACTGTTTCAGAGCGAGGATGTTCCTCCCAGACTGCTCACCTGTCTTTGCATTAGCATTTTCTGTCTTCTTGGTGTGTCTTCTTAGGTATTTCAGGGGAAAGCTGGGGGAAGCCACATAGGAGGCTACCAGGCACATGCTATTTTTAAACCACAACCACCCCCTTCCCTTTTAAACTCAGGGTTTTAAGCCCATTCCCAGAAGGAAGGTCCCCTCGGGACATGAGCTCGTATCTCTGTCTCAGCCAGGCATGACTGCACAGTTCCTGCAATAACAGAGCAGAGGAAAGGAGGGAGGCAGCGAGCTCAGAATATTAACCAGCAAAGGTAGGCAGCTTCAATACTGAAACCACTGGGGCCCTAATGCACTAAGCTACTTAATGAGGTTGTAATCAACACAGTCCACCGGAAGGAAATTAATTAGAGTCCAGAGGGCAAGCAGGAGGCTGAATGAGCCTTCCTTCTCTACCGCTGGCTCTACATCACAGGCAGCTCCTCCTGAGGGTCGGGACGCAATCTGTGCAACACTAGTCTCTTGGCTGGGTGGCTGGCATGTCCCCTCCTCCATGACATTCTGCCTGGCCTTCCAGGGATTCCAAGGGGAGGGAAGGGAATTGTTAGGTGCCTAGCAAAATGCAGCCCCAGGAAGCCCGCAGGGAGAGAGGCCGGAAGTCTCAGAGCCAAGGTGCCTGGGGCAGACTCTAGGCTGCTGCTTGCTGAATGAACACTGTGGCCTCCTAGGAAGGTGGGCAGAGGCTTAAAAGTGCCATAGGGGCAAATAACCCAATTAAAAAATGGGGAGAGGATATGAACAGACAATTCTCCAAAGAAGAAATTCAGATGGCCAACAGGCACATGAAAAGATGCTCCACATCGCTAATTACCAGGGAAAAGCAAATTGAAACCACAATGAAATATCACCTCACACCAGTTAGGATGGCCAACATATTAAAGACTAGGAACAACAAATGCTGGCGAGGATGCGGAGAAAGGGGAACCCTCCTACACTGCTGGTGGGAATGTAAGCTAGTTCAACCATTGTGGAAAGCAATATGGAGGTTCCTTAAAAAACTAAAAATAGAAATGCCACTTGACCCGGGAATTCCATTCCTAGGAATTTACCCAAAGAATACAACTTCTCAGATTCAAAAAGACATATGCACCCCTATGTTTATCGCAGCACTTTTTACAATAGCCAAGATATGGAAGCAACCTAAGTGTCCATCAGTAGATGAATGGATAAAGATGTGGTACATATACACAATGGAATACTATTCAGCCATAAGAAGAAAACAAATCCTACCATTTGCAACAACATGGATAGAACTAGAGGGTATTATGCTCAGTGAAATAAGCCAGGTGGAGAAAGACAAGTACCAAGTGATTTCCCTCATTTGTGGAGTATAAGAACAAAGGAAAACTGAAGGAACAAAACAGCAGCAGACTCAGAGACTCCAAGAAGGGAGTAGTGGTTACTAAAGGAGAGGGGTGTGGGAGGGCAGGTGGAGAGGGAGGGAGAAGGGGATTCAGGGGTATTATGATTGGCACACATGGTGTGTAGGGGTCATGTGGAAGACAGTGTAGCACAGAGAAGACAAGTAGAGACTCTGGGGCATCTCACTACGCTGATGGACAGTGACTGCAATGGGGTGTGGGAGGGAGTTGATAATACAGGGGAATGTAGTAACCACAATATTTTTCATGTGAAACCTTCATAAGAGTGTATATCAATGATACCTTAAAAAAAAGGAAGTGCCATAGGGAAGGGAGGGGACACCCGGGAAGATGCACACACCGAATGCCGGGAGAGATGCAGCGCAGCAGGCTGATAGGTGGCACCCAGGAAGACATGTCCACACGCTTAGGCCCTGCGATCTGTGGAAGTTGCCACTTGGAAGAAGGGTCTTTGCACATGTGGTTAAGGTTTTCAAGATGAGACCACCCTGGATTATCCAGGTAGGGCCTATCCCGGGGACAGGTGTCCTTTATAGGAGACAGACACAGACAAGAAGGTGAAATGAATACGACACAGGCAGAGACTGGAGTGATGGCAGCCATGGCCAGCAGAAGCTGGACCGGGCAAAGAATGGAATCTCCTCTACAGCCACTGGAGGGAGTGTGGCCCTCCCGGTGCTTTGATTTCAGACTTCTGCTCTTCAGAACCGTGAGAGAATAAATTTCTGTTTTTCTAAGTCACCCAACTGGTGGCCATGTGTTATGGCAGCCCTAGGAAACTGACCTACTGGATTGAAACAGGTGGCGTTTTCCCCAGGGGATGCGAGAGAAAAAGCAAGGGAAAATGGGCTGGGCCCCCTCCCCTCCTGCGGCGGTGTTGACCTCAGCCAGGAGGGCAGCTGTAAGCAACTGGGGACCGTTATTGTCATTTCCACAGCTCTGGACCCTCTCAGGGTGCATGTGTCTCCGACACACTGCCCTTTGCCATCTGCTCCCAGAGGTGGGACTGGGCTCCTCAGAGATGCTTCCTGTAGGACCACCTGCCCCAGCATGCTTCCCAGCTCAGTATGAGAAAGGACACTTACAAAATGGGTGAAGGGAATCCTGACACCTGCTACAGCTGGATGAACTTTGAGGACCCTGCTAAGTGAAGCCCGATGAAAAAGGATGATGACTAGGATTCCTCTCACACGAGGCATCTTAGCAGACACGTTCCTGGATGTGGGAAGGAGAATGGCGGTTGGCAGGGGCGCGTGGAGGATGGGGAGTTTAATGGGGACAGTTTCAGCGGGGAGGCGATGGCTTCTGTGGCTGGGTGGTGGTGTTAGCGGCACAGTAATGGGAATGCACTGAAAGGCGGTGAGGGTATGCCTTCCAACTGGGTGCTACTGAACAGCTGCAAGAGGTGGCACTGAGGATGGAAGAACAGGGAGACTCTGAAAGGATCAAGCAGTAAATAGAATCCAGTCCAGCGACGAAGCCACCTGGATGGGGGAGGCGGAGGAGTTTGGGGCGGGGAGGAGTGGGGGAACATGACTTGCCCCCAGGCCGGGGGTGCCGAGAGCACCCAGTGGAGCTGGGCACTTGGGGCGGAGGCTCACCCAGCCGTGCCTTGGCTCAAGGCTCTGAAGAGTAAAACCACTTCCTTGGCAGCGAAGTGTCCTTAACCCAGGAAGGTTGAATTAGACTGGAGACACTGAAGTGAATCAAGTGCAGATAAAGTTGGGAGTGTTTAGATCTGGTATTTCACACATTTATAACGTCTAAGGGAATTAAGCCCATCAGAGTACAAAACAGATTAGCCTTGCAATTCCAGTTTGAAATGGGTAATTGCATAATTGATTTTATGCTTAGGATTTTAAGCAGAATGTTGAAAGAGAATTTGGCCAAGTTCGTGACTGTTTGAAAATGTTTAGGAGAACTTAATATCCATTTCATTGGTAAGCTTAATTTGTTAAATTTTAAGGACTGTTTAGGAACTAGGGGAAGTCCTGCTTTTTAGGGTGACTGTAAACTTAAGAAACCAGCGTTAAATTTGTAAAATCACTAAGGTATCCTAAAGTAATTTAGTTAATGGAGTTATAAGCCCCCCAACCTTAAACATGATTGTTTAAATCTGCCAGATTCATAAAAGAGAGCAATGGTATTTGTAGGTTAAACTTAAAATCTCAAGGCAACAGTAGGCTTTAAAATGCACTAAACAGTCATTGAAAAAACCAACATCTGTAAGTAGCCTGTGTGTGTGTGTACGTATTTGTACAGCTCCCCCCGCCCCCAGGAAGGCCAAGACCCTCCCAGGGAGGCAGTCATGCAGCTGGGGCCAGGCCAGGCAGTCCCTGTTCTGCGGGAAGGGGAGTCTGGTGCCCTGGGAAGGGAGGTACTGATGCTGAGAGCCAGGGTACGCTGCTTAGACTTTGAAAACACCCAATGGCAGAGCAAACTTGCCAAAGTCATAAAGGCAACTCCCACCCTGCCCTCTCCCTAAACGAAAACACTGGACATGATGGAGCCCCGCTGGGTGGTGAGGCCTCCACATCCTGCTGGTGTCCAGGTGGGCACTGGCCGGCCCTGGTCCCAGCCTCAGATGCTGCCTCTGGAGGCCACCTGCTGTCCCCAGGTCCACGGAGCTGGCCCCCAGGGGTGCTCATGGCTGACCAACACCAGCCAGACGGCCCTGCAGTCACTGGCCACCCACTGCCTCCTTTTCGACTTGCCTGCCTGGCTCAGGGGCAAGGGGCTACAGGGGGTTCTCTGGTCCCATCTCAGGGCCACTTCCCTCCAGGGGCAGCTCATGGCTCTCCGGCTCCTCCAAAGCCACCGGGTCCCACGCGGCTTTGAGTCTGATGGGCGGGCTGGCCCTGCTTAAGTGTAGCACGTGCTCCCGCCGGGTCTGCCCTCGCCACCGGGACGCAGCGGCCCATGTGGCAGCTTGCTCGGTGTGGGGCTTCGTGGCTGTGTGTTGTGTTTTAACTTTGAATTCTTTAAAAATGACACCCACTGCATGGAACAGGCCTCTGAACAGATGCCTGGCTGCTTCCAAGTGTAATTCAATTAAAATCCAAGAAAGCAGCAATAGCAACTAATACATACCAATAGGATGCTTTCTCTTCAGAAAAACAAAGTCAGCTGGGGGGTGTAGCAGGCCGAGGGCTCAGTCGGCTCCCCTGTGGTCCCAGCCCCACCCAGGCTACTCAGGGCAGGGCAGGGAGACACCCTGGGTCCCAGCGTGGAGTCCAGCCCTAGCTCACTGTGTGGCTCTGGCCAAGCCGCCCCTGCACGCCAGCCGCAGCAATCCCACCTGCAAACAGGGATTGCCCAGCTCATCCTTCCCGAAGAGGGAGCAGAAAGTGGGGGAGACCAGCAGCAGAGGGCTGGAGCACAAGAACTCAATAAGTAACCATTTCCTTTCTCCCGTGGATGTCTTAGCTACTGTGTTTTATGACTCTCTGAAAGGGTGGTGGTATCTGCACTATTTCTCAAACATTTCCCAAGCCCCTCCCCTGCTTCCAGAACATCTTGTGGGACTGGGATTCTGCAGGGACACTGGGGCCGGAGGGTCCCTGAGGTCTCCTGGCTCCTGCATTCCTCGAATTCTCAGCACTTGGTCATCCATCCCAGAGCCCTCCTGACCCCTCTGCTTGGGAAATGGTCTGAATCAGTTGTTTATGCTTTTCTGTGAATGCACTTAGGCCCGCGCGTCCCTCTCTGTGGTAAATTTTGTCGATTTTAGATGAATGGTTGGGTCCATTGTCAAAGGAACTGTAGGTAATGATGAAGTGGTGGGGAAATGACTTAGAGGCTCCTTCTGGCTCCCTAATAACCTGCCTTCCAAGCAGGACAGACTACACAGGAACAGCCCATTTCTGGAGCGAGAAGCTGAGGACTGGAGGGTCGTGCCCTACAATGAGGAAGTAGAAGGGTCGGGAGCACCATAGACCCCCAGAAGCTTCTCACTGTCTCTCCCAGCCACCAGCCCTTGGAAGACACGTGGATTAGGGTTCTCCAGGGAAACAGAACTGACAGTGTGTGTGTGTGTGTGTGTGTGGTGAGAGAGAGAGAGACAGACAGGCAGGTGTGTGGCTCATGTGACTGTGGGATGTAAAGTAGGTAGGGTGGGCCGGTGGGCAGAGGACCCAGGGAAGAGCTGATGTTGCAGTCTGCAGTCTGAAGGCATTCTGGAGGCAGAATCTTCCAGTTTTTCTTCTCAAGGTCGCCAACTAATTGGAGACCCATATTATGGAGGGTCATCTGCTTTGCCCAAAGTCCATTTAAATGCTGATCTCATCTAAACAATACCTTTGCAGCAATAACTAGATTTGCATTCGATGAAAACTAGGTACCGTGGCCTAGCCAAGTTGCCACATAAAATCAACCATCACTACACACTGAGGGTCTTTATCACTTTAAATCTCTAGGTCAGAGGCAAGGCCCAGGCAAAGCCTCCAAGAATCTGGATGAGCAGAGATGAGTCACACTGGAGACGGAAGCCAGCTCGCTCCCACCTCCAGGCAGGAAGTGGTGTGGAGAGGAGGAAGCGATCCCCCAGGATCCGGGTCACGGCCCTGCCTGCAGCTCTGTGCCCAGCCAATTTCCCCAAGATGTAAGGAACTGGGTGTCATTCTCTGAGGAGTGGGGAGGGCCGGGGCAGGCCCAGGAAACAAGGGCTTCCTAGCAGGAGCCCCGGCCGGGGGCATCTTCCCCATTGTCAGGCTCCGCTGCTCAGGGCCTCACTCTCCCCATAAGTAGAAAAGGAACAGGGCCACAACCAGCAGCATCAAGAAGAAATCGGTGAGACTGAAAGGCAGCAAAGGCACGCAGGGCCTTTCCTTGGTTTCTGAGAAGTCACTGAGCTTGTCCAGAGCTTCAGGGACCCTGGGAGGGATGGGGTGGAGGCAGGTGATGTGTATGGGCCTGGTGAAGGCTCAGAGCTCTCCGCCGGGGTCCCAGGCCTCTTTTTCCTTGCCAGCACCCCTGGATTCTGCCCACAGGACTTGGTGCAGCAGACCTCCTTGCTCAAGCGCAGGGCTCGGGTGGAGAACACCAGGAGTGCTCTGCCCCGCACCTCCCCTCACAGTGCCCTTTCTGGGTCCCACTCACACGCCAGCCTCTCTATGAGATGTATCAAACCAAAAACATTTCTATTATTCTTATCCCGCCTGACTGGGCTGATTCTTGTCCAGCGGGTGATTTCTGGAGAGACGGGGATTCTTGGAAGAGGCGACTTGGAACCTTTTGCGCCTGAGATTCCATATTCAAGAACTGTCTCTCTGATGGTGTCTGGGGTGATGGTTTCTGCCTGGAAACCCCATGGGCAGGGTCCTTGCCTGAAAGTGTTTTACCCCAAACTCCCCAACTCCAGAAGGACGTGGAAAACATAGGTCAGAGTTGAGAATAATAAACAGTCGGAAGACCGGCATATCCTAAGAGGAAAACTAAAGTGAATGGGATGATTTCATCTGGAGACACGGAGGTTATTTACAGGGGATGGAAGCATCCGGACCTTACTTCCCTCAGAACTGGTAGGGGCGGGAATGTAAGCAGTCTGGGAAGCTGGAGGGGATTCCTGGATCCCTAGGACACCGTGGGGCCAGGGCCTGTGGAAGTCCAGCAGGGAGGGCACCATGATGCCCCTTGCTTCTCCCCTGGTATCCCAACTGGGCCTGGCTCCAGACCCACATCTTTGATTCTAATGCCCTTTAAGAGGCATTAGAGGCATAGTTGAGGCAGAATCTTCTAGAAGAAGATACCCAATTGCTTCAGCTTCAGGATTCAAGAGGAAGGGGGCAAGCATCTGTCTTAGAGGCAGAAATCACATTCTTTCTGATATTTTACTGTTTCCCGCCTTAGGTGATCTAGGAGGGCTGTGTCTGAGGACATGAGTAGGGGAAGGGGTGAGGCTCTTGACTGGCCTCAGCTGGAAAAGACTGACCTCTGCACACTTTCACCAGGGCTGCCAAGTACCGCTGTGCAGGGCATGTACTGCACAATGGTGCCTGTGTGGCTGACCTCACAAAGCGCTCTGCCACCCAGGGGGCCTCTTCTACTTCTCACGAAGGCACTGCAAGGGCTGGGAGCTGCCCTACACCTCACTGAAAGAGACCAAGGTGACGGGGTGTCCTCGGGTCACCTAGATTCACTGACCGGCCTCCACATGCCCAAAGTGCCTGGTTTCCCTGGGCTGCCAGGAACAGAGGTGTGGCCAAGCCCTAAGGCGGGGGCAGTGAGCTCATGAAACATGCTCCTCATGAGAAGAGGGGCCGCCTTCCCCTTAGGTCATGGCCCCACTCCATGCTTCCTCCAACATGAGCCCATCACAGTCTGAGCCACTGCTATCTCAACAGCTTACTTTTAAAAGCAAACTGTTAAAAAAGTTCCCTTAGAGAATGTGCTCAGGGGAACAAAACTCCCACTCTTGGGGTCTCTGGAGGCCTTCCCATCCTACCTCCCTCTCCTGGCGGCTCATGCAGCTCTGAGGGGACAGCCAGGGTGCCCCGCCAGGTGTGGAGGCCCAGACACCTGCCTTCATCCTGCCCCCAAGGATGGGACCCCAGCCACCTGCTCCAACTCAGGGAGAAAACACGGAGTTAACACCGGACAGACCCAGGCCTCACTTCCAGTGCTTCTCCCGGGGTCATCAGGTGGCACAGGGCCCCGGGAGGCAGGGACCTGGTGGTTTCAGTGCTGTGTGACTCTGTGCAGACCCCGGCTCCTCTCAGGGCCCCTTTGTACCTCGGGAGGACACCTCAGCTCGGTAAGCCTTCTCACCAAAGGAACCCCGGGAGCCCTTTCCTTCCCTCCAGCTTCTCCAAGGAGGGAGAAGGGGCAGACCCGGCCGCTTGGGCCGCTCAGGACACTCAGCCCTTCCCCTTCCTGTCCTCTGGTGGCCAGGGCCCAGAACTGTTGGCGTTGGCCGGAGTGAGCCAGCGAGACCACACTGTGCAGGAGGGGCCAGACGCCCGGCCAGCACCTGGTCCCGGGGCCCCGAGCCCCTCCCACGCTTCCTCCTCCACAGCCCTGCTCCCTCTTGCTCGCCCACATACTTGGTGAGAAAGTGACAGTCCCACAGGAGGGCATTAGGAGCCCTTCGTAAGAGATTATAAACCAATCCCAGCAACCGTCTCACAGTCACACTGAGTACGTATGATACTGGGCCTGAATTTTCAGCCCCTGGGCCCTGGCAGGTGCCAGGAAGGACACCCCAAAGGCCAGACCCAGGCAGGCGTCTGGGGGTGTCAGGGCTACAGTGAGGTTCTGTTAGTGGGTGTTGTCCTCGTGGGGACCGGTGGGGCTGGCTCAGGACGCCCACATGCTGCAGAGGCCGGGAGGACGGCCTGCTCTGGACCTGCCTCTGAGATGCAGGTGCGGCCCCCAGGGCAGTGGGGTGGGCAGTTCCAGTCTGATCATCGCCAGGACTGAAAGTCCGAAAGGCAGGTTTTGTTCCCAGCTGGGGTCCCTCCGGACCACAGAAGCCTGAGCAGCCAGTCGACCAGCGGCACCTGTGGCTCGTGCCCTCTGCCCCCGACCTTCACGTGGTCCCACACGTGTGCAGCCCTGCCAGGCCCCCAGGGCTGGCTCTCGGAGGAGGCAGGGGGCTGGCCCTGGGAGAGGCCCTCTGTGGATGGCGCTGCCGGTGTGCTGGGCCAGCGGGCTGCAGAACGGTGTGCGGGCTGGGCAGGTCACGTCCCGGGTAAGTGGGGCCTCCTGGCCGCCCTCCGCACCAAGGGAGGGGGTTCTGTCCCACTTTTGTCCCTTTTGGTGGGGTCTGAGCCCAGAGCACCGGAGGCAGTGACTGCACGGGTGGAACTGAGGCCAGGAGTCAGGGCTCACAGGCTGCCGTCTTCCCCGGCCATGTCTGGCTCCCTGTGGGTGGATGGTGAGCTGGAGTGTGAGGCCTTCCCATCTCCCCTTGGGTCCCGCCCCTCGCCTGCTGGCTCTCAATGGGACAGGGCTGTCTGCAGGCCTCCTTGGGCATCCTGTGGCTGGGGCTGGGCGGCCCCATGGGGAGGGGCAGCTGTGAGAAGCGACGAGGGGGCCGAGAGAGCCGGTGCTCCCTGCCAGGCACTGGGACGCTCTGGGAACCCTGGGCTGGGCCCTGCTGCACATCGGGCTGCTGGGAGGGGCCTTTCAGGGCAGGTGAGGAGAAGTCCCAACTACCGGTGGGGACGGTTGGTTCCCTGTGGCTCCAAGGCCCAGCGCTTGGGAGCCCTGTGGGAGAGGAGGGGTTTGCAGAGAAGCCAGCATGTGCTGCCCGGTCCCTGTGAATGCCCCCTCACTGCCACCCCTACAGCTCTCTGCCCAGTCCGGTTTGTCTGCGTCTGTGGCCAAAGCCAAGGGCAGAGCCGGAATCTGACTGGCTGTGGCCGGCTCTACACTTACCCCCCACCCACCTCTTGCAGCTGGGCCAGGTAGCAGAAGGCGCCGGGCAGGGTTCCTGCCCTGAGGACAAAGGCCCCCTGAGGCTCAGCCAGGGCTGGGAGGTCTGGGCCTGCGGGCAGCAGAGGGGCACCAAGGAGTGAAATGAGCACCGGGCGGCCCCCAGAGAAGGGCAGGCGCCTCAGGGTGGCGGGGCCAGTGGTCGGTGTGACGGGGCGCAGGCAGCCTCTACGGGGGGGGGACAATCAGGGAGGAGGGGTCCCGTGATGAGTCACCTGGACACCAGGTCCCAGCAGGGCCTGTTGGAGGCTAGAGACAGGCCTCCTCCTCCCCGACCCCTTGGGTGAAGGCGCTCCCAGGACAGTGTGGGCCTCCGCTCCTGCACTGTAGCCTGGACCTGTGTGAAAGTCTCCGTCTCTTGCCCTGGCCTCTGCCCGACACTATGACTGCCCCCTCACCAGATAGGGCAGGCCAGTGAGGAATGTGCTCAGCACAACGGGCCTGCCTCTGCAGAGGCTGGTGCGCAGGTCAGCCCTGGAGTCTGCTTCCCTCCAGAAGCCCCTCCAGGTGGCCAGCTCTTGCACTGGCTGGGGACCAGGGCGCAACCTCAGGCATGAATGTGAATCCAGCTCAGGGCCTGGAAGAAAGAACCGACCACCTGTGGGGATGAATGTGTCTTCCTGGAGGCCCAGGGGCCCAGGGAACCTGAGCAGGGCTGGGGACCCCCAGTGGTCACCTCAACTACATACCCTTTCATTCTGTAGGTGGGGAAACAGGCAGAGAAGGGAAGGGCTGGGCATTTCAGGGTCTGGGGTGGTTCCCGGTGAAGGCAGCCATTGCCCTAGAGCCCTTTCTTATTTTTGTTTATCTGTATCTCCTACAATGATTATACACTGCTTTTACGTTTAAAAAAAACCCACCATTTTCTACTTTGAGGAATATTCTGCCAAACTCACAAGATTATTTAAGGGGCAAAATAAAACAAGAAAATGCTTTATGGGTGAGAAAGCAATGTGCAGACAGGACGGGCGTCTCCAACACCTGCCCTCCCCTGCCAAGGCGCCGGGCCACCGGCCAGACAACTAAAATGAGCCGGGACCCCTTTCTTGACCACTGACACTTCCTGGTTCTCACAGGCCCCAAAGCCCTGCCTTCCTGCCATGGAGGCTGGTGGCTGCAGAGAGAGGCTGACCAAGATTGGACGATCGGACATAACGGACAAGAGACAAAGAGTCTGTTTCCCACCCAGGGGGCCTCCGGAGAGACACTGAGAGGCACAGACACAAAGAGAAGCCCAGGAAGCCGGAGGGGGAGGCAGAAAGCTGGGCAAGGAGACGGAAGGTGGAGCAGGGCGGCCCGGCTCCGCGGGTGCCTGGCCCTCAGACCCAAAGCCCCCGGCGAGGCCCCCTCTGCAGGCAAACACACTCGGACACCCCCCACTCTCAGCCGGACTCCTGCATCCCTCCCTGTTAAGACAAAGTTAGAAACATCAAAATGCCACATCCCTCTGAGCAGCAGCCCTCAGCACAACTCCATATGGCTGCAGCCCCCAGGAGTTTGAACTAATAAAAGTTAAAAAAAAAGGCTGGGAAATGCTCCCAGAGAGCCACGTGGGCACTGCTCAGGGCCAGCGAGGGAGTGGGGGACGGTGCGGAGGAGACTGGGCACTGTCACGGCCCTGCCCCTGCTCGAGCGCCAAGGTCACACTCATCAGTCATCTTTCAGGGACAGTGAGTCCGAGATACAGCAACCGAGTCTGCCATTTTAGACACCGGGCCCCTCTCCCACTCCTCCAGGTCCTTCTAAGGGGAGAGGGCATGACACCGTCAGAGGGGCCAGGGAGGGAGCATGAGAGGGTGCCTGGCTCTCGAGTCTTCTCATCGCTCTCCCACTGAGCTGCGCTTAGAGGGAAGCAGGGCAGATGGCTGGCTGAGATCTCCACTTTGGGGAAGGGATGTTGACCCCCACCTCTTGAGCACCCTGACGGGGAAACCAGAGAAAGACCCAGTCACCTGGGTGACCCTTCTGCAAGGTGGCTCTAACCTGTGTGAGGTGTGTGGGGTGCAGGAGGTGTGGAAACCCTGAGAATGGGGGGAGTGCCAGTACTGACTCCACAGGTTACTGGAAGGATAGCCTGGGCCTGCTGGCTGCTGAGAGAACAGGTGGGACAGTGGGTGTGGGGAGTATATGAGGAGAGGTTTCAAATCCATTTGATAAGGATTTCCAAAAACCTCCTGCACCTCTGCCCCAGAAAAGTGCCCACCCAGGGAGATGACATGACCTTGGGGGAATGGAGAGGGGTGTGCCAAGTTGGGGTGTCCCTGGACAGCCCCAGAGGATTTTAGGAGCTCTGAGGAGAGAAAGCAAAGCAGTTTCTGCTCACCTCTGCAGAGGCAGGCGTGTGTCCCAGAAAGAAGGCCCTCACCCCACCAGACCTCAAATCAGGATAGCTGGCCCAGCCCCAGGCCCTGTGGTCATGCCTTGCCCCACAGAGGCTGCCCCAACCCTGGCCTTGGAAACCTGTGGAGCAGGACCTGGCATAAGATCCCTTCTGCATCTTTACCCTGGAAACGCCGGCACCCAGACCATTCAAAGAGTGGAGGATTTTTAAAAGTCTGGTTTTTCCCTGTGGATGGAATGAACATGATTCAGCACAAGCAGTCCAGGACCATGGAGGCCAGGCTCCCGCAGGCTCACTGCCTTCCTGCCACTCGGCAGAGGCCCCAGACGGCACCTGCAGGAGGGGATCTCCGAGGTGCCCATGGAGGCCGGGCGCTGTGCCACTCCTCTCTCCAAGAACACTACCACCTGGCAGGCTGCCAGGAACAGCCAAGCCTGTGGACATCGCTCCCAGGAATCCAGCTACACAGAAAGCAAATGTGCCAGCTCTCGAGGCCATGCTAACCACCTGATAAACGAGCCTCCAGGTGCCATGTGGCTTTCTGAGGTGGTGGTGTGGTGAGGTCTCTACCCTCAGCAACCATATGACAGTCTGACAAACAAACGGACATCAGGGGAAAAACCATGTACAGATGATTAAATGTGCAAAACCCAGGGTGGCAGGACCTATAATGCAACTGGATATCAGAGCCCTGGGCTGACATGGCCCAGGATGGTGGCCTTGGAAAGGTAAGGAGCATTCCAGGTTGAGGAAGAATAGATCAAGGCTAAGGGTGGTGTCTGGCAGCCTTCCAACATACTTGCCTAAAGAGATTTTCTTAGGTGTGAAGTCAGAAGCAAAAGGCAACCTTCAAAGGGCCTTGTGCTCATCTCTCCGTCTCCAGGTAGGAAAGACCACTCAGTCTCTGGGTCCCCAGGAGCCTCCAAGCCTGTCCCGTGTCCAGCCACACTAAGTCCCCGGGGGCTCTCTCTCTCTGCATCTGCTGATGTGGCTGGTGCTCCCAGGCGGCGCGTACCGCCAGAGCTGCCGCCTACTGCAGGGCGCTGAAGCAGGAGCCCACGTCCAGGCCGCACTGCTGCAGGGGATGGCCTGGCTAACACTGGGCCGGCTGTGCCAACAGGGCTGCGCCACGGTCGGGCGGCACACCAGCCCAGTCACACTGTCTGGGAAAGCAGAGAAGCTGCTGAACACGAGGAGGAGGACACTTCAGCTTGGTGTGTCCCTGGGAAACTGATATCTTACTCTGGTGCTCCATGAAGCCGGCCGACAACCCAGTCTAGATTCTGGGGAACTCAGAGAGACTTGTGGGCTGAGGGGATGACACTCTGCCCTCCATGTAGTCTGGCACTTGCCCTCTCTCCGTGACCAAAGGTTACTTTCTCCTCAAGGCTCCTTAAAGATGGCAAACCTGAGCCCAAGATTAGGGAGGGACATCTGGAGAAGGGTGAGGCTTACAAGAATGGGGCCTGGGGAAGGGGAGAGGAGTGGCTTCTACCGGCAGCTGGCTTATTTTACGCCCATGAACACTGGCTCCGATTACTTCTGAACTTGCAGTGAGCTTTTGATCTGGACTGAGCCAGGGTAGGTAGACAGAATCTAAAAATTCCTTGGGCCTGGACTGAGAAAGGATATCAAGACCCTGCCCGTAGGCTAGCCAGACCCAAAGTAGGGCAGATTCTCTTGTTTTTTTTTTTATCATCACCATGAGAAGGTGTCTTGAATTGCAGAGCCATTGTACTTTGAAACACTTTGTAGCATTTGCTCTGCTCAGCACCAGATACCCTTTGGGAAGGGAGGAAACACAACTCAAAGAGATTGTCTGCTGGGTCCAAGGTTGAAGCAGACAGAGGGCCGGAAGGCATGCCGCCCTAGCTGACCCTCGGCCTCAGGCTCTTCTTACTTTTTACTGCCCCTAAAGGGACAGAGATTGCTCTCTGCTCCTTCAAGGCAGCTTCCTGGCATCCCGCCTGCACCCCTGGCCACAGCTCAGGATTGTTAACGTTAAGCAAGCCTCCTGATACCTCTCCAGCAAGTGACAAGCACAGACAGGCTGGAGAGTCTTCAATCAGGGAAACCACCCCCCAAACCACAGAAAGAGGGGCTTTCAAAAGTGGCATCAGCAGCCACCATGAATTGTCACACGTGGTCCTAGGGTCCCTGTTTCCATATCCTGAGCCTGTGGCAACTCACATAGTAGGGGGCAGGCATAACAGACTAGAACATATTCTGAACTTAGAGTCTATGAAGCCTCTGAAATTCTTGCAAGATTATGTATGTTGGTGCATTTGTTGGCAAATAGTGTCTTTCAGGGCCTCAAAAAGCTCAAGAATTGGGGAAGTTAAAAACCTCAGGGATTGAAGCTCGGCTCCCCTCCAACCCTGGGGCTCTGGGTGTTCACAAACCAGCAGCTGGAGTAAGTGTGGTGCAGTGGGGGCGACCGCCTGTCTGTCCTGTGCATTGATGCCCACCCTGCAGTCCGGCACAACATCCGAGCAGGACTGAGCACCCTAGCTCCCTATATAGGCCGCCGTCCTTGCCTTTGCGCTACTCAAGAGGCTCTCCGTGGTCTGACAAGCCCCTCCCGCCACCCCCTGAAGCCCAGGGTGTTTTCATGTCTCTCAGTGACTGCTCATTCCCTTTCTGAACATCACCACCTCCAGACTAGAGGAGGAAACTAGAAAGGAAAACACAGTTTGAGAGAAAGAGTCAGTTGAGTGCACAGCACAGATCCAGCTTAACATTCCTCTATACAGCCTCAGGGTCCTAGAAAAACAAGCCTCGCAGTTTCTCATGGACATTTGGACATCCGGTGTTCCCCTCCCACACTGCTCAGAGCCCATGACCATTTCCTTGAGGGGCTCTGATCTGTGAATTCCAGGCAGCAGGGCAGCTATCCAGGCCTCTTGGGCAGGCTGATTGCTGGCTCTGGAGAGGCCCACAGACCTCACACACAAGCCAGAGGTCAAAGGAGCTGGATGTCAAGTAATTCTGAGGCTTTCACAGAAAGGGGAAAGTGATTAATCTCATCCTGCCACCATCAGACCTCTGGGTCCTGCCACTAAGAAGTGTATCAGGACACCAAGAAGATCAAAACTTTTCAGGAAATGCTCCCCATCTCAAGGACCCTGGTTGGCCACAAGAACTTATCTATTCTCCAAAACTTAAGGAGAAGGTCAGCTTCAAGAAGTGTAATCACACTTAGGCTCTCGGGGACGGGAGGAGGGAGTCCAAGGTGTCTGCCTCCTCCCAACTGGCCCTAGAGAATGCTGGCTTTGTCCTTTTACCCTCCAAGAAGGGCTTGTCTTGACCCCCTTACCCATCAGCCCCCTCCACTCTTCTACAGCCCCTGAAGCACAGTGCTAGGGGAACAGCATGTGAACAGCAAGGCCTTCTTATTGTCTGCTGCACAAATGGGATATGATGGTCTGGAAAACCCATTATTCCGTTTGAAAGCAAAAGAATTTCCATAGAGGCCATACACTGGTGTCCAATTTTTGAAAGAGAAATACACACTGCTGAAGTTATGTGTAATGTCATCTTTCTTTGATGATTCAATTTAGAGAAGAAACCTGGGGTCTAGCAGCATATCAGGCATCATTCTGGATGCTGTTTGGAAAACTGGAGGCAAGAGCAGAAGCCGGGAGTCTTCCCAAGCACCAGGGTCTCTGCTTCCCTCACTCTGTGAAGCACAACCCTTGGTAACACGCCCCAGGGTACCAGCGAACCACATATAAAGGGAGGGGGGTTTGCTGCAGAATCCAGGAGTGAAGATAGTGTCTGATCAGATTTTGGAAGTTCCTCCCAGGAAAATGCTCCTACAGCTTCTTTCATCAGTGTTGGGAAAACTTCAGAAAGGCCACCTGAGATGCTCCTCCTCCATCCACACTAATGGGGTCAATCTAGCACGAATAAGGGGTTTGGACTCTGCTACCCTCTCAAAGCCAGCGAAGACAACCTATTTGGCCATGCAGGAGATGCACCTTTCTGCTTCTCTCCCACTCAACAAAATCATGGAACAAACCACCCCCTCCCTCAAAAGAAAGTGAGGAAGGAAAACAAGCCAAAGCCAGGGTGATGACAGCACTGGCCCCAGGGCAGCACCAAAGCAGAGGGGACTGGTCAGATCTGCAAAGTCCATCCCTAACCAGTGGGCCAGGGCCGGGGCCAGGAACAGGCCCAGGGCAGAGTGCCTGGCAGACTCCTGAAGTTCCTGCCAGAATAGTCACACAGAAAACAAATCCAGTTCCCCTTTCCCCTCTCCCCTTTCCCCTCTCCACTGTTTAGCAGAGGCTCATGGCTGAGCACCTGTCAAAGTTAGTTATGGGAGATAAACACTGTCTCCCACCTGAACTACAATCCAGATGCCTCCCAGGTGGGCAGACGACCTAGGGACTAGCAGCTCACCAGCCCCAGGGCTGTGCCCTTGGACTCCCCTGGGGAAGCTGACAACTGCGCATTCCTTGAGGACCCCTTGGCAGGGGGTGACTGTCAGTGGGTAGAAAGGAAGAAAAGCACCCTGGCCCAGACCAGGCATCCCTCCCCGCATTCCCTCCCACCAACCATCCCCAGGGCCTGCTTCCTTCTCTGCCTGCAGAGGAAAGAAGCGGGGACATTATTCCGACAGGTCCCCTCAGCTGGGCCTCACCCGGCCAGCCTTCCTCCGCCCTGCCCTGAGGCCTCAAATTCAGCGGGAGCCCAGGCACCTGCTCCAGACCCGCTACGGCCCCGCGAAAGGGGGCCCTGGGCGCTGCCCTTTGGCGCCCGCTGGCCTCCTCGGGAAGGGGCGGGGCGCTCCCCGGGCCGGCGCGCCCCCCGCGCCCCCTCCCCGCGCTCACCTGGCGCAGGTGCTGCAGCAGCGTCCCCGCCTCCTCCCGCCGGCCCTGGCGCACCATCCGCAGCAGCTCCTGGACCATGCCGACGCGCCGGTGGTAGGGGGGCAGCCCCGCGCCCGCGCGCCCCGCCTTGTCCCCGGCGCGCAGCAGCAGAGACGCCCAGAAGTCGGGCCGCTCGCGGCGGGGGCCGGGCGCCGCGCCGGGGCTGGCTCTCTCCGCCAGGCTGCCCTTGGTCTGCCGGGTGCCCATGCCGCCGCCGCCCGCCCGCACGGTCCGCGCGGGGCCGTGATGCCGCGTGCCCGGCCGGCTGCCCGCCCCTCGGCGGCCCGGGTGCGCCCGCCTCCCGGGCTGCAACTTTGGGGGAACTGTTGCGCGCGGGCGGCCCGGGGCGGGGGCGCGCGGCTGCCCGCGCTCCCTCGCCCCGCCCTCCGCGCTCCCGGGCGCGCTCCCCGGCGCT
>JAQQAC010004778.1:16748118-16880707 GCA_029783875.1 Phataginus tricuspis | reverse complement strand
CCCTCCGCTCCCGGTCCTCCGCGCTCCCGCCCCTCGCCCGGCCTCGGGGGCTGCCGGCTCCCCCTCCCGGCGTCGCCCCGGCCCCGCGCCCCCTGCCGGCCGCCCCGCTGCGTTTTCCAGGGCCCGGGGCGCCGAGCCGACAGGGCGGGCAGGCCCCGGGGACCCTCGCTCTTGTCCCACCAGAGTCCCCAGATGCTTCTACGACGGTGCGCGCGAGGGTGAGGCCCCCGGGCGGTGAGGGCAGGCGGCCGTGCGCCCGGCGAGGTGGGGAAACTTTGGGGGGGTGTGTCTTAGCTCCGGAGTCGGCTTTTCTCATGGGTTCCGCTGAGCGTCAGCGCCTAAATCACCCGAGGCGCTGGTTAAAAATGCAGGCTCCTGGATGTCGCTCCAGACCCGCTGACGGAGAAACGCCGCGATGGGGCCCGGGGACCTGCATTTTTACTCAGCCTCTTGGCTGGTTCTGCGGTACAACGTTGACACTTGGCCTGCCTGGGGCGGGTGGGGGAGGTGATGGTTGGTGCATGAACCCGAAACCCATGCGCAGGGGTGTGGTGTGCGTGCCCTCTTATGGAGAGGCCATGTGCTGCTTCCCTCAGTCTCTCCAAGGGCCTGGACCATCCAGGCCTAATAACCGCCGGCTTCTCTTGTTCTCACCCACGCCTCTGGAGAAGGTTCCTGGGGGTCGTCCCGTACCAAAAAGCAGAGGCATGCCTGCAAGTAGACCCAATCGCCCGCTCGTGCTGGCCCCTCCACCCCCGCCACCTCTGTCAGGTCCAGCCCTCTGGGGGCTGATGGTGCTTGGAAAGCCCACCTGAGAGAAGGCAAAGGCACCTGGGGGTCCTTCCCGGTCCCAGACTGAAGACTACCCTGCTAGGCTGGGGGCTGCCCTGGTCTCAGCCTCAGGGCTGCAGGAGGGGCAGCAGTTCTGTGTGCTTCCCTCTGACCAGGCCCTGGACACTGCTTTAGAGGGAAGGGACAGTGCCGGCCGTAGGGGCAGAAGAGCCGGAGCCCACCACGGACTGAGCGCCCAGCATCAGGCAGACAGTGAATCCTCAGCGACTTGCTGTCATGTTGGGATAACTCTGTGAAGAACAGAGTACAATGAGCGGGATACAGAAACTCCAAGCAGAGTGCAGGCGCTCTGCAAGGCTCAGCTCTATTTCCTCGCCTGTGAGCGAGCACTGGTCTTCCCATAGGCGTGTGGCTGTCAGCCCGAGAAGCTGGAGTGCGAGGCACTGTGCTTCCCCCACTCCCAAACGCCCATCTCTGCCGATGGAGAAGTCTTTTGTGAGCCGGCTTCATGGGGCTTAGAGCAACACCTTCCAAACCTGCCTGGACCTTCTGTGTGAAGAACACACCTGTTGGCATCTCCAAGGAGCTCAGGCTGGGAAACAGGTTGGGGCCTCCCCTACCTGCAGGACCACTTGGCAGGGAGGCCACCACGAAACTTGCTGACCAGGCCCTTCCCCAAGGACAGTGGCTCCACCGACCTGGAGGCAGACTACAGCCTGAGCTGGCAGGTTGGCCTTGTGAGGGTGTGTGGTTGGGGCCTTTGCCAGTGCAGGGCAGGCCCGCGCCTGGGTCATCCCTTTCCTCTTCAGGGACAGATCCCAGCCTGCTTCTCCTTGCTCTAAATGTTTTTGTTTTTTTTTTTCAACTTTCCCCTGGTTTCTGGCTTGCTCTCCTCGGTATATAATCTGCTCAGATGTCTTCCATCAACTGAGAAAGACAACTTTCATTTGCCCCTATCCCCTCTGGTCAACAATGCCCCACCTCTCTCTCTCCTTTTCAGATAAGCTTTTTGGAAATACACGTATTGTTACAACTTTTTTCCTCCATTCATTCCTCAGCCACTCCAGTTTGGCTTCTGGCCACACTACATCATTGAAATGTCTTGCCAGTGACCTAGTTGCTAAATTCAGTGGCCACTTTCAGTCTTCATCTTATTTGACTTTTAAGCAGCATCTGATCAAGCTGCCTGCTCTGTTTGACTGAAACTCGACTCCCTTGCCTTGTAGGGATCTACTCTCCCCCAGGTTTCTTTCTCAGGTTCTCTGTGGGCTCTGCTTTTCTTAGGCCCATCCTTTAACCTTGGTGTTACCCAGGGTGTGTCCTAGACCTCCTCTTAGGCCGTGTTATTTATATTCATGGCTTTACCTGCCACAAACACACACAGATGACTCCATGTCTCTCTTCCCAACTCATAAGCTAGTGAGTTAGCCTGTCACTGATTCACGGATGCTGGGAGAAGACATGAGACTTCTGGGTCAGAGGCATGACTTTGTTACGCGGGCACACAGAGCACACGGCATGAGCTGAGCATCCACATATCTGGGCATGCTGGCACCAGATGGAGCTCCACATGCCCCAGGTTTGCATCACGGCTGAGGAACACTGAGTCGGAATCTACTGCTTATCTAGGAAGCAGCGAGCAAGCCTGGGGGGAAACAGTGCCCCATCCCTCAAGGTTGCTGGCTACAAAGACAACCCTGCATCCAAGTGTACAGGGCACACAGCAGGATGTGAAGGAGGGCAACACCTGTGGAGAGTTATCTCTTCCAGTAGCAGGTACTTCATACTCAACAAATGAGCACATTGTTGTCCAGACCTTCTTCCCAACCCTCCTACTCTGGCCTCTGCTTTCCATTGGTAACATAGGCCAGAAACCCTAGAGTCATGGTGCACCCTGGTCAGTCTCAGTGTCTGCATCTGGCCAGCCAAGTCCTGTTAATGACACTAAGGACTGCAGCTCCCACTGGTGCACATCCTCTGTTTGCTTGATCTGCTGCTGTGTCCTATGCTATTTCATCCTTTCAACAACCGTGAGGTCCATTTTATTACTGTCCTGATTGCACAGGTGAGGAAATGGAATCTGAGGTTGAGTGACTTGCTCAAGGTCACACAGATAGTGAGGGATAGAACTGGGATTCACACTTAGGTCTATGTGACTTGAGAGCTTATTTTTTTTAATTAAAAAAATTTTTTTATTTTGCTATCATTACTGTACAATTACATGAACAACCTTGTGGTTACTAGACTCTCCCCATTATCAAGTCTCCACCACATACCCCATTATAGTCACTGTCCATCAGTGTAGTGAGATGCTATAGAATCACTACGTGTCTTCTCTGTGTTGTACACCCCTCCCTGTGCCCCCCCATATTATGTCTGCTGATCGTAATGCCCCTTTTTCCCCCTTGTCCCTCCCTTCCCACCCATCCTCCCCAGTCCCTTTCCCTTTGGTAACTGTTAGTCCCTTCTTGGGTTCTGTGAGTTTGCTGCTGTTTGTTCCTTCAGTTTTCTTCTTTGTTCTTATACTCCACATATAAGTGAAATCATTTGATACTTGTCTTTTTCAGCTTGGCTTATTTCACTGAGAATAATACCCTCTAGCTCCATCCATGCTGTTGGAAATGGTAGGATTTGTTTTCTTCTTATGGCTGAATAATATTCCATTGTGTATATGTACCACATCTTCTTTATCCATTCATCTACTGTTGCTTCCGTATCTTGGCTATTGTAAAAAGTGCTGCAATAAACATAGGGGTGCATATGTCTTTTTGAATCTGAGAAGTTGTATTCTTTGGGTAAATTCCAAAGAGTGGGATTCCCAGGTCAAATGGTATTTCTATTTTTAGTTTTTTGAGGAACCTCCATACTGCTTTCCACAATGGTTGAACTAGCTTACACTCCCACCAGCAGTGTAGGAGGGCTCCCCTTTCTCCGCATCCTCACCAACATTTGTTGTTCTTAGTCTTTTGGGTGCTGGCCATCCTTACCGGTGTGAGGTGATATCTCATTGTGGTTTTAATTTGCATTTCCCTGATGATTAGTGATGTGGAGCATCTTTTTATGTGCTTGTTGGCTATCTGAATTTCTTCTTTGGAGAACTGTCTCTTCATATCCTCTGCCCATCTTTTAATCGGGTTATTTGCTTTTTGGGTGTTGAGGCATGTAACTTCTTTATATATTTTGGATGTTAACCCCTTGTTGGATATATCATTTACAAATATATTCTCCCATACTGTAGGATGCCTTTTTGTTCTGTTGATGGTGTCCTTTGCTGTATAGAAACTTTTTAGTTTGATATAGTCCCATGAGTTCATTTTTGCTTTTGTTTCTCTTGCTCGAGGAGATGCATTCAGGAAGAAGTTGCTCATGCTTATATTCAGGAGATTTTTGCCTATGTTGTCTTCTAAGAGTTTTTGTTTGTTTGTTTATTATTTATTTATTACCATTTAAAAAATTTTGCTATTATTAATATACAATTACATGAGCAATATTATGGTTACTAGACTCCCCCTATTATCAAGTCCCCACCACATACCCCCATTGCAGTCACTGTCCATCAGCATAGAAGGATGTTACAGAATCACTACTTGTCTTCTCTGTGTTATACTGCCTTCCCCGTATTCCCCTACCCAACCCTCACCCCCACTGCATTATGTGTGCTTATTGTAATAGCCCTTTTTCCCCCTTATCCTTCCCTTCCCACCCATCTTCCCCAGTCCCTTTCCCTTTGGTAACTGTTAGTCCGTTCTTGGGTTCTGTGAATCTGCTGCTGTTTTCTTCCTTCAGTTTTTTCTTTGTTCTTATTTTCCCCATATAAGTGAAATCATTTGGTACTTGTCTTTCTCCGCCTGGCTTATTTCACTGAGCATAATACCCTCTAGCTCCATCCATGTTATTGCAAATGGTAGAATTTGTTTTCTTCTTATGGCTGAATAATATTCCATTGTGTATATATACCACATCATCTTTATCCATTCGTCTACTGATGGACACTTAGGTTGCTTCCATTTCTTGGCTATTGTAAATAGTGCTGGGATAAACATAGGGGTTCATCTCTCTTTTTCAAACTGGGCTGCTGCTTTCTTAGGGTAAATTCCTAGGAGTGGAATTCCTGGGTCAAATGGTATTTCTATTTTGAGTTTTATGAGGAACCTCCATACAACTTTCCACAATGGTTGTTCTAAGAGTTTTATAGTTTCATGACTTACATTCAGGTCCTTGATCCATTTCGAGTTTACTTTTGTGTATGGGTTTAAACAGTAATCCAGTTTCATTCTCTTGCATGTAGCTGTCCAGTTTTTCCAACACCAGCTGTTGAAGAGGCTGTCATTTCCCCATTGTATGTCCATGGCTCCTTTATCATATATTAATTGACCATATATGGTTTATATCAGGGCTCTCTAGTCTGTTCCATTGGTCTATGGGTCTTTTCTTGTGCCATTACCAAATTTTTTTGAGTACTGGGGCTTTGTAGTAGAGCTTGAAGTTGGGGAGCATAATCCCCCCAGCTTTATTCTTCCTTCTCAGGATTGCTTTGGCTATTTGGGGTATTTTATGGGTCCATATGAATTTTAGAATGATTTTCTCCAGTTAATTGAAGAATGCTGTTGGTATTTTGATAGGAATTGCATTGAATCTGTAGATTGCTTTAGGCTGGATGGCTATTTTGACAATAATAATTCTTCCTATCCATGAGCATGGGATTTATTTCCATGTATTGGTATCTTCTTTAATTTCTCTCATGAGTGTCTTGTAGTTTTCAGAGTATAGGTCTTTCACTTCCTTGGTTAGGTTTATTCCTAGGTATTTTATTCTTTTTGATGCAACTGTGAATGGAATTTGTTTTCCTGATTTCTTTCCCTGCTAGTTCATTGTTAGTGTATAGGAATGCCACAGATTTGTGTGTATTAACTTTTTACCCTGCAACTTTGATGAATTCAGATATTAGATCTAGTCGTTTTGGAGTAGATTCTTTAGGGTTTTTTATGTACAATATCATGTCATCTGCAAACAGGGGGTGTTTAACTTCTTCTTTGCCAATCTGGATGCATTTTATTTCCTTGTGTTGTCTGATTGCCGTGGCTAGGACCTCCAGTACTATGTTGAATAGAAGTAGGGAGAGTTGGCATCCTTGTCTTGTTTCTGATCTTAAAGGAAAAGCTTTCAGCTTCTCACTGTTAAGTATAATATTGGCTGTGGGTTTGTCATATATGACCTTTATTATGTTGAGGTACTTGCCCTGTATACCCATTTTGTTGAGAGTTTTTATCATGAATGGATGTTGAATTTTGTCAAATGCTTTTTCAACATCTCTGGAGATGATCATATGGTTTTTGTCTTTTTTGTTAATGTGGTGGATGATGTTGATGGATTTTCGAATGTTGTACCCTCTTTGCATCCCTGGAATAAATCCTATTTGATCATGATGGATGATCTTTTTGATTTTGTTTTGAATTTGGTTTGCTAATATTTTGTGTATTTTTACATCTATGTTCATCAGGGATATTGGTCTGTAATTTTCTTTTTTTGTGGTGTCTTTGCCTGGTTTGGTATTACAGTGATGCTGGCTTCATAGAATGAGTTTGGAAGTATTCTCTCTTCTACTCTTTGGAAAACTTTAAGGAGGATGGGCGTTAGGTCTTCACTAAATGTTTGATAAAATTCAGTGGTGAAGCCATCTGGTCCAGGCGTTTTGTTCTTAGGTAGATTTTTGATTACCAGTTCAATTTTGTTGTTGGTAATTGGTCTGTTCAGATTTTCTGTTTCTTTCTGGGTCAGCCTTGGAAGGTTGTATTTTTCTAAAAAGTTGTCCATTTGTTTTAGGTTATCCAGTTTGTTAGCATATAATTTTCCATAGTATTCTCTAATAATTCTTTGTATTTCCGTGATGTCTGTATTGATTTTTCCTTTCTCATTTCTGTTTCTGTTTATGTGAGTAGACTCTGTTTTTTTCTTGATAAGTCTGGCGAGGGGTTTATCTATTTTATTTATTTTCTCAAAGAACCAGCTCTGCTTTCATTGATTCTTTCTATTGTTTTATTCTTCTTGATTTTATTTATTTATGCTCTAATCTTTATTATGTCCCTCCTTCTACTGAGTTTTGGTCTCATTTGTTCTTCTTTTTCTAGTTTCGTTAATTGTGAGTTTAGACTGTTCATATGGGATTGTTCCTCTTTCCTGAGGTAGGCCTGTATTGCAATATACTTTCCTCTTAGCATGGCCTTCGCTGCACCTCACTGATTTTGCGGTGTTGAATTATTGTTGTCATTTGTCTCCATATATTGCTTGATCTTTGTTTTTATTTGGTCATTGATCCATTGGTTATTTAGGAGCATGTTATGAAGCCTCCATGTGTTTGTGGAATTTTTCATTTTCTTTGCATAATTTATTTCTAGTTTCATACCTTTGTAGTGTGAGAAACTGGTTGGTACAATTTCAGTTTTTTTTAAAATTTACCAAGGCTCTTTTTGTGGCCTAGTATATGATCTGTTCTTGAAAATGTTCCATGTGCACTTGAGAAGAATGTGTATTCTGCTGCTTTTGGGTGTAGAGTTCTGTAGAGTCCATCTGTTCTGTTGTGTTGTTCAGTGCCTCTGTCTCCTTACTTATTTTCTGTCTGGTTGATCTGTCCTTCAGAGTGAGTGGTGTATTGAAGTCTCCTAAAATGAATGCATTGCATTCTATTTCTCCTTTTAATTCTGTTAGTATTTGTTTCACATATGTAGATGCTGCTGTGTTGGGTGCATAGAAATTTATAATGATTATATATTCTTGTTGGATTGACCCTTTTATCATTATGTCATGTCTTTCTTTGTCTCTTGTGACTTTCTTTGTTTTGAAGTCTATTTGTCTGATACAAGTACTGCAACTCCTGCTTGTTTCTCCCTATTATTTACATGAAATATCTTTTTCCATCCCTTCAGTTTTAGTCTGTGTATGTCTTTGGGTTTAAAGTGAGTCTCTTGTAGGTGGCATATAGATGGGCCTCGTTTTTTTTATCCATTCAGTGACTCTATATCTTTTGATTGGTGCATTCAGTCCATTTACATTTAGGGTGATTATCAATAGGTATGTGCTTATTGGCATTGCAGGATTTAGATTCGTGGTTACCAAAGGTTCAAGGTTAACTTCCTTACTATCTAAGACTCTAACTTAACTCACTTAATATGCTATTACAAACACAATCTAAAGGTTATTTTTTTCTTCCTCCTGCATTCTTTATATATTAGGTACCATATTCTGTACTCTTTGTCTATCCCTTGATTGACTTTGGGGATAGTTATTTTAATTTTTATATTTGCTTAGTAATTAGCTGTTATACTTTCTTTACTGTGGTTTTATTACCTCTGGTGACCCCTATTAAACAGTTGGAACACTTCCATCTATAGCAGTCCCTCCAAAATACCCTGTAGAGATGGTTTGTGGGAGGTAAATTCTCTCAGCTTTTGCCTATCTGGAAATTGTTTAATCCCTCCTTCAAATTTAAATGATAATCTTGCTGGATAAAGTATACTTGGTTCAAGGCTCTCCTGCTTCATTGCATTAAATACATCATGCCACTCCCTTCTGGCCTGTAAGATTTCTGTTGAGATGTCTGATGATAGCCTGATGGGCTTTCCTTTGTATGTGATCTTATTTCTCTCCCTGGCTGCTTTTAATAGTTTGTCCTTATTGTTGATCTTTGACATTTTAATTACTATATGTCTTGGTGTTGTCTTCCTTGGGTCCCTTGTGTTGGGAGATCTGTGCATCTCCATGGCCTGAGAGACTATCTCCTTCCCCAGATTGGGCAAGTTTTCAGCAATTACCTCCTCAAAGACACTTTCTCTCCCTTTTTTTCTCTCTTCTTCTTCTGGTACCCCTATAATGCTAATATTGTTCCATTTGGATTGGTCACACAGTTCTCTTAATATTCTTTCATTCTTAGAGATCCTTTTTTCTCTCTGTGCCTCAGCTTCTTTGTATTCCTCTTCTCTAGTTTCTATTTCATTTATCCATATGAAATCTCCACCATATCCAATCTGCTTTTAATACTGTCCACTGTGCTCTTCAATGATTGGATCTCCTACTGGAATTCATTCCTGAGTTCTTGAATATCTTTCCGTACCTCCATGAGCATGTTAATGATTTTTATTTTGACCTCCGTTTCAGGAAGCGTTATGAGGTCGATGTCATTTAAATCTTTCTCAGGAGTGGTATTAATAATTTTACTCTGAACCAGGTTGTTTTGGCATTTCATATTTGTATATGGCGCCCTCTATTTCCCAGAATCTCTACTCCCTGGAGCTGCTCAGCCCCTGAAGCAATGTCGGTGGTCACAGGAGAGTGGAACTGGTGCCTGGGGGGAGGAAAGAGCTGTTTTCTGCTTCCTGGCTGCTATGCCTGTCTCCCCTGCCTGAACCAGTGGGCTGAGCACACAGGTATAAGCCTGTATGCTTTGCGTTTGTAGTTGCTGTAGACAGATCTTCCCTCTGGCTGGCCTAACACCAGGGTAGGGTTTTCCAGTTTGCGAGCCAGGTGGGCTGACTGGGAGAAAGGTGCAGTAGGCTGCACATCACGGAGGGGGTCCTTGGAGCTGTGTAGCCAGCCAGGGCCTGGAGCACCTGAAGATCGTCTAAGGAGGAAGATTTCTTTTTCTTCCTTAAATATGAGAGTCTATATGGCAAAGCTCCCACCCTACTGCTCAGAGTGCACCTGGACAATTTTGTCTACCTGTCCTCTCTCCGGAGCAGTAAGCTCTGTGTAATCCTTGCCGCTTTTGCAGCCCTCGTGCTAAGGGCTTCCTTGTTAGGAAGTCTCTCGGACTGCCTGCCTTTCTTTTGTCCCAGAGCAGCCGGATACGGATCCCTGCTTTTCACAAGTGGTTGGAATCTCAGTCTCTCCAGGAATTCTGCCTGTCTTTGCTTTCCAACCCTGTAATCAGGAGAGTATCATGCAAGCACCATGAAATGTAGGTTTGTGCTCCCAGAGCAGATCTCTGGAGTTAGGTATTCAGCAGTCTCAGGCCTCCACTCCCTCCCTGCTCAGTTTCTTTCCTCCCCCTGGTGAGCTGCGGTGGGGGAAGGGCTTGGGTCCCGCCGGGCCACAGCTTTGGTAAGGTACCCTGTTCCGTGAGGTCTGCTCTTGTCTCCAGGTGTGTGCAGTTTGGTGCAGTCCTCTTTCCTGTTGCTCTTTCAGGATTAGTTGTATTAATTATATTTTCGTATTATGTGTGGTTTTAGGAAGAAGCCCGTGTCTCCCCTCTCATGCCGCCATCTTTAATCCAATCCCCCACAATTTTTTTGATTGCTTCTCTTCCCACCTGTGGCAACTGCAGCTTAATTCATTGATATGCTTATCCCTGGGAACCAAGTCGTATGCGAGAACTTTCACCAGGTACTCTTGATGTTCAAAGAAATGGTTCATTGCCCTCTTGGTCCAAAGGAGAGGCTAGACTGGCTGTTCTGACAAGATCCAGGAATGGAGGAAATTGCCTTTGTTTCAATTGCTCCTAGATTGTGGTTTATTTATTTAATAAATATACATTGAGTGTTTACCATGTGCTGAGCACTGTGCTGGGCTCTGGAGACATCCTAGTAGATAAGAAAGACAGGACCTGCTGTCAGGGAGTTTACTGTTCAGTAAGCAAACAAGATCATCTCAGAAGGTGTCAGATGTCATGATGAGGGTCTGACAGAGTCATGGAGGGGCCGTAAAAAGACCTCTCTGAAGAGAGGATGCTTGTCTTGAGACTTAAAACGAGTAGAATAAAGCCAGGAGAAATGGCATTCCAGGGAGTGGGAACAGTATGTCCAAAGGTCCTGGGGCAGAAGAGATCTTGGCATGTCTAAGGAACCCAGTGAGAGAGAGAGTGGAGCTGGGAGAGGTTGGAGATGTGGCCGGAAGTGGTCTTTGCAGGGCTTCCTGGCGCAAGAAGGAGCAGGAAACTGCCAGCTATTAACATGCAAGTACCTCAGTGAAGGATAGCACCTAAGGGCATCCTTGCGCTCTCAGCCAGGAACTGTAACTGGATGCCTGCTCAACTCGAAGTCGGTTGTTCTCAAACTCGGCCATGCTTTGAATCACCTGGAGGCCTTGTTACAGCGCCCTGCTGGACCTCACACCAGAATTTCTAATTCAGTTGATCAGGGTGGGGCCCAGAAATCACACGTCTACCCAGTTCCCCATGGAAGCTTGTGCTGCTGATCTTTGAGGCACTCTGAGACCCATGCTCTGAGCAAGTCACCAATTCTGAGTCCTTTTTTCATCTGTGAAATCTCCCTTCTCTCCTGGTTGCTGCAATCATCAAGTGAGAGAATGCATGGGAAAGCCCTTTGTAAAAAACAAGACAGAATACGTGGAGGGGATTATCAGCTCTGTGATGTGTGATGTCACCCCTACCATGTGTTTCCTTCCCATCTTACAGAGGATGTTCACATATAACACCAGCGGCTGACTGCTTACGCGGCCCCTTCATTTCATTTGCCCTAAGTGTGTCTGGCTCTGCCTGTGTGCGGTTGGCAACCACCAGTGCTGGAAGGATGCCTTCCTGTCCTGCCCTGCCGGATGCCCTGTGTTCACCCACTGACGGAGACGGAGACTTGATGGTGCTTCAAGAGTCTGCTTATTTTTGCCAGCCCTCCTCTCCTCCCACTCCTCTCCAAGAAAGCTGGCCCGTGAGTCATCCGGGAGGCCTGGGAGGCGGCTGACGTTGCTTGGCTTCTATCTGACTGTTGAGGGGACAGAGGAGAAGCAATGCCCCCTAGAGCTGGCTTTGAAGAAAAATCCCATAGATTCATAGACTCCTGGAAGGCTAATCCCTAGCATATGTGTATATGATATACATTTGGTGTGTACACTTTTATTTATATTCACTCACAAATTCAACACACATCTGTTGAGTATCTGCTACATAGTAGGCATTGTTTTAGGCTCTGAGGATACAGTAGTGTACAAAACACCAAAGTCCCCTTCCAAGGACTTTGTGTGTATGTAACGTTCACTCACGGAACATATACTGAAAACCTACTATAAATTCATAATTTGGCAGGGCAGACAAACTTGTCACCAAATAAATGAAATAAAGTGTTCTAGGGCCTGTGATGGAGAGAAACACAGAGTGGGGTCCAGTGAGTCACAAAGGAGGAAGGGGGTCCTGAAGAGGTGTCCAGTGAACTGGATAGTAAAGGTGAGTGGCACTTTCTAGGTTGACTAAGGGGAGGCATTCTGCCAGGAGGAAGCAGCACGCGGTAGCTTGGCATGTTGGGCACCTGCCATGGTTCCATAGAGTTGGAGTGTAGGGTGCATGGGGTAGAGGGGATGCTGGAAAGGTGGGCAAGGGCCTGGCCCTAAAGGGCCGAAGGATTTGGGGCATGATCCTGCGTTTGAGGTTCTGAAGTGTTGAAAGTTTTGAGCCAGAGAGTGATTTGACAGCGCTATGTTGTGGGAATTATTCTAGAGGACACGTGGAAGCAGCTAATAGGAGCGCAGAAGTGGAGATTGCATTAGGAAACAGAAAACACAGGGCAGGCTGCAACTGATGCAGGGCAGCCAGGATGGCCAGTAGGGTCATAGGGTTGCTGAGGATGTAGAGTTGACAGGACCTAGTTCTGGGCTGGATGAGGGGCAGGGAAGTGTTGAGAGAAAGGGAAGAAGCTAGAGGAGCAAGAATATGGGGAGAAAATGACTTCAGTTCTGCACATACTGAGCTTGAGAAGCATATTGCAAAAGCACAGAGCCGCAATCTAACTAGACATGCGCAGCCGAGAACTACCACTTTCAGAAGTAAGGGAACCCACGTCGGTGGGTGAAGCCACCTGGGATGAGAAGAGGAACATGGACAAACCAGTGGGGCATCGTGTCATTTAGCAGGCTCGAGGAGGAAGCAGAACCTTTGAGAACCAGAGGTCAGGTCAAAGTGGAAGTAGGTAAACTAAGAAGGAGGGTCGTGCCATGGAAGCCAACGTGGAGAAAGTTCCAGATAGGAAAGAGTGGTCAGTGGGGACAGGTCAACATGAGGACTTGGAACTTTGGGTTCAAGAGAGTGAACGGAGTCCCTATGATAAATAAATATTTATGGAATGAATGGAAGAAACCTGGGAGATGAGACTATTAACTCCATTTCCAAAGAGCAACCACTGTTTATGCTTTTTTAATTTTGATTCTCCGGTTTGGGCCAGGAATCCCCATATCTCTAATTATGCCAGAAAAGACAAAATGGGTATTACAAAGTAGTGGGAAGTCACACTAGAAATTAGGAGAAAACTGCTGTTCAGTTTTCAAAGACTTATAGGAACTTCTGCAAGGGTGATGCAAGCATGCGTAGATTCCCTGAAGTGGTGCCGACATTTAAATCACCACACGTAGAGAAAACATGTAATGGGGGCTCAGCAAAAACAGGCACACCCTGGGCTTTGGCAGAGGCACAGCGCACACACATCATCAGTAGGGGCACACCAGGCGCTGTGCTGAGTGTGAGGGCCCTGCAGGGACCCAGACAAGCAAGGTCCCGGCCGTCAGGGAACTTACATTCTAGTAGGGGAGATGGAAGATAAACCAAGTAACGGAAGAGTGCATAAATGCCACGGGCGCAGTAAACTAAGATGAGCTGGTAGAAAGTGGAGGGATTGCCTGGGACATATGGTAGTCAGTTTATCTTGCTGAAAAATTTCCAACTTCAGTCACGTAGCAGATTTCACGTGCCGTGATGTTTTATGATTTATCGCATTTTGCACAGTTAGAATTCTCTCCTTGTCACAGTTTGGACAGCCCTTGCTGCCAATGGTGGGAGTGGTGGGGAATGGGAAGGAATTCTGGTAAATGCTCACACCCTGAGGCTACCCCTTGATTCCAGTTCAGAGCAGCAGGTTTTGGGGGCAGGATAGGCCGCCGGGAAGGTGGAAGGGTAGGTGGGCAGATCCCCATTCAGCAGAACACGTGTAGGACTGTGGGTTATGTCAGAGCAGCACCTGTTCCTCACTTCTCCTGACAACACAGTCTGCTCCAGCCATAGCACGACCGGTCAACCCAAGGCCCCCCTAGCGTTTTTCAAACTGGAGGCAGGGAGGATCTTTCCTCTGTGGCCTGGCAGCTGTGAGGATATGAATTAAAGAGTGATGGTGCCTTCTCCTCCTGTGTGAAGACGCTCAACTGCAGAAAGAAAATGAAGCCAACAACCCAGAACAGTGGAGATAAGGGGTGTAGAGATCCCTGTTGTTCCAGCTGGTCCCTGTACCAGGTCCACCCTGCTGCTTGTGGTTTGGTTCCCTGAGCCTCTCCCTTTTTCACCTAAGCTGGTTCCAGTTGAGGAACTCCTGTTTGCAACCAAATGCCCTGATCATTATGATGTAATTCAAGTCACAGACATATCACAACTTACTCCTGGAGTCAAGGTTGTGTTGAGTAAAGTAAGAACCCCTCAACCATGAGCTCTGGCGTACTTGACCCACATTTGACCCTCCTATTAGAGAAGGGGGAACCCCAAGCTGACCTCAGGGGCAAAGATCCCTGCCATGTTTGCTTCATTCACAGGTTTCATCTCTCCAAGGCTCCTGGGGCCAAATAGGATTTTGGGGACTGGTTGTTTATTAGGTAGGGTGAGCTAAGCTGCTGCGACAAATAGACCTAAGGATGTGTATTGGTTCAAACACAAAAGAAATTTCTCATTCACATAACAGATGGCAGCATGTGCTCTTAGTTAATGGTAACTCTCTTCCACATGGTGACTCAGGGACCCAGGATCCAACTTGGGGCTCTACCATAGCCTAGTGGTTATCTACATCTTACCAGCAGAAGGGGAAAGAGAATTCTTAGAAGCTGAGCTGGGAGTGGCACACTTGAGGTCACATTCTACTGGTGAGAACTAGTCACATGGTCATACTGAACTGCAAAGGAGTCTGGGAACTGCAGTCTAGCCTTGCTCCCTGCTATAACTCCCATCACTTCAAAAAGAGAGAATGATTTTGGTGGGCAGAAAGATTTGAATTTCTGAGAGGAGTGGTAGGCACTCTAGTCTTTGGATTTATTCTAGATCAGAGTTTCTTGATCTTGACACTAGTGACATTTTAGACTGGATAAATCTCTGGAGGTGGGAGGGAGGCTCCTGGGCATGGAAGGATGTTTGGTAGCATGAATGGCTTCTACCCACCTGATGCCAGGAGCAACCCCCTCTCCCACTGCCCTCAGCCCCAGTCATGACATCAAAAATGTCTCTAGACATTGCCAAATATCCCTGGAGCACAAAATCACTCCCGATTGAGATCCATTGTTCTAGACAATGATAGCGAGGGTCAGAATCTTCTGTCAACCAGGGGCGAAATGCAGTGAAATAGCCTGCTCACACTTTGTCACTTTGGAAGCTCATATTTTGTTCACGGAATTGACAGATTAGCTGAGACGCCTACTTGAAGTTTTGGAGAAAACTCAGTGGTACCAAGCTCCAGCCCTCAAACTCTCGAGTCCCATGATGAGAATAATATTTAGGAGATTCTGCAGATGCCTGTCACAGCCCCAGCAGCATGCAAAGAAACGCTGGTAGTCCTCAGTTCACTTGATACAAAACTTGAAACCATACTGGTTTGCTCGCAAAGAACAGCCTTTCTGGGTTATTTGGTGCAGGTTCTCTGACATTTCTGGAAGAAGCAAGACTTTTTGCTACCTTGCCTAACAAGGTGTTTGTGAGCACCTGGCAAGTTCTTGTTCCATATGAACATGGCAAACTAGAGGGTGGGCAGGTCCCTAGGAAGGATATTTGTTTTCAGGAAATGGGCTGGCCTGGAATAACTGGTGAGAATTCCTTGCAGTCTGCTGAAAACTAGAAGTACTACCATAGAGCAAAGCATTAGGGTGCCAATGTTTGCTTTATCTCCTAGAAACCCAACAGTGCTGTTCTGACTTCACAGGAAACAGGTTTTCTGGCTGTAGCTGATGGGGATTCCTTCACAGCCCATGGAGATCTTTGGGACAAGCTTCAGGGTTTGCACTGTAGTCCCAGACAATGAGCTCTAGGCCTGCGTGTAGCTGTCAGTATAAAGTGTCCGTTTCTGGAATTCACTGGGAATATGAAGGCTCTTGAACATTAAGATGGTCACGTAAGCCTTTTTTTACCTGAAGGCTACTTGAGATGAAACACAAGGTCTGGCACCTATCCGGTAAATGGTGAGTTGGAAGCTCACACGCAGATACACCCTGTGTAAACAGACAAAACTTCCCTTGCACAGGAGCCATAGACGTGAAAACCTGGGGCAGGGAAAAAGGCAAAGGATAAAGTGCAGAGTTCCTGCTCTTATGTCCCTTCTTGGCTCTGCTTCTATTGACAGGTGCAATATTGGAATAGAAAACCCCACACACCCTAGATAAACTCAAAGAGAAGATGAATATTTGAAGATAGAAAAGATCAAGCAGAAAAGAGGTAAATACTCAAAGAGCAGAAATGTAAAGCAGGCAGAGGGCTGCAGCCTTGGGTTTGCTGTGCTCCGGTCCACAAGTCGGCAGAAATGACCGGGAGTCGGAAGCCTAGGGGATAAAGGGAACTAAAAATGTTCCACACAAGGCTCACTGCTGGGGGCGAGGGGGTGCTAGGTCATGAAAGGAAGTCGGGAACAAATAAACAACGGTTGCTGACGCCACCCGGGGAGGCGGCATTTCATAAGCTGCGAGTCTGGGGAGGAAGTAAGACACAGAGAAGCCTCACAGCAACGCTGCCAGTTGGCGTACTACCTGATTCTGCGTGACCCTAAAACCGCCATCTCAGCGTGAGAGTTCGGGTAGGCCAGGGGCCAGGCGGGAGTAGGGAAGGGTGAGCCCAGAGGAAGAGAGGGAAAAGAAACTTTCCAAGAAAATAAAAGATGGGAATGGGAATCCACTCCAAATTCACTTTTGGAACAGAATGAGAAAGACTTCTAAATATATGTGGAATGCTCAGGGATGTGTGAAAAGGAATAACCTCTGTTTTTAAAAAACCAGGAAATAATGAAAAAGGTAACCAAAAACTAATCAGGAATAGGTGATATTAAAAAGAAACAAATTTAGGAGGATGCGTGAAGTAGGTGAGGGGGCTACAGAGGCACATGATCTCGGCCATCACATGAATTAGTCACGGGGATGGACTTACAGCACAGAGAAGACAGTAACATCTTTCTGTGTCGACAGTAACTTCACTAGTTGGGGTGAGCATTTGTAATGTAGATAACTGTCAAATCACTGTGTTGTATATTTGAAACCAATAAAATATTGTATATCAACTATACTTCAATAAAAAAATAAAAAAAGAAACAAACTGAAATCTTCAAATCTTAGCAAGAAAAACAGTCATTGAAATTTTAAAAATTACATATGGGATAAAATGGAGAGTTCGCTGATACTTGACAGACTCAAAGAGAAAATTAGTGAATTGAAAGAGAGAAAAAGAGAGAGAGAAAAAAAGGGCAGGATTAATAGCATCTTCTTCCTGGGAAAAATCAACGACCTGCTCACATTACCCAGATTTTCCCTATCCCTGTAGATGGCTGCCTCCTCAGATCATTGTCTACCCGCTGGTAGAGCCATTGGATGTTCAGGGCCAGCATCCGTGCTCACTTGTTACTGGAAGCTTCCCAGGGCTTAGGACCTCCAGGCTCCCCATAGAGCAACCTCCCTTGGATTCACACCACAGTTTCCTGGACACACTTAGGCCTGCAGGAAGCGCAGATATGGAGGGAAGAGCCCACTTGGACTGTGACATCTCGGATTAGATCCATCTTCTGTGTGGGTCCGAGCAGACTGCCTTACCTCCACTAACTTGTTTTACACCAGCACAGTATGGAGCTTTGTTAATCTTACCCTGATCTTGTGGCATCAGCAGTATATCTAGGATAGCTTGTGAAATTTCCCAAATCATCTCAGTGAGAGAAAAACCTCTAAATATATGTGCAAAAAAGTAAGGTCTCTCCAGTACCCTCCTGCTCTTGGGCAAGGAAATGCGGAAGGAGGGGCATTTTACACATTCTGAGTCCTTCCTGGAAACAGAAGTGGGAAAGCAGGCGTGAATCAGTCATGTAATATAACCTATATATAATATAAATCAATGGTGACTGCTCAGAAATTATTTTTATTAATAGAGATATACACACCACTCACTCCAAAGGACAGATCAACCAGACAGAGAATAAGTAAAGACACAGAGGCACTGAACAACACACTAGAACAGATGGACCTAACAGATATCTACAGAACTCTGCACCCAAAAGCAACAGGATACACATTCTTCTCAAGGGCACATGGAACAATTTCCAGAATAGACCACATACTAGGCCACAAAAAGAACCTCAGTAATTTCAAAAATATTGAAATGCTACCAACCAACTTCTCAGATCACAAAGGTATAAAACTAGAAATAAATTTTAGAAAGAAATCAAAAAGGCTCACAAATACATGGAGACTTAACAACATTCTCCTAATTAATCAATGGGTTAACGACCAAATAAAAACAGAAATCAAAGAATATATGGAGACTAATGACAACAACACAAAGCCACAACTTCTGTGGGAAGCAGCAAAAGCAGTTCTAAGAGGAAAGTATATTGCAATCCAAGCCTATTTAAAGAAGGAAGAGCATTCCCAAATGAACAGTCTAAAGACACAATTATTGAAATTGGAAAAAGAAGAACAAAGGAGGCCCAAAGTCACCAGGAGGGACATAATAAAGATTAGAGAAGAAATGAATAAAATTGAGAAGAATAAAACAATAGAAAAAATCAATGAAACCAAGAGCTGGTTCTTTGAAAAAATAAACAAAATAGATAAACCCCTAGCCAGACTCATTAAGAGAAAAAGAGAATCTACACACATAAACAGAATCAGAAATGAGAAAGGAAAAATCATGACGGACCCCACAGAAATACAAAGAATTATAAGAGAATATTATGAGCATCTATATGCTAACAAGCTGCAAAACCTAGAAGAAATGGACAACTTCTTAGAAAAATACAACCTTCCAAGACTCACCAAGCAGGAAACAGAAAAACTAAACAGACCAATCACCAGCAACGAAATGGAATTGGTAATCAAAAAACTACCCAAGAACAGAACCCTCCGGATGTGATGGATTCACCTCTGAATTCTACCAGACATATAGAAAAGAAATAACACCCATTCTCCTTAAAGTTTTCCCAAAATAGAAGAGGAGGGAATACTTCCAAACTCATTCTATGAAGCCAGCATCACTCTAATACCAAAACCAGGCAAAGACCTCACCAAAAAAGAAAATTACAGACCTATATCCCTGATGAACGTAGATGCAAAAATACTCAACAAAATATTAGCAAACCGAATTCAAAAATACATCAAGAGGATCATTCACCATGATCAAGTGGGATTCATCCCAGGGATGCAAGGATGGTACAACATTCGAAAATCCATCAACATCATCCACCACATCAACAAAAAGAAGAACAAAAACCACATGATCATATCCATAGATGGTGAAAAAGCATTTGACAAAATTCAGCATCCATTCATGATTAAAACTCTCAACAAAATGGGTATAGACGGCAAGTACCTCAACATCATAAAGGCTATATATGACAAACCCACAGCTAACATCACACTTAATAGCGAGAAGCTGAAAGCTTTTCATCTAAGATCGGGAACAAGACAGGGATGCCCACTCTCTCCACTGTTATTCAACATAGTACTGGAGGTCCTAGCCACAGCAATCAGACAAAACAAAGATATACAAGGCATCAAGATTGGTAAAGAAGAAGTCAAATTGTCACTATTTGCAGATGACATGATACTGTACATAAAAAACCCTAAAGACTCCACTCCAAAACTACTAGAACTAATATCTGAATTCAGCAAAGTTGCAGGATATAAAATTAACACACAGAAATCTGTTGCTTTCCTATACACTAATGATGAACTAACGGAAAGAGAAATCAGAAAAACAATTCCATTCACAATTGCATCAAAAAGAATAAAATACCTAGGAATAAACCTAACGAAGGAAGTGAAAGACCTGTACTCTGAAAACTACAAGACACTCCTAGGAGAAATGAAAGAGGACACTAACAAATGGAAATGCATCCCATGCTCTTGGCTAGGAAGAATAAATATTGTCAAAATGGCTATACTACCTAAAGCAATCTACAGATTCAACGCAATCCCTATCAAACTACCAACAGCTTTCTTCAATGAACTGGAACAAATAACTCAAAAATTCATATGGAACCAGAAAAGACTCCGAATAGCCAAAGCAATTCTGAGAAGGAGGAATCAAACAGGGGGAATTATGCTCCCTGACTTCAAGCTCTACTACAAAGACACAGTAATCAAGACAATTTGGTACTGGCACAAAAACAGACCCACAGACCAGTGGAACAGAATAGAAAATCCAAACATTAACACAAACATTTATAGCCAATTAATATTTGATAAAGGAGCCGTGGATATACAATGGGGAGATGACAGCCTCTTCAGCAGCTGGTGTTGGAAAAACTGGACAGCTACGTGTAAGAGAATGAAACTGGACTACTGTCTAACCCCATACACAAAGGTAAACTCAGTGTGGATCAAAGACCTGAATGTAAGTCATGAAAGCATAAAATTCTTAGAAAAAAACATAGGCAAAAATCTCTTGGACATAAACATGAGCGACTTCTTCATGAACATATCCCCCCGGGCAAGGGAAACAAAAGCAAAAATGAACAAGTGGGACTATATCAAGCTGAAAAGCTTCTGTACAGCAAAGGACACCATCAGTAGAACAAAAAGACATCCTATAGTATGGGAAAATATATTCATAAATGATGCATCTGAGAAGGGGTTGACATCCAAAATATATAAAGAACTCACGCACCTTAACAAACAAAAAGCAAACAATCCAATTAAGAAATGGGCAGAGGACATGAATACACACTTCTCTAAAGAAGAAATTCAGATGGCCAACAGGCACATGAAAAGATGCTCCACATCGCTGGTCATCAGAGAAATGCAGATTAAAACCACAATGAGATATCACCTCACACCAGTGAGGATGGCCAACATCCAAAACACAAACAACAAATGTTGGCGAGGATGTGGAGAAAAGGGAACCCTCCTACACTGTTGGTGGGAATAGAATTTAGTTCAACGATTGTGGAAAGCAGTATGGAGGTTCCTCAAAAAACTCAAAATAGAAATACCATTTGACCCAGGAATCCCACTCCTAGGAATTTACCCTAAGAATGCAGCAGCCCAGTTTCAAAAAGACAGATGCACCCCTATGTTTATTGCAGCACTATTTACAATAGCCATGAAATGGAAGCAACCTAAGTGTCCATCAGTAGATGAATGAATAAAGAAGAGGTGGTACATATACACAATGGAATATTATTCAGCCATAAGAAGAAAACAAATCCTAACATTTGCAACAACATGGATGGAGCTAGAGGGTATTATGCTCAGTGAAATAAGCCAAGCCGAAAAAGACAAGTATCAAATGATTTCACTCATATGTGGAGGATAAGAACAAAGAAAAAAAGTGAAGGAACAAAACAGCAGCAGACTCATAGAACCCAAGAACGGACTAATAGTTACCAAAGGGAAAGGGACTGGGGAAGATGGGTGGGAAGGGAGGGATAAGAGGGTAAAAAAGGTGTTACGATTAGCAGATGTAAGGTAGCAGGGGCACGGGGAGGGCTGTACAACTCAGAGAAGACAAGTAGTGACTCTATAGCATGTCACTACGCTGATGGACAGTGACTGTAATGGGGTTGGTGGGGGGGACCTGATGAAGGGGGTAGTTTAATCACCATAATATTGCACATGTAATTGTAGGTTAATGATACCAAAATAAATTGTAAATAATAAATAAATAAATAAATAAATAAAACCTGAAAAAAAAAAGAGATATACATTAAAAAAGGTCTTTTGAACACCTCTGTAAACATTCGACTAACTCAGTGGTTGTGTGTTTTGGCGCTGTTCAATATCATTTATTCAACTAGAAAATGCCTTCTTGTCCTGATCTTCTTTGTCTTCCTCTAGTGCAACACGCTAGAGGAACATGTATGATTCCACACAATGAAATCTCTTTCCTGAAGAAAACAGAGTCTGCATGGAGCTGCGGGGCAATCATTAACCACATTTTCAGGTAGCTTCTCAGGTGCTTGGGTAAGGAAAGGAGGGTGTGCTGGCTGCCTGGGAACTTTTACATTTTCCACTTTCACAGCAAATGCCAAAAACATCCCAACAGCTTTAATCTACTTTCCTCCTGTTTGCTTTTGCTCCTGTTGTGAAGATGAGTGCTTCCTGAAGCAATAAGATAGTGAGTCCCTAAGCTAGAATAACACTCTTAGCTTTATTATATCATAGAAATCTAATTCTGTTCAAGGCCATGCCTGCTTCTCCACCTGGCAGAGGGCTGAATCTTGATGACCAGGTTCTTTGAAAGCCCATGAGCTCAAGCTCCACCTGCAATAATACAGTTTTGCTGTAACGCTGACACATGCTCACATCACTGTGCTATGCAACCTCCCGCAGGAAGAACCACAGAGCTTATGGGGGAAATGGGGCTGTGAGAGCACTCAAAAACTGTCGGTGACATATAAACATAAAGATAGGGGTCGAATTAAAATGGTAGCGCAGTTGTACACATGTTAAATGGTTAGGAAATATATGTAAATACTACAATAAATGGTACTTTACCTTGAAAAAATTTTCTTGTGGAAGTGGGCATTGGAAAGGTGCAGGGGAAAGAGGGTTATTTGAACCTGGGTGGAAAGTTGTAGTATCATGGAGGGACGGGTGGCAGATGTTTGAGGCACGTGCCTGCGGGCATATTTTGTGTTTTCCTGAACATGGCTTGGTTGTGCCGGGTGCAATTTTCTGCATTCACCTAGTGTTTTCCATGGATGAAATCACACATAATCAAACATTTGGAGTCATGCAGCTAACCCAGACTATCTCCCCACCTCATGACCTTTACTTATTTACACCTGAAAAATCCATTGCCATATAAAGTAATATTCACAGGGTTCAGGAAGTAGAACCTGGATATCTTGGGACCATTACTTAGTCTACCATACTGTGTATCAAGGAGGTGTTGTAACATCCAGAGAGGAATTACTCCACGTTACTCTAAAACATATTAATTTGACATATGCCCCTAATAGGGTATAATCTAAGAACAGAATTAAATTAAAAAAAATCTTCAACTTCTCAAAAATATTGTTTGTAGTAGTGTTATGGTTGTTCTGGGACTTGTTTATGTATTGTTTGATAAAGAAAATTAGTACTTATCTTGGCATAATTGATAATTTGTGTCCTCAGCATGAGAAAGTAGAGATAAAGATGTAAGATTGATGATTTAAGTAAAAATCTTGTTGTCCTGAGTTGAATAGGAAATAGCAGTTTGAACTCTAGTCCTCTTTGGAAAAGGCCTAGAAACACCACTACTCTTTAGTGATAAACTCCTCTAGCCCCTAGATTGTAGTCTGTAAATACCATATCACCTTAAAAGGAACCAGGGCTCTTTTTTTAAATAATTTATTTTGGTATCATTAATCTACAATTACATGTGCAATATTATGGTGATTAAACTACCCCCTTCATCAGGTCCCCCCCACCAACCCCATTACAGTCACTGTCTCAGCGTAGTGAGATGCTATAGAATCACTACTTGTCTTCTCTGAGTTGTACAGCCCTTCCCATGACCCCCCAACATTATATCTGCTAATCGTAATGCCCCCTTTTCCCTCTTATCCCTCCCTTCCCACCCATCTTCCCCAGTCCCTTTCCCTTTGGTAACTATTAGTCCATTCTTGGGTTCTGTGAATCTGCTGCTGTTTTGTTCCTTCATTTTTTCTTTGTTCTTATACTCCACATATGAGTGAAATCATTTGATATTTGTCTTTTTCGGCTTGGCTTATTTCACTGAGCATAATACCCTCTAGCTCCGTCCATGTTGTTGCAAATAAGGAACCAGGGCTCTTTGAAAAAGTGGTTAAATCCAGTTCTGAGGCAGGAGGTGTACATGATGAACTGGATACATGTTATCATTTCAGAAAACAAAGAAGTATCTAACCAGTTATGTTAAAGGACTTAGGAACCAACCTGAAAAGACTTCCACAGATCAAAGATTGTACAATTAGAGCATCAATAAGAAACTAATTGCAATGAATTTCAAATGCATTAAATAGTTTAAATACATGAATGCCCACATTTAAAAAGCAAGCAAGCAAACAACTAAATAAACCCCATTGGTCATTTTTGGGGTATCCTAGGGAACAAACTTATTACTTTGAAAGCTGTTAAGGAAAGGAAGAAACCACACATTTATCACTTTCCTGTGTAAACTTTACTCCAGAGCAGTCCAAGAGTTGATGAGGTATAATCCAATTCATAAATGAAGGAATCACAGATTCAATCAGTATTTTGCAACCCCTAATGGATTAACGATCAACAGTTGCTTACACCACAAAAAGAGAAACCCAGACATTATGTTCCTTCTGAATGAAGAACACAAACCCCCTATGAAGTATTCGTGCCAAAAAATTGAACTGAATGGGATCAAGCCACACTGTGCTATCATAGGAAACATTATAGGAAACACTTGGGACAGAAGAACAATAAAAATAATGAACAAACCCTGGATTGTGGGAAATTTGACAGGGCTAAAGACCCAGTTTACTCAAGAAATATACTGAAATAAATGTCAGGGGAATTTATAGATCGAAAAAAATTTTAAGTGACTTACCAATTGACTTAAAAGTGTAGAACTTATTTGGATTCCTTTTTAAAGTGTAAAGACGACATCTCGCTGTGCTTAAAGAGTCTCCCTCTCTAGAATGTATACTGAAATGTTTATAGGTAAAATATGATGCTGAGGTTCGCTTCAAAATAACGGGGGCGTCATGAGACGGGGGAACGAGACTGGACGGCTGTTGAAGCAGGTAAACGAAGGTCCACTTGGAGACCAACGAGAAGGCCTCTAGGAGGGAGATGATAGCTGCTATCATGGGGGCCAACGCGGAACTTAAGAAAACTGCGTCACCAGGCCCTTCAGTCCCTGAAGGCTGAGCTCCCTAGAGCAGCTCAGTTGGAGGAGGCCGGGAGCGTAGCTCAAGCGGCGTGCGACCCTACCTCCCCGCCAGCCCCGGCGAGGACTTCAGCAGGTGCGCTCGGGCACGTAGGGGCGGAGCCACGAAGACGGGAGGTGCGCCTGCGCCGCGGGGCTGAAGCCCATACTCCCAGGAGGGCCGGCGCGTCCCGCCCAGTGTCCCAGAATCCTTCTTAAGCCGGAAGCTTCAGCGTGGGGCTACCATTGGGCTGCCGGGCTGTGCGTCCTGTCGGCTCAGGGACGATCCTTCAGGGCCTGGCTGCTCTTGCACCAAAGCCATTTTGAACAGGCTTTAGGTTCGAACTCTCCCTCCCTGTAGGAGGTGAGCTGGGTCCGGTCACTTCCCGCTCAGCCGGACGGCGGATCGTCCCCGGTGGCGGCGGTGGGGGGGTGAGGTCACCGTGCCCCGTGGGCACCGTGCCACGTGGGCAGACTTGCAGGCCCTTGGAGGCGGGAGGAAGGTGGGCATCGAGGAGTGGAGGTTACAAAGCGTTTCACAAACGTGAAATAAGGACTCACTTCCGAAAAGCTACCCTCCCTCGTCCTCGTTTAATTCAGTGAGCGACTGACGTTAGGGAGAGGAAAGGGATGCTCGACTTACACGGCGGGTTAGGAACAAAATGCTAACTTGAACCACGTTTCCTTTCGCAAGACTAGAAAACTAGTCGCACATCGGCGACTGCGCACAGGGAAGGCCGCTCTTGAACCCGCCCAGATAACCCTCCCCAAGACCCTCCTTCCCCACCTTCCCACAACCCCCACTCTGATCTAAGACGGAGGATTATGGACGCACAGGCGTGGAGTGGTCGGCAGGGGGCGCCGTTGCTCCTCCAGCGTTCTCTCGGCCGCATTGACTTAACTGCTTCCTGAACGGCTTGCTTTCCCTTCTCAACCATGCCTTTACGCGCAGTGCTTCAGAGCTCTCCTGACCATTTTCGGACTCCCTCCCCTCCCCCACATCCTAAAATGTTCCTTTTATTAATCGTGTTTGGCTTAGTCCATAGGCCCGAACTCCAAGCCTATTGTGTAGATGTAGAATAGCTGACTTGTTCTATAAAGGGGCAGAGAGTAAATATTTTAGGGAGTGTGGTCTCTGGTCTCTTTATGGTTCACAACTTTGCCTTTGTAGCTGGAAAATAGCCATAGATAATACTTAAAGGAATGAGTATGGCTGTGTTCCAATAAAACTGTTGACCCTGAAACTTGAATTTCATGTGTCAGGAAATAATCTTTTTATTTTTTTCAACCATTTAGATGTTATATATATACTGGTGTGAAATATGCTCAGAATGAGTATAATACCTCAGGTGTAGTTTTAAATTAGTGCACAGTGGAGCGAGATCATTACTTTTCGACTTTTGGGTATAGATCTGATTTGTGACCTAACAGTTTTCTCAGGAAGAGATCTCTGCTTTGTAGGCTTGAAACAGGCGACTCATTTTGCTTCCTATCTTCTCTGTAAGCTGTAATGGCCCTCAAATTCTCGGTTGGAGGTTTCTGGTCTAATACACTAGAAAGGACACTATTGGGAGAGGCAGTATATCATAAGCCCTGAGCATCCGTACACGTTTGTGTTGGGTATGCCAAGAATACAAGGTCTTAACTGTTCTTTACCTGGGCCATTTCTCAGGCTTGCGTTTACAGCAAGCAAATATATAAGGCAATGTCCGCAGGGCAAAAAGCATGCTTGCTTACTGTTTTTAAAAATTTTTTTATTAAGGTATTATTGATATACACTCTTACAAAGGTTTCACATGAAAAAACAATGTGGTTACTACATGTACCCATATTATCAAGTCCACACCTGTACCCCAATGCAGCCACTGTCCAGTGTAGCTTACTATTAACTATAAAAGTAATTTCCCCCAAGCTCAGTGTTATTTTTCTGTAATGCAGCCCATTGCTCATGCTGGAATCCATCTAAGCCCACCTATGTCACCCACTTGCAACTTGGGGTCGTGGGGGTGCAAGAGTAATTGATGCAGATGTGAAGTCTAGCTACTGCTTTTGCCATGAGAAAATTCTTTATCTATGACACAGGAATATCGTCTTTAGCCAGCATCTGTGAAATAACAGCAAACTAGTTTTATTATTTTGTTAAGTTGGGTAAAATCCCAGACCTTTCACAGTTCTGGACAGACATGTAAAATAATTTTATTTTCTAAGAATACAATCTTGATTAGTGTGCAAAAATTCTGGCAGAGTTGCATTAATCAAACATTTATTGAGGGTCTACTTAATCAGTTATGTTGTGTATTGCTCACTGTGCCCGGTGCTGTCCTTGGTATAAAAGATACCAAAATGAATGACATAGTCTCTCCTTTGCAGGAGCCCATTCTCCAGTAGGAAAGGCAGTCACCCTTAAGTCCTATCTGTCTCACTCCCAGTCCACTTAATTAGCAAATCCTATAAACTCTACCTTCAAAATACCCAGTGTTGGGTAACTTCTGTGACCACTAGTCCTCTGAATTACTGTAATGGCTTCCTGACTTGTTTCCCAGCTTATGCCCTTGCTCCACTTTAGAACATTGAAATCACTAGGGGAGATGAAGTGCAGGCACACCTCGTTTTATTGTGCTTTGCAGATAGTGTTTTTAACAAATCGAAGATTTGTGGCAACCCTGCATCAAGCAAATCTATTGGCTCCATTTTTCCAACAGCATTTGCTCATGTCATGTCTCTGTCACATTTTAGTAATTCTCCCAATATTTCAAACTTCTCATTATTACTATATTTGTTATGGTGATCTGTGATCAGTGATTACAATTTGCTGAAGGCTCAGATGGTGGTTAGCATTTTTTAGCGATAAAGTATTATTAGAGTGTGTAGTTGTTATTGCACACTTAATAGCCTACAGTATATTGTAAACATAACTATATGCAATGGGAAACCAGAAAATTCATTTGACTCACTTTACTGCAGTGTTCTGGAATTGAACTAGCAATATCAGTATATAGGTATGCCTATACTGATATCCACACCATATCCCAAATGAAATAAATTAATTTTTCTGGCATGGCAATTTTAAAAGCTCCCAGGTCATTCTTATATGTAGCTAAGAATGAGAGCCGTGCAGCATAGCACAGAGAAGACAAGTAGTGACTCTATAGCATCTTACTATGCTGATGGACAGTGACTGTAATGGGGTATGTGGTGGGGACTTGATAATGGGGGGAATCTAGTAACTACAATGTTGCTCATGTGATTGTATATTACTGATAGAAAAAAAACAAAACAAAACAAAAGAAAACGAATGAGAGCCATGGCTATTGACCATGAGAAGATACTGAAGGATTTTAAGCCAGTGGTGACAGGGTCACATGCACCACTCAACCTGCACAGCTGCAGGTGCTGGAACCAGTTAGACGTTTTCAGGTGACTTAGGCAAAAGGGTGGGAGATATATCAAAAGGGGTGAAATCAGGGACAGGTGAACACTTACTGGCTATGAAATAATATAAATGAGCTGATAACCTGATATGATATAGTGGCAGTGGGCAGTGGCAGAGAAGAGAATCAACTGTAACAGGGGAGGTAAAACCGATAGGACTGAACTGCTTATGAAGAAGAGAGTGGCTTCTGGCCTCCCTAAGTTATGGTGAATTAAAGAAGAGGTTTGGGGGTAAAAATTCCATTTATGGTATTTGTGAATAGTTCCAGGTGATCACTGACTGTGTGGTTCTGAAACTTGAGAGAGATATAGGGGTACACCAGAGTTGAAGGGGGGAGTGCATTCTCTGTTGGGCTATTCAAGTTTAAAGATTTGGACTTAAGACACTATATAGGAGGGAAGTAAAAAACAAACTTTCAATGCTCTAGTCTCATCAAAATACATTATTTTATAAAATTGTAAGTACATACTGTTTGTGCTCTGAACTTTCATTAACATTTTATAGGAAGAACTCAGTGCTGAAGTCATGGGTTCCCATCCTTATTCTGTCACTATGACTGTATGACCTCAGGCAAAACAGTTCAGCACTGCGGCCATCACTTGAGCCGTCCATACGGATGACTGTATTGCTTGTGAGCTTACATCACTATGGTACACATGCAAATGGCTATACTGTCCTAAGGAGATTAATGACTGTAGTGAAATAGAGATCCATGAGGAGAGTAACAGAAATAGAGGGCTAAGTACATTTACAGGCACATGCAAGTGCACTGATATCAGAAGATACAGACGAGGGATGGCTCATTCCAAATCTGGGGCATGGAAAGTACAAGCTGAACCTGAGATTTCTTGTGTCAGAAGGCAATTAGGTGCTTAAAGACTAGAGAAAGGATGTCAAAGGACACAAGAGCTACTTGAAGGGCTCCAACTGGCCAAATGGGGGACAATCTGAGCATCAGAAATAATGGTCATAATTGACTGTAATGATCAATTAAAAAAAATAGAATTATTTGTCATCACTGCCAACTCCTTACTCTGAAAAAAGGAAAAGAACTTAAGGACACCCTGCCTCTTGCATTCCCAGTTGATGCAGGAAGGCTCTCCTTACAGAAGAATGCCAGTCAATAAATGACAGAATTAGAGAATTGCCATTTTGCAAATCTTGATGAAATAATTGATTCAGGCAAAGAGCGTCTTTGGGTACTAAAACCACCAGGTGAAAGGTTGTTGGTAAACAGGCTGTCCAAATGCAGCCAGTATCTGTTCACATATTTGTTGACTGCAGCAGGAAAGATGTATCTTCACATTGGGAAGACACAGTGGTTACCACCTCAATCAAGTGATTAAACTTTGCATCACTGAAAGTCAACCAGATATTAATCAGACTTTTGATGTGATGCACCATGAAATGTTTGTTCAGTGTTAATTTAAAAATGTTTAACCTCAATGTAATCAAGTCTTTGATCCTAAATGCTAATTTACAAAAACTACAGGGGATACAAGAATGACATAAACCACACGTAAACAACTGTTTTCATGGGAAAAAAAATCAAATGTGGGAGACTGCTCTAGATAGATTAAATAGTGCAACAATAACATAGTAATGGTCCAACTTGACTGGATCAACAGGGAAAATTTAAACATGGTCTAAGCATTAGGTATTAGAGATTTCCTGTTCATTTTTTGAGGTATGTAGTGGTATTGTGGTATAAAAGACTCATTTTATGAGATGCATGCTTAGTATTTAAGGGTGAAGTGTTTTATCTGTAAATTACTTTCCAATTGTTCAGTAAAAAAATATGGCAGAATGTTACCTTTTAAAGCTAAGTGGTGGATATACAGTTCATTTTATTATTCTTTAACCTTTCTGTATATTTAACAGTTTTGTAATAAAAAGTTGTGGAAATAGGACTATCTGCTAAAAAACTTGAATGACACGTGGGTCAAACAACTGTAAAGGGAAAAATACACAAAAATCTACGATTCTCCACGATTATTTTAAGGGCATTAATTGCCTCAGTGTATCAGCGAAGTCTTCATAAATGCATTATTTACAGAAAACACATAAAGGCAGGAAATACAAATTAATGCAAAGAAAGGCGCTATGGACTGCAATACTCCACACATTCATTCCAGGAGAAAAAAGTGTAAAGTTTGAAGTGGCATAAAAATTGCATCTTGGTTATTTTCTAACATGAGAACTACGGTGTAAGCATAATTTGAGTATTACTGCAACCTGGAGACAGTCTGCACTTTGTGAAGGATAATTCCATGACAGCAAGGTTAACCAATGTGAAGACAAGGGGAAGCAGTAACTTCTTAAAGAAAACACTCAACAGGAAAGCCTTGAAGATGCTAGCACCCTAGGTCTTTCCTCTGGCACCTGTTTGTAGGATGTTTATATAAACAGTAATGTCCAAATGAAGCTGTGTGGTCAAAACATGCTTAAACTAGTATTTACGGATCCAGGATTAATATCAATTTTTCCTCAGCTCAGGAAAACTTCCTATACAATGATAATCCTCTGATTTCCTTAGGAATATCCCCATTGTTAATATTTGGGGATTCTAATTCTTCATATTTCTACTGGTTCCTATTATCCAGTAGATGGCCAATATTTGATAAATATTTCTTTGCATGAATGCACAAAAAGTATTTTAAATTCTATCAATTTCATTCCATATCAGTTAATTCTACCTTATTACCCAACTCTGATTTTTTACTTATTTACTCATTAATTCAACCAACATATATTGAAGAAACAAAAGCAAGACAAAATCTCAGTTCTCAGAATATGGTCTTATATTCTGATAGTGGAATGCTGCAGACATTACAATAGCATCTCTACCCATTTCTGTTTGCATTTCTGCCATTTTCCTTTTATGTTTAACATCACCAGCTCAGTTATTTTTTAATGATTATTGCATCAATGACAATTTTTGCATATGATTTTTTTCCAATGAAATTTTTTCCTGATACTTTAAGAATAATCCCTATTTTACTTATATGTATAAAGGAGTACCAACTCCAATTACTACTTTAAAATCAGTCACATTGAGTTTCTTATGAACAGGCAGAATTTTGTTTTATTCAGTTAGTTACTCTTATTTTCTTAGGTAAACAAGTCCAGTAACATTTCATAAGTTATCTGTTTTCTCTATCCTCACTGTTAAGTCTTCACCTTGATTTTTTTCCAACCTAATTTCTGCAGTGAACTCAAATCTACTTTTCTTACACTATTTAAACAGCTGCTTTCAGTACTTCCCTGTCATGGGATATGGGGTAGCATTTGGTAACCATTTTAGTGAGTTTCTCATGCTCCCTTCATGACACAGTAGTTAAGGTCATGTCCTTTGTTATGGTTCACTATGGAAAGCTTTGTTGTTTGATCAGCTGTGATTTCCAGCACTAAGAAGCTCTGAAAGAATACAATTAGGAAGGTTGGACACTGAGCACAGTAGGCACTCGAGAAACATGTTTCAGTGGAAGAAGTAGACTTTCTACAGTAAAACAGTCACAGGGGAAGCTTAAGTTATGAATTTAGGAGTCAGGAAAAAATGGAAATTTGTATTTTCTTTCAGGATGACAAAATGAAACTAAGGCTATTTTAAAGATTACAGTTGGGTGTTTAATTTTTAACCTGTTTAAATCTGTACATGTCTAAGGATTATATATACATTAGTTTATTGGAACAATCTTTCATTAACCTTCTCTTCCTTTAATAGTATTTCAATATTTAAAGGAAAGTGTAAATGGTCACATAGAAATCCTTCAACCACTACTTCCAACTATTTTTTTTTTGCAAACCTACTGGCTCCATGTGGCTGTTATGGCATATTAGGAAAAAGAAGTAAAAAGGGGAAGGGCATCCTTTATGTATTTAAGGCTTCAATGCTGGGAAGAAATAAAGACCTGAAAGCAGCTTTTTCTTTTCAATTATCCCAGGATTCTCTCTAATGTGAAATCTCTACTTGATGGAAACTTTACCAAGTTTACATTCATAAGGCCTCATTAAGAACTGCTTGAAATACAAAAAAAGTTGATGAGTTACAGATTTTTGAGTGTTCTTTTATAGGGTTTCTTCCGGAATGAGTTAAACTGGTATCAAATAAGGGTTAAGAAATGAAGTTTCCTTAAATTTCACATTAAATTCAAACAGGTAATATCCACATTACTAATTCCAATACTTGTGCTGAGTGGTGTCTAAAGTACATTGCACTTCTTTTGAATGATGTTTTAACACAGGGAATACAAAATAAAATCAAAATAAGTTGTAAAACCTAAACGAAGTCTCCCACATCCATCATTTATGATGCCTGGCCCCTGTATGAACACGCTGATGTTGAATAAGGTTTGTACTCTGGGTGAAGGTTTTACCACATATACGGCATGCATAGGGCTTCTCTCCTGTGTGAATCCTCTGGTGTTGAATAAGGCATGTTCTCTGGCTAAAATCTTTATCACATTCATTACATTTATATGGTCTCTCTCCAGTATGAGTTCTCTGATGTTGATTAAGTGATGAGGAATAAATAAAAGCTTTCCCACATTCATTACATTTATAGGGTTTCTCTCCAGTATGAATCCTTTGATGCTGAGTAAGATTTGCACCCTGTCTGTATGCTTTCCCACATATATTGCATTTAAAAGGTTTTTCTCCATTATGAATCCTTTGATGTTGAGTAAGGTGTACACTCTGGCTGAATGCTTTCCCACACACACTGCATTTATATGGTTTCTCACCAGTATGTGTTCTATGATGTTGAGTAAGGTTTGCACTCTGGCTGAAGGCTTTCCCACATATGGTACATATATAGGATTTCTCTCCAGTGTGAATAGTCTGATGTTGAATAAGAGTTGAGGAATGAGCAAAGGCTTTTCCACATTCATTACATTTGTAACACTTCTCTCCAGAATGAATTCTCTGATGTCGAATAAGGTAAGTACTCTGACTAAAAACTTTCCAACACTCGTTGCATTTATATGGTTTCTTTCCACTATGTATTTTTTGATGTTGAAGAAGGTGTGTACTCTGACTGAAAGTTTTCCCACATTCATTGCAGATGTAAGGTTTTTCTCCAGTATGAACTCTCTGATGATTAATCAGTGAGGAACTGTGGCTGAAGGTTTTCCCACATTCCAAGCACTTATAGGGTTTCTCCCCAGTATGGGTCCTTTGATGTATAGTAAGGTGTGCACGCTGACTGAAGTCTTTTCCACAGTCATCACATTTATAGGGCTTCTCTCCGGTATGAATTCTCTGATGTATAGTAAGGTGTGCACGCTGGCTGAAGGCTTTACCACACTGGTGGCATTCATATGGTTTTTCTCCTGTATGCATTCTCTGATGTGCAATAAGGGATGAGATATGCCTAAATTCTTTCCCACACTCTTCACATTCATATGATTTCTCTTTGGCATGGCTACTTTGGTGTTTCAAGAGGGATGGGTATTTCCTAAACTTTTTCCCACACACATTACATTTGTAAAGCTTCTCTCCAGGATATATTTTTCTATGTACAATACCATTTGAAACATGACTGAAGGTTGCCCTGCCTTCATTATAAATATTTTTATTACCTGGTTGGGCACCAAACTGTATAATTAGATTTGAATGCTTTTCAAAATCATTTCTGTATATATCATATTCACTAAGACACTCTTCTGTAGAATCATCTTCCTGTGAAAGAACTGACTTCAACCTGAAATTTCTTTCATTATGGGGACTCTTCCAAAAGGTAGCTGTAGCTTGCCTCTCTAATCTGTCATCATAGTCATATGGTTCTTCCAATTTGATGGTCTGAGTTCCATCCTTTGTGGGTTTAGAAATATGTTTAACTGGAGTACACTCTTGGGTTTCTGCTTCCCGTTCTGAAATTAAAGAATATAAGAAGTTTTCCTCCATTTGGAGAAAGAAAACTGCCCAAATAGAAACAAAATAGCAAACATGAATAAATGTCTAAAAATCCCATGGTTCTAATGTCTTCCTAACATGACCCTTATAGCTTGGGAAAAGAATAAAACAGTAGAAAAATAGACTGAACTGTTGAAAAATGAGAGGCCCCTCACTCTTCATCATGGGCACAGAAAACAAAATCAGTTAGGTGAGGTGACAGAGTTAAGTGAGTTGAAAATACTGGAAGACAAGGTGGGTTAACCTGGGATGGCTTCATGGGTTTAGATAGTGGCTCAAAAAGTATGCAGGCTAACTCCCATGACTCCTTTTTCCAGCATACTCTGCATAACCCTAAATATTCTGAAAACATTTCATAAAATGCTTTCCATGCTTAAATATTTCTAGTAAATTTCCCATAACCTAAAGCAATAGTTCTCAAAGTACAAGTCCCCAAACTAGTGGCATAAGCATGACTGTCGTCTGGGAATGTGTTAAATTATTAGGTTCCACCCAGATGTGCTGCATCAGGAACTTCAGCCCCCACAGGTCATTCTGACGCACACTAAAGTTTGACAATCAGTGGCTTAAAGGAGAAAAAGAAATAAAAGTTCAAAAGAACTCTGGCATTCAGTCCCAGAATAATCTAGCCTTTCCTATTCTACTATATATTCTATCAAACTTCACATTCAGCCTAAAGTTTAAAGTTACTCACATAACAAAACTACCTCCTCATAATCTTCTATGGGTGCCATGCTGATTTTGGACTAGGCATTCTTTTAAGATAACTTCTCCATTTATTAAAAAGAGATGTCTGTGGTCCAGCTCACATTTCTTTCTCCTTAGAGTCCTAAAGTCAGATTAGGTTGAATCATATGAAATTGCCTTTTATGTAGGTCAACATGGCTGAATACCAGTTTCATATGGTTCAACCTAGTATAATGTTGGCGCCCTGACAAAATTTGGCCTTATATTATTTCAAATTTTTGTGCATTTATTATATTTCCAACTTAGATGCAAACTCCGGAAACAGCTTATGCTTCTTTTACATTTCCTTCAGAAAATGGCTTAAGATTCTGGATGCAGTGGCTGCTCAAATGAATTGTTAAAATAAATGGCAATAACTTGTTTTTAAAAGGTGAACCTAAATGAAAGCATACATATACACACAAAAACAAAACAAGCAAACAAAAAAATTCTGACCTCAAAACTGGCTGCAAAGGAAATATGTATTTTTTGATGCCTATTTATGTTTCCAGTATGATGGTTTAAAACAAACTTAAATTACATATCTTTCTCCTTTGAAATCAGGTGGTAAACATATAACCTGCAAATATTAAGAATTATATAATGAAATTAATCAAATATTGGCTTTATATCAAAAATGATATTGGATAGTTCAGAAATTTTCTAAGATGCAGATCAAAGTAGTAATAACTATAAATATATCCATTCAGTAGAATCATGTAGTCATTAAAAATGACAGCTCTATCCATCAATAAAGGAGTCAACACCAGAGGTTAATGGAATATTAATACCTGATAAAAACAGGTCGGTCTATGTACATTGATATGAAAAGATGTGCAGGACACATTAAGTGGAAAAAGATACTTAACATGTAAAGGAAGATGCCATCTATGTAAGGATATGCTGTACGTATTGGAGACAGACAGACACACACACACCACACAGTCATAATCTAGGGGGATAAGATCCTGATAATGGGTGAGAGGAGGGAGACACACATTTCATTTTGCTTCCCTGTACTCCCTGAATTTACAAACTACTTTTATTACTTTGATTCAAATAAAAAAAACAGTTGATGTTAGTAAATGCTTAGGAGTAATGTTAGATAAAAAAAGCTGTATAACTAGCATGAAAACTCATTAGAATGACAAATATGAAAATACAAGATTTTAGGCTTTTAAAAAATTTCTAATTCTCAATAAATTTGCTATAATTTTTTGTGATTTAGTACTAGAAATGTAGTTATATTAACTTTTACAAAAGAGAAATATTTTAAATCAACTTTCTCAAACCAGGGTTTGTTACTCTCCCCTCCAAAATAATGAGATCAATGGATTGTATAGGTAAGTGTAAGGATACACAAAAAGATGAGATACTGCCAAAAGCTGAGTTTCTGATTCTATGTATAGAGTCAGCAGACTTTACCATATACCTGAAAAGGAAATAGTAAAATTACAATTAACAAGCCTAAAGTAACAAGAGTGAATGATGACCATGAGAAAATAGCTACAATAAACACATTTTTAAACCGACTGGTTTACTGGGATTCAGAAACTGAGATCATTAAGCAGGGCATAAATATGTGTATATAACTAACTAGAAAGGATTGGTTAGAAGTGGTTTGAGTGTGTTAGTCAAAAGGACCAAAAAAAAAGACCAAAAAGTGGTATAATATTTCTATTAGATGAGATCACTGTTGACTCAGGTAATCAAAGAAAGCTTCAGGAGGAGGTGTGATGTGAGTTGAACCTCAAAGAACAGTAGGTCCTGTATAAATATAAAGACATCAAAGTTCTGGGACATGAATGGTTATCAAAGACCACACCACTACTATGAGTTATCAGTGTTTCCATTTCCTGAAGTTTGACTGATATCTAGATATTAACCAAAGGTTCAATTTATATATCTGTGAGCTGTTAGGAAAGAAATCCTCAGAGGCCAAAAATCAAGTATAAGCAGGAAGACAGAAGTCAGCAAGAGTCGACTTGGATAGCCCCTAGATCTGGTTGGTGACCTAATGCTTCCACCTTGAGGGGACATGGGGCTCGGGGGCCAGAAGACAAAACCTGGAGCCCTGCAGGGGTTATGAGAAGAATTAGCTTTTTAAGTCATATGATCATTACAATACCTAATGACCACATAAAAACTTTTTAAAAAAAGTGAAGCAGTTCACTCTAAGGTGGCATACTATATTGTCATTACTGTTTAATTCATGGTTAGTGCTGTATTTCAGCATCAATATTGGTAGATATACAAGAAGTCAGTGCCTTGAAAAAGCAACAGGAAAGCAAGATGCCAAAGAACGGTGTGCTGCTTTTGTATATGAAAGGAGATAGAAGAATATGTTTATGATCTATTTTTGCAAAGAGAAATGTAAGAAGGATAACCAAAAACAAATAGAAAAAACCCAAAACAATAAAATTGAATACAAACAGAATCAAACTTAACTGTATCAAACAGGATAACCAGAAGGAAAGAACTTTTAACCGAGTACTCTGTATATACCCTTAGGGATATATTCTTAGCCAAGGACTTTGAAGACATTTTGAATTTTACCTAGACAGTTTGTTATGGGTCATGATACTGATATAATTCTGAAATAAATTTTGTCTGTATTACATGACAGAACAAATGAGTAAATATACTGATGTTCTTGGGAACTAGGTCACTCATGTAAGGGAAAGGAAATATAAATGGGATGCCCTTGTGGTGTTGGATTTGAATTAGAGTTACCATTGTGAACTTATGATTAATAAACGTCATATATATGTACATACACTTCCCAGCTCTGTCCACCAAACAGATTAGAAGCAATGGTACCCACAGTAATGAGCACACTTACTGCCCTATTAGATTTCCTATTAAAATGAGCCAGGGTTCATCTCCTCGAGCAAGGGAAACAAACAAAAAAAAATGAACTCATGGGACTACATCAAACTAAAAAGTTTCTGTACAGAAAAGCACACCATCAACAGAACAAAAAGGCATCCTACAGTATGGGAGAATATATTTGTAAATGACATATCTGACAAGGGGTTAATGTCCAAAATATATAAAGAACTTACATGCCTCAACACCCAAAAAGCAAATAACCCAATTAAAAAATGGGCAGAGGATATGAAGAGACAGTTCTCCAAAGAAGAAATTCAGATGGCCAACAGACATGAAAAGATGCTCCACATCGCTAATCATCAGGGAAATGCAAATTAAAACCACAATGAGATATCACCTCACACCAGTAAGGATGGCCAGCACCCAAAAGACTAAGAACAACAAATGCTGGTGAGGATGTGGAGAAAGGGGAACCCTCCTACATTGCGGGTGGGAATGTAAGCTAGTTCAACAACTGTGGAAAGCAATATGGAGGTTCCTCAAAAAACTAAAAATTTGACCCAGGAATCCCACTCCTTGGAATTTACCCAAAGAATACAATTTATCATATTCAAAAAGACATATGCACCCCTATGTTTATTGCAGCACTTTTTACAATAGCCAAGATATGGAAGCAACCTAAGTGTCCATCAGTAGATGAATGGATAAAGAAGATGTGGTACATATATACAATGGAATACTATTCAGCCATAAGAAAGAAGCAAATCCTACCATTTGCAATAACATGGATGGAGCTGGAGGATATTATGCTCAGTGAAATAAGCCAGGCAGAGAAAGACAAGTGCCAAATGATTTCGCTCATTTGTGGAGTATAACAATGAAGCAAAACTGAAGGAACAAAATAGCAGCAGACTCAGAGACTCCAAGAAGGAACTAGTGGTTACCAAAGGGGAGGGGTGTGGGAGGGCGGGTGGGGAGGGTGGGAGAAGGGGATTGAGGGATATTATGTTTAGTACATATGGTGTGGGGGATCATGGGGAATACAGTGTAGCACAGAGAAGGCAAATAGTGAATCTGTGGCATCTTACTACACTGATGGACAGTGACTGCATTGGGGTATGGGTGGGGACTTGATAATATGGTTAAATGTAGTAACCACATTGTTTATTCATGTGAAACCTTCATAAGGGTGTATATCAGTAATACCTTAATAAAAAAAAATGAGCCAGGGTTTCTTGGAAAACTTCCAGGTCTAAGGGAGGCACAATGTGAGCCTAAAGAATATCTTATGCCAGAAAGACAGGAAATGCTCAGAGACTACTGGGGACATGTCTGAAGGACACTAGACTTGGTTTGAAGGGCTCCCATTGTCCAAATTTGAGACAATTGAGCATTAAAAACAAAAAGTTGGGATTAATGGACTAATAACATTGAATTAAAAAAATCCCATTAGTCCAGTGATATGTACACATAAAAATGGGGTGGGAGGAGGAAGAGCTCTTTTTTACAGGAGAAAGCTATGGATCCTTTAGAAGAGATGACTGAATTAGACAATCACCATTTTGCAATCAGCAACATATAATGGTTATCAGGAATAGAATAGGCATGTGGCCTCTAAGTATAATTCCATAGATCACCTAATTAAAAAGAAAAAATGCACATTTAAAAAGGAGATACTGGTAGACAACTGTTGTGAGACTACCTGCAGAGGAAAGCATACATCTATGAGGTTTATTCACAGAAATATTTAATCTGGGGAAAAGAGATGGCAGAGTAGGAAGGCAAGGCAGAAACCTCCTCCCACAAACACACTAAGGAGGCAACTACAGCAAATACAACTAAACCTGAGAATGACCTGAAGTCTGCAGACCAGACCACCTGCACCTAGGGAAGAGAAGACCACACAGAAAAGGGTGAGGTGGCAGAGCGGTGACTGATCAGGACCCCAGCCCACAGGGGGAAGAGGAACGGACCAGGGAGAGGACAGGCACCCATGAAATCTGCACACCTGGCCCCAGAGATGTGTTATGGGAGCACAAATCCACATTGCATTGGGTTCTGATTAATGGGACTGGACACCAGGGACAGTTGGAACACTTTGGGAGGCTAAGACTCCAGCTGCTTATAGAGGACAAGCATACTCCACCAGTCCTGTGAGACCCAAAGCACAGGCAGCAGTTTGAAAGAGTTGTCAGCAGTGGGAGGGATATCAGAGGAGTGAAGGTTGAAAGGAGCTTCTCTGCAGGAGAAAGGGCAGGTGGATGATACCTCTAAAGGCCTCCCTTAGCCCAACAGGTTAGGCACTCTCAGGAGTTATTTGCATAATATGGAGTACAAGAAGTAGAGAGAGACAAAGGGATAGAAAGTTGAAATAATTTGTTGAAAACTTCCCCAATGTGGGGAAGGAAATAGACACTCAGGTCATAGAAGTGCATAGAGCCCCTAACAAAGGGAACTCTAGGAAGACAAAACCAAGACATACAATAATTAAAATGACAAAGATTAAGGATAAAAAAGATTACTTATAAGGTAAACTCCATCATGCTACCAATCAGACTTCTCAGCAGAAATTTTACAGGCCAGAAGGGAGTGGCATGAAATATTTACTGAAACACAAAGACCTTCAACCAGTAATTCTCTACCCAGTGAGACTGTCATTCAGATTTGAGGAGGGATTAAACAATTCCCAGATAAACAAATGCCCAAGGAATTTACAACCACTAAAGCATTATAGGACATGTTAGAGACTGCTGTAGAAGGAAATGTTCCTAAGGCTAAATAGTTTTCACTAGTGAAAGTAAACCCACAGTAAAGAGTAGACCAATTACTTGCCAAGCAAGTATGAGATTAAAACAAAACAGTAGTAAAACCACCTATACACAGAAGCAGTCAAGGGATACACAAAAAGTGCAGATTATAACACCTAATACATAAAGTGTGGAGGAGGAAGAAGAAAAAAGTAGTTGTTTTAGATTGTGTTTGAAACAGAGCAGTCATCAACTTAATATAGACAGTTAAACAGTCAGGAAGCTACTCTTGAACCTTATGGTAACCACAAACTTAAAGCCTATAATAGATACACACAAAAAAAGAGGTATCTAATCACAACACTAAAGAAAACAAGCAAATAACAAGAAGAGTATGAGAGAGGAAGAAAGCAACAGAGAGAAACTATAAAAACAACAAAAAACAACAATGGCAGTAAGTACATACCTATCAAGAATTACCTTAAATGTAAATGGACTGAATACACCAATCAAAAGACAGAGTGGTAGAGCAGATAAACAAGACCCATATGTATTTTCCCTACAAAAGATGCATTTCAGACCCAAAGATATACACATACTAAAAGTGAAGGAATGGAGAAGATATTCCATGAAAATAGTAGGGAGAAAAAAGCACGAGTAGCAGTACTTTTATCAGACAAATTAGATTTCAAAACAAAGTAACAAGAGACAAGGACATTACTTAATGATAATGGGGTCAGTCCAACAAGAAGATATAACCATTATAAATATCTGTGCACCCAACATAGGTGCACCGAAGTATGTAAAAAATACTAGCAGAATTAAAGAGGGGGATAGAATGCAACACCTTCATTTTAGGAGACTTTAACACACAACTCACACCAATAGACACATCAACCAGACAGAAAATAAATAAGAAAACAGAGGCATTGAACAACACATTGTTTCAGATGGACTTAACAGATATCTACAGAAAATTTCACACAAAAACAACAGGATACACATTCTTCTCAAGTGTACATGGAACATTCTCTAGAATAGATCACACACTAGGCCACAAAAAGAGCCTCAATAAATTAAAAAAGATTGAAATTCTACCAACCAGCTTCTCAGACTGCAATAGTAGGAAACTAGAAATAAATTACACGAGGAAAACAAAAAATCCTACAAACACATGGGCGACGCAATATGCTTCTAAATAACCAATGGATCAAAGAACAAATTAAAACATCAAGCAATGCATGGAGACAAATGAAAAAAAATCAACAGTCCAAAATTTGGGGGATGCTGCAAAAATAGTACTAAAAGGAAAGTACATAGCAATACAGGCTTACCTCAAGAAACAAGAACAACCCCAAGTAAACAGTCTAAAATCACAAAGAAACTAGAAAAAGAAAAACAAATGAAACCCAAAGTTAGTAGATCAGAGCAGAAACAAATAAAATAGAGAAGAATAAAACAACAGAAAAAAAACCAATGAACGCAAGAGCTGATTCTTTGAGAAAATAAACAAAATGGATAAATCCCTAGCCAGATTTATCAAGAAGAGTACACAAAATCAGAAACAAAAAGGGAAGTCATGACAGATACCACAGAAATAGAATTATTAGAGAATACTGTGAAAAATTATATGCAAAACAACAGAAAAAAAAATCAATGAACGCAAGAGCTGATTCTTTGAGAAAAAAAAACAAAATGGGTAAATCCCTAGCCAGATTTATCAAGAAGAGTACACAAAATCAGAAACAAAAAGGGAATAGTCATGACAGATACCACAGAAATAGAATTATTAGAGAATACTGTGAAAAATTATATGCCAATAAATTGGACAACCTAGAAGAAACACACAAAATTCCTAGAAAAATACAACCTCCCAAGACTGACCCAGGAAGAAACAGAAAATTTGAACAGACCAATTACTAGCAAGGAAATTGAATTGGTAATTTAAAAACTCCCAAAAAACATAATCCAGGATGAGATGGCTTCACAGATGAGTGCTACCAAACATTTAAAGTAGAGCTAATACCCATCCTTCTTAAAGTATTCCAAAAAGTAGAAGAGGAGGGAATACTTCCAAACTCACTCTATGAGGCCAGCATCACTCTAATACCAAAACCAAGCAAAGACAGCAAAAAAAAAAAAAAGATTATACACCAATATCCTTGATGAACATAGATGCAAATATCCTCAACAAAATATTAGCAAACCAAATTAAAAAATACATCAATAGGGTCATCCATCATGACCAAATGGGATTCATTCCAGGGATGCAAGGATGGTATAATATTTGTAAATCAATCAATATCATACACCACATTAACAAAAAGAAGGATAAAAACCACATTATCATCTCAACAGATGCTGAAAATGCATTTGACAAAATTCAACATCCATTCTTGAACATCCATTCATGATAAAAACTCTCCATAAAATGGGTACAGAGGGTACGTACCTCAACATAATAAAGGCCATAACCACAAACCCAAAGCTAAAATCATACTTAATGGCAAAAAGCTGAAAGTTTTTCCTCTTATATCAGGCACAAGGATGTCCACCCTCACCACTTTTATTCAACATAGTATTGGAGGTCCTAGCCATGGCAGTCAGACAAGACAAAGAGATAAAAGGCATCCAAATTGGTAAGGAAGAAATTAAACCGTCACTATTTGTAGATTATATTATATATAGAAAACCCTAAGACTATTAACTAATAACTGGATTCAGCAAAGTTGCAGGATACAAAAGAAATACACAAAAATCTGTTAATGTTCCTATATACTAACAGTGAACTAGCAGAAAGAGAAATCAGGCAAACAATTCCATTTACAATTGTATAAAAAAGAATAAAATACTTAGGAATAAACCTAACCAAGGAGGGGAAAGACTGTACTCTGAAAACTATAAGACACACTCATAAGAAAAATTAAAGACACAAATAAATGGAAAACTATCGTGTGCTCATGGATAGGAAGAATTAATATTATCAAGATGTCCATACTGCCCAAAGCAATTTACAGATTCAATGCAATTTCTATAAAAATACCAATAGCATTTTTCAATGAACTAGAACAAATAGTTCTAAAATTAATATGGAACCACAAAAAACCCCAAACAGTAAAAGCAATTCTGAGAAAGAAGAACAAAGCTGGGGATTATGCACCCCAACTTCAAGCTATACTACAAAACTGCAGTAATCAGTATGGTATTGGCACAAGAACAGACCCATGGATCAATGGAACAGAACAGAGAGCTCAGCTATAAACCCACTCATATGTGGTCAATTAATATACAATAAAGGAGCCATGAATATACAATGGGGAAAAGACAGCCTCTTCAATAACTGGTGTTGGGAAAACTGGATAGCTACATGGAAGAGAATGAAACTGGATTACTGCCAGACTCTAAACACAAAAGTAAACTCAAATGTATCAAAGACCTGAATGTAAATCATGAAACCAAAAAACTCTTAAAAGAAAACTGGCAATAATATCTTGAACATAATTATGAGCAATTTTTGCCTGGACACATCTCCTTGGGTAAGGGAAAGAAAATAAAAAGGAACAAGTGGGACTTCATCAAACTAAAAGCTTCTGTACAGCAAAGGATACCATCAGCAGACAAAAAGGCAACCTACAGTATGGGAGAATATATTTGTAAACTATTTATCCGATAAGGGGTTAATATCCAAAATATATAAAGAACTCAAATGCCTGAACAGCTAAAAAACAAATAACCCAATTAAAAAATGGGTGGAGGATCTGAATAGACATTTCTCCAAAGAAGAAATCCAGATGGCCAACAGGCACATGAAAAGATGCTCCACATTGCTAATCATCAGAGAAATGCAAATCAAAACCAATGAGATATCACCTCACACCAGTTAGAATGGCTGCCATCCAAAAGACAAGAGATAACAAATGATGGGGAGGATGTGGAGAAAGGGGAACCCTCCTACACTGTTGGTACAACTGCTGTGGAAAGCAGTATGGAGGTTTTTCAAAAAACTAAAAATAGAAATACCATTTGACCCAGTAATTCCATTTCTGGGAATTTACCCAAAGAAAACAAAATCCCTGCTTCAAAAAGATATATGCACCTCTAAGTTTATCACTGCATTATTTATAATAGCCAAGATATGGAAGCAACTTAAGTGTTCATTAGTAGATGAATGTATAAAGAGGACATACATACAGAATGGAATATTATTCAGCTGTAGAAATAAAAGAAATCCTGCCATTTGCAACAACATAGATGGCTCTAGATAGGGGGTATTACATTTAGTAAAATAAGCCAGGTGGAGAAAGACAAATACCGTATGATTTCACTTATTTGTGGAATACAAAAACAAAGTAAAATAGAATGAACAAAATAGCAGTAGACTCAGACACTGAGAAGTGATTGGTGGTTACCATGGGGGAGGGGTTAAGAGGGTGGGTGTGGAGGGCAAGGCGGATAAAGGGGCACAAAAATTCTCAATCATAATACAAGTTGGACATGGACAGTAGTACAGCATGGAGAATATAGTCAAAGATTTTGTAACATCTTCTGTGTTGACAGATAGTGACCACACCAGAGGGGGTGAGAAAAAAAAAAACTTAGTCTTAATCTAACCATAAGGAAACAACCAGGCAATCTAGATGGCAGGCCATTCTAAAAAAAACCCTGGCCTGCATTGTTAAAAAAAAAAGGCAGTATTATAAATGATTAAAAAGGAGAGAGAGAAGAGAATGGAAAAGGCTGGGGAACAGTTCTGGATTAAAAATGACTAAAGATAGGATAACCAAGTGGTCTTGTGATTCCTGAATGGAGATCCTGGATTGGGAAGAAAAATCATCTATAAAGGATATTTTAGGACAGCTGGGGAAATCTGAATATTGACTATACATTAGATGACATTATTGTATAAATGTCAAATATTTGGGTGAGAGAGTGGTATGCCCATGAAGGACAATGTTCATGCTCTTAGGAGATAGTTGCAGAGACATTTAAGGGTGAGAGGCCATGATGCTTGCAAATGGTTCAGTGCAAAAACAAAGTGTTGCATGTTTGTAAAGAGATAAAGCAAAAGTGGCTAAATGATAACTGGTAATTCCATGTAAAAAATACATAGGTGTTCAGTGTACTGATCCCACAGCTTTTCTGTAGATTTGAAGTCTTTCAAAATGAAGTGGAGGATGAAAGGAATGGGAACAACCAAAATGTCCATCAGAAGAGTTTCAATAAACTATGAGTCACAATAAAAATTTGATGCACATATTAAAAAAGAGAACAAGGAAGTCCTTTATATCCTTATCTGGAATACTTTTCCATATATACATTTAAGAAAAAAAAATACAAAACTGTGCATAGGGTATGTTAGCATTTATATTAGAAAAGGGAGGAAAATATTTTATATTGACTTTGTATGCAAACAAACACCTGAAAGAATAAACTAGAAACAAATGATAGTGTCTGTGTATTAGGGACATGTAGGCATTGAGTGAATGACATACATAGGTGGAGGCTTTGTATATATCTGGCTTTTTTATTTTCAAAAATTCTGAATATTCTGAATATGTTTTTAAATAATTAGGAAATAAGAAAGGAATGAGTTAGGGAAGTGGAAGCATGGAGCTACAGGGTTTTTTCAGTAAACAGAATAAAACACTTAAAAAGAAGTTAAAGTTTGAAACTTAAGATTTTAGGGATAATTGTGCTTGCTTATATGTGTATACAAGGAGTTAACAATGGCACAATGAAAGCCCCAGACAAAGCTCCGAGGGACAGGTCATGTAGAAAGACAAAATGAGACACAGTGGAAAGGTATGATGATGATGTCTGGAAACCTCTTCCTGAAAATGGCCTCTGTAAGAAACTGAAGACAAATAGCTCAGAGAAATGCTGGGATGTCTTTATGGAGAGTGACTTGGCTGTATTTTAAAGACACATCCCATTGTGCTTAGACTCTTCCATGCAAACAAGGTCAAGTGTCAGTTATTCTCACCTGGACTAGGGCCTTCTAAGATTTCTTTTATCACCATCCATGGTTCTTCCAATAAGGGAATCACAGTTGGTCTGTACACTGTCAGTCCTGTTAAGGAGGGATATAAGTTTTATCCTGGAGGTGAACAGCATTCAAATTTTATTACCTGACTTCTATTTATCTGTGAGGACAGGCCTCTACAGGAAAACAATGGGTCACAGACACGACCTAATAAGGGAATTAGGTCACTGCCCTTTACAGAACTAGGATAAAAAGTGCCTGCCACCTGGAGGATATATGCAGAGACAGTGGGGGTCTAGATGACGGGCAAGGTGCAGTATTGGGTGGAAGCCCTGTGAAGCTGTGCATCACAGTCTGCAAGGATCTTTCACTTTAGAAACCTTTCATTTGGGAAAAGGGAGCAGAACACAGCCATTTCTGTGCCTGAATGGAATGAGCGCATTCATCGCTAGGCCCCATTCCTAGCAAAACACTTTAGAGGCCCAGCCCATTTTCAACAGTGGAGCAAAGATAAATACTTGGTGGGTATGCTGGGAGGTGGAGTGGGTGCAGATGACACTTACCCAGAGAAACCATGTTCCAATAGTTCTGTAGCGTCACAGTCTTGTACAGTTCCTTCTGCACAGGACGCATTAGCTGCCAGTCTTCCTGGGTGATATCCATAGCCACATCTTTGAATGTCATTGATTCCTAACACATTAAATGTAACTTAACTTGGCTCAAAAACTAGTAGGAAGGGGATAGTGGTAACACCAGGTACATATGTGGATGGGGAATCACAGCATTTTGAGCTTTAGTAAGACTATAAACGTTATCTAGTCAACCCCCCACCAAATGTACGGATGAGCACAGCTGACTGGCCATAAAGGGAGGTTTGAAAAGAAGGTAGAATTTATTGTTTTCAACTGGCACTAGTGGCTCCATCTTAAAGGAGAAAGGGTCTCACACAGAGGGCAGAGTTGATGGTTGTGCTTTTTAAGCTTTGCCTTAACAGTAAATTCAATGCCTTATAATTTGAAGTTTTAAGGTGTTTCTGTGCTCTATGATGAAATGCAGAGCCCTTCCTTCTTTGTTTAAATAAAACATACCAAAATACACTATGGGATTTCTCTTTTTAAATTTTCAGTGTATCTTTTATAGGCTTTGGGTTTGTGGTTACCAAAGGTTCAAGGATAGTGTCCTGACTATGTAACAGTCTATATTAAGTTGCTGATTGCTCTATTTCCAACACAATCTAAAAGTACTTCTTTTTCCTTCTTCTTCCTTCACACTGTATTAGATGTCATAATCTGCACAATAATTTTTTAATGTACCCCTTGACTGATTTTGTGTATAGTTGCTTTTACTAATATTTTTTTGTTTTAATTTCATACTTGCTTGGCAAGTAATTGGTCTTCTACTTTTACTGTGGCTTTATTCTCACTGGTGAAAACTATTTAGGCTTAAGAACATTTCCATATACAGAAGTCCCTTCAACATATCCGTAATGCGGGTTTAGTGGTTATAAATTCCTGAGCCTTTATCTGGGAAATGTTTAATCTCTTTCAAATTTAAATGATAATCTCGCTGGGTAGATGATTCTTGGTTGAAGTTCCTTGTTTCAATACATTAAACATTTCATGCCACTCCCTTCTGAGTTTCTGCTGAGAAGTCTGCTGATAGCCTGATGAGGTTTCCTTTATAAGTAATCTTTTCTCTCTCTTCGGCTGCTTTCAATACCCTCTCTTTATCCTTAAATCTTTGTCCTTTTTGTGTACAGTTGCTTTTACTCATTTTTTTTGTTTTAATTTCAAGACATACGTCTTGGTGTTGTCTCCTGGAGTTCTGTTTTGTTAGGGGCTGTGCTTTTATGACCTGAGTGTCTATTTCCTTTCCCTGATTGAGGAAGTTTTCAACAATTATTCCTGCAAAGAGACTTTGTATCCCTTTGTCTCTCTTCTCCTTCTTTGTCTCTCTTCTCCCCTATTATGCAAATATTGTTTGTTTGGATTGGTCACACAGCTCTCATCATTCTTTCAAACCTAGATACTCCTTTTTCTGTTCCTCAGTTTCATTGTGTTCCTGTTCTCTAATTTCCATCTCATTGACTGTCTCCCCTAGTTGCAGCAATCTATTATTCATTCCCTCCATTGAATATTTCATTTCAGTTCCTGTATTCTTCAGCTCTGAGTGGCTTTTTCAGCAAAGTGGACTATTGAATGACTATTGAATGCATCCTTAGATACACCTTACAATCTGGTGAGTGTTCCTCTATACTTCTTTTGTTGAAAAAATGTTCTTGATTACTCTTACATGCTTTTCAAATAAACTTTGTAATTTTCTTTAAAAAATTGTATTGGGCTTTGTTTTTTCACATTGAAATGTGAAAAATAACATTAAGTTTATAATTTAGGGAGAACTGACAGTTTAATGATATTCAACGCTTCTTTCATGTCCTATAGAATGATGTAGGACACAAGGTAGTGCAAAATTTCTAGAATGTTTAGTCCTAGATATTTTTTAAATTACTGGAGGGTAACACTGTGAATGAAATTTTTATTTTATCTGTGTCTGATTTTGATAAATATGAAAGAAATTTACTAATTTTTGTATGCCACTTTCTGTAGTAGTTGCCTTACGCAGATTTTCTATTACTGTTTCCAACAGTTTTCTTTTGATATTCCTAGGTTTTTTAGGTAAACAATCATATTATCTATAAATAATAATTTTACCCTGGTTACCAATTCCAGATCATGGATATTTTTATAGTAAACCTTTCTCTTAAGGCGGCCTGAGGTAACACAGACTCACGATCAACAGTAACATCACAGAATGTATGGCCTTCAGTTATTTGGTATCAGCAAGTAGTGCTCATTGAGCACTTACTATAATCCACACTAACCACAAATCTCATAATGTTTAAGCCTTACATTCTAAAAGGTAAACTCTATTTATTAAAGTTGAATAACTCAGGTTAAGAGTGGTCAAATACCTTGCCCCAAATCACAGGTTCTGGTATAACCAGAAACCAAACCTGATCCATCTGGCTGTGGAGGTCAATTCCTTAACCTCTATGCGCCATTGCTGCCTACAAATCAACACGCGAGGAAAGGCACACCAAGGGACGGCAATGGGAGCCCATTTCCTATACAGGGCATTCACCTACCTTAACAGGCCAAGGTGACTTAAGGAGAAACTAATGCTTAGCTTATAGGTAGGCCTTTGAGGGCTCAAAAGTTACAGGGCCAGGAAAGAAAATGTCCTCACACACACATCTTTAAGAAGGCATTTTAAAATCACAGAAGAAACTAAAACTCACTTTGGTCACCAATTCATTTAACCATCCTGTCTGGAAAGCATGTCTTCCTTTCAGGTCTTCCTCTGGGGTCTCTTGGGAAAGGGCAGAGCTCTGAGGAGCAGCTATGGAAGAGAGAGAGACCATAATGGAGATAGTTCTGTTTGAACAGCCTGAGAAACTCTTCACTAAATAGATGCCTACACTTTCTTAAAGTGAGAAGTCAGAAGGAAACAAAAAACGGCACTCCCACTTCAAAGAGGCGACGCCTAGGCCTTGTCCTAAGATGTCAAGGCAGGCTTCGAAAACAGGTCTGCTCTGGGACTCTTAAGTATATGTACAAATTCACAATTGCTATCAAATCCTCATGTGATGTAAATTTTCTGAGATTTCTCTTAAGCAAATGCTCTCTGGACCCTTTTCTGCCTTTTAGGAAGTATGATACTGTAAAATCCAATTCACGAAGCAAATGATTTATCAGTAGAATGGTTCAAACCTCTGTAGATAAACTTTCTGAGGGCTCACATGGTTAATTTGGTGGTATCTGGTCATCGTTTTACGACACTAGATAACATGTGTCTGGTCTCAAGCAATCTGGAACGGGAACCCATGCAGCATGGGGCTCATGGTAAAACCTGTTCTCGCCCAGTGACTTTTTCTTCCCAGTTTCTTTAAAGGGCTGCTCTCTGCTGCTCTGCTTGTCTCCTCTAACCACTCAGGATCCTCCACTCTCTCCACTACAATTCTCACCTTCTTCCTCTTCTAGAATTTGAGTCAAATCCTCCACCAGAGTCACCACTTCCTCGCTGCTCTCTGGGTACTGGGACTTCACCCAAGTCCTAACCTCCCCAGGCAGGATGGTCAGGAATTGCTCCAGCACTAGCAGGTCGAGGATTTGTTCCTTTGAGCGAATCTCAGGCCTCAGCCACTTACGGCAGAGCTCTCGGAGTTGATTCAGTGCCTTTCGAGGACCAGACAGGTCTGGATATGGAAAATTCCTAAAATTTTGTCGACAGGTCTCAGCATCACGTAAGAGTCTTGAAGCAAGGATTTCCTTCTCAACATTTTGGGGTCCACAATGAGCCCTGTTTGGCTTCCACATTAGAAGGATTTGGGAACGTGAAGAACTGGTCATCCTTTTGCATGGGGCTAACATTGCTACAGACAGAAGAGTCGATCTGGCAATATCCTTTATTTCTCCAGTGGTAAGCCAGTGGCCTTAAGTCTCATTCTAGAGCCACAAAGACATTATATTAAGGGCTGCTACGGTCAGGAGCAGAACAGAACAAGGTAAAATTAGCAGCCTTAGTTACGAATGCTGAGCCCAGAACTTGCAGGGATGGTTAGAAGACCCTGAAACACAAGAATAGACCATAAGGTCAAGATTTCCTGGTGCTCTGCTATACACATACACAAATGAAAGACACTACTCACTGTTCACAGATAAACACAGACTTTACCTTGGTCTGCCTCTCCTATATCCTTAGACTTGTAAGATAAACGCAGTCTGCGTCAGGCAGGGGGTTGGGACTGCCACAAAAAAAAGTGGTAAGAGAAGCAAAGACTGGAATCATTAACGATATGACAGATCAAACTTATTGTTGAAACAAAAATTGAGCATTTTTTACAGGAAAAAAAGCTTCATTATTTTAGTCACTGATGTTACAGAAGCTGTAATGACTGAACTGGCTCTCAATAACGGTACAAATCTATTAGAACAAACTGGAAGAACTTGGTAAAGTGCCCAAGGTTCCCAAGGAAAAAGGGCGAGCCGTTTGCCTGTTTTGTGTATTAACGCCAACCTATTCGGGGTTTTTTGCTATCTGAGGGCCAGGGAGACTTGCCTGTTGTTAGACTGAAAAGAAGTAGAAGGTTAGTGTGATTCGAAGCCCGTTACGGCTTCTACAGGAGACAAGCCCTTATGAATAAATTTGAAGCCAGGGTTCCCGAAGAAAACGCCAGAAGAGGCCTGACTTGGAGGGGAACCGACACCACCTGCCCAAGGGCTCCAGCTCTGAACCGTCTTCAACCTCAGGCGTGTAACCAACGCCAGCTGTTTACCAGGCTTTGCGCAGGAGAATGTGCCGGCCTCGCCTCCCGTCGCCTCCCCCTTCCCAGTCCGGTCTCCCCAACCCCTCCGCATGGAGGGTCGCAGCCGGCGAGGGAGTGGGGACCCGGTGACGCGCTGCGCTGCTGCTGGGCCGCTCTCAGCAGCCTCCACCCGCGTTCGCTCTCTCCGCAGGCCGCGAGCACGGGCGCCCGCGCCTGCAGCAGCTGCGGCTCGGGCCCTGGCCGCGCGGACACTCGCCCCGGCGCCCGCGACATCATTACCTGTCGCTGGGACCCGGCCGACGCGCAGCCGGAGCGGCCCGAGAGGCCCGGGGCAACAATGGCGGCGGGGGCGCAGGCGCCTGCGTGGCAGGCTCAGCCCCGCTCCGCAGACGGGCCTTTGGCCCAGCCACTTCGCTTCCCCGGGAAGCACAACGGGGCTCGGGGAGGCGCCGCACGTCCCAGCCCAGTCCTGAGAAACCGGGCCGGGGCCCACACCTAGGCTCCGCCGCGACCTCGCCTCTGCGCCACTGCGCATGTGCGCAAGGAGAACGCTGCGCGCCCGCTGAGCCAATCGGAGGCCGCGCCCCGGCCCTCCCTCGCCCAGGCCTGGTTCCTTGGACCTGTCTCCATGGCAACCTCCTCCACCCATCACTATGACTTTCTTGCTCGGTAGCCTACAAGGTTCTGAAGGGAACTTTAAAGTTGCCCTGGGCAGAGGCAGGTGTGGTTGACGATCGGAGGTCGGGAGGTACCAGCATCTGGGAAAGGGGGATGCGATTGTGGTGGCGGGTGGTTGGAGCCCGGCACTAATTAAACCAGAGAAAACCTGGTGCCAGATTCCCAGAGGGAGCGTGGGCAAAGAAGATGTGGGTCATGGCAGAAAGGCCCAAAGTGCTGGTTTAGGCTCCATGTGCATAAACATTCACTGTTAACGATTCTGAGTCCCTCCTCAGGAATCTGATTCGGAGACTCTCAGATTAGAACAAAGAACAACAGTATGTTGTTTATAAGAGACACAGAACATAAAACAGAATGCTTGAAATGAAAGAATGGAAAAACATTTCAGGTATTCTGTTATTTACAGCTGTGTTGGCAAATCATCCCCAAACGTAATGGTTTAAAAGAACAACTATTTTGTTATGTGAATGGATTTTGTGGGTCAGAAATTTGGAATAACCGTGGGCGTGGCTCTTCTCTGCTCCAGTGTGTCTGGAGCCTCAGCTGAGATGATTTGATGGCAGGGAAGGTCCACTTCCAAGATGGCTTCTCCACTCACCTGTCTTGTGCGTGGGCTGAGGTGGCTTAAGGATGAGCTCAGTTTGGATTTGGCCAGAGCGCCCACATGTGGCCTTTTCAGCATAAAGGACTTGGGATGGTTGGACTGCTTACGTGGTGCCTCTGGGATTCAAGAGCAGGTGTTTTAGTGAACAAGAAACTCCATGGCTGATTATGACATAGCTTTGGAAGTTACACAGGAAGTCATATCACTTAGGTCATAGTTTTGGTCAAAGCAGTCACAAGTCTGTGCAGAATCAGCTGGAGGCAAATGTAAACCCCATCTCTCAATGAGAGGGGTGTCAGAGTGTCTTAATTACCAAAGCAGGCAAATTTGAACAACAACAAAAAATAAAACTACCATATTTTCCAGCAATTCTACTAATGGATATTTATCAGAAGGAAAGGAAAACACTGACTTGAAAAGATATATACATCCCCATGTTCACTGCAACAGTATTCACAGCAGCCAAGAGACAGAAGCAACCTAAGTATCGATGGATGAATGGATAAAGAAGTTGTGGTGTGTGTGTGTGTGTGTGTGTGTGTATTGAATATTAATCAACAATAAAAAAGAATGAAATCTTGCTCTTTGTGGCAACATGGATGGACCTTGAGGGCATTGTGCTAAGTGATATAAACCAGACAAAGACAAATACTGTAGGATCTCACTCATGTGTGGAATCTAAACAAACAACTGAATTTACAAATACAGAGTACATATTGTTGGTGGCCAGAGTCAGGGGGTGAATGTGGGTGGGTGAAATAGGTGATGGTGGTTAAAAGGTACAAACTCTTAGTTACAACAACATTAAATCCTGGGGATGTAATGTACAACATAGCGACTATGGTTAACAAGTGTATTGTATATTTGAAAGTTGTTGAATGAGTAGATCTTCAAAGTTCTCATTACAAGAAAAAGAAATTATAACTATGTGAGGTGATAGATGTTAACGAGACTTATTGTGGTGATCATTTCGCAATATATATGGGTATTGAATCATTATGTTGTACACCTGAAATAAATATGTCAATTATATCACAATAAAAAAATAAAACGCTGCTTTGTATAATTGCCACACGAGGAACTGCGCACACTTAAAATCTACATTTTAAGTATTGACGTATGCATACATATGACAGTGAACAAATATGTTTGTCATCCTCATATGTCTCCTAGTGGTCCTATTGCAGTCACTTTCTGTCCCCCTTTCCTCCTTCTCCAAGCAACCACTCATTTGCTTTCTGCCACTCTTGATTAGTTCTTATCTTCTCGAATTAAAAGCAAAAACAGATATAGCCATATAGTATGTACCAATTTCTGTCTAGCTGCTTTCATTCAGCATAACCATCCATAAATTCATCTATTTGTCCCTAAGCCAATAGTTCAGCCTAGCATGGCATTGAATATGTTACGATTTGTTCATTCATTCATCTGCTGATAGCTATCTATGTGTGTTTCCAATTTTTGTGTGTTTGAAATAAAGTTGCTATGAACATTCCTGGGAAAGTCATTGTCCATTGTAAGGACACACACTTTCATTTCCCTTGGTTAATACCTAGGTATGGAATGGGCAGGTCATACAGTAGGTGTATGTTCAGCTTTTAAAGACACTGTCAAACTGTTTCCCAAAGGGTTTGCGTTATTTTGCATTCCTACCAACAGTGTACGAGATACCCAACTCCTCTGGTGAGGATTCTTAATTCCTGCTGTAGTATATTCAGCATTTTCTTATTTGATTTTGCAGAATCACAATGAGTAAAGACTATTTACATTACATAAAGTTAATTAAATTTGCCCTGGTGGTAATTGAAAAATAAAATAAGAAACAGAAATCATCATAGTTACACCATTCTAATTATTTTTATGTATTTTCCTTTAGATTTTTTTCAGGTGTATGCACAAGAACATACTCCTCACTTAGGAAGGAGGTACCATAAATAAGCAATTACCTTAATGTGACATTTCTATTTTTAAGTAAACATTTTATTTCACATCCAGTTATAAAATATAACAGAGATCCCATATACCCTGTACCCAGTTTCCCTCAGTGGGAACATTTTACAAAACCATTGTTCAATATGACAACTGGGACGGCATTGACAGAGTCAGGATACAGAACACGAGCATGACTACAGGGAGCCCGCACTTGTCCTTGCATGGCTATACTCACTTCCTTCCTGCAGCCAACCCTGCCTTAGCCCCTGGCAACCACCAATGTGTTCTTCTATTTTTTTTTATCATTTCATGAATTCTGCGTGAACTGAATCATACAGTATGTAATTTTTGTGAATGGCTTTTTTCACCCAGGGTAATTCTCTGGGATTGATCCAAGTTGTTGCTTGTATCGGTTTTCATTGCTCAGTAGTCTTGCATGGTATGGGTGTAGCTCACCTACAAATGGACATTTGGGGTGTTTCCCTTTCTTGGCTATTACACGTAAAACTGGCATGAAAACGTGAGCACAAGCTTTTTGTGTGAACATCTTCTTTTCTCGGAATAAATTCACAGAATTGTAATTGTTGCACTAAATGGCAGTTGTGTGTTTAGTTTTTGAGAAACTGTCAAGCCATTTTCTGCAGTGGCTGTACCATTTCACATTCCCACCAGCAATGTGTGAGTGATCCAGTTTCTGCCTCCTCACCAGCTTTTGGTGTGGTGACGTTTTTATTTTAGCCATTCTGATGGATGTGTAGTGATATCTCATTGTGGTTTTAATTTGCGTTTCCCTGGTGGCTAACGATGTTGAACATCTTGCTTATTGGACTCTACCCTCTTCTACGAAGCTCTCCAATCAATACATTAATTTACGTGTTAAGGAACTAGAAAAAGAGGAACTAGACCCGAAGTTAAAAGAAAGAAGGAGAAGATAAATGAAATAGGGACTAGGAAAGCTGTAGATAGAATCCACAAAATAAAAAGTTTGGAAAGATCAACAAAATCGACACAGCCTTTACCTTGAATGACGAAGAAAAAACAGGGAAGGCACAAAGTAATACAATTATAATTGAAAATGGAGACTTTATGTAAAGAAAAAGGATTATAGGAGAACTCTGTGAACAATGTACTCACACAAATAAGGTTATCAAGATAAAACGGAAAATTCAATCAGTGATTCAACAGGCGGCCGACAGGGGGCACAGGGCCACCACAGTGAACGCAAAACTCCCTGTGTTCTCCTCGATGGCCACCAGAGGACGAGCGAACCCGCGCTTAGTTTACAGGCGTAGAGCGCATGCATGCTTGCCGGGGACTCGGATGCCAAGTCCAGGCGGAGGGAGCTGCTTGGTGTCCAGTGGTCCCCGCGGCTGAGTGGGGGGCTTTATCCCCGACCTCTCTGGGGCATTTCTGAAAAACAGCGAGTGCAGAGGCTTCGTTTCCCGGAATGTTCCTGAGTGTTTTATGCTTGACTTTCTCGTGCGATATTTCATCAATACGTTGTACAATAGTGATTTCCAGAGGCTTTTGAACGTGACGGAGTATTTTGTAAAATTCAGATAAAGGAGAAATGCAGACAGTGGTGAAAGGAATGGACAAAATTTCGGTTCTCCGTACGGCATGAAGGGGAAGGAGAGCTCTCCAGGCATGCTTTAATTAATTGTTTGTTTCATTTTTTCCCCCTATAACTTTAAAGTAATTGAAAACCTTGAAAAATTGCAAAGTAGGGGTGTTGAAAATGACATTGTTTAGTTTATACCAAAAGAAAATGTATTATGAATTTACTCTCCTGGCCTTGACAGAAGAAAACTCATCAATAATATCTTAAAAATATACTTCTTACCTGATCCACTTTCACTTAAGATTGTTGGCAACTTTGACGATTTATCATGACCCAGTGACAATCTTAAATATTTGTTCATAAATTTGGCTTTCTCTTAAAGGACTCCATTGTGACTGGTGGTGGTAAAAATTATGTGTTAAGTCCAATTCCTAATGTGTAAAAGAACTCAGCAAATTTTGTTAATATTTGGACATTGAAACATCATTTAAATTTTGATACCAACCTTGAGGACATTATTGTAAATGAAACACACTGGTTTCAGAAAGAGAAATACCACATATACCACGTAAGTCCACTCATATGAAGTATGTAAAGTAGTTATATTCATAGAAGTGGAGGATAGAATGTGGTTGCTAGGGGTGTGGGGAAGGAGAAATGGGGAGTGTTGTTCAATGGGTATAAAGTGTCAGTTATGCAAGATGAGTAAGTTCTAGAGATCTGCTGTGCTCATACTTAATAACATGGTATTGTGTACTTAAGAATTTAGTAAGAGGTAGAACTCATAGCAAGAGTTCTTACGACACATATGAAAAAGGACAGAGGGAACCTTTTGGAGGGGATGGATCTGTTTATTACCTTGTTTGTGGTGATAGTATCATGGATGTATACATATGTCCAAACTCATCAAATTGTATACATAAAACACATGCAAGATTTTTTTTGCCTTATTATCATGTTTCAAAATGCCAAGTTCCACCTTTGCATATAAACATTTATTCAAATTTGGAAACAGAGACAGATGAATGTTTGAACTATCTTTTCTTGAAGCCATAGGAAGAATCTCATATAGAGTGAAGTCGTGTCATTCTGATTCCAAGTTTAATCCTTATTGGATACTCTCCAGAATCATTATCACTGAAGAAAGAAAAACAACGTTGTTATGAGTCCCCCTAAATTCATGTGTTGAAGCCCTAACCCCCAGTGTGGAGGTGGGGCCTTTGGGTGGCAATTAGGTTGAGATTAGGTCATGGGGGAAAAGCCCCCATATTAGAAGAAGATGAGAGACCTTGAGGGTGCTTCCTCTTTCTGGGAAAGCACACACGAAGGAAGGGCCATGTGAGGACAGGGGAGAAGGTGGCCGTCAGCAAGCCAGGAAGAACGTTCTCACTAGACACTGAATCTGCAAGCACCTTGTTCTTGGACTTCTCAGCCCCCAGAACTGTGAGAAATAAATGTCTGTTGTTGCAGTTAACCAGTCCATGATGTTTTGTTATTGCAGCTAGAGCTGAGCAAGACAAATGGGATGTTAGAAACAGGTAATCCAAAAGACTAAAATACTCTGATTTTTCACAAAAACAATCTGGAGCTCAGAGTTTGCGCTAAGATGAACATATGAGTTGTCTTTTCTTGAAGCCATAGAAGACTCTGGCACAGGAGTTAAATCTGTGTCATTTAGATCTAGAGAAAATAATAAAGATTATCCAGTAGGAACATTAAATATGTGGGCACACACACAAAATGCAAAGGGATGTGTTTCTCAAAGAAGCTTGGAGGAAGCTGAGAGGACATACTCAGGCCACAAGAAACTTCACTCTGGTGTGACCAGGGCCCTGAAGGACTTCTGGTGTCCACAGAGCTGTGGGGAGGGTGGAATGGGGCTGGGAAGGTCATGAGGGGAGGGGTGGATGCCTTATTAGGACCAAGAGCACAAAATAAGCCTTGCAGTGAAGTCTGACCTCTACAGCTTAGAGTGGGAAAGGGCTTCACATTTTCTTAGGGACCAAGTTACTCTATTCTGTCTATTCTAATGGCTTTTAATGGTTTATTTCCACAGTTGTTACTAATACAAGGAAATGATAAAGAGAATCTACTTATTGTAGTTTGTTCCCTTCTTTTAAAACATCTCTGAAAAAAAGATGTAAAAAAATAATCTTTCCAGTTAGGAACTGAGAATTGGGGGTGGGTGACAACCCAGAAAGTGTAGGTGAGGGTTGGGGAGCTGGTTGGGATGGACAAGGAATCAGAATGTCCGGAAGTTTCCAGAGAGGAGCTGTCCTTGGGATAAGGAGTAAGTTAGGGGCAGTGGTTGAAAGACTAGGGCTGCAGTGGGTGGGGAGTGGCCACCGTGATAATCCAAAGGTACAGGCAAGGAGTTGGGTGAGGGAGGTGGGGCCCAGACAAGAGGCTGGGAGGCAGACTGAGCTCTTGTCCTCAACACTGCACCCAGCCAGACGCCCTGGCCCTGCTGGTGCCCCTCCCTGCCGGTGCCATGCCCTCATCCCTACCCCCAACCCCCACTGGTGCCATTCCCACCGGTGCCCCACTTCCAACTCTTTACTTACAGGTGAAGGAATAGGACAATGTGTAAAAGAAATTGGTTATCCCCGTCCTTCCTGAGCTGAGGGAATGAAATGCCCTCCCCCTTCTCAGATGTGCCTCCATCTGGATCCTGCAGATTTCCTTCTCCAACTCTCCCCAGAAGCTGCTGTCAAGTGTGGATGAAAACACCAGCTGTGCACCACCAGTGACTCCTGAGTTGTAAGACAGCTCAGCAACCTCTCCACCAAGAGTAGAGCAGTCTGTGCTGCCCTCAGCAGCAGCCTTAGGCCACCAGTCCTGGGAAGGCTTCACCCGCTCTGGGTTCTTCCACTCAGAGACACATGGATGAGAGGACATCCTGTGACTGAAAAGCCTGAGGGGAAGTTGCAGGGCTGTATCCAGGACTTTGAAGGGGAGGTTTGACAAGTGCTGCTCCAGCTCCGCTCATAGATGTAATTCCTAAAAAGAAATGTTAAAAAAGAAACAACACACCCAAAATTGAGTCATTTGCCCCCCAAACCAAGACTTAATTAGTTTTAACCTATACCAGGAATGTGACCTTTGAAATGAATTGCTTAATAAAGACAATTAAATCTTCAAGTTTACCTGGCTGTTTGCTTTCAACATATGGAGATGGGGAGTCCATGTTGTGGGCTTGGCCAGTACTCTGCTGCAGCCAGCACACCTGGACCTGACGCTCCGGGATACATAAACAACTCTGGGGATGGGAGCCTTCAACGCCAATGCTTAATTTGCTAATTCATCTTACCTGCCCGTTCTCTGTTTGTTGATTCATGTGTTTCTGTATTATGGCTCTCAAACTCGGATTTACAATATAGTGGATTCGTCTATCAGTGCGTTAGCTGGAGCCTAGGACATAATAGGATTGTATTGGAAAGAGCCTCTTAAATTCGGCAGATTTCCAACTACGCTTATGAGGATGCACTTACATCAATATTATCATCTTCATGAATCACAGAGCCTTCCAAATCTTTCTGAATCTTCTCTAATGATGTGATTTCTCCACATAGCTCAGCCTGCACCTTATTTCAGTTTTCAATTTCCTCATGGAATGGCAAAGCCAGAAATTGCCTTCATCTAGTCTTACAAGTTGAGCTATTCACAATATCAAAAAGGTGGAAACTACCCAAGTGTCCATTAATAGGTGAATGGATAATAAATCATGGTATCAATGTACAATACAATCTGTGGCTCCAGGAGGAAGGGAGCTCTCCATTGGGGGCAGGTTCGCTATGAATCTGCTCAGACTGGAGGAAAACAAGGATGAGAGGTTGGGGGAAGGGTTTTTATTCCTCATGGCTCAGTCTCTCTCTCAGCGAACCCCGGCTGCTTGGCAATGACTCTCTCCTGGTGCACTCCAAAGTCCTCCACTCTCCTTCCCCCCTGCCCCTTCTGGGAGGAACTCCGTGGGTGGGTCCCTGGTGTCTGGCTTGTGCCTGACCAATTATGCACCAGGAATGGAAAGGAGGAGAGAATGGCCGCTACTCTCCACCCCCTGCCCTGGACTGGTAATCCCGTGATGGAGCAATGTCTCTGTCACAGTAAACATCACCAAGGTATGCAAACAGACCCTTACATGCATATCACTATCATGGCCAAGCAGGAATTCTAGGGGAAAACTTCCATTTACCCAACACAAAGAGTGAACCATCTATCCATGCTGCGGTGTGGATGAATTTTGATAACATCATCGTAAGTGAATGAAGCCAGACACAAAAGGCCACATACTGTATTCATTCCACTTATATGAAATGTGCACAACAGGTCAAGTGACAGAAGCAAGCAGAGTGGTGGTTTCAGGTCCTGGTGAGCTAGTATAGGAAAAACAGGAGGTACTCCATCTTAAGGCTAAGATTCTGTTTTGGAACTAAGAAGTTAAAAATTAAAATTTCCAACATATTTTAGAAACCATTAGCCAACAACTGACCATATCCTGAACCAGGGAAAAAAAATCCCAAAACAAATGCTGTGCTCCCATTATCGGAGGGAAATCATCACCTTGAGCAAGACTGGGACTAACAAATTCCTTGTCTAAGCTTATCTTGTAGAACATCAAAGACAGAAGTGAGATAGTGTATATTTATAATGGTTATATCGTCTTGTTGGTCTGACCCCTTTATCATTATGTAATATCCTTCTTTATCTCTTGCTACTTTCTTCGTTTTGAAGTCTATTTTGTCTGATACAAGTACTGCAACACATGTTTTTTTTCTCCTTGTTTGCATGAAATATCTTTTTCCATCCCTTCACCTTTAGTCTGTGTATATTTTTGGGTTTGAAGTGAGTCTCTTGTAAGCAGCATATAGATGGGTCTTGCTTTTTTATCCACTCTGTTACTCTGTGTCTTTTGATTGGTGCATTCAGTCCATTTACATTTAGGGTGATTATCGATAGATACGTACTTATTGCCATTGCTGGCTTTAGATTCATGGTTACCAAAGGTTTGAGGGTTGCTTCTTTACTATCTAAGAATCCAACTTAACTTTCTTGTTCAGTTATTGTAAACACAGCCTGTTTCTTTTTTCCTCTCCCTTCTTATTCTTCCTCCTCCGTTCTTTATATACTAGGTGTTTTATTCTTTGCCTTTAGTTTGTGTTTGGATGGTCTGCTTTCTTTGCTATGATTTTATTTTCTCTGGTGACATCTTTTTATCCTTAGGAGTGCTTCCCTCCAGAGCAGTCCCTTTAAGATATCTTGTAGAGGTGATTTATGAGAGTCAAACTATCTCAGCTTTCACTTTTCTGGAAATTGTTTAATCCCTCCGTCATATTTAAATGATAACTATGCTGGATACAATATTCTTGGTTCGAGACCCTTCTGTTTCTTTACTTTAAATATATCATGCCATTCTCTTCTGGCCTGTAAGGTTTCTGTTGAGAAGTCTGATGATAGTCTGATGGGTTTTCCTTTGTAGGTGATCTTTTTTCTCTCTCTAGCTGCCTTTAGAACTCTGTCCTTATCTTTGATCTTTGCCATTTTAATTATTATGTGTTTTGGTGTTGTCTTCCTTGGGTCCCTTGTGTTGGGAGATCTGTGGGGTTCTGTGGACTGCAAGAGTATACCCTTCCCCAGGATGGGGAAATTTTCAGCAATTATTTATTTAAAGACACTTTCTAACCTTTTTCTCTCTCTTCTTCCTCTGGTACTCCTATAAATGCGAATATTTTTCCGTTTGGATTGGTCACACAGTTCTCTTAATATTCTTTCATTCCTAGAGATCCTTTTATATCTCTCTGCCTCAGCTTCTCTGTATTCCTGTTCTCTGATTTCTATTCCATTAACAGTCCCTTGCATCTCATCCAGTCTGCTGCTAAGGCCATCGATAGCTTGTCTCATTTCTGCATTTTCTTTCCTCACTTCCCTCACTTCCTCCCTCAGCTCTTGCATATTTCTCTGTAGATCCATCAGTATGGTTGACTTTTATTCTGAATTCTTTTTCAGGAAGATTGTGCATTTCCATTCCATCAGAGTCCCTCTCTAGTTTTGTCTGGGTGTCGGTAAGCTTTGTTTGTACCATATTCCTGTGTCTTTTTATGGCGATAGAAGTGGTCGCTGATAGGACCATGTTTGTCAGCGGGGCTCTTTAAGACTTTTAAAAAGAAAAATAAAAAAAAAGGAAGAGGAAGAAAAGAGAAAAGAAAAAAAAAAAAGGAAAAAAAAAAAAAAAAAAAAAAAAAAAAACGCCTACCGGGAGTAGATTCTGTGGGGATGCTGTAGGTGGCGCTGCTGCCCCACTATTCTGCAGCCATGCAGTGCCGCTCCGCAGGGCCCTTTGTAGCTCTGGCCGGGGCGGAAACGAATGGGAGGCTGCTGATCTCCGTGGGAAGTCTCAGTGCTGCCACTTTTTCCGTGTTGCCAGTCAAGGGGTCCAAAATTCCCCAGGACTCCCAGCCTGCTGTGTTGAGTGTGCTGGGACGATCCTGCTCCTCCATTGGACCCCTGCCTCTTTAAGACCGCTAAAAAGGCACATGCTTTTCTTTTGTCCCGGGGAGCAGCTGAGAGGACCCGGGTGCATTCCCTGACTCAGATCCTGCACCCTGTCTCTCCAATCTCCGAAATACCGCGTGATGTGTGTCGGTGCTCCTGGCGCAGATCACCGGGGCTGGTTATTTCGCGGGCCTGTTCTTCCACTCCCTCCCGGCTCTGAATCCTCTCCTCCTTCCGGTGTGCTGGGGTGGGGGAGTGCTCGGGTCCTGCCGGGATGCGTCTCCGTATCTTACCTGCCTCGCGGGGTGCCGAGTCCTCTCAGGTGCAGATGCAGGCTGAGTGCAGTCCTGTATCTTCTGGTCTCTCTTTTAGGAATAGTTGTATGTGTTGTATTTTCATAAATATATATGGTTTTGGGAGGAGATTTCCGCCGCTTTGCTCACGCTGCCATCTTCCTGGAAGTCCTTAGATTTAATCTTATGTTACTCATGCTAGATTCACTTTATTCATTTTCATTTGAAAGCCTACATGGGTGATCTGTGTCTTTTTCAAAGTTCGACAATTGGAGGCGAAGGGTTTCAAAATACGCCACCCCAAAACATCCCCCTTTTCTTCCTGAAAGTAGGAGATAAAACATGTGTGAAAGGTGTCCTCCCTATGTCAAGAAGAAATAAACATTTTTGTCCCCAGAGACTGAGAGTGAAGGCTGAGAGAATTCTCTACCAACAGACCTTGTTAAGTAAGTCGTATCTTCCTTTAGCCTCCCCATGTATTCTAGTGACTTTACACAATTGCCTCTCCTTGTTCAACCTGGTTAAACGGCATTTAGGTTTTTGCCACTTCTTTGGTTCTTCATGTCCTTATGAGAGCTCTGGTGTCACAAATATTAAATAAATATGTATGCTTTTCTCCTGTTAATCTGTTTTATGTCACTTTCATTCGCAGTCCCAGCCAAAGACTCCAAGAGGGTAAAGCTTTGACTTCCCTACAGGGGCACAGAATGCCCATCTTTTCCTCGTGGTAATAGGTAAAAAGCAAAAAATCCTTGGTGATAATTTTGATTACTCAGCGAAGGCTTTATCCCATATCTACAATATATAATTAGTGCTTTATGCCCCTGCAACTAACAAGAAGTGTGGGAGGAGATACTTCAGGAAAAGACAAAAATCCTGCTCCTCAGTATAATTTCCCCCAAGTTCCCTAATGTTTAACATTCATGGATGATTCTTGTCTGATTTATTGTTACTATGATGGTGGCAAAATGATAATTTTCCAATGCTAGCAATTGCCCCTTTACAAGTTGGTCCTTGGTATTGTCCTTTAAGCAGGAGTCATTTTACATCTTTATCTATCTATCTATTATTATCTATCTCTCTATCTATCTATATCTATCTATCTATTATCTATCTATCTATCATTTATCACCTATTATCTGATAATCATCAGTATTTACTTATTTTGTGCTTAATAGTTCTAGCTGTGGCCACTAGGCACCCTTTTAAGCTACTTGGCTTCCTTGTGACATACCAAATACTTCTTTTTTTTTGACTCTGAACAACTGGGGGGTTAGGGTACTAACTCCCGAGCAGTTGAAAATCCTCGTATAAATTTGACTGGCCTTAAACTTAGCTACTTATAGCCTACTGTTGACCAGAAGCCTTACTGATAACATAAACAGTTGATTAACACATATTTTGCATATTATATGTATTATATAGTGTATTATTAGAATAAAGTAAGCTAGAGAAAAAGTTTTTTTCAAATTGCTGCAAACCCCCCCCCAAATTTTCCACTATATTTATTGAAAAAAATCTGCGTGTAAGTGGATCAGCATAATTCACATCCATGTTGTTCAAGGGTCAATTGTACATGCAAATATTGTACTCTGTTGGTGAATTTATTTCTCACAGGGTTATGGGTCAGCAATTGCAAAACTACTCTATATATACTCTAGAGTTGAACAAATTTATTGTAAGGGAATGAAAGCCGGATTTCACTATCGGAGAGGGAAGTTACGACTAGAGGGGAAGGTATTTTTACTGTGGAAGAATTTAGGATTGCTTGAGGCTTTTGAGATGGGTTGAGTCCTTTGAAATTGGGAGGAGTTCCCTGGGCCCAGGGCCTACTCACAACTCATAGGAAAGTTGTGAGCAGGTGGGGAGGAGGTCCTTGGTGCATTAACTCTACCTCTCCTAGGAAGGTGGAGGGGAAGTGAGCTGGGGGTTTCCTCCCCATATCACCCTCTCTGGACCTCCTCAGGGAAGAGGGGACCTCCTGAGGAGATGCTGGCTCCAAGGCCCAGTGGTCGGAAGGGCTGAGGCAGCAGGGAATTACTGCAGATGGTTGGGTCTGTGTGGCCGGGTCTGGTGGAAATGGAGGCTTAACAGAAGTAAAGAGCCGAGATGGTTCAGCCCTGAGGTCTGGACAGCACCCTCCGGGCTGGCTGGCGGCGCCCTAGGAGGCAGTGTGGAGGGGTCCCCAGGCCATCTCCTCCATCTGAGGAAGGTAGACCTTGGAGAGGGTGGGCAAGCTAAGACCCTGGCAGAGTCATTCTAGAGTAGCACATGAGGTCTGGACCCTTCGGGCCACCCCACTCCTGGGCAGAGAGATGCTCCCATCTCTACTCCTTCCCTTCCATTGCTTAACTGCAACACGATGTTAAAATGGAAGTTTGTGTTAAGAATCTAACACGGAGATCAGATAGCTAAAGCGAGCTGTGAGGCAGACCACCATACAGAATTGACAATATATATATATATATATAGTGGCTGAGCAGCTGTTAGATTATTAAGGTCCTCACCCATATTAGGAGCATGAAAGGGTTCAGAGAAGAGATTGAAGAGTTTTTACAAACTTTTGGGAAGAGCTTCACAAAGGAAACGGAGTGGAGAGGCTGCTTGCCCCATGGTTCAAACCTAGTGAGCAGACTTTAACAGGCCACGTGGACAGCTTGATATACATCCCCAAGAGTTTGGGGTCTCAGTGGCCTGATGTATATTTTTTCTTAAGAAATCTAAGGGGCAAGAAATGGTCAGGATGGGGAGAAAATTTGCTGGCAAAAGATGCATAAGTTCTTCCCATGGTCTAGACAAGATCATGTGCATGGGGTCCTCTTAGATATTATCCACAGGGCTGTTCGGATCTCCTAGAAGAGAACCCTAGATGTTGATCCAATAAAGAGAAACCAAATGAAATAAAAACACATTCACCAGGGCTAAGTGAAATGCAGGAGAGGAATCCTCAGCAGTGAGGGAGTCTCTCAAAATTCTACCAAAGTCCCAGAGGGTAAGATCCCTGCTGATGACACTAGTGACCACATGCATCCTTGTTTGTCCCCCCTCCCTGCTCTGACTCTGAAGAGGTCAGAGACACAGCGGGTGGACAGCTAGAAGCACAAGACCAGGAGGCAAGGAGTCGTAACTTTAATCCATGTTCAGAGAGTTGACTATCATGTAGTCTGGCTGTTGTAATCACAGCCTGGGGGCTATTCTTATCATAGAATGGCCACGAAATTCTTGGAAATTGTCCCTCCTGTTTTCACACCCCTTAGCTGCCTTGTCCATGAGAAGGAGAACTAGCAAACAATATATTTTTAAGGGATGAGAGGAAACAAAGTCACTTCATGATCCCATCTCACATACGCATTTGTTAGAATGCCCTCTGAAATAAATGCTAGGTTCCATTTGCTTCCCATCCAAATTCCTTGGATAAGAAATGCAGTTGGTACAGCATCTGTCAGGAGAGTATATCTCTGGCTGGAGAATCAGGCCACGCGTCCCAGGCTGGTTGGAGTGACAGAAACACTGTTACTGTGCGGAACCATGGGCCAACGAAATTTATCAAATACTGTGTCTGCAGCAAAGCTCTGCCATCTTTAAAATTTACTTTTCTTTTAAAATAAAGCAACACAACTTGTTTGGTGTGGAGGGGGGTGTACAATAGATCAAAAGAACAGAATAATCTATAGGAATTTAAAAAATATTAGATTTGTTGGTTCAGGTGAACAAACCTTTGAAATTAAGTGTAAGGCAATTTTCCTATCTTTTCCCTTCTCCTCATCTCTTCATTTTCTTTCTAAGAAATGATACTTTGCCCAGAAAAAAATGCTCTTGATTCAGTTTTTCTAAAACCGCAGGCTGATTTTCTTTTCTCAGTGTTGGGAGAACAAGTGCTGGTCCATCTGAAATAAGTGAGCTGGGAGTTAATACTGATGACTGAACATCTACTTTTATAATAAAAAGGAGATTGTAATGGTAAATAGTATCTAGCTGGTAGAGCTTTTAAAATCTGGTTTATGTATATATGAAAAGAGAATTTTATCAATTCACTTAAGAAACCTGAAGGACCTCATTCAAATTAGAAAATTAAAGTTTGCGTAGAACTGATTCTTAGGCTATAATATCTATAAAATAGATTCTTGGAATGTAAAAATTTTGAAAGGTGGAAGAATCTAAGGGGTTTCAGAGTTTTTCTCTGGCATTACATTTAATTATAGGAGATTTAAATAAATAGAACGGTGTTGTTTTCTGTTCCAGCTGAGGAGACAAGATGCATTTAAGACATTTAAGTTAAAACTCATGCCAAGATGTGGGATCCCTAGTGTTTAGTACTGATTTCATTGCTGTTCACTGGTTCACAATAGCAATGGAACCACATTGGAAAAGGGAAGAAAATGTCACTGCAATAAAGCCCCAAAGGACAGCTTCCAATCTCTGGAAATGGGGATGGGAGCTATGCCTCCAAGATGTCCTCCAGCTACTCAGTCTGAGGGAGGATTTGACCCCCAGCGGTGAAGAGAGAGCAGGGCCAAGCAGTAGCCACATTACCCTTCTGTTGACTCACACAGAGTCTAATTGTCGATGAGTAAGAGACAAAAGCAAGCTTGTTTGTCTTTTAATTCTGCAGAACTAGGAAAAGCGAATTGTTCCTGGTACAAGAAAACTGTACCACTGAAAATTATGGAAGGGCTCAGAACTTTTTTTTCCAGAAAAAAGTATGAGGCACCCTCCAAGATACGGACCCTTTGATATGAGGTGTGAAAAGCCTTATGGAGCAACTAACTGAGTTTAAAAGAGAGTAAAACAAACCATGGGAAGACCTTAATGAAACCAGGATGGACATGGCAGGATTCCAACGTACTCTGTTTAAAGAGCAGAACTGAAGTTGTAGAAAATGGAATCCCAGACGGATACCCGAAAATGCAGAGAAACTGTGAAATCACAATTTATCCACTATTTGTAAGAATAGATGGCATTCCTGGAAAAAGTCTAGAACAGAAGGAACAGAACCAAGATTGAAAAATATACTAGAAAACCTTTCTAAACTGGCTGAATGAAAAATATTCTTCTATACTTGATTTCCTCCATTACCGGGCTGTGTCCTGTTCTCCTTAACAGCTTTAAGGACACGAGCACTGCAATTTAATATAAGCCTTTTGACCACAGGTTAACCAACTGCATAGGTTAGAAATAACACTGCTGTTTTAATTTTATTATGGAAGATGTCTTTTCGTGTTTAGAAGTATTGTATAATTCATTTTCTGATAACTGCTTTTGTTCTGTACCTGTTTCCTATTGTGTTGTTGGTGTTTTAAAAAAAACCTTTTCTGGTGACATGTCCTGTGACCTGGCGGAGGGGCGAGGTGCCCAGGAAGCTGGGAAGGTTCCAACACCAGGGGAGTTTCCGCGCGAGTGCCCAGCCGTGAAGTGGCACCTGTCAAGGTCGCCTGAATTTTCCCCTTCACCTGCGAAGGTGACACCACCAAGTCATGGCATCCACTCATGGCCAAGGGGTAGTTTTCAGATATTTTGCTCCGAAGGGGTAAGGATACCCATTGGGGGCCTTTGCGACACAAGCATTGAAGCCTTCTGTTTTATTAGATGGGAAAACAGGAGGTTATGACCCCGACGTGACTTGAACACGCAACCTTCTGATCTGGAGTCAGACGCGCTACCATTGCGCCACGAGGTCGCGACAGGTCCTTGACTCTTGGTTTTTTAAGGCTCTTCCCTGCGACACACGTTGCTTGCTTCCCAGGGCGGATCCTTTTCGTAGGAACGCCGGAGCGAAGGGAAGGGGCGGCAGGCTGGACGGCGCGAGACCCGGGCTCCCCTCCGGCCGCGCGCCCAGGCGCCTCCACCACCTGCCGGGCGCTCGGCCTGCGCCCCAGCAGTCGGCTCCGCGGCGGCCGGAGGGGCGCACCCGCTGCTCTCTGCCGCCCGTCGCGCGCCGGCTCCCGGGTCCCTGGGCCGCTGCAGGGGGGCCCGGCCGCCGGTTGGGGCGTAGCGCGTCTGTCTCACGGGAGAACGAAAACTCATAGTCTGTGGTCACACTTAGGAGGGGACTTTGGCACTTAGTATAAAAATAGAAAGCTCATGAGTCCTGCTCCCCTACTTCCCCAGCTACAAAACTAAAACTCAGTTTTGAAAACTTGGACATTATAGAAAAGTGTAATAAAAATTAAAATAAATAATCTCACCACCCATTGTAAATATTTTGATGTATTTCTTTCCAGATTTCCTTCCTTCCAGGTGTACACAGGTGTCCGGCTATGTTTGTTAAACCCTTTTTTACTGAAAGCACAGCGCAGTTACAGAAAACAGAGCTTAAGGAATTATCAGTGAGCAGCCCTGCCACCACCAACCAGGTCAAGAAACAGCACCTGCCACCGCCCACAGCCTCTAGGGAGCACAGCCGTCTTCCTCCCCGCAACAGCAACTCCCCTTGTTTATGGGAACCGCTTTGCTTTTCTTTATAGAGTTGTATCAAATGTCCCTAAACATTCTAGTTTCGTTTTGTCTGGTGCATATGTCACTTTCAATCTTCTGGTGGTTCCCTCTCCATCCTTTTCCCCTTTACATCCTCCCTCCACCCCAAAGAAATGATGTGACCTCAGTACATCACATGAGGAAGTTCGTGTTGTATGTCTTATTACTGCTGCTGTTAACGCAGGTCATTTAGTTAACATGGTCTCTGCTGTGTTCCTTCACTGTAATGCTACTATCTCCTCCTTTGTAACTAATAAATATTTTGAGGTAAATGCTTTGAAACGATGAACTATCCTGTTTCTGCTCAAACTTGCACCCCTAATTTAACTATTTGATTTAGTTTTAAATTTTTTGTGTCCTTTTAAAATTTGTCTAGTTGATATATACTATATTGGTTTCAGATGTACAACACAGAGATTCGACAACTATATACATTACAAAATGCTCACCATGGTAAAGTGTGGTTACCATCTGACACCATACAAAGTTATTACGATATTGATTACATTCCTCATTGCACCTGCTAATTTTTGCATCCATTTTGACTGCAACAACCATTACTGTGGTGTGTGGCTCATGGTGATTTTCTATTTCCTTTTTTTCTTTGTACATTTATCACCATAATTCTTCAGTAAGAAAGCGCTGATTCTTCACTCCCTTTTAGTTATATATTATATATTCAATTATTTATTTGCATTAATACAGACTCATGAGATTGTTTAATTATATAAATTTAATCTATAGAGTAACATTTTATATTGTTTCTGAAATCGTTCCAGCTTTGGTCATAAACTCCTTCACGTTGGCTCATGAGTCCTTTTGATGTGCCGCCATCCTCTTTAGCACTTCCTTACTTGCTGGCACAAGATGTTCCAGGCTCATCTTGTGTTTTTCCTGTGCCAGCCCTGGAATCAACCATTTCTCCAAGGAACCCTGGTTCCTATGTTTGGAGAATGGTGTTTAGAAATCAACATCTGGCTGTTAGGTGTGCTCGTTGCAATGTGATGTCATTCCTCTTTCCCTTATTTGTAACTTTTCTCTCTGACATTGGCAGACCCAACTCTCATTACCTATATAATACTTATTACAAATATAGATGTATATGTATGTGTATATATACATGTGTGTGCATTTCAGAGTTACTAACCTGTATATCTGTAAGAAAAGATTTACTAAAGGGATTACATGTGTACAGTTCTTTTTGTCTTTAGTTTTGCAGTCAAAATACTGTTTTGAAAAACTATAAAAATATTAGTTCTTCTCTTCCCCAAGCCCTTCACTGTTGGTTCTGTTATTCGTTTGTAATAGAGTTAGGCTGCTGGTTTTATATTCTATTTCAGGTTCACATCTGCATGCACACCCTGACTGATTTTCATTATTTTCTTTAAATTTTTGCACGTGTAAAATATTACCATAGTTCTGTGTCAGAGCTATATAAAAGGGTATACAAAAACTGTGTCACTCCCTCATCATACCTATACCCACGCCCACTGCCCCCTCCTTCCCACCCCTTCACCAACCATCCCTGTGGGTAACTAATATTTTCATTTTCTGGTTGATCCTTCCTGCATTCTTTTGCAAGATGAGTAGATACATCTTCTTGACTTTGCCATAGGCAAAGGCTTCTTAGGTCACAGAAAGCAATAGGTATAGGAGAAAATGTTTATCCCCATCAAAGGTGAAGTCTACACATAAAAAGGCACCATGAAGAAATGAATAGTCAAGCTATGACGTCTATAACTTTAGAGATGGGAGAAAATATTTGTTAACCTACATTTGATAGAGATCAGGTAACCAAGGTTTGTAAAGAACTTCTACAAATTAATAATTAAAACAATGAACAATTCAATAAAAACAAGCAAAAACTTTAAACAGACCCTTCACAAATGAAGACATATGAATGACCAATAAGCATATTTGACATCATCATTCATCAAGAAAATGAAAATTAAGAACACCTGAGTTATCATTACAAGCTCCCCAGAATAGCTGAAATTAAAAAGACAGACAATACTAAATAGTGAGTTGTGGCACTACCAGAACTCTCATACGTTATTGGTAGAATGTAACATTCAGCTCCTTGTAAACTAAGCATATGCCAGCATGCGTCAGCAATCCCACTCTTAAGTATTTACCTAAAAGAAGTGACATTATATGTCCACAAAAACTCTTGTACACAAGTATTCATAGAAGCTTAATTAATAATGACCCCAAACTGGAAATAGGCTGGGTGTCCACCTACACTTTTAATGGAATAACATATTACATATTTGGTTAATTTTTTTTCACTTAACACTGTACAGGAATTATTAAACATTCTTCCATACCATAATTTATAATGTCCTGATGGCTGCTTTATGGATCCTAATATTTTACTCAAGGCTGTGGTTTTGATCATTAAAGTTGTTTTGATTATTAAAGTAATTATAATACAATAGTTTCATCTGGTTGTTTACAAATATGGACTCACTTGTATTTACTTAATAAATAAAATACTTAAGAGAGGTGGTGAAATCCTGTGGAAAAGGGATTATATACACCCCGGGAAAGGACAGGAGAGTGGAGCAGAGCTGGGCAGAAGAGCTTCGGTGGGGAAACCAGGAGGAAGCCCCGGCCATGGCAGAGCAAGAGCTCTGTCTGGGGCTGTGGGTGCTCATCCTCCCCTGGCCTCCCAACCACCCCAGCGCTTCTGAGGCCTCTGCCTCGTCAGACATGAGCGAGGCCCAGTTGGTCTCCAGTTTGTTTTGTTATTTGCCACCCAGTGTGTGTGGGGCTGTAGAGTGGCCACACTGGTGCCGGGAGAAAAGCAAGGGCCAGAAGATTGATTCTTGTCCTCAGATGGAAAACCTAGCTGGGCACAGGGCTGGTTAGGAATACAGTTCCAGGGAACATATGCAATATTGTGTGAGTGTGGTTTGTTATGGCACTGGTTGAAGGTGAATGGAATCGGTGAGAGGGCAAGGGAAGTTGTATCTGGAGTCATAAAATCTTTGTAACTCCGGGTCAGACGGGAGCTGGGACATCACCCAATCCCCATGACGTAGAGACGATCACGTGGCTAGTTACATCTCCTGAGACTCTGCCAGGCAAGTGATCTCTGCCTAGCGCCTTCTTATTTACCTCCCCAAAGGCCTTGTCGTCTCCTCATGCCCTGTTGGCACCCGGAAGCTGCTGGGGTCATATATGGCCTTTATGATGTTGAGGTACTTGCCCTCTATACCCATTTTGTTGAGAGTCTTAATCATGAATGGATGCTGAATTTTGTCAAATGCTTTTTCAGCATCTATAGAGATGATTATGTGGTTTTTGTTCTTCTTTTTGTTGATGTGGTGGATGATGTTGATGGACTTTCGAATGTTGTACCATCCTTGCATCCCTGGGATGAATCCCACTTGATCAGATGGATGATCTTTTTGATGTATTTTTGAATTTGGTTTGCTAATATTTTGTTGAGTATCTTTGCACCTATGTTCATCAGGAATATTGGTCTGTAATTTTCTTTTTTTGTGGTGTCTTTGCCTGGTGTTGGTATTAGAGTGATGCTGGCCTCACAGGATGAGTTTGGAAGTATTCTCTCTTCTTGTACCTTTTGGAAAACTTTAATGAGGATGGGTATCAGGTCTTCACTAAATGTTTGATAAAATTCAGCAGTGAAACCATCTGGTACAGGCGTTTTGTTCTTAGGTAGTTGTTTGATTACCAATTCAATTTATTTGCTGGTAATTGGTCCATTCAGATTTTCTGTTTCTTCCTGGGTCAGCCTTGGAAAGTTATATTTTTCTAGAAAGTTGTCACTTACTTCTAGGTTATGCAGTTTGTTACCATATAATTTTTCATAGTATTCTCTCATAATTCTTTGTATTTCTGGGGTGTCCATAGTGATTTTTCCTTTCTCATTTCTGATTCTTGTTATGTGTGTAGATTATCTTTTTTTCTTGATAAGTTTGGCTAGGGGTTTATCTATTTTCTTTATTTTCTCAAAGAATCAGCTCCTGCTTTCATCGATTCTTTCCATTGTTTTATTCTTCTCAATTTTGTTTATTTCTGCTTTAATCTTTATTATGTCCCTCCTTCTACTGACTTTGGGCCTCATTTGTTCTTCATTTTCTAGTTTCATTAATTGTGAGTTTGGACTGTTCATTTGGGATTTATCTTCTTTCCTGAGGTAGGCCTGTATTGCAATATATTTCTCTCTTAGCATGGTATTTGCTGCATCCTGCAGATTTTGCGATGGTGAATTATTGTTGTCATTTGTGGCCATATATTGCTTGATCTCTGTTTTTATTTGGTCATTGATCCATTGATTGCTTAGGAGGATGTTATTAAGCCTCCATGTGTTTCTGGGATTTTTCATATTCTTTGTATAACTTATTTCTAATTTCATACCTTTGTGATCTGAGAAGCTGGTTGGTACACTTTCAATCTTTCTGAATTTACTGAGGCTCTTTTTGTGGCCTAATATATGATCAGTTCTTAAAAATGTTCCATGTGTACTTAAGGAGAATGTGTATCCTGTTGGTTTTGGTTGTAGAGTTCTGTAGATGTCTTTTAGGCCCATCTGTTCTAATGTGTTGTTCAGTGCCTCTGTCTCTTTACTTATTTTCTGTCTTGTTGATCTGTCCTTTGGACTGAGAGGTGTGTTGAAGTCTCCAAAAATGAACGCACTGCATTCTATTTCCCACTTTAATTCTGTTAGCATTTGTTTCACACATGTAGTGATCCTGTTTTGGGTGTATAGATATTTGTAATAGTTATATCCTCTTGTTGGACTGACACTTTTATCATTATGTAATATCCTTCTTTGTCTCTTGTAACTTTCTTTGTTTTGAAGTCTACTTTGTCTGATACAAGTACTGCAACTCCTGCTTTTTTCTCACTATTAGTTGCATGAAATATCTTTTTCCATCCCTTCACTTTCAGTCTGTGTATGTTTTTGGGTGTGTAGTGAGTCTCTTGTAGGCAGCATATAGATGGGTCTTTTTTTTTTATCCGTTCAGTAACTCTGTCTTTTGATTGGTGCATTCAGACCATTTACATTTAGGGTGATTATTGATAGGTATGTACTTATTGCCATTGCAGGCTTTAGATTTGTGGTTATCAAAGGTTCAAGGGTAATTACCTTACTATCTAACTGCCTAATTTTACTTACTTCATATACTATTACAAACACAACCTAAAGGTTCTTTTTTTTCCCCTCCTTTTTTCTTCCTCCTCCATTCTTTGTATGTTATGAATCATATTCTATACTCTTTGTCTTCCCTTGGGTGACATCTTTTTAGCCTTAGGAATACTTCCATCTATGGGAGTCCCTCCAAAATGCACTGTAGAAGTGGTTTGTGGGAGGTAGATTCTCTCAGCTTTTGCTTATCTGGAAATTGTTTAATCCCTCCTTCAAATTTAAATGATAACCTTGCTGGATAGAATATTCTTGGTTCAAGGCCCTTCTGCTTCATTGCATTAAATATATCATGACTCTCCGTTCTGGCCTGTAAAGTTTCTGTTTAGAAGTCTGATGCTAGCCTGATGGGTTTTCCTTTGTATGTGATGTTTTCTCTCTCTCTAGCTGCTTTTAAAAGTCTGTCTTTATCCTTGATCTTTGCCATTTTAATTATGATATGCCTTGATGTTGTCGTCCTTGGGTCCCTTGTGTTGGGAGATCTGGACACCTCCATGGCTTGAGAGAGTATCTCCTTCCCCAGATTGGGAAAGTTTTCAGAAATTACGTTCTCAGTGACACTTTATATCCCTTTTTCTCTCTCTTCTTCTTCTGGTACCACTAGTTTGCGAATACTGGTGTGTTTGGATTGGTCACACAGTTCTCTCAGTATTCTTTCATTCTTGGAGATTCTTTTTTCTCTCTGTGCCTCAGCTTCTTTGTATTCCTCTTCTCCAGTTTCTATTTCATTTATTGTCTCCTCCACCATATCCAATCTGCTTTTAATACCCTTCATTGTGCTCTTCAAAACTGGATCTCTGACAAGAATTCACTCCTGAGTTCTTGAATATCTTTACATACCTCCATGAGCATGTTAATGATTTTTATTTTGAACTCCCTTTCAGGAAGAGTCGTGAGGTCAATGTCATTTAAGTCGTCCTCAGGAGTTGTATTACTTTACTCTAAACCAGATTCCTTTGGCGTTTCATATTTGTATATGGCGCCATCTAGTGCCCAGAAGCTCTACTCCCTGGAGCTGCTCAGCCCCTGAAGCAATATCGGGTGTTGCACTGAGCGTTAGTATTGGCGCCTGGGGGGAGGAAAGAGCTCTTTCGTGCTTCCTGGCTGCTGTGCCTTTCTCCACTGCCTGAACCAGTGGGCAGAGCACAGGTGTAAGCCTCTATGCTTTGTGTTTGTAGTTGCTGTAGACAGATCTTCCCTTTGGCTGGGTTAATGCCAGGGTAGGGTTTGCTGGTTTGCGAGCCATGTGGGGCTGGCTGGGAGAAAGGCACAGCAGGCTGTGTATCACAGAGGGGGTCCTTGGAGCTGTGTAGCCAGTCAGGGAGCTGGAGCACCTGAAGATCGTGAAAGCTCCCAACCTGCTGGACAGAGTGCACCCAGACAATTTTGTCTACCTGTCCTTTCTCCTGAGCAGTAAGCTCTGTGCAATCCTTGCCCCTTTAGCAGCCCTCTTGCTAAGGGCTTCCTTGTTAGGAATTCTCTCAGACTGCCTGCCTTTCTTTTGTCCCAGAGCAGCCGGATACGGATCCCTGCTTTCCACAAGTCGCTGGAATCTCAGTCTCTCCAGGAATTCTGCCTGTCTTTGCTTTCCAACCCCCTAGTCACAAGAGTATCATGCAAGCACTATGAAATGTAGGTTTGTGCTCAGAGAGCAGATCTCTGAAATTAGGTATTCAGGTATCCCAGGCCTCCACTCCCTCCCTGCTCTGTTTCTCTTCATCCCGCTGGTAAGTTGGGGTGGGGGAAGGGCTTGGGTCTGGCCGGGCCACAGCTTTGGTACATTACCCTGTTCTGTGAGGTCTGCTCTTTTCTCCAGATGTAGGCAGTCTGGTGCAGTCCTCTTTCCTGTTCCTCTTTCAGTATTAGTTGTATTAATTGTATTTTCATATTATATGTGGTTTAAGGATATATGGTTTTATATGTGTCTCACCTCTCATGCCACCATCTTTAATCAAATCCAATAATTAGATATTTCAATGAAATAAGTGAAAAATTAAAAAAAACCCTAAAATTAATATAAGAGAAAATTTCAGAAGTCCTGGTTATCAAAGTAATTGAATCTACAATTTAAAACTTTCCTACAAGAAAATTTGTGGCTCACATGGCTTTGTGTTTTACAGAAAATACTTATGAAAAAATAAAACTAACAGCAATAATACAAAATTCTACACAAACTGTTCCAGTTGAAGAGAGAAAGGAAGTGATTCCCGATTCATTTTATGAACCTAGCATTATCCTGATACTAATCCATGACAAGGCTACTACAAGAAAAGAAACAAAACAATACGGAAATAGACATAAAATCTTATATAAAATTAAAAAAATTTAATTCAACAATATCTTAAAAAGATAATACATAATGACCATATGGAATCCATTCCAGGAATGCAAGGTTGCCTTAACAGTCAAAAATCAGTCCATACTAATGAACTCTGAGTGCTATTGTGCTAAGTGAAATAAGTCAGTCACAAAGGAACAAATATTTATATGAGGTACCATTTGAATTCTCAGAGACAGAAAGTAGAATGGTAGTTCCAGGGTCTGAGGGTAGTGGAGACAGGGAGTTATTGTTAATGGGTATTGAGGTTCAGCTTAGAAAGATAAAGAAAGTTTTGGATATGGATGGTGGTGATGGTTGCATGACAATACGGACATACTACCAGTGAACTGTATACTTATAAATGGCTTAGAGTAAAATTCATGTGTATTTTACCACAATATTTAAAATAAAAAAATCAATCCATATAATTCAATATTAACTAGGATTTGAGAGGAATTTCCTTAATCTGATAAAGCTTATCTACAAACACATTTACACCTCAAGTCATACCTAATGGTAATATGTTTAATGTTTTCTTTTAGATTCTGGTAAAAAGGCAAGGATGCCCACAATCACTTCTAGAGGTCCTAGCTACAGCAATAAAGCTAGTCAAAATGCTATAAAGATAGGAAAGGATGAAGTTTTTTTTTTAACTTACTGCAGATGGCATATTGTGTATATGGAAAGACCAAAAGAATGAACAAAGTATTATATTAACAAATGCAGAATATATATGATATATATCCATTAGTATAGATGTTATATAGTATTAAAATATACATGATATATTACATATTATATATCATGTCTAAGTATATATTTAACATATTAACAAGAATCAAAATGAAATAAAGGGCATTTATATAACATCAAAACATCACATAGGAGTAAGCTAACAAAAATGTTCAAAATTTCTACATTGAAAAAATTTAAAAATTGCTTAAAAGAGGCATACAAACAAAAGGTATAGCATGTTCATGGGTTGGATGTCTCAATATTGTTAAGGTGTCCATTCATCAAAAATTATCTATATATTTGATGTAATACTAATACTCATTAAAAGCCTAACTTTTTGATGTTGAGCAACTGAAAATTATTCAAAACTGTATATGAAAATGCCAAGAACCTAGAATTGCAGTGGCAATTTTAAACAAGAAAAAAATGAGAACATATATGCAACCAGATGTGAAGTTACTTATAAATCTGCTTATCCTAAGAACATGTTACAGTAGAACAGTGGAGATAATCTAGAAATAGACCCCATATAATATGATCATCTGATTTATCATAAGAGTATCACTGCAAACCAAGGGGGAGGGAAGAAGATGTTCTTTTCAATAGATGACGTTGAATAAATTGTGTATTTCTATGGGATATACTTTGACCTCTACCACACACCATAAATAAAAATTAATTTCAGATAGATTGTAATCTAAAAGTGAAAAGCAGAACAGTAGATATGCAGAAAACAATGTAGGGAAATACATTTATGACTTTGGTTCAGGAAAAGTTTTCTTAAAAGCACTAATCATAAAGGAAAAGATTGAATTATTCTTCATCAAAATTCAAAACTTCTATTCATCAAAGGACATCATTTAGAGAATGAAAAGGCAGGCTGTAGGTGGGGAGATATTTGTAATACAAATATCTAAAAATATCTTGTATCCAGAATATATAAAGAATCCTATAAATGAACAAAAATAGTTTCCAGTTTTAAAAATAGAGAAACATGTTGAACAGGCACTTTTCAAACCAACAATCACCTAAAAGGGGACTCAAAATCATTAGCCACTAAGGAAATGCAAGTTAAGCCTATGAGACACTGCGACACACTAGAACCAGGCTTTGGAGCCTCACCATTCCATTGAAACCCAGTAAAGGAAGACAGTCATTTCCATTTCCTAACTCAATGGAGACTTTTCAGTGAACAGTCAGACATATGTCATTTGAACAGTGCTCTTCTTGAAATACTTGGCTCTAGTGCAGTGAGGCGGAATCTAGGTGTGGTGAGGGTTAGGAGTTAGAAAGCAGCAGCCAATAGGTTGGCATCAAGTCATGTCAACTATTTGACAGCAGAGTTTCTTAAGGGTACTGTTTCAAGGTCTAGTCCTCAAACTTTCCAATCAGAAAGTGGTACATTATATTCAAAGAAGGTAAGTTTCTTGGTAATAGTTTAATACATTCCACTATTAAAATTCAATCAGAAAGGGTAATTTTAATCACAATGTCAAATTACTCATTTGCAATGGGTGATAGCTCAAATCATTCATCCAATATTCCTTTCCCAATATTAAAAGCACATATCCTAGCAGTGAGGGAGGGACATTTGATTTCCTTTCCTTCAGTTTCCACTGAAGCATAGCTCATATCTTTCCTTTTTAGATATCAGGCCCATGGTCTATAAGGGTCTTCTGATATTAGTGCCACAGCCTCTGGGTCTCTTTTTTATTCTTTTCTTTAGTATTTCCAGAACTGCCAAGCCTTCATTTATGGACTTGGGAATCCTTGGTTGTTTCCCCTCTCTATACTCCATCATGTACTGTTCTGCAAGGCTGTACACAGACCTTTTAATCATAGTGAGATTTCCATTGGTGTCTTGTTGAAATTAGAACTTCTCTCTGAGGCTTTGTTTTCTGGTCTAGAGCCTGGACACAAGTTGCAGATATTCTTGGATACATTTCTCATCTACCTGATCTTCACCAAGTGAAACTGAGACGTGGGGGCAATGAGGTACTGGGTAAACTTTTTGGAATCTAGGCAGCATCAAAACAATTCCCATGCTCTTAGACCCATGACCACACCTCCACCACCAATGTATTAGGGTAATTCCTGGTACATAACAGGCACCCAATACATTAGCTTCACAAGAAAATAGGCTTTTCCTGTTTATGTAACTATTACATGCTCAGTGGAAGAAAAAATAAAAAATACTGAAAAGCACGGGAAAGTCAAACAAAAAACACAAGATACTCCAACTCAAACAATCATCTTTAACTTTTTGGAGGCCATCACTTCATTCATGCTCTTGAAAGTTCACACAAGTACAAAGTTTTATATAGAGCTTTAAACCATATGTGCTTACATTTTTCTATTTTCCCTCTATCCCCTCTGATCTCCCTACTTTTCCTTTTCTCCCTCAAGGTAACCAATATTAATAGTTTGGGTGTGTATTCTTGCATACCTGTTTCCATGTTCATCTTACCACATACACATATACATATACATGAGTGTGACCATTACTTCAACAAAAATAAAATTTTGTACATATACATCTCTGTAATAGAGCAATTACTTATCAACAAATCGTGAAAATACCTTGAAGTCAACTTGTGTAGATGTAACTCACTTAAAAAATTACTCTCATGCTGTTCCATAGTATGGGCGCATCAGTTTACTCACCATTTCCTTATTAATGGGCATCCACTTTCTATCCAGTTGGTTTTATTTGCCTCTACAAAAAATATTTCAACAAACACCATTAGTTCAACAAACATCATTCTTATGCACTGACGTTGCTGTTTCTATGGGGCTGACTTCCAAAAGTGAGGCAATGGGCCAAAGTGTTTTCCTTTTTAAATTTTATTTAATAATTTCAAATGTATTGCTGGATTGTTGGTGGAAATATAAATTGATATAACCTTTTTGTAATGTTACATGGTTTCCCAAGCCCCACTAACAAAAGATCTAATTTTTGTCAACTCCATGAAGTGAAAGCGATATTTCATTGGTTGCTTTAATTTGCATTTCCCTGAGTAATATTTAGGTTCCTAATACTTTTGTAGATTAATGGCCATTTGGAGTTACTCTTCTAGGAAAAACCATCCAGTCCAGATGGATTAAAGACTTTAAAGAATAAAATTATCAAAATCTTAGAAACAAATTTAGGTGTCCCTTTAACTAAAAGAGAACTTAAAGACTCTAAAAAGGAAAAGACATTTTACTATAAAAAAATTAAAATATGTGGTGACTCTTACTACATAAAAAAGTATAAAGACAAATGCTTGATTAAGGAAAACATTTGCAACACATCATTTAATATTTCAAATATATAAATAGCACCTCCAGATTGATGAGACACAGAAACCAAACAGGCAAAAAATACATAGGCAATTCATTGGAGATAATTTGTTCAATGAATAAAGTATGAAATCTGGATGAAGGCTTTTATTTGTCCTGTATTTTTCTCTATTGTGAATTTTCCTATAACTTCTAAGGTTTAATATGACTAAATGCTTTCCTATATTCTTATCCTTATAGTGTCTCTTCAGTATGTATTTTCTGGTGAATTGCTCCTGAAAGTTTTTCCCCATTCATAAAAATTAGTTTATTATTCTTGGGGAGCTGACATCTGGGTGAATGATTCATTGTTCTCTATATTAACTGCATTTCTCTCTGATGTATTCTTTGATGTACAGCAAGGCTTGAGCTGCTCCTAAAGGCTTTTCCACATTCCTTACATGTATAGGGTTTTTCTCCAGTGTGCATCCTCAGATGTACAGTAAAATCAGAGTTAGTTCTGAAGGCTTTTCCACATTCTTCACATTTATAGGGCCTCTCACCAGTATGAATTCTCTGATGTAGAGTTAGCTGTGATAGAGTAATACAACCTTTCCCACATTCCTTACACATATAGGGTTTTTCTCCAGTATGTGTTCTCCAGTGAACTGTAAGGTATGAACCCCTCCTGAAGGCTTTTCCACAGACATCACATTTATAGGGTTTCTCTCCACTATGGATTTTCTGATGTTCTGTGACATGTACCATCTGGCTGAATGCTTTCCCACAGTCATTACATTTAAATGGTTTCTCTCCAGTATGTGTTCTTTGATGGGTATTAAAGCCTGAGTTACTTGTGAAAACCTTCCCACAATCATTACATTTATAGGGTTTTTCCCCAGTATGCCTTCTTTGATGCACAGTAAGTTGTGATGTATTAGTGAAAGCTTTCTCACATTCATTACATTTGTATGGTTTTTCTCCAGTATGGGTCCTTTGATGTACAATAAGGTATGACTTGGTCCTGAACGATTTTCCACAATCATGACATTTATAAGGTTTCACTCCAGTATGAATTTTCTGATGTTCCTTGAGATTTACCATTTTTGTAAATGCCCTCTCACAGTCAGTACATTGATATGGTTTCTCTCCAGTATGAATCCTTTGATGTACAGTTAAGTGTGATTTTATTTTGAAAGATTCCCCGCATTCATTACATAAATAAGGTTTCTCTTCGGTATGAATTCGCTGATGTATAATTAGAGATGAAGAACGCATAAAGGCCTTTCCACATTCATTACATTTATAAGGTTTCTCTCCTGTATGCATTCTGTGGTGTACAGTAAGGCATGAATAATTAATGAATGCCTTCCCACATTCATTACACTTATAGGGCTTTTCTCCTGTATGAATTCTCTGATGTTCTGTGAAATTTGCAATGCGATTGAATGCTTTCCCACATTCATTACATTCATAGGGTTTTTCCCCAGTATGTGTTCTTATATGTACAATAAGGCTTGAATTACTTCTATAGGCTTTCCCACATTCATTACATCTAAAAGGTTTCTCTCCAGTATGAATTCTTTGATGAACATTAAAAATTGTGGTATTCTTGAAAGATTTCCCACACTCATTGCATTTATATGGTTTCTCTTCGGTATGGGTCTTCTGATGTACACTAAGATATGACTTATTCCTAAAGGCTTTCCCACAATCATTACATTTGTAGGGTTTCTCTCGACTGTGAGTTTCCTGATGTCTTGCAAGTTTTGACTTATCACTGAAAGCTTTCTCACATTCATTACATTTATAAGGCCTCTCTCCAGTTTGAATTCTCTGGTGTTGATTAAGACGAGCACACTGGCTAAAAGATTTTCCACAGACATTGCATTGATAAGGTTTCTCCTTAGTATGAATTCTCTGATGTACCATAAGTGATGAAGAAGCAATGAAGGCCTTTCCACAGTCATTACATTTATACGGTTTTTCGCCAGTGTGAATTTTTTTATGTTGACTAAGATATGAAGGCTGGCTAAACATTTTCCCACATTCATTACATTCATAAGGTTTTTCTTTCGAATGGGTTCTCTGATGTTGAATGAGCAACGACCTATAAAGAAAAGCCTTTTCACATGTACTACATTTATAGGGTTTTTCTTTATTATTGTGTTTTTTCCCTAAAGTAAGTTCTGAAGTAGGCCTTATGGATTTGCTGGCTTCTGTATCATTGCAAATGTTCTTCTCTAGATGGGTATTTGTAATCAAATTCTCAGTGAAAATTTCCTCATGTGTCTGGCATTTGCTGTAGGGCTCTTCTGTGATAACTCCTGGTTCTGAAAAAGGAATAGATCCAAATCTAAAGCTTCTCTGACCAGTGGGAGTTTTTCTGTGTGTAACTATTCTTTGACTCAAATGAATTTCTTGACTATTTTGCAATTTCAATATCCTTTCATCCCATTTCCATAATCTTCCCATTCTGGAGTCCCATAGACTATTCCCTGTGAACTTCTCTACTATGGTGTCCTGTGATAAATCTTCAGAAATATCCTCTGTTGGTATAACATTCTTGGTTGCAGGTTTGGTCTCCAACTCTGGGAGAAAAAAAAAAAAAAACCAAGTGACTCCTATTTGTAAAGTTGGGGAGATCTAACTAAACAGTGAAACTTGGGCTAAAAATGAATACACAGTTTTAACTTATTGCCAATTGGCCTTCATTTCTAGGAAGGAGGAGGTATGGTTATGGGAGGCTGGATAAGCAAGAACCAAATAGTAAATTCAAGGAGTATTCCCCTATTAAAAAAAATTAATTCATAGTAAACCTCCTAGAATCTAGCCTCTCGAATATTCTCATTCTTTTCAAAGCCAACTTCTTTAGGGGGCATTCTTCATAGGTTGTGACTATTTCCTTGCTTTCCATTTATTCCACAAATCAGGTATTTTGTCCCCAACCATATTTTTTATTCTCATTCTTTGTTCACCAGCTGTCTTTGGGTGAGGGCTTTCTTAAATTTCCCTGGAAGAGTACAGTACCTTATTAAAGAATTTGCACATAGTTTTTATTGAACTTTTATGGAAGAAGACACTTTGGTATTTCAGAAATAATAAATAAGAATTCGTAACATTTACTGATACTTCAAATAATGATAATTATTATTAAGGATAGTTTTGCAACCTTTCAATGGGTCTTAAGAACATTCCTGAAAGTTTGTCAAAAACTCCTTTAAAAAAATTACTGTGAGTGGTATATTATTTTATATATGTAATTTAATATTTTACTTTTTAAGACACTTTTATATTTCCTTTACATTTCTATTTCCAGGCAATTACATATAAATGTTTAAAAACAAACTGGATCAAAACCTTTTGTGGATAGAATGGCTTTATGACTTTAAAAATCAAGGTAAATAGAATTTCAATGGACTCACAGACCTAGATAAAGAGCTGAACTCAGCCTGACCAAAGAGGACAACCCTAGAACCCAGCTGACTTAAATATCTAATTGAATAGGTGACTGAGGATTGTTAAAGCCCTTATCCTAGCAGCCCACCAAAACCAAACATGAAATCTCTGTTGAAAAATACTACATAACCTAAAACTTAAACATTTATAAGGTTTTCATATCAATGAAAAATAATAGGCATACAAGGAGACAAAAACTCATGAGAAAGTAACAGAAAAAAATAATACAGTTCTTAAAGCATCCAGATGATTGAGGTCTTAGAAAGGAACTTTTGAAATAATCATGATTAGTATATTCAAGAAAATAAGACAAGATTAACAATTTCACCAAATAATTGGAAAGCATAAGATAAGAACCAAATAGTGCTTCTAAAACCTGAAAATAAATGAAGAACTCAAAGGATAGGCTAAAAGTGCAGTAGATATGGCAGATGAATGTGTTAGCAAAATGGAACATAGGTCTGTAGTAAATACCCTTATTGAAGCACAGAATGATGAAAAGGTAAAAAACATAAGAGTCATACAGGATAGAGTGAAAAAGTCTAGCAAAGATAGGAATCCTGGAGGGCTACTTCAAAAATTGAGAGAGAATGGGACGAAAACAAATTCAAAGAAATAATACCCAATAATTAAAAAAAAACAGATAAAAAATATCAAATTCCAAGTTTGAGACATCAAATGAATCTCAAGAAGGAGAAACACAAAGGAAACTCAAAGACAAATTTCCATCAAGGAGTGACAATTAGATCAGAGGTTGCAAACTATAGCCAAATCTGGTTAACTACATGCTTTTGTATGGCTAGGGATATAAGAATGGTTTTTATGGGGGGATGGAGAAAAAGAGGTGGCGGAGTAGGAAGGCAAGGCAGGAACTTCCTCCCAAAAATACATAAAAGAAGAAAATACAGTGAATACAACTAAATCTGAAAATGACCTGAAGACTGCAGAAAAGACTACCCACACCTGGGGAAGAAGAGAAGACCACACAGAAAAGGGCCAGGAAACATAGAATATCCATCTAATACAAAGGAAGAAACGCAGATACTCTGACAAAATGAGGAGGCAGAGGAATATGTTCCAAACAAAACTACAGGACAAGATATCAGAAAGAGGGCTAAATTAAATGGAGATCACCAATCTTCTTGACAAAAATTTCAAAATAAAAGTCATAAACATGCTCAATGATTTATAGAGAAATACTCAAGAACTCAAGGAGGACTTCAACAAAGAGATAGAAGAGCTTAAAAACCCACTCAGAGCTGAAGTAACTGAAATGAAACATACAATGGAGGGATTGAAAAGTGGGTTACTGTAAGTAGAGGAGACAGTCAATGAGATGGAAATTAGAGAACAGGAACACAATGAAGCTGAGGAACAAAGAGAAAAAAGGACCTCAAGGAATGAAAGAATGATAAGAGAGCTGTGTGACCAATCCAAAGAAAACAATACTTGCATAATGGGGTACCATAAGAAGAGAGAAACAAAGGGATAGAAAGTCCCTGAGGAAATAATTGTTGAAAACTTCCCCAATCTGGGGAAGGAAATATATACTCAGTTCATGGAAGCACAGAGAGCCCCTAACAAAAGGAACCCCAAGAAGACAACACCAAGAAGACAACAACTAAAATGAGAAAGAGGATAAGAAGAGAGTACTGAAAGCAGCCAGAGAGAGAAAAAATATTACTTACAAGGAAACCCCATCAGGCTATCAGCAGACTTTTCAGCAGAAACTTTACAGGCTAGAAGGGAGTGTCATGATATATTTAATGTAATGAAACAGAAGGACTTCTGAACAAGAATTCTATGCGGCAAGATTATCATTTAAACTCGAAGCAAGGATTAAGCCATTTCCAGATATACAAATGTTGAAGGAATTTACCACCACTAGGCCAGCCTTACAGGGTATGTTAGAGGAACTGCTGCAGATGGAAATGTTCCTAAGACTAAATAGCTTTCACCAGTGAAAATAAACCCACAGTAAAAGTAGTAGACCTAGTAATTACCAATCAAGTACAAAATTAAAACAAAACAAAAGAAGCAAAATCAGTTATACAGAAAACCAGTCAAGTGTTACACAAAAAATGCAGATTATGACATCTAATACACAAAGTGTGGAGGAGGAAGAAGGAAAAAAGTACCTTTACATTGTGTTTGAAATAGAAAGTAACTGGCAACTAATATAGACTTATATAGTAAGGGAGCTATCCTTGAATCTTTGGTAACCACAAAAAAAATTTAAAAAGATAAATCTAATCACAACATAAAAGAAAACCATCAAATAACAAGAGTATAAGAGAGGAAGAAAGGAACAGAAAAGAGCTATGAAACAACCAGAAAACAATTAATAAAATGGCAATAAGTACATAGTATAAATAACTACCTTAAGTGTAAATGGAATGAATGCACAATCAAAAGACACAGAGTGGCACAATGAATAAAGAAACAAGACTCATTTATATGCTGCTTACTAGAGACTCATTTCATAACCAAAGATACACAGACTAAAAGTGAAGGGATGGAAAAAGATATCTCACGCAAATAATAGGGAGAAAAAAAGCAGGAGTAGCAGTACTTATATCAGACAAATTAGATTTCAAAACAAAGAAAATAACAAGAGACAAAGAAGGACATAATATAATGATAAAGGGGTCAGTCCAACAAGAGGATATAACCATTCCAAATATCTATGCACCTAACACAGGTGCACCTAAACATGCAAAACAAATACTAACAGAATTAAAGGGGGGAAACAAACTGCAACACATTAATTTTAGGAGACTTTAACACACTACTCATATCAATAGGTCAACCAGACAGAAAATAAGGAAACAGGAGCTGAACAAATACATTAGATCAGATGAACTTAACAGATATCTACAAAGAACATTTTACACAAAAGCAGCAGCATACACATTCTTCTCAAATGCACATGGAACATTCTCCAGAATATGTCACGTACTAGGCCACAAAAAGAGCCTCAGTAAATTCACAAAGATTGAAATTGTATCAGGCAGCTTCTCAGACCACAATGGTATGAAATTAGAAATAAGTTACACAAGGAAAACAAGCTCACAAACACATGGAGGCTAAACAACATGCTCCTAAATAATCAATGGATCAATGACCAAATTAAAACAGAAATCAAGCAATACACAGAGACAAATGAAAACAAAAATTCAACAGCCCAAAATCTGTGGGACTCTGTGAAGGCAGTTCTAATAGGGAACTACACAGCAATACAGGCCTACCTCAAGAAACAAGAACAATCTAGTAAACAGCCTAAACTTACAACTAAAGAAACTAGGAAAAGAACAAATGAAGCCCAAAGTTAGTAAAAGGAGGGACATAATAAAGATCAGAGCAGAAATAAATAAAACAGAAGAATAAAGCAATAGAGAAAAATTAATTAAAACAGGAGCTGGTTCTTTGAGAAAATAAAATAGATAAACACCTAGCCAGACTTATCAAGAAAAAAAGAGAGTACACTTAAACAAAATCAGAAATGAAGAAGGAATAATAATCACAATGGATGCCATAGAAATACAAAGAATTATTAGAGAATACTATGAAAAATTATATGCCGATAAATTGGACAACCTAGAAGAAACGGACAACTTCCTAAAAAAATACAACCTACTAAGACTGACTCAGGAAGAATCAGAAAATCTGAACAGACCAATTACCAGCAGTGAAATTGAATTGGTAATCCAAAAACTACCTAAAAACAAAATTCTATGTCCAGATGACTTCAGAGCTGACTTCTACCTAACCTTTAAAGAAGAGCTAATACCCAGTCTTTTTAAAGTATTCCAAAAGGAGGAGGGAATATTTCCAAACTCATTCTATGAGGCCACCAACAGTTTAATACCAAAATCAAAGACACTACAAAAAATAAAATTATAGACCAATATTCATGAAGAACAAAAATGCAAAAATATTCAACAAAATATTAGCAAACTGAATTAAAAAATACATCAAAAAGATCATCCATCATGATCAAGTAGGATTTACTCCAGGGATGGAAGGGTGGTACAATATTTGTAAATCAATCAACATCATATACCACATTAACAAAAAGGAGAAAAACCACATGATCATTTCAATAGATGCTGAAAAAGCATTTGACAAAATTTAATAACCATTCATGATAAAAATAAAATGAGTATAGAGAGTATGTACCTCAACATAATAAAGGCCATATGCAACAAATGCACAGCTAACATCATACTCAATGGTGCAAAGCTGTAAGCTTTTCCTCCAGGATCAGGAACAAGACAAGGATGTCCACTCTCACCACTCTTATTCAACATAGTACTGGAGGTCCTAGCCATGGCAATCAGAGAAGACACAGAGATAAAAGGCATCAAAATTGGTATGGAAGAAGTTAAACTGTCACTGTTTGCAGATGACAAGATATTAAACAGAAAATCCTAAACACTCAACCAAAAAACTATTAGGACTAATAACCAGATTCATCAAAATTGCAATATACAAAATTAATATACAGAAATATGTTGCATTCCTATAAACTAACAACGAACTAGCAGAAAGAGAAATCAGGAAAACAATTCCAATTACATTGCATAAAAAGGAATAAAACACTTTGGAATAAACCTAACCAAGAAAGTGAAAGACCTGAATTCTGAAAACTGTAAGACACTCATGACAGAAATTAAAGATATAAATAAATGGAAATTTATCCCATGCTCATGGATAAGAATTAATATTGTCACAATGGCCATCCTGTCCAAAGCAATTACAGATTCAATGCAATCCCTATCAAAATTCTGACAGCATTTTTCAATGGACAAGAGCAAATAATCTTAAAATTCATATGGAACCACAAAAGACCCTGAACAGCCAAAGTAATCCTAAGAAAGAAGAACAAAGATGAGGGTATTATGCTCCCTGACTTCAAGCTATACTACAAAGCTACAGTTATCAAAACAGTATGGTACTGGCACAAGAACAGACCCATAGTTCAATGGAACAGAATAGAGAGCCTAGGTATAAACCCACACATATATGGTCAATTAATATATTATAAAGGAGCCATGGATATACAGTGGGGAAATGACAGCCTTTTTAATAACTGGCGTTGGCAAAATTGGACAGCTACATGTAAGAGAATGAAACTGGATTATTGTCTAACTTCATACACAAAAGTAAAGTCGGAATGGATCAAAGACCTGAATGTAAGACATGAAACCATAAAACTCTTAGAAGAAAACATAGGCAAAAATCTCTTGAACATAAACATGAGCAATTTTTTCCTGGACACATGCAAGGGAAATAAAAAGTGAAGTGGGACTACATTAAAGTAAAAAGCTTCTGTACAGCAAAGGACACCATCAATGGAACAAAAAGGCTTCCTACAATATGGGAGAATATATTCATAAATTATTTATCTGATAAGGTGTTAGTATGCAAAATATATAAAGAACTCATATGCCTCAACATAAAAAAACAAAAACAAAAACAAAAAACAACCCACTTAAAAAATGGGCAGAGGACCTGAAGAGCCAATTTTACAAAGAAGAAACACAGATGGCCAACAGGCACATGAAAAGATGCTTCACATTGCTAATCATCAGGGAAATGCAAATCAAAACCCCAATGAGATATCACCTCACACCAGTTAGAATGGCCACTATCTAAGACAAGAAATAACAAGTGTTGGTAAGAATGTGGAGAAATGGGAAGCCTCCTACACTGTTGGTGGGAATATAAATTGGTGTAGCCACTATGGAAAGCAGTATGGAGGTTCCTTAAATAATTAAAAATAGAAATACCATTTGACCCAGTAATTCTACTCCTAGGAATTTACCGGAAGAAAACAAAGTCATGCACCTTTATGTTTATTGTGTCATTATTTACAATAGCCAATTATGGAAGCATAAGTGCCCATCAACAGATGAATGGATAAAGAAGATGTGGTACATAAACACAATGGACTTTGAAAATACAAACAAGGAATCAGTTGAGAGTCAAAATACAGTATTTATTTATTTAAGCACTTTTACTGTACATCTGTACACAGTGAATTGGGTTGGGTACTAGGTCTAAGGCAGTATGAAATTAGAGGAGAGAAAGGATTCTCCTAAAGTTTCAGGAGGTGTGCAGATGAAGAAAGTTAAATAATAAGTAAATAGGATTCATTTCAAAGTTAAATAATGAGTAAATAGGTGATCCTTAAGAAAGCATTTTCAAGAAAATCAATGAAGGAAGAGATATCAGTTAATGGTTAAACAAGTGAAAAAATGTAAAGATAACTAGAGAGGATAGAACTCAAAGGGATATTTATGCATGTTTGAATGAAGGAAATTATTATAAAAATTATATCCTCCAGAAAGTAAAGTAGAATAGGATGGGACAGAGAAATAGAGGACAGAGAAAGCTGGAGAGAGAAAAAGAGAGGAAAACAGTGAGAGTGACAGACAGAGAGAGGGAGGGAAAGAGGGATAGGTAAAGAGAAAGAGAGGGAGAGAATCTTTTCTTCTGAGATAGCTCTGAGCATAGATACTCCTCAAAATATTTAAAATGTTCTGCTCCACCCAAGACCTATTAATCTGAAATAAATGCCATCTTCCTGGTTGTGGGGAAAATGGAAATTTCTATGGTCAGGATCCTCACCTGACCCTAAACTACTTGATGACGTAATTAGCCTACTGCTAGGCTACTGCTTCTACACCTGTAGGCAATAAGCTATTAATGACTGAGTCACTATATAAAGAGTTCTTTCCAGTGCTCTGGGCGGAGGCAGACACGGAGGAGGATTACAGACCTGTGGACTGTTGGGTGAAGGCGTGATTCTAGGACTTGACCTATTGCTGGGAGAATAAAGCCAGGTATAAATCCTTTTATCCCAAGACTGTTCCATTGTCATTTCTTGGTCTCACTGAATCCATAGTGAACTTGCCTGGAGCTGAAACCCACTGGCAAGACACTGGTTCTTATTAACTCACCTGGACAGGGAGGTCTTGAAATTTCTCTCACTACCACCCATGGTCCTTTTCCATCCTCTAAATGATATATCATGTCTGGTTTGGAAACTGCAAGCCCTGTTCCAGAAAAAAATGGATAGGATTTGATTGTCTCTATGAACAAGAACTATTGCCGAATTCAGTTCTTAATCTTCTGTGCAGAGTGGCTATTATAGAAGTTCAAAAGATGCATTGTCCAATACAGTTATCAATAGCCAAAATGTGGCTATTTAAATTAAAATCACAGAAAATTTAACATTCAGTTCTTCAGTTAGACTAATTAGATTTCAGGTGCTCAACAGCCACAGGTGGCTAGCTCCTGCCATATTGGACAGCACAGATACAGAACATTCCCATCACAGAAGAACATTCTACTGCATAGTGGTGCTACAGAGAATTACAAGCCTCAAAGGAGCTCAACAGTATGATCCCAGATTTGTTAGGATAACAGATCATGGAAATAGTCTGAGTTTAGAAAGAAAATGAACACATTTTTTCCTTTCTAGAGGCATCAGTAACTCCCATTTATGGAAGTGACCAGAAAAAACCTTAGTACTAAGTCTGAAAGTGGTTAACAATCTCCAAAGTTTCCAATGAAATATGTATTCTTCCTCTAACAGGCAGACCATTTAGTTAAGAGCAAGGAACAGCAGAATTCCCAACAATATACTCCTAAGATTATGAGATTTTATTGCCTAAACTCTAACCGAAAATTCACTTTAGAGGCTCTGTATCTTCGGCAAACCAGGTCAAATGGGCAGACACACAAACATAGCATTTATTCTTACCCAGGGAGACAAGATTCCTATAATTCTCTAGCATCACATCCTTGTGCAGGTTCCTCTGTGAAGGGTCCATCAACCTCCACTCTTCTAATGTGAAGTCTATAGCCACATCTTTAAATGTCACTGAATCCTAAAATAAATACAGTGTGATCACCTAGGGACTATACAATTGGATCTGTAGGGCAGAATGACACAATCAAAGCTGAGAAGAACTGTAGAAATCAGAATCACCCAATGACCATGGAAGTCAACCAGTTCAATCCTTAATGGAAGAACTTAAACCTATAAGCAATAGCCCATTATATTTTCAGAGTTTCACCTGATAGCAGAATTCTTTTTCAGACTAATTCAAATCTGGCTTTCTATAACTTCCATATACTGGTCTTCTATATTTTCAGCAATCAGACGAGATTTCCTCCTTCCCTAGAAAGTCTTCAGAATATTTGGTAACAGCTAGGAGTTTCCACACAAATAATCTTTTCCCTTAAAACCTTGACTTATCTACAATACCTACTCTTTTTTAGTTCCAATCTATAGAATATGGCTTAATAAAAGATATAGTTTATCACTTGGATTATAGATACAGAATATTATAAGGTCTCTGAGAAAGAAAAATAAAAATCACAGGACTATGGGAAACTTCTTTGGTCAGGATATGAAATATTTATGACCTTTTATAAAAATGCAAGAATGACATTTTTATGGTTATTTACCTACTGAAGAAAGGAGAAAATAGTGGAGAGGACTAGAATAGAAACCAGATTCCACTGAATATTTTTTGTTTTGTACATTGACTTTTGAACCATGTAAATACTTTATGATTATAAAATAAAAATAAAATTTTATCAAAGTAATCCCTAAAAATTAAGAGTAAAATGAAACTAGCTAGTAGCATACACATTTATCAGACAGGAACTATTTTGAGTGACTTTAGAACACAGTAATTTTTCTGTATATCCCTTGTAATCCATACCCCAAGGAGAAAAATAATTCTTAAAAACAAAAACATGTTTTCAGTAAATAATCATATTGTTTTTGGTGATGGAAATGTTATTTTGTAATTGTTGTGCATAGTATAAGATAAAGCAAATTAGCATATTTATGCCATTGAGAGTTAATACATTTGGCAGGAGAGAAAAAAGTTGTAAAAGTAATACTGATGAGATTATGCGAAAACTCCACAGGCCCAAATTTGATTCAGAATTATCAGTATAAACTCAGGAATTATTTTGTTTTAAGGAAAAAATAAAACACATTTCCTAGCTTCCTCCACTGAAAAGCCCTTAGAAATAATGACCAATAAGGCTGCATTATGCAAGCCAGACTATGGTCTGTAAACATTACTTTCCATTAAAAGGAGCGAGGCCCTGATAGCAGGGAAGCTCTCAGAGACTACTAGGATCATATCTAAGACACAGAGACAACTTGGAGACGTTCTCATTGGTCATAATGGGACAATCTGAGCATCAATAGGATAATAAATGCAATGGATTTAAAAATACACTTTTAAAATTAATGATTTCATAACAATACTATAAAAATACTCATTGATCATATTGCCTAGAAACTGGTAAATAAAAAGAATCAACCTTTTGTTCTTCTTTTCCTATGCAAAATACATATACTTTGTATAGTGATCAAGTGTGATCAAGTAGTTGAGGAAGTGAGTTTCTTCTTATGGAAGTACTCCAGCTAATACATGAAAAGGAACAAAAGAATTAGAACACCATCATTTTGCAAACTCTAATGAATTAAAGGATCATCAGTAGCTGCGACACACCAAAGAGGCCTCAACTTCTGGTGGTATATACAAGAAACATGAAATATTACTGCCAAAAACATTAAAAAAAAATCAAAATTTGAATCTGATCAAGTCTGTAAATCTAATGATATACAGGAAATACAGGGGACAGGGAAGCATGTTAACTAACCCAATGGGGAAGCAATCAATAAAATCCATATTGTGTGAAATTCTAAATCAGTGCTGTCCAATGGAAATATATGCAAGTAACATGCAATTTAAAGTTTTCTAGTAACCACATTAAAAATAAAAAGCAGGTGAAATTTATTTTAATAATACATTTTATTTAGCTTAATATATACAAAACATTATAATTTCAATATGCAATCAATGTAAAAGTTACTAATGATACTTAATTTTTTGTACTAAGTCTTTGAAATATATGTATTTTAATTTACAGTAAATCTCAGTTTGTGCTAGTCACATTTCAAGTGTTCCACTGCCACATATGGCTAATGGCTACTGTACTGGACAACACAGCTCTAAAGTACAATGACTTGGTTTCTTCAGCAAATGATTACAAGGGGAAAAGTAGAGGGCAGGGGAAACCTTTAGATTAAAAGTGATTTAAGAGACAATATTAACTAATCCCAACATATGAATCAACTGGGAAGACAAATACCAACTCAAAACTTGATCATATTAAGGCTTACTATTAATTTTTTAGCTGTAATAATGGTGACATACTTAACATTTTAAAAAGCTTATAGACATATAATGAAATATTTAGAGATGAAATCATATTTCTATTTGCTTCAAAATAATTAGTGACAGAGGGTAAAATTACAAATGAAGTATGATCTATTATCGTGATATCCATGGGCTGATAATTGTTGAAGACAGGGAGTAGGTTCAAGGGGATTCATCAAACCATTCTCTCTACTTTTATGTAAGTATAGTGCATAGTATTTGTCAGGTACTCATCTAAGAGCTTTTTATGTAATGATTTAATCCTCACAATAAGGAAGGTGCTACAGATAAGGCAAGTGAGGCATGAAGAGGTTAGATGCCCAAGTTTTCAGAAGAGGCAAAGTCTAGATTCAAAATCAGGGAGTTTGGCTCCAGAATTCAAACACATTATCACTATATACTATGATCTAACGGGTAGACTAAAAATCCTGATTAGCTAATCAGAACGGGTCTTAAGTTAGATCATATTCAGCTAAGATCTGTTCAGTATCATAAGAAACAGATTTTTTGGGGGGTGTTTTTCTGCAATATAGACACGTAAGTTTAACAGATTGTATAAACTGATTTATTTTGAACTGAAAGTTGTGAAGCACTTTGCTAGTTCTGCTACTAATAAAACATGGTTAATATGGGAGATAATGATAGTTCATAAACGTTACTGTTAATTATTTCATATGTAACCCAAATTACAATGAACTGACTGGGTATTGTTTTATTTTCCCATGAAAAATAAGCCCCAGGAAAAACTTGAGGCCCTCAACTCTTACTTCCGGCTTACCTTGAGATTCTATGCAACCAAGTAGTGAAGGTAAGGCAGAGTTGTAAACTGTATGCCTAAGAGAGGAGGGTATACCCAATACACACAAAAGCCTTCTGTCAGATGGTGGGAGATCTACTGGCCTGAGGTATTTAAAGAAACCTATGTCTAATCATTAACTAATCACTATGTTAACCAAGCAGAGATTGTAAGGACCATACAATGACAAAGAATACAAACTTCACTGAATTAGTCCAGAAAAGTCACAAAACAGCAGAAGCGTAACAACAAGCGCTGGGGGTGGAGAACCTGAGTCCCAAGGATGCCACAGTATCTCAAGATACCAGGTCATAAGGAAAATACTACCAAACACACAAAGAAACAAGAAAGCAGGGGCAATAAACAGCAAAAAAAGCAATTAATGGAAACTTGCTCCTTGAAGATGCCAACAAATTTTACTTACTAAATTAGGACATTAAACCAGTGTGCTTAATATGTTCAAAGACATAAAGAAAAGCAGGTCTAAAAAATAAAAGGAAATTATGAGAATGATATTTCACTAAATTGAAATATTGGAGTTGAAAAAAATGTAGTAACTGATGTGAAAAATTCACTAGAGGGGTTCAGTGGAAGGAAACAGCAAGTCTGAGCAGTGGTATGCTTTGACTATATGTGCTCCCATCTCTGAAATTCATGTTGAAATCCTAATGCCAAGTGTGATGGCATAAGAAGTGGGGAGGTGCTTATGTCATAAAGGCGGAACCCTCATGAATAGGATAAGTGCCATATAAAAGAGGCTCCAGAGAGATCCATAGCCCCCTTTTCCATGTGGGGATATAATGAAAAGTCTCTTACCCAAAGGACCCAAAGGCTCATCTGACCTTGCTGGCACCCTGATCTCGAACCTCCAATCTCCAGAATAGTAAGAAATAATTTCTGTTGCTTACAAGCCACCCAATCTGTTATATTTTGTTATAAAAGCTCAAAAAGACTAAGACAAGCAGAACAAATAATTGGTAAACTTGAAAATACATCAATTGAGATTATCCAGACTTAGGAACAGAAGCAACAAAGAATGAAAAAAAAAAAAATGAACAGAGCTTCAGACCTGTGGGACCACAACAATGCCAATATATGCGTAACAGGAATCCACAAAGGAGAGGAAAGAAAGAATATTTGAAGAAATAGCCAAAAATCTCTCCAAATTTGATGAAGAATTTTAATCTGCACATACAAGAAGCTCAAGGAACACCACGTAGGAAAAAAACCAGAGATTCATGCCTAGACAGATCACAAACTGCTGAAAGACAGAGTACTGAACGCAGCAAAACAGAAAGGACTCCTTACATACAAAGGATCCTCAGTAGGACTATCCGCGGATCTCACTGAAACCATTGAAGCTCTGAGACAGTGGTATGACATACTTAGAATGCTGAAAGAAAAAGTTCCAACAAAGAATTCTATATCCAGTAAATCTATCCTTCAAAAAATGATAAACAGTGGAAAGCAATATAGAGGTTCCTCAAAAAACTAAAAATACAAATACCATTTGACCCAGGAATTCTACTCCTAGGAATTTACCCTAAGAATGCAGGAGCCCAGTTTGAAGAAGACATATGCACCACTATGTTTATCGCAGCACTATTCACAATAGCCAAGAAATGGAAGCAACCTAAGTGTCCATCAGTAGATGAATGGATACAGAAGATGTGGTACATATACACAATGGAATATTATTCAGCCATAAGAAGAAAACAAATCCTACGATTTGCAACAACATGGATGGAGCTAGAGGGTATTATGCTCAGTGAAATAAGCCAGGTGGAGAAAGACAAGTACCAAATGATTTCCCTCATTTGTGGAGTATAACAACAAAGCAAAACTGAAGGAACAAAATAGCAGCACACCACAGACTCCAAGGCTCCTTTATCAAATATTAATTGACTGTATATGTTTGGGTTAATGTTTGGATTTTCTATTCTGTTTCACTGGTCTGTGGGTCTGTTTTTGTGCCAATACTAAATTGTCTTGATTACTGTGGCTTTCTAATAGAGCTTGAAGTCAGGGAGCATAATTCCCCATTTTATTACTCCTTCTCAGGATTGCTTTGGGTATTCGGGGTCTTTTGTGGTTCCATATGAATTTTAGAACTATTTATTCCAGTTCATTGAAGAAAGCTGGTGGTATTTTGATAGGGATTGCGTTGAATCTGTAGATTGCTTTAGGTACTATAGCCATTTTGACAATATTTATTCTTCCTAGCCATGAGCATGGGATGAATTTCCATCTGTTACTGTCCTCTTTAATTTCTCTTAGGAGTGTCTTGTAGTTTTCACAGTACAGGTCTTTCACTTCCTTTGTTAGGTTTATTCCTAGGTATTTTATTCTTTTTGATGCAATTGTGAATGGAATTAATTTTCTGATTTCTCTTTCTGTTAGTTCATCATTAGTGTATGGGAAAGCAATGGATTTCCGTGTGTTAATTTTGTATCCTGCAACTTTGCTGAATTCAGATATTAGTTCTAGTAGTTTTGGAGTGGAGTCTTTAGGGTTTTTTCTGTACAATATCATGTCATCGGCCAATAGTGACAATTTGACTTCTTCTTTACCAATCTGAATGCCTTGCAAGTTTTTGTTCTGTCTTACTGCCGTGGCTAGGACCTCCAGTAGTATGTTGAGTAACAGTGGGGGGAGTGGGCATCCGTGTCTTGTTCCTGACCTTAGGTGAAAAGCTTTCAGTTTCTCACTGTTAAGTATGTGAGCTGTGGGTTTGTCATATATGGCCTTTATGATGTTGAGGTACTTGCCATCTATACCCGTTTTGTTGAGAGTTTTAATCATGAATGGATGCTGAATTTTATCAAATGCTTTTTCAGCATCTATGGAGATGATCATGTGGTTTTTGTTCTTCTTTTTATTGATGTGATGGATGATGTTGATGGATTTTCGAATGTTGTACCATCCTTGCATCCCTGGGATGAATCCCACTTCATCATGGTGTATGATCCTCTTGATGTACTTTTGAATTCGGTTTGCTAATATTTTGTTGAGTATTTTTGCATCTACGTTCATCAGGGATATAGGTCTGTAATTTTCTTTTTTGGTGAGGTCTTTGCCCGGTTTTGGTATTAGAGTGATGCTGGCTTCATAGAAAGAGTTTGGAAGTACTCCCTCCTCTTCTATTTTTTTGGAAAACGTTAAGGAGAATGGGTGTTATTTCTTCTCTATATGTCTGGTAGAATTCAGAGGTGAATCCATCAGGTCCGAGGGTTTTGTTCTTGGGTAGTTTTTTGATTACTGCTTCAATTTCGTTGCTGGTGATTGGTCTGTTTAGTTTTTCTGTTTCTTGCTTGGTCAGTCTTGGAAGGTTGTATTTTTCTAAGAAGTTGTCCATTTCTTCTAGGTTTTGCAGCTTGTTAGCATACAGATGCTCAATATTATCTTATAATTCTTTGTATTTCTGTGGGGTCCATTGTTATTTTTCCTTTCTCATTTCTGATTCTGTTCATGTGTGTAGATTCTCTTTTTCTCTTAATGAGTCTGGCTAGGGGTTTATCTATTTTGTTTATTTTTTCAAAGAACCAGCTCTTGGTTTCATTAATTTTTTCTATTGTTTTATTCTTCTCAATTTTATTTATTTCTTCTCTGATCTTTATTATGTCCCTCCTTCTGGTGACTTTGGGCCTCCTTTGTTCTTCTTTTTCCCATTTCAATATTTGTGTCTTTAGACTGTTCATTTGGGAATGTTCTTCCTTCTTTAAATAGGCCTGGATTGCAATATACTTTCCTCTTAGAACTGCCTTTGCTGCGTCACACAGAAGTTGTGGCTTTGTGTTGTTTTTGTCATTAGTCTCCATATATTCTTTGATTTCTGTTTTGATTTGGTCGTTAACCCATTGATTAATTAGGAGAATGTTGTTAAGTCTCCATGTATTTGTGAGCCTTTTTGATTTCTGTCTAAAATTTATTTCTAGTTTTATACCTTTGTGATCTGAGAAGTTGGTTGGTAGCATTTCAATATTTTTGAATTTACTGAGGTTCTTTTTGTGGCCTAGTATGTGGTCTATTCTGGAAAACGTTCCATGTGCACTTGAGAAGAATGTGTATCCTGTTGCTTTTGGGTGCAGAGTTCTGTAGATATCTGTTAGGTCCATCTGTTCTAGTGTGTTGTTCAGTGCCTCTGTGTCTTTACTTAGTCTCTGTCTGGTTGATCTATCCTTTGGATTGAGTGGTGTGTTGAAGTCTCCTAAAATGAATGCATTGCTGTCTATTTCCTCCTTCAATTCTGTTAGTATTTGTTTCACATATGTTGGCGCTCCTGTGTTGGGTGCATATATGTTTATAATGGCTATATCTTCTTGTTCGACTGACCCCTTTATCATTATGTAATGTCCTTCTTTATCTCTTGCTACTTTCTTCATTTTGAAGTCTATTTTGTCTGATACAAGTACTGCAACACCTGCTTTTTTTCTCTTTGTTGTTTGCATGAAATATCTTTTTCCATCCCTTCACTTTTAGTCTGTGTATATCTTTGGGTTTGAGGTGAGTCTCTTGTAAGCAGCATATAGATGGGGCTTGCTTTTTTATCCATTCTGTTACTCTGTGTCTTTTGATTGGTGCATTCAGTCCATTTACATTTAGGGTGATTATTGATAGATATGTACTTATTGCCATTGCTGGCTTTAGATTCGTGGTTACCAAAGGTTCAAGGGTTGCCTCTTTACTGTCTAAGAATCTAACTTAACTTTCTTGTTAAGTTATTGTGAACACCGTCTAATGTTTCTTTATTTCTCCATTCCTATTCTTCCTCCTCCATTGTTTATATATTGGGTGTTTTATTCTTTGCCTTTAGTTAGTATTTGGATGGTCTGCTTTCTTTGCTATGATTTTATTTTCTCTGGTGACATCTTTTTAGCCTTAGGGGTGCTTCCCTCTAGAGCAGTCCGTTTAAGATATCCTGTAGTGGTGGTTTATGAGAGGCAAAGTCTCTCAACTTTCGTTTGTCTGGAAATTGTTTAATCCCTCCATCATATTTAAATGATAATCGTGCTGGATACAATGTTCTTGGCTCCAGGCCCTTCTGTTTCATTACATTAAATATATCATGCCATTCTCTTCTTGCCTGTAAGGTTTCTGATGGGTTTTCCTTGTAGGTGATCTTTTTTTTCTCTCTAGCTGCCTTTAATACTCTGTCTTTATCTTTGGACTTTGCCATCTTAATTATTATGTGTTTTGGTGTTGTCTTCCTTGGGTCCCTTGTGTTGGGAGATCTGTGGGCTTCCGTGGACTGTGAGACTATTTCCTTCCCCAGCATGGGAAAGTTTTCAGCAATTATTTCTTCAAAGACACTTTCTATTCCTTTTTCTTTCTCTTCTTTCTCTGGTATTCCTATAATGCAAATATTGTTCCGTTTGGATTGGTCACACAGTTCTCTTAATATTCTTTCATTCTTAGAGATCCTTTTATCTCTCTCTGCCTCAGCTTCTCTGTAATCCTGTTCTCTATTTTCTAATCCATTAACAGTCTCTGAGACCTCATCCAGTCTGTTGTTAAGCCCGTCGATGGCTTGTCTCATTTCTGCATATTCTTTCTTCACTTCCCTCACTTCCTCCCTCATCTCTTGCACATTTTTCTGTAGATCCGTCAGCATGGCTATGACTTTTATTCTGAATTCTTTTTCAGGAATACTGTGCATGTCCATCCCTTCAGGTTCCCTCTCTGGGGTTGTCTCGGTCTGAAGCTTTGTCTGTACCATTTTCCTCTGTCTTTTCATGGCTATAGAATTGGTTGCTGGTAGTTGCCACGTATGTCAGCTGGGCTGTTTATGACTTTAAGAAGGAAAAGAAAAAAAAAAGAAAGGAAAAGAAAAAAATAATAGAAAAAAAAGGGAACGAAGAAAAGGGAAGAAAAAACAACAACAACAACAACAACAAAAAAAGCCCACTGGGAGTGGATTCTTTGTGAATGCTGTAGGTGGCACTGTTGTTCCACTATTCCAGAGCCGTGGCCGCGCCCCATGGCTGCACCGCTCCGCAAGGCCCTTTATAGCTCTGGCCGGGTTGGGAACGAATGGGAGGCTGTTGATCTCTGTGGGGGTCTTAAGTGCATCCACCCTTTCCCAGTTGCTAGCTAAGGGGTCCAAAGCTCCCCAGGACTCCCAGCCTGCTGGGCTCAGTGTGCTGGGGTGATCCGGCCCCTCCGCTGGGCTCCTGTCTCTTTGAAACCGCTGAGAAAAAGCGCCCGCTTTTCTTCCCCTTTTTCTCCCTTTCTTTTTCCTTCCCGGAGCCTGCCGCAAGCAAGTGGTGTGTTCCCACTGAGACCCTGCGCCCTCTGTCTCTCCAATCTCCGCTACACCGCTCGCTGTGTGTCGGCGCTCCTGGCGCAGACTTCCACTCCCTCCCAGCTCTGAATCCTCTCCTCCTGCCGGCAGAGTGCTCAGGTCCCACCAGGTCGCGGCGCCGTATCTTACCTGCTTCACCAGGTGCCGAGTCCTCTCTCAGGTGTAGCTGCCCGCCGGAGCACTGGGGTGGAGGAGCGCTCAGGTCCTGCCGGGTCACAGCTCCGTATCCTACCTGCCTTGCCGGGTGCCGAGTCCTCTCTCAGGTGTAGCTGCACACTGTGCGTTTTCCTGTGTATTCTGGTCTCTCTTTTAGGAATAGTTGTATTTGCTGTGTTTTCGTGAATAAATATAATGTTGGGAGGAATTTTTCTGCCGGTCTGTTCACGTCACCATCTTCCTGGAAGTCTCTCTGTTTATAATTTTTATTTTGAACTCTCTTTCAGGAGATTGGTGAGTAGAGTTTCATTTGGCACTTTTTCTGGGGTTTGTGAGATTTTGGTCTGAACCATGTTCTTTTTACGTTTCATGTTTTTGTGGGTGTCCACTAGTGCACAGAAACTCCAGTCTCTGGAGCTGCTCAGCCCCTAGAGTGAAGTTGGGGTTTGTAGGGGAGTGGAGCTGGTGCCTTGGGGGAGGAAAGATGTTTCCTGATTCCTGTCTTCGGTGCCTGTCTCCAGCATCAGAGCCAGTGGGCCAAGCACACATGTGTAAGCCTCTGTGCTTTGCGTTTCTAGCTGTTGTAGGTGGGGCCTCCCTCTGGCTGGCCTGACACCTGCACAGCGATGGCTGATTTGCTATCCAGTGCTCTCAGGGCAGTAGGAAGGCTCGGAAAGTTGCGTGTCACAGAGGGGGGCCTCGGAGCTGAGTAGGTAGCCAGGGGTATGGAGCATCTGAAGCTCCTCAAAGTTCCCAACCAGCTCGGCAGAGTGCGCCCAGAGAACCTTGTCCAGCTCTCCCTTCTCCCGTGCAAACCCTGCCCCTTTGCAGCCCTCTCGCTGCTAGGAAGCCTGTCAGACTGCCTGCCCTTCCTCTGACACAGAGCGGCAGGGTGTGGATCCCCTCCTCCACAAACGGCTGGAATGTTAGTCTCCCAAGCACTCCACCCATCTGAGCTCCCCAACGCTCAGAGCACCACACAATACAGGCTTCCACTAACAAAACAGATCTCCAGGGCTAGGTGTTCAGCAGTCCCAGTCTTCCACCCCCTCCCCCGCTGCGCTTCTCCTCCTCCCGCCAGTGAGCTGAGGTGGGGGAAGGGCTCAGGTCCTGCCGGACCAAGGCTCTTGCACGTTACCCTGTTTCATGAGGTCTGCATGCAGTCTGGTTCAGCCCTCCTTCCTGTTGCTGTTTTAGGGTTAGTTGTATTAATTAACTATATTTTTGTACTATTTGTGGTTTTGGGAGGAGTTTTCCATGTCACCTCTCACGCCACCATCTTGAATTCTATCTCTTCATTGAACTAAATGTTTTTAAAGAGCAGAAGGAAATAATAAATATTAGAATGGAGATAAAATAGAGAATAGAGAAAATCAACAAAAGCAAAAGTTGGTTCTTTGTAAAGATCACAAAAATCACAAACCCTTAGCTAGACTGACAGAAAGAGAGGACTCATATTACTAAAGCAGGAATGAAAAAGGAGACATTATTACTGATCTTATAGAACTAAAAGAATTATAAGGGAATACTATGAAAAATTATATGACAACAAATTATATAACCTGGATGAATTGGACAGATTCCCAGAAAGACATAAACTACCAAAAGTGACTCAAGAATACATAGAAAATCTGAATATATCTATAATAATTAAACTTCCCACAAATTAAAGACAGGTATAGATGGCTTCACTGGTGAATTCCACCAAATTTCAAGAATGAACACCAATCCTTCACGAACTCCTCCAAAAAATAAAGGAAAAAATTCCCAACTTGTTTTATGAGACAAGTGTTAACAAAGAAAGATATCACAAGAACACTATAGACCAGTATCTCTTACAAATGTAGAAACAAAATCTTCAACAAAATATTAGGAAATTGAATCCAGCAACAAATAAATGTAGTATATGCCATGGCCAATGGGATTTATCCAGGACTACAAAACTAATTTAATATCTGAGAATAAATCAAGGTAATACAACATGTTAATAGTATAAAGAATAAAACCACACAATTATCTTAATAGACTCAGAAAACGTATTTGAAAAATCACAACAAACTAAACATAGAAGCAAACTTTATCAACATGACAAAGATCATCTATGAAAAACTCAAATCTAACACCTTACTTAATGATGAATGGCCACATGCGTTCCCCCAAGATCACAAACAAGACAAAGATGTCTTCTCTCTTTACTTTTATTCATGTACTGTAAGTTTTAGCAAGGGAAATTAGACAAGAAAAAGAAATACAAAGTATCCATATTTCGAAAGGAATAAGCAACTTTTATTTGCAAATGACATAATCTCTTTACAGATACATTATCTTGTACATAGAAAACCCTAAAGGTTTCACACACATACACATGCAAAAAAACCCTATTATAATTAAATGAACTAGTTCAGCAAGTTTCAGGATACAAGATTTATATACATAGGTCGGTTATTTATATATAGTAGCAATGAATATTCCAATATACATTTAAGAAAAAAATTCATTTAAAAGACAATATTTCCCAAATTGATTGAGATTCAACATAAGCCCTCTGAAAATTCCAGCTCATTTCTTTTGCAGAAATAGAAATGTTAAGTTATTATGAAAATATTGGTTCTATTCGAATTAAAATTAAACAAAGCTAGTTCAGTACTTATAAATAGGATGCAGAATTTAAGGAAGAGACAGACAGAATTAATCTGCCAGGGATTCTCTCCATCAGAAGATCAAAAATAAACCATATGAATTATTACCATGTCAAAAATCATGGTACTTTCCTAAGGGTAATGATTCAAAGTCTGAAATAATGAATATTTTTAAGTTGTTAAAGTTTAAATTGTCATATGTTAAAGGATAATTTCAAGAATCACTGGTCCAGTACTAAATTTCAAAAAAGCTATGTATAAGATTGAATCTGAAATATATTTTTCTCATAAACACAAAGAAAAACTCAGCTTTAACACAAAACATTTTGGGAATAAAAGCAACTTTCAAAGTATAATTTTCAAAAACTTAAAAACAATTCTTAAAAAAAGGAGCCGAACCTCTACATAAAATAAAAAAAACCCCATAATTCTCCTAAAAGTAGAGCCAACATATATCAGATATTTACTTAAGTCATTAATGAGAGATCAGCTGCTTGATAAAGCTGGTTTAAAGGGCATACCAGAAGAGGGTATATATTGACAGTGGAAAAAAGAATGCTGGAATAAGATTACAAAATTAGACAGAAACCTGGTGAATGCCCTACAGAACAATAAAACCATTATCTGTGGGTATTATCTTTTCTCCAAGGTAGAAATAATTAGCAATTTTTCAGTTTTCTACAAGTTGACATCTAACTGAGGATCTGGATATAAAAATAGTAAGTTGTAAGTTAAACATAACCTCCTCTGCTATGTCAGATGACCCTTAGGCTGGTTAGACAATGTTCTAATACGATACTGAAAAAGCATAATTTATTTTTTGTCTCATTTCTAAGTTTTTGAAATTCTTAACACAATTCATAAACTTCTGATTTTTGTATTTTCTGGAAAAATCAGGTGGATTCAGTACTCACAAATACAAAAGTAAACTTAACAAATATAATGAAATAAAAAACCTAAACTAATATAAACTCATCTTAATAATATTTCCATTTCCACTGAATGGAATCTAAAAAATAAAACAAATGAACAAGCAAAACAAAACAGAAACAGACTCATAGACATAGAATAATTTGATGTTTGTTAGAGGGTTCTCAGATGGTAGGGTGGGTAAAATAGGGGAGGGAGATTAAAAGGTATAAACTTCCAGTTATAAAATAGGTAAGACACAGGGATACAATGTACAATATAGGGAATATAGTTGACATATAATATGTAACAACTTTGTATGGTGATGGATGATAATGAATAGTAGCCAGATTTATTGTGGTGATCACTTCAGAATATATATAAATGTTGAATCCTTATGTTATATACCTGAACTAATGTAATACTGTATGCCAACTTCACTTCAAATGGAAAAAAAAGAATAATTTCCAGTGATGTTGATATATTCTTGACATTTTTAATGGTACTAGGTCTTACAATTCAAAGCAAGAATCAGATTATGAGATAAAGAATATTTTATCATTAGCAATTATGTTGTGTATCTGTCAAATTAGAGCTACCACTACTGAGAGAAATGAAATCTGTTAATGGATGCTACCAGGGGTTAGCACACCGATCACTGCAAGTCACTGTGACCTAGCAATGAACCAGGAACACTAAGAACTAGGGACAGTAAAGAGGCACTTCTCTTTATTCCCCTGAAATACAGTGTTAAGAATTACCTTTACCAATTCTGGTTCTTCTGCCTGAAGGTGAAGATCTTCATCTGACCGGGAAACTTCAGGACTCTGAGGGAACACAGGATAAGATCACTCAGGGATAGGCTGCCTATGACTTACAGCAGAGAGCCTCAACCATCATCACCAGTCCACGGTGGATGGGTGTATAGGGGATGACATGGTTTACTGTTTTATGCAGGGCTGAAATTAAGGTTCCATAGTAACATCCAATCATAATCTTCTTTGCCCTCATTTGAGACAGTGACAGATACAAGATGGAGACAGTGTAACTGCATGGTTTTTAAAGGCTTTTAACAAAGAACCTACCAAAACAAAAATAAATTTATAATAAGGGGCCCTCACATAATTATTTTTCATTTGGGGATGAAAACAATTTTTCAGAAAGTATCTATCTTGCTCAAGAATAATATTCAAAACCTACTAACACTATGTGTTTTCTACAGAGGAGGTAAATCATTACAGTTCTGTGAGTGTGCAGGCACGTCTCAGTAGTCATTCAGGAAATATTTCAGGGACCTCTCATAACATTTTCTCCCAAGCTTTATAAACTATATCCTTATGAGGGCCTGATTTTACAAACGAAATGAAATTTTACTATACCTTCTAGTAGTATACTTACTAATTTTTGATTTTGTGCCCTTTTAAAAAATAGGTAATAAAATTATTTAAATTCCATTGAGAAAAGTGGTATCTAAATTATCTCCGCCCAAGTTCTTATCTAAAAATGTACAAATATTTGGCTTCCAGAAAATTTATAATAATACGAACCTCAACCTATGAGAATTAGGGATGTTTGATCAGGCTAATACTAGACAAATATTTTGGATCTACTGATCAAGTGCAACATTTGATTTTTATTTATCTTTTCAATGGTATGTTTTAAGGGCCATTTACATGTTATACATCTCAGCTACAAAGAATAAAATATCATTACTAGAGGCTATTATGGATCATTACTACAACAAATTATATTTTTCAGTATTGCCGTCCTTCTGAATCTATTTCAAAAAGTCACTGCTAAAGCACAGCTTTTATCACATTAATACCCATCTGAAACACATACAAGTTCATGTAAATGTCTTTAGGAAAACATTAAGATTCACCATAAATATCTAATTTCCAGTCCCAACTTTCATAACTTTCCACCTTGAATACTACTGGCTCATGCACTGTTCTCTACCTCAGCTTTGCCCTTCAACTCCCTCTTACCTGAAGTACCTTACAAGTACTTTATGACAGTTTAAATCTTACATGTAGTTGGGCACCACTAATCATCCTACCTGTCATGAACTATCCCAACTATCTATCCCCATGAGCTTTCCATGACCAATTTAGCCTATACGAATGGTGCTTTTCCTTCCTTACATAGCACTCTCTATACATTATACTAATTATCATTCACCTAAATAAGTTAGGTAACTATTTCTTCTGTATCCCTTACCTCAATGAGACTGTAAGCTCCCTACAGCCAAGCACTGTGTCTTAAACATCTTCTTTCTCTCCATGTCATCTATTAAGCTTGATCACTTCTTAGTGGGTAGAAAAGAAGAGATCACTGAGGGTGGGCACAAGGGGAATAGTCCCTATGAATTAAGAGGGGATGTGTGTGTACACATATTTTTTCCAAAAATTTCCCAAACAAAATTTTCCAATTTAAAACATTCCACTCTATTACTCCTTAAATAACTGAAAATTTCTGGGAACAACACAAATTTAACATCAAAGGTAAATTTCCCAGAATGCCTATCATATTTAAAACTAGACCAGATATGTTTTGAAAGATCCTATTTGGTTCAGTATGTATAGTGAATTTTCCTATAGATTACAAGCTTTACTCTGATGAACCCAATTTTCACAGGTCAAACAATTTGATTCAGTTACCAGAAGGGGTGAAGTCCAGAAGTCACAAGGCTTCAGGAAAAAGGGACAAGTTCTCAAACCAAAACAAAGGTCAGGAACAGAAGAAACTACAACCTACCAGAGGTCTAACGGAAAAAATCACAGCAGCCATAATCTCTTCTTCTGTGTTGCCCTCTCTGGAAAGAGGGGAGACCTGCAAAGACATATCTGAGAAAGAGAAATAAGCCATGAAAACCAGTCCTACCTTCGAAATCTCTGGCTCACCAAGTGGGAATCCTGACATTACAAGTTAACATGATTTCCCTAACAGATATAAGATTAACCCCTAAGATCAGTGAGGAAAAAAGATTCTTGCTCCTGGCTGTTTTGAGATTTTAATATCATTAAATGTAGTCACAGCTAGGAGGCCAAAGAGCTTTTAAATATTTTCTCATTTGATCTTGACATCAACTCCATGGGAATTATATTCCTGTTCCATATATGAGGAACTTGGCTTAGAAAAATTGAACTATTCACCCAAGGTCACACATTACTCCAAATCAGTCTATCGTTGCCCACACCTTTTCCATTATATCAACTTGATGTGTGATATGAAAGAAAAGAATTCAACCTTGTCAAAATCACCTACTCATTTAAAAGTGAAATTCTAAGAATACCTTTCTCCTGTGTTTCTTGTGAAGAGTCAATTTGCTAAAAATTGCAGAGACCTCAGCTTTATGTAAAGAGACCACTATAACTTCCACACTTAAAAGCTATTAGAAACATTGAGATGTTTCTCTAAATCTCATATTCAAACAGATCTTTTATCTACCCTTTCTTTCAGGCAAACCCAAATAAAAAGGAAGTAGGGATAACAATAAATATAAAAGGAGTTGGAAAGAAATGCACAAAGCACTAAGCAGTAGTCTTTTTTAAACTTAAAGAAGGTATATAATTAATAATATACGCATATTATTTGCCCTGGACAAACAGGGCAAAGATCTTGTTCAGGTACCCTGGGCAGCAAACTGCTTTTTCTACCTTGATTAAGGTTATGGACTTGCTGATGCTATGTTTGGTTCAAAAACAAGAATAGCCTGATGTTTGTAAACCTTCTCTTAAATGTGTAGCTGCAGAATTACAAATAACAGGGCAGTAACACAATGAGAATTGACCTTCCCAGATCCTGTGAAATTCTACTTTTTAATGACAGTTTTCTAAGCAGTTTGACATTTGACCACCCAGTAGGGCTTCTGGGGTCCAAAGGAACCTAAACTGAATCTGTCCCTGCCTTAGTGGACAATCTGGGCTTCTGGGGTCCAAAGGAACCTAAACTGAATCTGTCCCTGCCTTAGTGGACAATCTGCCTCCTCTAAGAATCCACATTCAAGAGGTTTGTGTTCAAACATGTAGTTTGAAGACCAGCAGCATTGCCATCACCAGAGTTTATGAGAAATGCAAAATCTCAGGACCAACTACAGGACCTATTGAACCAGAATCAGCTTTTTAATAAGATCCCTAGTTGACTCATATACACATATTAAAGTTTAAGACACACTGATCTAAAATAAATCATGCCAACAAACTGGACAACCTAGAAGAAATGAATAAATTCCTCAAACACACAACCTACCAGACCAAATTACAAAGAAACAGAAAATCTAACAGACCAATTATTAGTAAGAAGACTGAATCAGTAATAAAAAATACCCCAACAAACAAAAGTTCAGGACCAGATGTCTTCACAGGAGGATTCTACCATTTAAACAAAAATTTGAACATACTAATCCTTCTCAAACTATTCCAAGAAATGGAAGAGGAGGGAAAATTCTAAACTCATTTTATGAGGACAGCATTATCCTGATACCAAATCTAGGCAAGGTTATTACAAGAAAAAAAATTAGGGGCCTATATCCCTGATGAGCACAGAGGCAAAAATCCCCAACAAAATAGCAAACTGAATTCAACAATACATCAAAAGGATTATACACCAGGATCAAGACGGATTTATTCCATGGATTTAAGGAATGTTCAATACCTATAAATCAATGTGATATACCATATAACTAAATGAATTGTAAAAATCATATATCATCTCAATAGTGCAAAAAAAGCACTTAACAAAATTCAACATCCACTTATAATATAAAGTCTCAACAAAATGGGTACAGAAGGAAAGTACCTCAACATAATAAAAACCACACACAGTTAACATTATACTCAGTGATGGAAAGCACAAAGTATTTTTTTCCCTTTAAGATCAGGAACAAAACAAGATGAGGATGCCCACTCTCACGACTTTAAATCAAGTATTAGAGGTCTGAGCCAGAGCAATTAGGAAAGAAAAAGAAATAAAAGAAATTGGAAAGGAATAAGTAAAACTATCACTATTTGAAGATAATATATATAGAAACCCCTAAAGACTGCCAAATAACTGTTAGAATTAATAAATTAATTCAGTAAAATTACAGGATACAATGTCAGTATACAGAAATCAGTTGCATTTCTATACACTAATAATGAGCTATTTGAAAAAGAAATTAACAATCCCATTTATAATTATGTCAAAAATAATAAAATATCAAGGAATAAATTTAACCACGGAGGTGAAAGACCTGTACACTGAAAATTATAGATATTAAATGGAAATATATTCAATGCTCATGGATTGGAAGAATACTACCAAAAGCAATCGACAGATCAATGCAATTCCTAACAGAATTCCAATGGCATTTTTCACACAAATAGAATAAATGATCCTGAAATTTGTATGGAATCAAAAAAGACCCTGAAAAGCTAAAGCAATCTTGATAAAGAAGAAAGAAGGTATCATACTTCCTGATTACAAACTATATTACAAAGCACTATGGGATTGACATAAAAACACACACAGGTTAACAGAACATAAGAGAGAATCTGGAAATAAACCCAGGCATATATATCAATTTATGACAAAGAAGCCAAGAATATGCAACAGGAAAATACACAAAGACAGTCTGTTCAATAAACAGTACTGGGACAACTGGACAGCCACATGCAAAAGAATGAAACTGGACCATTCTCTTAAAAAAAATTAACTGAGGAGACTCAGGAATTCAAGATGGTGGCATGAGAGGTGATATGGAGAGCTCCTCCCAAAATCACAGACAGTATAAAAATATAGTTAATTAATATAACCTTAAAACAGCAACAAGAAAGAAGGCTGAACCAGGTGCATACACACCTCACAAACAGAACAGACCTCACGAAACAGGGTAACATACAAAAACCTTAATACGGCGGGACCCAAGCCCTTCCCCCACTCCACCTCACCAGCCGGAGGAAGAGAAACAGAGCTGGGGAAGGGGTGGAAGCCTGGGACTGCTCAACACCCAGCCCTGGAGATCTGCTTTGTGAGCAGAAACCTATATTGTGTGGTGCTCTGGACGTTGGGGAGCTTGGACAGGTGGAGTGCTTGAGAAATTGACATTCCAGCATTTGTGGAGAACGGGATCCACACCCAGCCGCTCTGTGTCAGAGGAAAGGCAGGCAGTCTGAGAGGATTCCTAGCAGTGAGAGGGCTGCTGAAAGGGTGAGATTTGGGTGGAGTTTGCTGCACAGGAGAAGGGATAGCTGGTCAAGGTTAAGGTTGTCTGGGCGCGCTCTGCCCAGCTGGTTGGGAACTTTGAGGAGCTTCAGGTGCTTGATCCCCCTGGCTGCCTACTCAGCTCTGAAGCGCCTGACTGTGACACACAGCTTGAAGCACCTTCCTTCTAGCCTGCCGGCAATCGTTTGCTAACTGGCAGTCAATGTGCTGGCGTTAGCCCACCCAGAGGGATGCCTGTCTACAACAGCTAGAGATGCAAAGCACAGAGGCTTACACCTGTGTGCTTGGCCCACTGGCTCTGACACTGGAGACAGGCACCGCAGACGGGAATCAGGAAACAGATGTTTCCTCCACCAGGGCACCAGCTCTGCTCCCCTATGACCCCCAACCTCACTCTAGAGGCTGAGCAGTTTCAGAGACTGGCGCTTCTACGCACTACTGGGCACTACACAGAAATATGGAATGTAAAAGGAACATGGTTCAGACCAAAATCTCACAAACTGAAGAAAGAGGGCCAAATGAAACCGAATTCACTAATCTTCCTGAAAGAGAGTTCAAAATAAAAATTATAAACATGCTTATGGAGGTACAGAAAAATATTCAAGAACTCAGGAATGAATTTAAGTTGGAGATTCAATCATTAAGAAATTCCATATCTGAAATGCAACATACAATGGAGGGATTTAAAAGCAGAAAAGATGTAGTAGAAGAGATGATAAATGGAATAGAAATTAGAGAAGAGGAATACAAAGAAGCTGAGGCACATAGAGAAAAAATCATCTCAAAGAGTGAAAGAATATTGACAGAACTGTGTGACCAATCAAAATGGAACAATATTCGCCTTATAGGGGTACCAGAAGAAGAAGAAGAGAGAAAAAGAGATAGAAGGTGTTATTGAGGAGGTAATTGCTGAAAACTTTCCCAATCTGGGGAAGGAGATAGTCTCTCAAGCCATGGAGGTACACAGATCTCCCAACACAAGGGACCCAAGGAAGACAACATCAAGACACATAATAATTAAAATGGCAAAGACCAAAGATAAGAACAGAGTATTAAAGGCAGCTAGAGAGAGAAAAAAGATCACCTACAAAGGGAAACCCATGAGGTTATCACCAGACTTCTCAATAGAAACCTTACAGGCCAGAAGGGAGTGGCATGATATATTTAATGCAATGAAGCAGAAGGGCCTCGAACCAAGAACACTCTACCAGGCAATGTTATCATTTAAATTTGAAGGAGGGATTAAACAATTTTCAGATAAGCAAAAGCTGAGAGAATTTACCTCCCACAAACCACCTCTACAGTGCTTTTGGAGGGACTCCTATAGATGGAAGTATTCCTAAGTCTAAACAGATGTCACAATAGGGAAGACAAAGAGTACAGAATATGATACATAACATACAAAAAATGGAGGAGGAAGAAAAAGGAGGAAGAAAAAAAAAGAGGCTTTAGGTTGTGTTTGTAATAGTATACAAAGCAAGTTAAATTAGACTGTTAGATAGTAAGAAGTTAACCTTGAACCTTTGGTAAACATGAATCTAAAGCCTGCAATGGCAATAAGTACATACCTATCGATAATCACCCTAAATGTAAATGGTCTGAATGCACCAATCAAAAGACATAGAGTAACTGAATGGATAAAAAAACAAGACCCATCTATATGCTGCCTAATGGAGACTCACAACAAACCCAAACACATACACAGACAGAAAGTGAAGAGAAGGAAAAAGATATTTCATGCAACTAATAGGGAGAAGAAAGCAGGAGTTGCAATATTTGTATCAGACAAAATAGACTTCAAAACAAAGTCACAAGAGACAAAGAAGGACATTACATAATGATAAAAGGGTCAGTCCAAAAAGAGGATATAACTATATGAATATCTATGCACCCAGCACAGGATCACCGACATGCGTGAAACAAATACTAACAGAATTAAAGTGGGAAATAAAATTTAATGAATTCATTTTAGGAGACTTCCACACACAACTCACTCCAAAGGACAGATCAACCAGACAGAAAATATGTAAGGAGACAGAGGCACTGAACAACACATTAGAACAGATGAACCTAATGGACATCTAGAGAACACTCCATCCAAAAGCAACAGGATACACATTCTTCTCAAGTGCACATAGAACATTTTCAAGAATAGATCATATATTAGGTCACAAAAAGAACTTCAGTAAATTCAAAAATACTGAAATTGTACCAACCAGCTTCTCAGATAACAAAAGTATGAAACTAGAAATAAAGTACACAAAGAAAACAAAAAAGCCCACAAACACATGGAGGCTTAATAACATGCTCCTAAATAATCAATGGATCAATGACCCAATAAAAACGGAGATCAAGCAATATATGGAGACAAATGACAACAATAATTCAACACCACAAAATCTGTGGGAAGCACTGAAGGCCATGCTAAGAGGGAAATATATTGCAATACAGGCCTACCTCAGGAAAGAAGAACAATCCCAAATGAACAGTCTAAACTCACAATTAAACTAGAAAAGGAAGAACAAATGAGGCTCAAAGTCAGTACTAGGAAGGACATAATAAAGAATAAAGCAGAAATAAATGAAACTGAGAAGAATAAAACAGTAGAAAGAATCAATGAAAGCAGAAGCTGGTTCTTTGAGAAAATAAACAAAATAGAAAAATTCGTAGCCAGACTTATCAAGAAAAAAGAGAGTCTACGCACAGGAACAGACTCAGAAATCAGAAAGGAAAAATCACAATGGACACCACAGAAATACAAAGAATTATGAGAGAATACTATGAAAAATTATATGCTAACAAGCTGGATAACCTAGAAGAAATGGACAACTTTCTAGAAAAACACAACCTTCCAAGGCTGATTCAGGAAGAAACAGAATATCTGAGTAGACCAATTACCAACAAAGAAATTGAATTGGTAATCAAAAACTACCTAAGAACAAAACCCATGGATCAGATGCTTTCATTGCTGAATTTTATCAGACATTTACTGAAGACCTAATACCCATCTTCATTAAAGTTTTCCAAAGAGTAGAAGAAGAGAGAATATTTCCAAACTCATTCTATGAGGCCAACATCACTCTAATACCAAAACCAGGCAAAGACACCACACACACAAAAAATTACAGACCAATATCCCTGATGAACATAGATACAAAAATACTCAACAAAATATTAGCAAACCAAATTCAAAAATTCATCAAAAAGATCATTCATCATGATCAAGTGGGATTCATCCCAGGGATACAAGGATGGTACAACATTCAAAAATCCATCAACATCATCCACTACATCAACAAAAAGGACAAAAACCACATGATCATCTCCATAGATGCTGAAAAATCATTTGACAAAATTCAACATTCATTCATGATAAAAACTCTCGATAAAATGGATATAGATGGCAAGTACATCAACATAATAAAGGCCATATATGACAAACCCACAGCCAACATTATACTTAACAGCGAGAAGCTAAAAGCTTTTCCTTTAAGATCTGGAACAAGACAAGGATGCCCACTCTCTCCACTTCTATTCAACATAGTTCTGGAGGTCCTAGCCACGGCAATCAGACAATACAGAGAAATAAAAGGCATCCAGATTGGCAAGGAAGAAATAAAACTGTCCCTGTTTGCAGATGACATGATATTGTACATAAAAAACCCTAAAGAATACATGCCAAAACTATTAGATCTAATATCTGAATGAATCAAAGTTGCAGGATACAAAATTAATACACAGAGGTCTGTTGCATACCTATACACTAATGATGAACTAGCAGAAAGAGAAATCAGGAAAACAATTCCATTCACAATTGCATCAAAAAGAATAAAATACCTAGGAAGTGAAAGACCTATACCCTGAAAACTACAAGATACTCTTAAGAGAAATTAAAGAGGACACTAAGAAATAGAAATTCATCCCATGCTCTTGGCTAGGAAGAATTAATATTGTCAAAATGGCTATCCTGCCAAAAACAATTTACAGATTCAATGCAATCCCTATCAAAATACCTATAGCAGTCTTCAATGAACTAGAGCAGATAGTTCTAAAATTCATATGGAACCACAAAAGATCCCGAATAGCCAAACAAATCCTGAGAAGGAACAATAAAGCAGGGGGAATTATGCTCCCTGACTTCAAGCTCTACTACAAAGCTACAGTAATCAAGACAATTTGGTACTGTCACAAGAAAGACCCATAGACCAGTGGAACAGACTGAAGTGTCCAGATATAAAACCAAGCATATATAGTCAATTAATATATGATAAAGGAGCCATGGATATACAATGGGGAAATGACAGCCTCTTCAACAGCTGGTGTTGGCAAAACTGGACAGCTACATGTAAGAGAATGAAACTGGTTTACTGTCTAACCCCATACACAAAAGAAAACTCAAAATGGATCAAAGACCTGAATGTAAGTCATGAAACCATAAAACTCTTAGAAAAAAACATAGGCAAAAATCTCTTGGACATAAACATGAGCAACTTCTTCATGAACATATCTCCCTGAGCAAGGGAAACAAAAGCAAAAATGAAAAAGTGGGACTACATCAAACTAAAAAGCTTCTGTACTGCAAAGGACACAATCAGTAGAAAAAAATACATCCTACAGTATGGGAGAATACATTCATAAATGACATATCCTTTAAGGGGTTGACACCCAAAATATATAAAGAGCTCATGCACCTCAACAAACAAAAAGCAAATAAGCCCATTAAAAAATGGGCAAAGAGCTGAACTGACACTTCTCCAAAGAAGAAATTCAGATGGTCAACAGGCACATGAAAAATTGCTCCACATCACTAGTCATAAGAGAAATGCAAGTTAAAACCACAATGAGATATCACCTCACACCAATTAGGATGGCTGCCATCCAAAAGAGAAACAACAACAAATGTCGGTGAGCATGTGGAGAAAGGGGAACCCTCCTACACTGCTGGTGGCAATGTAAATTAGTTCAACCATGTGGAAAGCAGTATGGAGGTTCCTCAAGAAACTCAAAATAGAAATACCATTTGACCCAGGAATTCCACTCCTAGGAATTTACCCTAAGAATGCATGAGCCCAGTTTGAAAAAGACATATGCACCCCTATGTTTATCGCAGCACTATTTACAATAGCCAAGAAATGGAAGCAACCTAAGTGTCCATCAGTATATGAGTGGATAGAGAAGATGTGGTATATATACACAATGGGATATTATTCATTCATAAGAAGAAAAGAAATCTTACCATTTGCAACAACATGGATGGAGCTAGAGGGTATTATTCTCAGTGAAATAAGCCAGGTGGAGAAAGACAAGTATCAAATGATTTCACTCATCTGTGGAATACAGAACAAAGAAAAAATGGAAGGAACAAAACAGCAGCAGACTCGCAAAACCTACGAGTAGACTAACAGTTACGAAAGGGAAAGGTACTGGGGAAGATGGCTGGAAGGGAGGGATAAGGGGGAAAAAGGGCTATTACAATTAGCACACAGAATGTAGCGGGGTTTGGGGTGGGGTGGGGGGATTCAGAGAAAGCAGTATAACACAGAGAAGACAAGTAGTGATTGTATAACATCTTACTTCACTGATGAACAGTGAGTGTAATGTCGTATGTTGTGGGGATTTGATGATAGGGGGAGTCTAATAACCATAATGTTGCTCCTGTAATTGTATATTAATAACATCAAAATTAAAAAAATTAACCGAAAATGGATTAAAGTCTTGACTTTAAAACCTGAAACCATAAAACATGTAAAGGAAAACACAGGTGGTAAGCTTTTCATTTTTATTTTTATTTATTTATTTTTAATTAAGGTATCAATGATGTACACTCTTATAAAGGTTTCACATGAAAAAACAATGTGGTTACTACATTTACCCATATTATCAAGTCCCCACCCATAACCCAATGTAGTCACTGTCTATCAGTGTAGTAAGATGCCACAGATTCACTATTTGCCTTCTCTGTGCTACACTGTTTTCCCTGTGATCCCCCACACCATGTGTACTAAACATAATCCCCCTCAATCAACTTCTCCCATCCTCCCCACCTGACCTCCCAGACCACTCCCCTTTGGTAACCACTAGTTCCTTCTTCAAGTCTCTGAGTCAGCTGCTAACCTGTCCCTTCAGTTTTGCTTCATTGTTATACTCCACAAATGAGGGAAATCATTTGGCACTTATCTTTCTCCTCCTGGATTATTTCACTGATCATAATATCCTCCAGCTCCATCCACGTTGTTGCAAATGGTAGGATTTGTTCCTTGTTTAGGGCTGAATAGTATTCCATTGTGTATATGTTCCACCTCTTCTTTATCTATTCATCTACTGATGGACACTTAGGCTTCCTATCTTGGCTATTGTAAAAAGTGCTGCAATAAACATAGGGGTGCATATGTCTTTTTGAATCTGAGAAGTTGTATTCTTTGGGTAAATTCCAAGGAGTTAGATTCCAGGGTCAAATTGTATTTCTATTTTTATTTTTTTGAGGAACCTCCATATTGCTTTCCACAATGGTTGAACTAGCTTACATTCCCACCATCAGTGTAGGGGGGTTCCCCTTTGTCCGCATCCTTCCCAGCATTTCCTGTTCTTAGTCTTTTCGATGCTGGCCATCCTTACTGGTGAGGTGATATCACATTGTGGTTTTAATTTGCATTTCCCTGATGATTAGTGATGTGGAGCATCTTTTCCGGTGTCTGTAGGCCATCTGAATTTTTTCTTTGGAGAATTGAATCTTCGTATCCTCTGCCCATTTTTTAATCGAGTTATTTGCTTTTTGGGTGTTGAGGCATGTAAGTTCTTTATATATTTTGGATGTTAACCTCTTGTTGGACATGTCATTTACAAATATATTCTCCCATACTGCCAGATGCCTTTTTGTTATGTTGATGGTGTCCTTTTCTGTACAGAAACTTTTTAGTTTGATGTACTCGCATGAGTTCATTTTTGCTTTTGTTTCCCTTGTTTGAGGAGATGCGTTCAGGAAGAAGTTGCTCATGCTTATATTGAGGAGATTTTTGCCTATATTGTCTTCTAAGAGTTTTATGGTCTCATGACTTACATTCAGGTCCTTGATCCATTTCGAGTTTACTTTTGTGTATGGGGTTAAACAATAATCCAGTTTCATTCTCTTGCATGTAGCTGTCCAGTTTTGCCAACACCAGCTGTTGAAGAGGCTGTCATTTCCCCATTGTATGTCCATGGCTCCATTATAATATATTAATTGACCATATATGGTTGGGTTTATATCATGGCTCTCTAGTCTGTTCCATTGGTCTATGGGTCTGTTCTTGTGCCAATACCAAATTGTCCTGAGTATTGTGGCCTTATAGTAGAGCGTGAAGTTGGGGAGCATAATCCCCCCAGCTTTATTGTTCCTTCTCAGGATTGCTTTGGCTATTCGGAGTCTTTGGGGTTCCACAGGAATTGTAGAACGATTTTCTCTAGTTCGTTGAAGAATGCTGTTGGGATTTTTATAGGAATTGCATTGAATCTGTAGATTGCTTAAGGCAGGATGCCCATTTTGACAATATTAATTCTTCCTCTCCATGAGCATGGGATGTGTTTCCATTTATTGGTATCTTCTTTAATTTCTCTCATGAGTGTCTTGCACTTTTCAGAGTATAGCTCTTTCACTTCCTTAGGTTTATTCCTAAGTATTTTATTCTTTTTGATGCAATTGTGAATGGAATTGATTTCCTGATTTCTTTCTCTGCTAATTTATTGTTACTGTATAGGAATGCCACAGATTTCTGTGTATTAATTTTGTATCCCGCAACATTGCTGAATTCAGATATTAGATCTAGTAGTTTTGGAGTGGATCCTTCAGGGTGTTTTATGTACAATATCCTGTCATCTACAAACAGGGACAGTTTAACTTCTTCCTTGCCAATCTGGATGCCTTTTATTTCTCTGTGTTGTCTGATTGCCATGGCTAGGACCTCCAGTACTATGTTGAATAGAAATAGGGAGTGTGGGCATCCTTGTCTTTTTCCAGATCTTAAAGGAAAAGCTGTCAGCTTCTCGCTGTTAAGTGTAATGTTGGCTGTGGGTTTGTCATATATTGCCTTTATAATATTGAGGTACTTTCCCTCTCTACCCATTTTGTCAAGAGTTTTTATCATGAATGGGTGTTGAATTTTGTCAAATGCATTTTCTTCATCTATGGAGATGATCATGTGGTTTTTGTCTTTCTTTTTGTGATGTGGTGGATGATGTTGATGGATTTTCGAATGTTGTACCATCTTTGCATCTGTGGAATAAATCCTAGTTGATCATCATGGATGATCTTTTTTATGTATTTTTGAATTCGGTTTGTTAATATTTTGTTGAGTATTTTTTTGTCTATGTTCATCAGAGATACTGGCATGTAATTTTCTTTTTTTGTGGTGACTTCGCCTGGTTTTGGTATGAGAGTGATGCTGGCCTCAGAATGACTTTGGATGTATTTCCTCTTCTTCTACTCTTTGGAAAACTTTAAGGTGGATGGGTATTAGGTCTTCACTAAATGTTTGATAAAATTCAGTGGTGAAGCCATCTGGTCCAGGTGTTTTGTCCTTAGGTAGGGTTTTCATTACCAGGTCAATTTCGTTGCTGGTAATTGGTCTGTTCAGATTTTATGTTTCTTTCTTGGTCAGCCTTGGAAGGTTATATATTTGTAGAATGTTATCCATTTCTTCTAGGTTATCCAGTTTGTTAGCATATAATTTTTCATAGTATTCTCTAATAATTCTTTGTATTTCTGTGGTGTCTGTCATGATTTTTCTTTCTCATTTCTGATTCTGTTTATGTGTGTAGACCCTTTTTTTCTTGATAAGTCTGGCTAGGGCTTTATCTATTTTGTTTATTTTCTCAAAAAACCAGCTCCTGCTTTCATTGATTCTTTGTATTGTTTTATTCTAGATTTTATTTTTTTCTGCTCTATCTTTATTATGTTCCTCCTTCTAGTGACTTTGGGCCTCATTTGTTCTTCTTTTTCTAATTTCTTTAATGGTGAGTTTAGACTGCTCATATGGGATTGTTCTTCTCTCCTGAGGTAGGCCTGCATTGTAATATACTTTCCTCTCAGCATGGCCTTCACTGCCTCCCAGAGATTTTGCAGTGTTGAATTACTGTTGTCATTTGTCTCCATATATTGCTTGATCTCTGTTTTTATTTGGTCATTGGTCAATTGGTTATTTAGGAGCATGTTGTGAAGCCTCCATGTGCTTGTAGGATTTCTCATTTTGTTTGCATAATTTATTTCTAGTTTCATACCTTTGTGGTCTGAGAAACTGGTTGGTACCATTTCAATCTTTTTTAATTTACCGAGGCTCTTTTTGTGCCCTAGTATATGATCTATTCTGGAAAATGTTCCATGTGCACTTGAGAAGAATGTGTATTCTGCTGCTTTTGGGTGAAGAGTTCTGTAGATGTCTGTTAAGTCCATCTGTTCTATTGTGTTGTTCAGTGCCTCTGTCTCCTTACTTATTTTCTGTCTGATTGATCTGTCCTTCAGAGGGAGTGCAGTGTCAAAGTCTCCTAGAATGAATGCATTGTATTCTATTTCTCCTTTTAATTCTGTTAGTATTTGTTGTACATATGTATGTGCTCCTGTGTTGGGCACATATTTATATTGGTTATATCTACTTGTTGCATTCACCCTTTTATCGTTATGTAATGTCCTTCTTTGTCTCTCGTGACTTTCTTTTTTTTGAAGTCTGCTTTGTGTGATACAAGTACTGTACTTCCTGCTTTTTTCTCCCTATTAGTTTAATGAAATATCTTTTTCCATCCCTTCACTTTTAGTCTGTGTATGTCTTCGGGTTTAAAGTGAGTGTCTTATAGGCAGCATATAGATTGGTCTTTTTTTTTTATGCATTCAGTGACTCTATGTCTTTTGATTGGTGCATTCAGTCCATTTACATTTAGGGTGATTATCGATAGGTATGTACTTACTGGCATTGCAGGCTTTAGATCTGTGGTTACCAAAGGTTCAAGGTTAACTTCTTACTATCTAAGAGTCTAACTTAACTCACTTAATATGCTATTACAAATACAATCTAAAGGTTCTTTTTTTTTTCTTCCTCCTACATTCTTTATATATTAGGTATCATATTCTGTACTCTTTGTCTATCCCTTGATTGACTCTGGGGATAGTTAATCCAATTTTGCATTTCATTAGTAATTAGCTGTTCTGCTTTCTTTACTGTGGTTATTAACTCTGGTAACAGCTATTAAGCCTTTGGAACACTTCCATCTATAATAGTCCCTCCAAAATACACTGTAGAGATGGTTTGTGGGAGGTAAAGTCTCTCAGGTTTTGCTTATCTGGAAACTGTTTAATCCCTCCTTCAAATTTAAATGATAATCTTTCCAGATAAAGTATTTTTGGTTCAAGGCCCTTCTGCTTCATTGCATTAGAAGGCCCTTCTGGCCTGTAAGGTTTCTACTGAGAAGTCTGATGATAGCCTGATGGGCTTTCCTTTGTATGTGATCTTATTTCTCTCTCTGGCTGCTTTTAATAGTCTGTCCTTATCCTTGATCTTTGCCATTTTAATTATTATATGTCTTGGTGTTGTCTTCCTTGGATCCCTTGCATTGGGAGATTGGTGCATCTCCATGGCCTTAGAGATTATCTCTTTCCCCAGCTTGGGGAAATTTTCAGCAATTACCTCCTCAAGTCACTTTCTCTCACTTTTTCTCTGGCTTCTTCTTCTGGTGCCCCTATAATGCGAATATTGTTCCGTTTGGATTGGTCACACTGTTCTCTCAATATTCTTTTATTCTTAGAGATCCCTTTTTCTCTCTGTTCCTCAGCTTCTTTGTATTCCTCTTCTCTAGTTTCTATTTCATTTATTGTCTTCTCCACCATATCCAATCTGCTTTTATTACCCTCCATTGTGCTCTTTAATGATTGGATCTCCGACCTGAATTCATTCCTGAGTTCCTGAATATCTTTCCGTACCTCCATGGGCATGTTAATGATTTTTATTTTGAACTCCCTTTCAGGAAGAGTCATGAGGTTGATGTCATTTAAATAGTCCTCAGGAGTTTTATTAGTAATTTTACTCTGAACCAGGTTCTTTTGGCGTTTCATATTTGTATATGGCACCCTTTAGTGCCCAGAAGCTCTACTCTCTGGAGCTGCTCAGCCCCTGAAGCAATGTCAGGAGTTGCAGGGGAGTGGTATTGGTGCCTGGGGGAGGAAAGAGCTGTTTCCTGCTTCCTGGCTGCTATGCCTGTCTCTACTGCCTGAACCAGTGGGCCGTGCACACAGGTATAAGCCTCTATGCTTTGCTATCTTCCCTCTGGGTGGGCTAATGCCAGGGTAGTGTTTGTTGGTTTGCGAGCCAGGTGGGGCTGGCTGAGAGTAAGGCACAGTAGGCTGCGTATCACAGAGGGGGTCCTTGGAGCTATGTAGCCAGCCAGGGAGCTGGAGCACCTGAAGATCATCTAAGGAGGAAGATTTATTTTTCCTCCTTAAATATGAGAGTCTATATGGCAAAGCTTCCAACCTCCTGGTCAGAGTGCACCTGAACAATTTTGTCTACCTGTCCTCTCTCGTGAGCAGTAAGCTCTGTGAAATCCTTGCCCTTTAAACAGCCCTCTTGCTAAGGGCTTCCTTGTTAGGAAGTCTCTCAGACTGCCAGCCTTTCTTTTGTCCCAGAGAAGCCAGATATGGATCCCTGCTTTCCACAAGTGGCTAGAATCTCAGTCTCTCCAGGAATTTTGCCTTTCTTTGCTTTCCAACCCCGTTATCACAAGAGTATCATCCAAGCACCATGAAATGTAGGTTTGTGCTCCCAGAGCAGATCTCCGGAGTCAGGTATTCAGCAGTCCTAGGCCTCCACTTCCTCCCTGCTCTGTTTCTCTTCCTCCTGCTGGTGAGCTGGGGTGGGGGAAGGGCTTGGGTCCCACTGGGCCACAGCTTTGGTATGTTAACTGTTCTGTGATGTCTACTTTTTTCTCCAGGTGTATGCAGTCTGGCGCAGTCTTTTTACAAGTTCCTCTTTCAGGATTAGTTATATTAATTATATTTTCGTTTTATATGCGGTTTTAGGTGGAAGCTTCTGTCTCACCTCTCACGCCGCCATCTTTAATTCTGGTGGTAAGCTTTTTGATCTCAGTCTTGGCGATGTTATCTTGGCTTTGACACCAAAACCAAAAATAAGTGAGTAGGACTGCATCAGGAAAATGAAAAAGTCACCTACCAAGTGGGAGAAAATATTTGCACAAATCATATATCTGATAAGGGGTTAATATCCAAAATATGTAAAGAACTCATATAACTTAATATCAAAAAACAAAGTGATTTTGAAAAATGGGCCGAAGATCTGAACATGTATTTTCTTCCAAAGAAGACACAAAGATGGGCAACAGGTATAGGAAAACTCAACATCACTAATCATCAGGGAATGCAAACCAAAGCCACGAGTTCTCATCTCATACTTGTTAGAATCACTATTTTCAGAAGAACAATAAATAAGAAATGTTGATGAGGATGTGGAGAAACTGTTGGTGGTAATGTAATTTGGTGCAGCCACTATGGAAGAGTATGCAGGTTTCTCAAAAAAGTAAAAAATGGAACTGACATATTTTCCATCAATTCTACTCCTGGGTATTTAACCGAAGCAAACAAAAACACTAACTCAGAAAGATATCTGCACCCCCATTTTCACTCCAGTGTTATTTACAGTAGCCAAGACACAGAAGCAAATTATGTGCTCATCAATGGATGAATGGATAAAGAAAATGTGGTGATATACACACATGCACAATGGAATATTATTCAGCCATAAAAGAGAAGGAAACCCCACCATTTGTGACAACATGAATGGACCTTGAGGGAATTATGTTAAGTAAGTCAGATGGAGAAAGACAAGCATGATCTCACTTATATGTGGAATCTAAACAAACAAATAAAGAAAAGCAAACCCAAACTCATAGTACAGAGAACAAATTGGTGGTTGTCAGAGGCAGGTGTATGTGTGTATGGTGCGATCAGGACACAAAGAAATGGGTGAAGGTAGTGAAAGTACAAACTTCCAGTTATAAGTTAGTCTTGGGGTGGAATGTACAGTGTGGTGACTATAGTTAATAATCCTGTGTTGTATATTTGAAAGTTGCCGAGAGAGTAAATCTTAAAAGTTCTCTTCAAAAGAAAAAAATTTATAACTACATGTGGTGATGGATGTAAACTAGATTTATTGTGGTGATCACTTTGCAATATATATTTGCCAAATCATTATGTTGTAGACCTGAAACTAATGTTGTATGTCAATTATATCTTATTATATTAAAAAAATGATGTAATAAGTATCTTTGTGTGTGAAAGGAAAGAGAAAGAACACTCTTGCTACAAAAAAATAAATAAATAAAATAGATCATCATTCCAGGATATTTGGGCCAAAGTTCATAATAATAATGAAAAAATGGAGACACCTAAATTTGGGATCAACACTGCAATTTAAACACATATGTTGATATGACAACGTAGTAGGATCCATCAAAGTTGTGGAAAGAAGAAAAATAGCACTCAGAGTATAATAAAAAGAAACAAAAACAAAGAATATGATTGAAACAGAAAGGTAAAATAATAATAAATAAGAAAACAGTTATCAGCAAATATGGGTTAACTGATTGGTAGCCAATCAAAAAATACAAAGATATGAGTCACGATGGCCAAATATATGGCCATCCACTAAACCCATCAGGTATGTCTAGGCACCATTTCCCCTCCCCCAACCCCTTCTCAAATGAGGACATGGCCTTAACTGATGCTGAGTTTGATTTAAGAACCAGGGGTATCTAATGAATGATACTATTTAAAACTAACTGGTACAGATTGTTTATATAAATTCCTCCAGAATGGTAGTATTAGCCTCGGGTATAAAAGGGCAGTGATAGAGCAAGTTTTGAGTTTCCCAGAAACCCTACTTTGTGCAAAAAGTTTTTATCAGCAGTTGCATGACTGACCCCTTGATTAGGGACTTTGTTTTGATTAAACAAGCTGAATTGCTCCTGCCCTGAATGGGCCCCTTGCTTCCATAAGATTCAGTAGCTTTTGCTTAATAAACATTGCATAACTTAATTTAATCTTACAGTTTGTGCCAATCAGAAGCTCATCTGAAATAATACTTGCAGTAAACAACCACTATCTCCTGAAAAACAAGAATATATAAAGCGAGGCTATTATAAATCCAAAGAACATTAGAGATAGACATTAAATAGATATGAGTATACTGAAAAGTAAACTCAAAAGTTATTTCCTAGCATTCATGGAACATTTGCTAAAATCAATTATATACCACAAAGATCAACAACTACAAAGAAAAATCTCAAAAAAACAAAAATTAAATACACTACATTCTCTAACCATGATGCAGTAGAATCACAAATGTAAATGGAAATCTGAAGAGAGGGAGAAAATAAAAAAACCTATCACCTGGAAATTAAAACAGACCCTCCTGAGAGAACTTTAAAATTTAATTGCCAGTGAATTAGAAAATGAGAGTATTATAAATTAAAAACTCATGGGTTACTGCCAAAGTTTTAAAGGGATTCAATTTCTATCCCAATACATTAAGTGACATTTTTAAAGAGAATGAAAATATTAAACATTCAACTGAAGAAGAAAAATAATTGAGTCACAAGGAATAAGTAATAAAGGAAGAAACTAATGAAAAAGAAAAAAACAAACAAAAACAGCGACAAAGATAAAAGCTGATTCTCTAAATAATGAAATATACTGGCTACCGGCCAGTCAGAAAAGAAAAAATATCAATAAGCCAAAAATAGAAACAAGAAAGGGGTTATAACAGATAAAACATCTTAAAACATAGGCCAATAAAAATAAAATTTGCCAAAGAACAATTTTTATTTAAAAATTTTCTAAAACGGACTCAAACCAGGGAACTTAAGTAGCCCAATGTAGCAGAGACAGACTGTTAACACCTTCCAATATCTAGGTTCCCCTTCTACTTGACAGAAGCTTGAAATCTCAGCTGGCCAAAAGGCCACACAGCTAAAGACGCTTCCCCGCCTCCTTTCCGGCAGGTGTGCCCTGTCACGAAATTACAGCAAATGGGATCTGAATAACAGAGGTGTATGCAACTTCCAGGTCACATCTCTCAAAAGGAGCTGTTTGCCCTCCGGTTCTTCATCTCCCCTTCCAAAGGACTGGAATGTACAGTGTGACAGTGAGCCAGCCTCTCCCAGGACAACACTTGCGGAGGTGGTGGAGCAAAAAGATGGATGGAATATGAACCAGAGCTGCGTACTCCACTCACCCTCTTCACGGCCAGCCACCTACCAACTCACTTTCATATGAGAAAGAAATAAATTGTCTTTCTTGTTCAAACACTTGGATTCAATTAAAATTGCAAAATTAATTTCCTAATTAACAGAATGAACAGTCATGAAAGAAAAGTTATCAGGTAAGCAACGGGGAACAGGATTTAGTTTAAGTCAAGAAAACGTGAATATCTTAAGAATGTAGGTAAGTTTGTTCTGTGACACTGAGGTTTCAGTAGGCACAATGAAAAGATTTTGATGAAGAGAAACAGTAAGTGTAGTGAGGTGATAAGACTTGGCTAAAGAAAGAATAATCTGAGAGGATTCCTATATTGCAGCCTTCAGGTTCTCAATAGTGGCTTTCCCTTACACTCGTCTTTCTTTACCTCGTTTCAAGTCATGGATTCCTTTGCAAATCTAATGAAAATGATGACTCTTCTCTTAAAACTGAGGATGGAAAAAGTTCACAAGGCATGATTTAAAAACGAAATTCTTTGATTCCATCCAAGATCTAAGTTGGGTCTCCAGGGGTGAGTGCCAGAAATCTACATTTTCAACAATTTTCAGGTTCTTACTTTGAGAAATACTGTTCTAAAGCTAACGCCTGAACCCCCAAATTAAAGACTTCCTTACACATTTGAAAATCCAGTGAAGTATGTTTTACCAAGAGGATTCTAGAGCCCAGGCAAAGTTGTAGGCTCTGCATTAGTTCTCTCAGCCGAATTTCTGCTTCAAGCCTGGTATTTCTCCAACCAGTTCAGAAGCAACACTTGAGGCAACTACAACCACAATTCAATACAATAATTACAGCTGTGCTGACAAATATTAACACTGACTACGTATCAACGCCAGTAGATCTTAATTTTTTGGCCTTGTCCACAGAATAATGTATGTGCATATATAATGTTGCATATTATTTCTGGGAGTTTTGAAAACTGACACCCCTGACACCTTACACTGACACTCAAGTCAAGAAATCCAGTTTTACCAGGTTGGAAAGAAAAAATTGGGCTAAGAGAAATAATAAAAACTGTTTTTTTCCCTGAACACAAAAGCAGACCTACAGAGTGACCTAAGACATTTTCAATTCCAACGAACTCCAGTAATGGCTCTCTGCATCTTTAAAACTTATTAAGAATGACCGGTGCCATCATTTCTTTTTTAATTTGCAGAGTAAAATCAACTCCCCCCCCCAACAACATTCCACACAGACAGTGTTAGTTTAACAGTGTTAGTTTAACACCAAACTGTGCAATAAACATGTTTATTTTATAATTAGAACAGGGCTAAACAACGCTATTTATTTATCCGATATTTCCCCACAATTCAATATATCCAGCTTGACCTCAACTGTGTAAAAATAATAGAGAAAAAGCTAATGAATAAGCCAAAACTCTACTGTGACCTCTGAGACCTGGACCTAGGACGTTTACCCTTCTTTCTACTCTTCTGTACTTTGCAACTAGACATATACATAGGAGTTTGGTATGAATAAAACTCCAAAGTGGCTCTCCACATCCCCAGGTTCTAATCTTGGCTTGGGTACTGCACACATGTGACTACAGGCAAGTCATTTGAGCACAAGAGATCAGTTATTAGCAAATGAGGCTAACAACATTACATGTTTCTCCTTTCACCTTCGACATCATGCAGAAGACACCTAGGCTATTTCCCCACAATTTAGATTTCCTAGATTTTTTTTCTGGATGTTGACTTCACCCAAGCACTGTCTTCCCAAGCATGGCGGAAATATCAAAGACTTAAGGAGAAACCTCACTTGCTGTGTATCTTAAGCCGGTGCTGTTACTTTTAAGATAATGAAGGGACCTTGTTCGTGCTGAGAACGCCATGGGCCAGTTCAGTATTTCCCAGCCAAAGCACAGATACCGTTGCCATGTCAGGGACAGAGCCGGTGACTTTAACGTGATTATCTGAAATGCTGTAAAATGAGCCTGCAAGGAAAAGCGCCTCGGTTACCTAAAGACAGGACACCATCCACCTGTCGGTCACCAGGTGTGAAACCCGGTTCTATCCTTGCCGGTTCAAGGCCAGGACCGAGATTCGCCCTCCTCCAGCCTCGCCTTTTCCCAGTAACTGCTCTTCCCTCCACCAAAGGCGTGGGGCTGGGAAGACTGGGTTGGTCCGGTCGGGAGCCGGCGCGCCCTGGTCGGACTCCGGGCGAAGGCCCCGCGCCCGGAGCACCCCAACACCAGCGCTGGGGGGGGCTCGTGGCCAGCGGCACCGGCCGCCCCCTGAGCCAGGCCGGGGAGAGACTAAGCCGACCTCCAGGCAGGAGGAAGAGCCCCAAGCGCCTCTCGGGTGGGCAGGGCAGATCTGGGACGGGGGCTCTGGAGGGAGCGGCCACGCCCCGGACACCGCCTGGAGCCCAGCGCCGACGGAGGGCCGGTGCGGCCCAGGGCTGCTGCCCCGGGCGACGAGTACCTGGAGGCCAAACCGCGGACGCTGAGGGCGCTCGCAGAGCAGGGCGGGAACGCTTCCAGCGATGGCGCGGGCTCCGCGGGCCGGCCGCCAGGCTCGTCAGTGCGCGTGCGCAGGCGGGGCGTTGGAACTACACTGCCCAGAATCCCCAGCGCCGGAGCCTTTCCTCCCCCTCACTCTTTTTCTTTGTATTTATGAAAGAATTGGCTGCGTGTATCGAGTTTGGGTGACCAGAAAAATCCAATCAACTTGAATAAACTTGGATTGAGAGGCCACCACTACGTGTCAAGCACTAGCGACACCGAAAATGGATGACCCAACCCTTGGAATATTTGTGTGACTAAGGGGAATAAAGCTATTGAAAGAACTGAGAGGCCTCTGGTAATTTCGTTAAAACCCAGGACGCGGGCGGAGTTGGTAATGAGCGTGCGCCTTTGGTTGTCTTTCAAGGAAGTTCTTGACGGAAAAACCGATAATGCCTTCATTAAAATGTCTGGATCTTTGAACCGGAGCTGCCTGCTCTAACTCATCTAAGTAGTATATTCTCGACAGCAGGTCTAACAGAATCCTTAAGGACTCTACAGCTGTGTCTTGCCAATGGGTTTCAGCCCCAGGCAAGTTCGCTGTTTATTCAGTGTGACCAAACAAATGACAATAGAACATTCTTGGAGTGAAAGGGCTTATTTACCCGGCTTCTACTCCTGGCGGGAGATCACGCACTGGTGTCTCTACCTCCGCACAGAGCCCTGGGCCGAGCTCTCTCTATATTGCAATAATAGCTTATTGCCTACGGGTGTGTAAGCAGTAGCCTAGCAACAGGCCAGTTACATCATCAAGTGGTTTAAGTTCAGTGAGGATCCAGGTCATTGGAACCCCAACTTCCCCACAAGCTGCTTCCCTCAATGATGAGCTGGTTTCCTTTCTAACCCATTCCTGCTCGGTGTGCCTTGACTTCTCTGCTGCCTTGATTGTGCGTGAGACTCACACAGGCAGGTCAGTGAGATGAACCCTGTAGAACTGGGCTCTTGGGAGCTTCAAGAACCACTGGAAACCTTTGGGGAAGTATTGTTATGGGCCGAATTTGTTCTCCTCTGTCCTTGTCCCTGCTGCACAAAGAACTGAAAGGCAGAGACAGAACGGTGAGGCAGAGTGAAAGGTTTATTTGAATACACTCCAAGGGACGCTCAGGCCAGAGTCAAGGTAGTCAAGGGCCTCCATCCCTTAGGCGGAAGACCTACTGTAAGTCCGGGGAGAGGAAATCCTCTAAAAACCGAAATCTGTCAAAGGGAGAAATAAAAGTTTAAAACCCGTTTATTGCTTACAAAACTGCAGTCCCGGGCCGTATTTCTCCTCTGCTCTAGAAGAAGACAAAAACCGGCCCTACCCCTCACCTCTCAGGTACAGATAAGCCCTCCTTGCCCAGGTAATTACCCATTGATAGGGAGATAAACTTCTCTCCACCCATTGAGGAATGATGCAAATGCACTAAAGCCAAACTTATTTTCACCTCTGAATGCCTATTGATATGCAGATGTACTAAAGCCAGGCTAGATATTCTGGAAATGTTACAATTTTACTGTGGATAAAATGAGAGTGCCTGTGGCCAGGATTCTCACCTGGCCCTGGTTGACTAGCTCACTGCACACCTGTGGGCAATACATGGCTGTTGACTCTATATAAAGAGCTCCGCCCAGTACTCTGTGCGCGACACGGTGGTATGGCTGCAAGGCTGCAGGAGAGCAGAGCAGAGGCTGGAGTGGTGGCAGCACCGAGGACAGAGACCCAGAGGACGGCTGTGCGGGACAACTGTGCAGAGAGGCCCAGGGGAGAGCTGTGCAGGATGACTGTGCAGAGAGGCCCAGAGGACAGCTGTGCGGGACAGCTGTGTGGGACAACTGGGCAGACAGAGGAGCCCAGAGGCAGAGACCGGCTTGCTGCTTACAGACTCACTCTGAGTGAATGGGATTTTAGTGACTGACCTGCCACCTGGAAATAAAGTTGGGCATAACCCTTTTCACCCCAAGAACAGTTTTGCTGTCAGTCAATTTCTTTGGTCACATCGAATCCATAGCGAACTTGCCCGGGGCTGAAACCCATTGGCAAGACATTTACCCACACCTATATGTTACATTCTGGCTATGAGGCGCCTCTTTGATTGACAGGCCCATCTATATAGCCATCTTTCTCAGTGCTCCTGTCCTTTCCCATGATGGGGTGTGTTTTGGGCAGTTTTTAGTTTTGGTCGATTGCGTCCACATTGGGATCAGGCTGGGACCAATTTGGCCTGGTCCTGATAGGCAAAGAAATTATCTCCCTGCAAAGCCTTTGTCGTCTTCACATTGTTAGGCAGGAAAATAGATATGAGCGGAGTGGAAAGAGAAAAAGGAGAGAAAGTCCACTAAAAAAGACCCAAAATTAATCAATTAAAGCTCAAAAAGCCAAGAGCAACTTGGCCTGGAATGTTTGAATATTTCCCAGATAAAGGAAGGTACCTCAGCATAGCCCATGTCTTTATTATGCAGGCCCAGCTTACTTTCTTTACCTTTACCTATATGCTGTTTTTTTCTCCTTCTGGCCCTAATTAAGTAGTTTGTAACCTAGGCAACTAACTTAGCATGCAGGCCCAGCCATAAACAACATAGTGAAAGGCAGGAAGGATTCCATCTTAAAGACTGTATTTTAATACCCAGGAAGTTAAAAACGTAAGATTATTAACTTACTCTTTAGCAAACAGACAATAACTCAGCGCACATTAGGGGCTGGGCAGGCAGCCTGTTTGATCTGCTCCCAGACCAAGATACCGGTATCCCAGGGAGAAATCAGAGCAGGCAGTTCCTTGTGTCAAGTTAATTCTAAGTATTCAAAGACC
>JAQQAC010004778.1:16689535-16740133 GCA_029783875.1 Phataginus tricuspis | reverse complement strand
CATCTTCCTGGCTTTCTTAAGATGCCACCTTTTCTGACCAATGAAGGCTGGACTGAGTGTCCTTGAGTTCCTATAGTCTCTTATGCCTGCTTAGGTAACAGCACTCATCACACCATTTTGCCGTTGCCTGCTTAATTAGCTATATCTCTTAGCTAAGGGTAGGATCATCATTTTATCCCTGGCACCTAGCCTATAGTACCTGGCATGTAGTATAGTTGCTCAAAAGTACCCGTGGAACAATTCTGGGTGTAGATATTGAGAGTAATGCCAAAGATAGGAGACCAAAGAATGCAGTGAGAATGGAGAAATAAGTAGATGATGGTAGCAAGGAGGGGAAGAGATGGTATAGTCAGAGGCATTAGCCTCACAGAGGGTGTTTGTATGGAAGGATCTAAAAAGGCAAGGATACTATGCCACTTTCCACTAATCCTGCAATGCATGGACAGTGAGTGAACTCCTTCTCCTGCAGCGGGCTGCAAAGAAGATGGTATTTCCTGGTTCTTACTTGAGGTAGGATGGGGTCATGCAAACTGTTCTGGAAAGTAAAATGGAGAGTGGAAGTCAAGTGTATTAGTGCAAAACCCTCTAGATTCCCCCCTTTCCTTCTAGCAAGGCAAAAGCAGTATCTAAGATGGTGGCTGCTTCATTAGCTTGGTCCTTGGGTGACTGTGATGAGGAGAACCTTTCTGCCAGCCCACAAGGAATGGGCACACAAGCAAGCATCAAGAATTGGTGGTCTAGTGGGAAGGCCCAGGCAGACAATAATACTGCAATGGCTTTCTAACTTTGTAATCTAGTTTAAGTGATGGGGAAAATGGAAAATCTAGGAGATCTCTTATCTGAATGTAGGGAACAAATGTCACATACTTCCTTTCTCACGCTTGTTTATTTCATCTTAAGACTCCTAGTATTTTAGGATATCTGGAGGTAGATGTAGCCAAAATTTCAGCATCAGGTAAACCTCGGGATATTTCCTTCTTGTACTTTCAGCTGTGCCTATTCCAGATGACAGCATTGGATTTAAACTGAGCTGTTACACATACGTAGCTCTAATGTAAAAGGAGATGGAGTTAAGGACTCAGAAGCTAGTAGAGAGGCTAACATCCACTCAAATCTGTCCTTTTCTGTTGGAAGCATGAAAGACCTTTGTTTCAATGTTAGTGTTTACATGCACATGAAGCCCTTTGGAATAAGATTTCTGGAAATAGAAAGCCAGGTTCTTCAACCCTTTTGGGTTGCCATAAATCTGAGAGAAACTACAACTCCTAGCAAGGAACAAACAAGTAGAGTGATCCATGTTCACATGACTTGTTTTCTCACTCTCTCGGCTTCCAGGTCTTATAGAAAGTACTCATTATGTACTCTCTGGTAAGTACCCTTGATTGGGTCAGCATAGATCCTGGGAGAGTTAAATTTTTTCTGCTTAGCACACTTTCTGTTCTCCCCACAAGGTAACCTTGCCACCGCAAGATAACAGAATCCTTGTGGGAAGCCCATGCTACATGGTTTGGATAAAGCTAAATTCCATACTGTCTCGCCCCATGTACTCAGTTCCCTTGGCCACAGCGATTGGTTCAAGGATGGGTATGTGGTCTAAACCATTCAATCAGAATCCACTCTGAAACTTTTAATGGCACTACGGACGAGGAAATACTCTCTTTTCTTTGGAGTCAACAGCTGTCAGGATACCCCAAATCAAAAGCTGCCATCTCAGGTCAGAGTGACCCCCTTTGCCATTCTGCCTGAGAATGAAACCAATCTGGAGGAAAAGAGCTAATATAGCAAGAGAATGATAGGATGACAGCTTCTGAACACCTGAATGCAGTCATATCTGAAGCCATATCAAACCGTAAGCCCTCTAATCATGGTAGCCCTTTTGTTTAAGCTAGCCTGAAATGGGTTTTCACAAATTAGCATCCTAGATAACCCAGTAGGTTTAAGGCACTATAGCATGAGATGCATGGGCCATAAGACTGGGAAGTGAGTCAACTATATATAAAATGTTTTTGGTTTAGCAAAAGTAACATTTAAGAGGGTGGCTGCTCTACATCACCTTGGGAACATAAATATTGATGAGCAAAGGCTCCTTGGCCGTGAACAGGTAGCACAAGTTAGCATTAAGAATTGGCACTCTGGTGAAAAGTATATTCTTTTTGTATATTTACTAGAGTCTGACATTGAAGAATAGAAAATGACCATAATAATTCTCAAACATGCTTTATGGCTTTCAAAGCATTTTCACATGTCATCTCACATAATCCCACAGAAATTCTATTTAGTCAACATTGTTAAGATTTCTTAGGTTTTGGCCTTCCTCCATCTATGTATCACTGATCTTTGGCAAACAGTTCTTGTGGAAAGGCAGATAGGGAGGAGACTGGATGGACTTATTTATGCTGAAGTTTGCGATTGAATTGCAGTGGGCATGTTTGTTTTACATGCCCAGCTTCCTTGCATTTTCTTTCTGTAGGGAAGCAGCCCTTCCTTACTGCAGCATAAGTTGTTTAAATAGGATGGACCTCACCTTCCCCTGCTCTAGGGTTTTACATGGACTCAGGCCTGGTCAATGAGGACCAATTTGAGGTGGTAAATTGTTCATTGATCAGCTTGGTTCAAGCAGAGCTGAGAGGCAGCTTTGGGGATTTTGCTGGAGCTATTTATATAGAGGTATTTTCCTTGGGATGGTAAATGCTAAGATCCATACTTATTTGCAATTGCCAGTACATGTTATTATTTGTTGTCACTGGAGGAGACTGATGAAAATATAGCTAATACCGGGAAAAGCAGAGTAGAGACAGAGGTAAATAGTCCTGGATAAGTGAACTTTTCTGACATAACGTGTTTATGGGTGAACTGGTGGGGGTGAACTATGCATATTTTATGTATAGTAAACTCAATCCAAGGGCAGGTTATCTGGTTTATGAATGAACAGATGTTACAAAAGTATGTTATATTGTGAAAAATGTGAAGAATAGTTCAGTGAAAACATCTTATTTTCCTGAGGGCATTTATTGGAACTACAAGGTGACCCATAGATATCATATGTATTACCACAGGGGAACACCCTTCCCCCTTGCCAATAAAACCTGCGGTGAGGGACAGCTCATGGGGCCTTGAAAAGAATTAGGTAAGGAAAGGGAGAAAGCAGGAACAAAGAACTTCCAACTTGAGTCCTACTGTAACATTAAGAAAAAAAGTGGAAACATCTAAGAAAATAAAAAAAATTACGAGATTTTTTAGTAGATAACTAGTTAATTGCCAACTAATTTGAATAACATTCAGTATACTTACACTACCATTTTTATACTTCTGGGTGATGTTACACTGTCCTCCCAAAAGCCAGATGTAATTTAAAATGTACCTTAAATCAGTTTTTTTTGCCCTATCTTTACTAGTTTTAACTGTGTTTTACATGGTACTTTCCTTCCCTTTTCCCCATTACCCCTGCTGGGTGAGTAGTGCCTGTACATGGCCTGAAGACTCTTAGCACTGTTTGGCAAGGAAAACCTTTTTCTACTCTTTAACCTTCTTGCAGATACATGGACTATGGAGGGTATCCCCAACCCATGTCTCTAAAAGTTGTGAAGCCCAGATGAACAATTAGAAATGAGATTGTTTTCCTGAATGATCTGGAGATATATTACAGTTGGTCTTTAAACTCCTAAAATATGCTTAAATAAGGAGAACTTAAAATCAATTTACAGAAGTTTCTGACAATAAATATATAAACAACATCTTTATTGACAGCACGCCAATAAGAGCAGTCAAATTTAGTTTATAAGTAATCAAAAACATCTGAATAAGGAGAACATTAAAACGTCCAAGATTTGTGTAAAAGTACAAACACAAAGAATGAACACCAAGCATAGAAAGAATAAATACTGATATGCAAAGGGCCAGGGTCCTCAATAAAACTTAGAGCAAGTCCCTTAACACGATTTAAGCTGCAATTAGGTTACAAACTTGTCTCTGGAACTATCAGAGAGCTCCTGGTTAAATGGTACTCAGGAAGAAAAGAAGCACATTCCTTAAGGTCTCAAAACACTGTGTAGGGAGCAGCACCAGTTGGAAGCAAGAGCAGGAAGAAGTGAGGGATGAGATGGGTCGTAGGTCACAGTTCTTAATCAGTAATCAAAAGGTGTGCAAGATACAATCATTCTTAAGTAATCTCTGCCGATTGACGCTTAGCCACTTGCTATAGACTGAGTTTGTGTCCCCCCAAAATCCGTGTTGAAACCTAACCCCCAATGTGATCGTAGGAGGTAGGGGCCTGCAGGCAGAGCTGTCATGAGCGGGGTCAGTGCCCTTACAGAGGCCCCAGAGAGCAGGTCCTCACCAGACACTGAATTTTCTGGGGCCTTGACCTTGCACTTCCAGTGTCCGTAACTATGAGAATGCTGTTTATAAGCTGCTCAGTCTATGGTATTTTGTTATAGCAGCCCATACTGTCTAAGACACCACTTCATTAAAATAGGAAAAAAAATGAGAGTTTATATCCTCCCAAATTCATGTAGAAACCTAATCTCCAATGTGATGGTACGTCTATCTATCTAGAGAGGCTGTCTATATACTTACTGGGTGTCAGGTCCTTTCCACGCACTTATTTAATCCTCACGACGACCTTATTAAAGAGGGATAATTTATTCTCATTTTACAGATAAAGAAACTGAGGCTTAAGAGTAGTTTTTCAAGGGCATATGATTGCTAAGTGGTGGTGGCACAATTCAAACCCAGCTTTGAAAAGCCCATGTTGATCTTACTGTTAGTCAAAATTTGGCCCCCAAATGGTAAATATATTTTCACTCATTTGCCTTATTGAGAAATAGCCAGTATTTTAGGCTTTTTGGGACACTCTCTGCTGCAACTACTCAACTCTGCTGTCGTAGCACAAAAAGATACAAACACAACATGTAAATGAATGTGGCTAAGGTCCAATTAAACATTATTTACAGATATAGGCAGCAGGTAGGACTTGGTCTGTGGGTCCAGGCTGGTTTGTCAATTCCTACTTTAGATTATGTGTCCTGAATATTAAGGTGAAAGGCAGGGCTCCTTTTCCTTTTTCTTCCTGGGTCAGCCATTCTCCCACCCTGACCTCTCGGACCTTGAGGGTTTCCACCCACCTTGACCCCTTCACTGTATTTTCTGTTCTTTCCAAAACCTCTTCCCAGTTCTTTCAGTCCAAACATTTCCTACTGTTGTCTTTGATTTCCATCACTACTGGATTTACACTCGATTCATCCTGAATGACCTTGCTGTCTTCTACCACTTCTTTAACCTCGAATTTTTCCTCAATAAGAGTATCAGTGTTCACGGGAATAATGTGGAGGGGGCAAGAGCACGAACTGGCTGCTGAATGTTCATAAAGGGTAGGATTTAGAAGAGGAGAAAGAAATCTGTAACTAATTTTTCTCCTCTATTTTTTCTATACACTTCTTTTCACACAATAAAAACTGACATCTGTATAGTGGTTTCCTAAGTATTTTTTTGACTTTTGTTTTTGTGTTACCAATTGCACTACTGGTCTTTGTCACCCATGTAACTTATGTCAATATGTCATTGTGGTTTTGTGCATTTTCTACTTACTCTAGGGTTCTGGGGTACAGCAAAGACAAACTGGCATATAGGGAGAATAAAAACAACAAAAAATGTATGTGAACATGAAAGCCACAGAAATGGAAACTTCTTCATGGAAGGAAGCTGCTCTTCCTCAAGTGAGTCACTGTCCCATTAGCTATTTTCCATATCTGACAGGAAGATATGTCCTTGTGTCTCAGAGTTTCTTCCATTCTTCTTGCCAGGGATCCTAAGTATAACAATATAACACATGGAATCCATCAACTTTTCAGACCCTCAATATCGCAGGTGCTTTTTCTAAAAGTGACAAAGCATAGTTTACAGGAAGCAGAATCATGTGAAAAAGGGAAATCTCCTTGGTATTGTGGTTGTAGAAAACCAAGGATCCATTCAACGCCAAGGATGGGAAAAGAGGGATTTGATAAAAACCTGCAGCTAAGATTCTGACCCATTCTCTACTTCAGGGTGACTCCCAAGGAAGGAGAAGACGAAGCGCTACACAGCAGAGGGATAACGATGATCGAAACCTATGGCCAGCGTGGTCCAAGTGAACGTGACTTAGAGAGTGCTGCGAATACAGCTGTGTTCATCAGATTTGACAGTAGCCTTTGGCGGGGGGTCAGGACGGGGAGGGAATCCACAGCATATCTCAACTCTTGACCTTTAAGTTTTTATAGCTAATGTAAAAGAAATGACATTCTCGGGAGAAAAGACACTATTTATATATCTGGATCTCTACTTTGGATTCAAAGAGGATTAACTGTGTCTTCCCAATGGTTAGGATAGGAGCCTTCTGCCTAACCTAATAAGAAATTCCTTACAAAGTGAAATGCTTTATCATGGTTATGATGTAACAAAAAGAACTGAATTTCACAATGGTTATATTGCTACCCACTCTCAAGGATTTATTGAATTTCCATGCAGGGTATTGGGGATCAAAATTTTAGATATCTCGCTAGGAGGTTTCATGTTTATCAAATCAATGGATATAAGGAACGTTCTGTCTATGGATCAAAACTATACATTATGCAAGTACAATTAGATGCATACAGAATTGGTCCTCAAGAACATTTCATGGGGATTCCACCTATACACTCAGGTAATTAACACAACAATAAAACCAACTTACATCTCTTCACATTAATATTTCAGGGTTGCTCTTCAGTGTGAATTCTTTGATGTCTGATGAGAGATGAACTACACTTAAAGCTTTTTCCACATTCATCACATCTATAGGGTTTCTCTCCTGTATGAGTTCTCTGGTGTTGAATAAGAGCTGATGAATGAATGAAGGCTTTTCCACATTCATTACATTTGTATGGTTTCTTCCCAATATGAATTCTTTGATGTTTAGCAAAATTTGAGCTGCGGCTGAAGGTTTTCCCACACTCATTACACTCATATGGTTTCTCTCCGGTATGAATTCTCTGATGCTGAACAAGATGTGTGCTCTGACTAAAGGTTTTTCCACATTCACTACATTCATATGGCTTTTCTCCAGTATGAACTCTCTGATGTTTAGTAAGGGATGAGCAATGGCTAAAGGCTTTCCCACATTCCTGACATTTATAGGGTTTCTCTCCAGTATGAGTTCTTTGATGTTTAATGAGAGATGATGAGTGAAAGAAAGCTTTATCACATTCATTACATTCATAAGGCTTCACTCCAGTATGAATCAGCTGATGCTGCACAAGATGTGTGCTTCGATTAAAGCCTTTCCCACATTCATTGCATTCATAAGGTCTCTCTCCGATGTGAATTCTCTGATGTATTGCAAGGGATGAGCTTTCTGTGAAGGCTTTCTTGCATTCACTGCATTCAAAGAGAATTCTAGTATGAGTTCTCTGATGTTTAGTTAAATTAGCTCTGTGGCTAAAAGATTTCCCACATTCATTGCAGCTATAGGGTTTCTCTCCAGTATGGACCCTCTGGTGTCGAATAAGCACTGAATGGTAAGTGAAGAGTTCACCACAGTCATTGCATTTATGAGGCTTTTTCTCTTTATAGGTTCTCTGCTTTTTCACTAAGCTTGATTTCTGTTTCAATCTTTTTTCAAGTGCATGAAAGGCATAGGATCCTTTGGGAACTCTGTCTTGAGTGAGGACAGACTTCTGATTTAAGTTTTTCCAATATACATCATCCTCACGAGGTCTTTCTTCAGGGATTGAATTCATGTGGGTGAACATTTCTCTCAAGTGTCTCTCTTGATTTCCTTGCTGATCCTCTAGCCAATTTTCACATTCAAGAGTTGTTTCCAAGTTGGAGTCATATACATTATTCCTTGTCAGCCTGTCTATTAGTGCAACTTGGCATGACTCTTTGGAAAAATCTTGCACTGAAGTTGAGTTTTTGTTCCCAGGTCTAGACGTCTCCAGGTCTGAAAGAAATTGGAAATGCAAATTTGCTTCATTCTCTGTGCTTAATAAAAGGCAGTTCTTTTATAGGTAAGAGTTAATGAAGGTGAAAAGCACAGCTTTGAGGGGTAAGTGGACTTGACTTATGACTTTCAAAGAGAAGCAAACGGAAGGAAACAAATGCAAAGTATATGCAAAGAAAATGAGTAGACCCTATCCAGGAGAGTCAGGGGGAAAGATGACCAGAAATGCAGAAGAAGAAGGGATGCAGGTGAAGCAGTGTATCACTGAATGAGCAGGACATGAGCACACTAGATCAAAATGGAGGAGAATACCACTGCTGTAGTAAGTATCTAGGCAATTATCACCTTAGTGTAAAGGACATTATGATATCTAAGTTTCCAGTCATCCAACCTACTCACTTCCAAATGTGTGTTCCACTTCTAGTTTAATCTTCCTTAATAATGCTTTTATAGTATGTCCCTGATCAAAAATCTCCCAAAGACATAATGGCAAATAAATGAAATTACAAGGGCATTCACTACAACACCGAGGTGGGGCAAGACTGGTAACATTTCAATATCCTTCTATAGAGAATCAATTAAATAAACTATGGTGTATACATACAGTGGAGTACTATGTAACATTAAAAAAATGAGAAAGATTTCTATATATTGCTTTGAAGTTATTTTCAGGATACATTAAATAAAAAAATTCCCACTGAGCTGCAAAGAAGTGTGTACCATTTGCTACTTTCAGTATAGGGAAAAAAAGGGGGAGATACACATATAAATATAACAGTTACTTTTCTAAAACTTATGTTATTTGAGTTAACATGTAATGAGTTTATAACTGTTTTTTTAAATGAATTACCTAATAGATGAAAACTTTTATTTCTAATACAGTAAGTACTGGTAGATATAACCAACCTAAACAAAAGTTCTTTAGGGTTCTTGATAATTTTTAGGGCTAAACTAGGTCCTATGATGCCAAAATATTTAAGAATCACTGGAGTACAAAAACAGAGGGAGAGTAGGTGTAAGGTAAGGTTGGAAGAATGAGTAAAAGCCAGATTTTGCAAGACTATTTAGGCCTCAAGGATTTTGGCTGTTACCCTGAGAGCAACAGGAAGCCACAGAAATGCTTTTTAAGCAAAAGGGTTAGATTTGTATTTTGAAAACATTCTTTCACTATGATGTAAAGAATGGAGTATATGGGGGCAAAGGTGGAATTAGAGAAATCATCACAGGCAAACAAAAGGAGATGGAGGGGTACTAATGAAGAAATATTTAGAATATAATTAGATAAACATAATGATGAATAGGGTAAGAGGGAAGTGTCAAGACTATACATAAATTTCTGGTTTGTATTATTTGGTAAGACAGTGAGCCTCATTAAGACAACTACTGGGAAAAGAGCCTATGGGGGTGTGGAGAATTGGGGCATATGTCAGACAATCAGTTTTAAACGTGTTATACTGATCTATGACATATCAAACGGAGACCTTAAATAGTTAAACAAATGTTCAAAACAGGAGTGTCAAGAACTCTAGGATGGAAATACAAATTTGGGATTCATACAGATAGAGATGATAATCTGGTTATGGAAGAAAGCAGAGGCTGCAGACAGGTGACCAATTGGACAAATCTAACTCTCAGACATGTTTTGTTTGGCCTATAATGTTTATAGGAATATTTGAGATTAGATGCTTTAGACATTAAAAGTGGGAGACTTCATACAGAAATTCACATTTTGTGAGGGTTTCTCTTGAAAAAAACAAGAAGCACACTGAATGACAACAAACAATCACTACAGAAGATGGCACCTACAGCCCACTGTCTATTTTTATAAATTAAGTTTTATTGGAACACACCATACCAATTCATTTATGTATTGCCTATGACTGCTTTTACCCTATCATGGTGAACTGAGTAGCTGCAGCAAAAACTGTATGTCCCACAAAGCCCAAATTATTTACTATATAGCCTGTTACATAAAGTTTGCCTGCCCTTGAGCTGTGAATGACGGCTACTCCTTCAGTTGAGGTGTGAGCTCTTCTATGTTATCAGTCCCCACCCTGCTTTGCTTCATTCAGATATATTACCTACTGTCAATGTAGACAGTCAGGTTTATGATTCCAGGTATATAGAGTAAGGAAAATTAAAAGCAAGCTTTGGGCAGTTCAAACATTTAATTGTTCAGAAAAGGAAGCTAAGAAGATACAGTGATAGAAGAGGCAATTCCAAATGGATTAAGGATTTAAAAGAAAAATTAAAGAACAAATATGCTAGAAGAGAATAGGAGCAAATATTTGTCATCTTGGAGAGTGGACTTTCTAAACACTAATTGAAAGGCAGAAAATAAAAGACCATACACATTATACTTGTACATTAAAAGCGTAACAAAACTGAAGGGTAAAAACAAAAAACAGACACGGAGATTCAAGATGGCAGCATGAGAGGTGAGACAGAGAACTACTCCCAAAGCCACACATAGTGTGAAAATATAGTTAATACAACTAACCCTAAAACAGCAACAGGAAAGAAGGCTGCACCAGACTGCATACAGACCCATCTATATGCTGCCTACAAGAGACTCACTACACACCCAAACACATACAGAGACTGAAAGTAAAGGGATGGATAAAGATATTTCATGCAACTAATAGTGAGAAAAAAGCAGGGGTTGCAGTACTTGTATCAGACAAAATAGACTTCAAAACAAAGAAAGTAACAAGAGACAAAGAAGGACATTACATAATGATAAAGGGGTCAGTCCAATAAGAGATATAACTATTATAAACATCTATGCACCCAACACAGGATCACCTACATATGTGAAACAAATACTAAGAGAATTAAAGGGGGAAATAGACTGCAATGCATTCATTTTGGGAGACTTCAACACACCACTCACTCCAAAGGACAGATCAATCATACAGAAAATAAGTAAAGAGACAGAGGCACTGAACAATGTATTAGGACAGGTGGACCTAATGGACATCTACAGAACACTCCATCCAAAAGCAACAGGATACACATTCTTCTCAAGTGCACATGGAACATTTTCAAGAATAGATCATAAACTAGGCCACAAAAGAGCCTCAGTAAATTCAAAAAGATTGAAATTGTACCAACCAGCCTCTCAGATCACAAAGGTATGAAACTAGAAATAAATTACTCAAATTGAAAAAGCCCACAAACATATGGAGGCTTAATAACATGCTCCTAAATAATCGATGGATCAATGACCAAATAAAAAGAGAGATAAAGCAATATATGGAGACAAATAGCAACAATAATTCAACACTACAAAATCTTTGGGATGCAGTGAAGGCCGTGCTAAGAGGGAAATATATTGCAATACAGACCTACCCCAGGAAAGAACAATCTCAAATGAACAGTCTAAACTCACAATTAATGAAACTAGAAATGGAAGAACAAGTGAGGCCCAAAGTCAGTAGAAGGAGGGACATAATAAAGATTAAAGCAGAAATAAATAAAATTGAGAAGAATAAAACAATAGAAAGGATCAATGAAAGCAAGAGCTGGTTCTTTGAGAAAATAAACAAAATAGATAAACCCCTAGCCAGACTTATCAAGAAAAAAAGAGAGTCCACAAACATAAACAAGCAGAAATGAGAAAGGAAAAATCACTACGGACACCACAGAAATACAAAGAATTATGAGAGAATACTATGAAAAATTATATGGTAACAAACTGGATAACCTAGAAGAAATGGACAACTTTCTAGAAAAATACAACCTTCCAAGAGTGACCCCGGAAGAAATAGAATATCTGAATAGACCAATTACCAGCAAGGAAATTGAATTGGTAATCAAAACACTACCTAAGAACAAAACTCGTGGCTCAGATGGTTTCACTGCTGAATTTTATCAAACATTTAGTGAAGACCTAATACCCATCCTCATTAAAGTTTTCCAAAAAGTAGAAGAGGAGGGAACACTCCCAAACTCATTTTACAAGGCCAACATCACTCTAATACCAAAACCAGGCAAAGACACCACAAAAAAAGAAAATTACAGACCAATATCCCTGATTAACATAGATGCAAAAATACTCAATAAAATATTAACTGAATTAAAAAATACATCAAAAAGATCAACCATCATGATCAAGCTCTACTACAAAGCCACAGTATTCAAGACAGTTTGGTACTGGCACAAGAACAGATCCATAGACCAATAGAACAGACTAGAGAGCCCAGATATTAATCCAAGCATGTATGGTCAATTAATATATGATAAAGAAGCCAAGGATATACAATGGGGAAATGACAGCCTCTTCAACAGCTGGTGTTGGCAAAACTGGCCAGCTATATGTAAGAGAATGAAACTGGATTATTGTCTAACCCCATACACAAAAGTAAACTCAAAATGGATCAAAGACCTGAATGCAAGTCATGAAACCATAAAACTCTTAGAAAAAAACATAGGCAAAAATCTCTTGGACATAAACATGAGCAACTTCTTCATGAACCTATCTCCCCGGGCAAGGGAAACACAAACAAAAATGAACAAGTGGGACTATATCAAACTAAAAAGCTTCTGTACAGCAAAGGACACCATCAATAGAAGAAAAAGGCATCCTGCAATATGTGAGAATATATTCATAAATTACATATCTGATAAGGGGTTGACATCTAAATTATATAAAGAGCTTATGCATCTCAACAAACAAAAAGCAAATAAGCCAAGTAAAAAATGGGCAGAGGAGCTGAATAGACACTTCTCAAAGAAGAAACTCAGATGGCCAACAGGCACATGAAAAGATGCTCCATATCGCTAATCATCAGAGAAATGCAAATTAAAACCACAATGAGATATCACCTCACACCAGTTAGGATGGCCACCATCCAAAAGACAAACAACAACAAATGTTGTTGAGGATGTGGAGAAAGGGAAACCCTCCTACACTGCTGGTGGGAATGTAAATTAGTTCAACCATTGTGGAAAGCAGTATGGAGGTTCCTCAAAAAACTCAAAATAGAAATACCATTTGACCCAGGAATTCCACTCCTAGGAATTTACCCTAAGAATGCAGCTGCCCAGTTTGAAAAAGATATATGCACCCCTATGTTTATTGCAGCACTATTTACAATAGCCAAGAAATGGAAGCAACCCAAGTGTCCATCAGTAGATGAATGGATTAAGAAGATGTGGTACATATACACAATGGAATATTATTCAGCCATAAGAAGAAAACAAATCCTACCATTTGCAACAACATGGATGGAGCTAGAGGGTATTATGCTCAGTGAAATAAGCCAGGTGGAGAAAGACAGGTATCAAATGATTTCACTCATCTGTGGAGTATAAGAACAAAGAAAAAACTGAAGGAACAAAACAGCAGCAGACTCACAGAACCCAAGAATGGACTAACAGTTACCAGAGGGGAAGGGACTGGGGAAGATGGGTAGGAAGGGAGGGATAAGAGGGAAAAAGGGGTATTATGATTAGCACACATAATGTAGTAGGCGGGGCGTACAAGGAAGGCAGTAGAACCCAGAGAAGACAAGTAGTGATTCTATAGCATCTTACTACACTGATGGACAGCGACTGTAATGGAGTACATGGTGGGGACTTGATAATAGGGGGAGAGTAGTAACTATAATATGGCTCATGTAATTGTACATTAATAATAGCAAAAAAAAAACAAAACCCAACAAAACCTGCAATCTAACAAAGAATAAATACTTCATATATGAAGGGTTCTTGTAGATCACTAAGAAAATGGCAATATTTCCTACACAAAAAAGGGAAAAGGATGGTGAATTGGTAAGTCACAAAAACTGACAGGTCTATGAGGGGAAATTGCCAAATACATAGTAACAGAAGATTGTAAAGGTCAGTATTGAAAAGAAAAATAAGACTGAAAAAAAAGGAATATTAAGGGGGAGACTTTCTTTTGTGAGACGCGCATAGTATATAGCAATTATTATTGATAGACAATGAAACCAGAAAGCCTGGAATCATACCGAAGAATATATGGGACGTGGGTTAGCCCAGACCTAGCAAATCAGTGACAAATCAGTGACAAATATAGATTTTTCAATAAATGATGTTGGATTATTGGCTTTAAGCATGGAAAAAGATAGCAGTGCACTATTTCACACACTATGAAAAAAAAACATCTGAAAAACAAAACTCTAACATTTTAGAATGAAGTACAGATTATTTTCCTGACACTGGAATCAAAAAGACAATTCACAAAAAGCACATAAGATATAAAGAATAGATAAATCTGATAACATTAAAACTTAAAAATTCTATATTTTAAAAAATTTAAAATTTAAGACACCAGAATACAAAATAAGCCACAGATTAAAAAATCCATTCTTTTTTTGTCACTGATTTGTAAGGGTACTTCTAAATGTAATGACACTTACTATCTAGAATATATAAGGAACTCCAACAGATCAAGAAAAAGATGTGAATGGCCCAATTATTAAAAACTGGCAAAGAACATCAACAGGTGAGTTACGAAATAGAAAACCTGAATAGCTAATAAACATATAAAATACTCAAATTCACTCACAATCAGAGAAATGTAAATTAAAAACCATGAAATTTCATTTCATAACCATTAGATTGACAAACATTACTAAATCTAATAGCATCAACTGTTGGCCAGGAGGGTGGTGGTACCTTGGCAGTTCCTAATAAAACTAAACATGTGATACTTTAAGATCCAGTCATTTTTATTCTGGTTATCCACCCTAAGCCACTCTAAAGATGGACATAAGGAGTCAACAGAAGAATGCTCATTGCAACTCTCTTATTAATGGCAAAGAAGTTAAAACAAACTGTTCAGTTTATTGACACAGTGGACTTACTCCACCTAGTTAAAATGAATAAACACAATTCATATGCATTAACATAGATTAATATCAAAACACAATGTGAAGTTTTAAAAAATTGGATTTCAAAAGAAACAATATAATGTAATACTATATATACATGTTGGTTTTGTACAGATGTATATGTACATTAGAATGATTCACACCAACTGGTTACTTCTAGAGAGAAAGTAAATGAAAGGACTTAACTAAATCTGCAAATTTTTTATTTCTTAAAAAGTAAAAAATATCACACAGTATAAGAATGGCTAAAAACAAAGACAGGCAATATTAAGTGTTGATAAGGATGCAGAGTAACTAGAACTCACATACTCTCATAGTGGCAATGTATTTAATACAGTAACTCTGGAATTGGCAATTTGGTAATACCTACCAAAAGTGAACATACACCTGCCCTATGACCCAACAATTCTACTTGTATGTATATATTCGTGAGAAATTCACATATGTGTTCATCAAAAGACATGCAAAAGAATGTACAAAGTAGTACTATTCATATAGCCCAAAACAGGAACTACCCAAATTCCTATTCCAGGAGAGTGGAAAAACTGGTACACTGACATAATGAAAGACTGGACAAGAATGAGAATGAATGAACTACAACTACATATAATAGTGTGGATGTATCTCCCAGGAATGTTCAGTGAAGGTAGCTAGACACAAGCACATACAAAATGTTTCTGTTTATATAAAATTCAGGAACAGTCAATACTAATCTCTAGTGTTAGAAGTTAGGATAAGGTTACCCCTGAAGGACGCGGGTGACAAAGAGGGAGTATGTCTAGGGGTGGTGGTAAGGTTGTTTCTTGATCTGAGTGGTGGTTACACAAATGTGTTCATTTGTAAAAATTCACAGAGTGGTACAACTATCATATTTTTATGTTTCATATTGCAAAAAAGAAGAAAGAAAAAAGAAAAGAGGCAGAAGAAGCAAAACGCTGGTATGCATTTGATCTTGAGGGAAGGGTACATGTTATTTTCTCAACTTTTATATGTATTTGAAATGCTATATAAATTATTTAAAAAATAAAAGCACACGGGCACTTCTAATATTTTGAGCACTGAAAAGTGTCAGTTCTTCCCTGTCCTGTGGGGCTACTATTTCTGAAGGCTCCCAGGTCTCTGGCTTACCTGAGTAGCTGCTTTTGCGGGTTTTTCTCTCCAGCATCAATGGATCTTTTCCATTATCCAAATTGTAGTTCTCAGGTTTAGAAACTGGAAGCCCTGCTCATTCAGATAAAAAGAAAAATAGCAAAGAAATGAGACTTACCTATTTGTGATGGGCACAAAGATCTATCCTAGAGTATTGTTCCAAGCCCTTAATCCGCAAAGAAGACAGGCTATTACAGGAAAATCTGGAATAAGGGAGGATGGATGTCTAAATGAAGCTTTAAATATCTGCAGCAAGTATGGGCCTGGTGAATTTACGTTCATTTGAAAACACAAATGTTTTTGCTGTCAAAGAGAGAATTTCCCTTTATTTCTCTACTGAGGGAGTCCCAGGGAGACAGTGCACATTAGTGCTTAGAATAGGTAACAAGTTAGAAAAAGTGGGATCTTGATAGCAGTAAAAAAGTTGGGACTGCAGTACTATAGTTTTTGTCTTTAATGTTTTTCCTTTTCTCCTTCTTAGTTACTAGAAGGTGCTTTCTTAGGGAATTTAATACATGACATTGGGGAGGAGCTAACACAGTTCCTCCTCCCTCTCATGAGCACATACATGCACACACATATGCACACACACACACACACCACAGAGGTGGGCACAGGATCCAACCTGGCCAGAGAGTACTCATCTCTCTGGCTCTAGTAATTGTTTCACTGATGGACACATGACCCTATTTGTTGAAACTCCCCGGATAGAACTACTCTCTTTTTCTTCCTTAGCTCTGTTAGAACAATGTAACCTTAGAGCTGCCCACGGCTACCTCTGCCACACAGGGAGATACTAAGAAGAAAGCCAATACAGGGCAAAGCCAAGCCCCATGATTAAAAATACGTAAAAAGGAATTCCTGACAATATATTTGATTACCTGAATCAATATTTTTTATTTCCTCTTAAAGTTAGTGTGAATTAGATTTCTGTCACTTGAATCCAGTCTTGACACAAAACAAGAATAGTCATTTTACCAAGAACCTAGAGCAGAACAGGTTTTTCTCTGGGCCCAAATGTACCAATACTTTATGATTCCTGAATGCAAAAGTGAAGGCTTTCTTAAGTTATTTCACTTTCAATATAGTAATCATGCCCCATAAGCAGCTTCCAGAGTCATAGTGGAACCCATCCTTACAAAGCGAGACCAGGTTCCTATAGTTCTCCAGCATCACGTCCCTTTGTGCAGGATCCAGTTTCCCCCACTCCTCTGGGGTAAAGTCCATGGCCACATCCTTGAATGTCACTGATGCCTGAAGACACAAAACATTCTTTTGTTCACCACTGTTCACTCAATAGCCTTTTCCCTCACAGTTTGTTGGCCCTGGAATAGATGTGTGATATATATTCAACAGGGGAAAGGATTGTGATAAATGACAAGCATTCTCATGTATTCAGAACCTGAATATTCTATGTAAAGTCACTGGGCATCAATCAGTTACACGCCAGGCATGCTGTCCTAGCTTCAATGAGAACCAAAAGAAGACCATGGTTTCTCCCATTGATAGACTATAATTTTTCTAGGGAATAAAGAATTAAAAGATGAGCCAATGAGTCAACAATGTAGTTTGGCAAAGGAAACAAAATACAGGCACAGAAAAAAGGCATTATCTGCATAATATTCCTTGTGAATTCACAACCTGAAGACTCAACCTAGACAATTTTATTATCTGGACCATTTAGAATAAAATACATATATTTTTTAAAAAGCCCCTGGAAAGAGATAAAAGAGGGGATAAAGAAATATTAAGCTAGGACCTGTCATAAAAACAAAACCATGTATAAAAAATATAATTTTCCAAGTTTTTGTTTTGTTCAGTGCTGAACCTGCAATGTCAAAAACGTTGTCTGGCATTTTGTGGCCCCTCAATAAATAATAATTGAAGATACAACCTAGCCAATCAGAAGATGAACAGAAATACAGACTTTGGAATGAAGAAGTCCTGGGATGAAAAGACTGGCAGTGAGAACCGAATCCTGTTAAGCACAGACTTAATTTAAGGCAAAAAGCATTAAAATGGAAAATGACAGCAACAAATAGTACTGATACAACTTATAAATGTTCATGTATAAACATCACAGGATTACGTTTATGTAAGACATAATATACAAAAACAGTATGGGAATAGATATGTAGCAGTATTGAACATTCCTCTTTAAACAAAGCCATAGAAAATGGGAATAATATGCCAAGGTTGTTGAAATATACACCAAATGCTATAACTGGGTAGAAAACACCTTTTATTTAAACATTCATGGAGTGTTTGTAGAAAGTAATAAAGTAAATGTCAATAAATTCCAAAACAGAAATAGAACAAAGAAATATCTAATAATTGAAAAGGCGTATCAAAATTTCCAAGTAATAATGAAATAAAACACAAAAACCTATGCCAAGTAGCTAAAATTTTACTCTAGGATATTTCATAGCTTTACACACTTCCATTTCACCAAAGTAAATACTGTAAATAAATGAACAAAGCATACAAGTCAGATCAGAGAAAGAACACCAACAGCAAACTAAGGACAACAAAGAATTACAAGACAACAGCAGAATTAAGTGGGGAAAGAGAAAAACAGGACATCTGGGAAATCTGACTAAGGTCAGCAGGTTACAGTATTACACCAATATTAACTTCCTGATTTTGAAAAAAGAGAATAATAAAGTAAGGTAGAAATGTTCACTTCTGGAGAGCCTGAATGAAGAGTATATGAGAAATCTATTATTTTGCAACATTTCTTGCCACAAGTCTACTTTCTTGCTACAAATCTAAAACTATTTCAAAATAAAGTTTCCAAAAATGGAAATAATCTGAAACTGAAAAAATGTAAGAATCATCCTTGGAAAATAAAGTGAAAGGTAAAAATCATTAAGTACGCACTAAGTAGACAAGATGTTTTAAGGAAAAATGGCTTTGATCCTACAATCTGCTTATCATAGCTAAAATGACACTCAGTGGGGATTAACTTCCAAACCATTAAAAGAAAAACATCCGAACAAAAATGCAAACCATTGCAGAAAATACAGAAAAAAAATTAAAAGAACAAAGAAAGCATAGTAAATGCAATTTTAAAAATCACATGGCAAGAAAAATTTGAAATATACAAGCAATCATATTAATGTGAATGAGTCTATTCCCCTTATATATAGGATATATAGGTTGTTTTTTTAAAAAAAAAAACACATCCTGTTTCCAAAGGGCCCAGGACAAACCCCCCAAAGTTGGGGGTGGTGGGTGGAAAGAAATGGAAATATAGAAGTCTGAATACGGTAGTGTAAGCTCAACAAAAACATGGAAAAGTATACATCAGTAGGGAGAGGTGTTGGACTTAGACAGGTAAATGATATTACCTTTATATTTATATATGTCTGTGCGGTTCACCTGGTTACAATGAATAAGAATTAAAACCTTAATAATTAAAAAAATATATAATAAGTAAAAGATCAAAAAATTACCCTAGGCAAATTCTAGTAAGAAAAATAGTTGCAATATTAGCATCAAATAAAAGCTAATGCTACGCAAAAAGGACAGGTTCTACTATTACTGTTTGAGCTCTGTTTCTACCCAGACCTCAGCTTTTCAGTTATGTTAGTCAATAAATACCTCTTTTTGCCTAAGCCAGTTTGAGTTTTCATCAGCTGCTACTTAAAGCTTCTTGATGAATAAAGTCTTCAAGACTAACATAAGGCAGTTGAGAAAACAATGGAAACAAGCAATTATATGAGAATCCTGAGAAGTCACTTTTACAAACAGTACCAATGTGCAATGTCTATTTTTTATACTCCAGATTATAGCGGCAAAGAGAAAGGCCAGCTGAGGAATCTTTGGGTGTTGTATGCCACACACATCATGGAGAGCTTTTTTCTCCTACACAACTTGTTTTAATTAAAATTTTAAAACATGCAAAAGTTAAAGACTAATACACTCATCACCCATATAGTATAATCACCACTTAAATACAACAGTTCTTAATATCTGCACTTGGGGAGACTGGACAGTAAGCTGCAGACATGACAACACCATCTCTATAAAATACTTCAGTATGCATTGTCTTGGAAGATTGAAAGTCTTGATTTACAAGTCTACAATTCTAACTCTTTAAAGTAAGCCTTCCATAGGCTCCTTTTCCAGAACTCCTTTGAACTATTTGAGTATTTAGTATTTTCATAATTCACTTCAGCACATAAGGTGTTTTCTTAAATTCCTACTTAACTATTATGTGTATGTTGCTTCCCTTTGAGAAACTAAGATTTTTTAGTTTCCTAAGCTACCAAGCGCAGAAATCATAACCTAAAGAAGGGCAATGCTCCTTACATGCTCGTTGAGTGACAATAAATACTAGATGGAGAAAACACCATGTGATAGTAGAAAACATTTTCTACTGAGTCCATTAGTCACCTGGGTAATCTCTTACAGTTGGAACTCAGGTCTCTAGATGGGCTCTAGTGGACAAAGAAACACCACATCAAGAAGACAGTGCTTCTGTACTCTGAGAAATTAGGTAGAAACCCAGTAATCAGTAGAGACTCACACTCACCTGGGATCTGGCTGCGAGGCGCAAAGCTGCCACTTCTTCCCCTTCTGTGCTTTTCTCTTGGGAAAAGGGAGAATCCTGGGAAGACAGAGCTAAGGCAAGAAAGCAGCAATGATGGGGAAGTCTAGGATTTACAAGTCTAAAATTCCCTCCATCATGCAAAGTGTGTTCCTTACAAACACTGTGACTGAGATTGATCCCCAAACAACCCAGGATCCCAGGATCACGAAGAATGTCCAGGGATGTTGCGATGTGGAGCTTAAATTCATCCAGATGCTGTAACCATTACACGTTCTGGAAGATGGAACTCTCTGATATAGAAATTAAAATAGGTCAGTTTTCCCCCAGGTTTATCTACTTTAAATTAATATCAGAAAAATAGGCTCAATGGTTCTTAAAAATCACCCTGCAAGCTTATTAAAAAAAACAGACTGCTGGGTCCCACTTACCAAATAATTATCATTAGTTGAGTCTGAGGTGTAATCTAGAAATGTAACAAGCACATGGGGTGGGGGGTAGGATTCTGATATAGGAGGTCATACACCAAAGTTCAAGACTGATCGGGTAGAACTGGAAATCAGTCACTGACCCCTAATGCCTGTTTTGTCCTATACGAAACAAAAATATCTGGTCTATTGAAATCATAGGGTTATTGCACCAAGTTGGATAACAGGTGTGGAAGATACTTTTGCCAAACAAAAAGCTAAATTCTCAGACCCAATGATGGAGGCTGGATGGTGTTATCATCTGGGAGGGAGATCGTGCAAGAAAAAGTAACTTACGCTATGCTCATCCCTTAGAAGCTAACATTTCGCGCACATTTTAGAGGTGGCTTTGAAGGTCCACTGAGCATCCACTTGAAGCGGAAAGGGGGATGACCCCATACTAAGCCCTCCACTCTCACTCAAAGCACCCATCCACCCCCCAGACAAAGACGACGGACAGCACTCTGCCAAGAGCCTCCTCCCTCGAGGCATCCGATTTCCCTTCAGGAGGAAGAATTTCACTCTTCCAGAACACAATTTCTGCACTTCAGCAATTCTCACCTCTCTTCTCGGGCATTTCGGCCAAATCTGTCTGCATGATCACTACCTCCTCCTGGTTCTGAAGCTTCTGCTCTTCTCCCCAATTCAGACCTGGCTGGACAGAAGAGTGAGAAGCCCCCGAGGCCTCGTGGTCCTCCTTCCTGCCTGCCCTCTGGGAGCTCTGCTGAAAGGCTCCGATCAGATAACGTCGGCTTTCTTCCTCACTCGCGAGCCTAGCTCGGTCCTACGAGGCTGGAACCTGGAAAACCGGGGACAGCATCTCTGAGCCTGGGTGCTCGGATGCCTGTCCCTGTCGCTTGCAGCTGTCCCCGGGGGGACCGGCGGCTGGAAGAGATGGCGCTGGGGCTGCGGCCGAGGTTCAGGCTCGCAAACCGATTCCATGGCGCTCCAGGCTCTCCCCGGAGCCCAGCGACAGCCCCACGCCCCGCCCGTCGCGCCCCCGCGAGCACCGCGCTAGCACCCGCGTTCCCGGGGATTCCGGAGCGGCAGGGGATGGGGCTCACGGTCTGCCCTTGAGGCCTCTTTCACAGACGCACTGCAGCTACGACCCGGCACAGGTTGAAGTCCAAGGGGGCCACCACCCCGGCCGAGCGGAGAAGATCAGTATCCGGCCGACAAACTCACCTCCCATCCCGGGCCTGACAAAGGATACGAACTTCTTGAGCCAGCTTGCAGTCGCGCATGCGTAAGAAGGAGCGGGGTCCAGGCTGGTGGGCATCATCCAGCCCCAGAACTACGATTCCCAGCAGCCCCTGGGCGGTGCCAGACTCCTTTGCCCCGCAGGTGGGAGCACACGTGGTGCTGTTGAGAGACTCTAAGGAGCGGCGGCCTCCTTCCCTCTCGCGAGAGAATCGGGTCTCATCTCTTGTGTCTATTCCTGCTGATACCAAAAAGCGCGAATGCCTAGGACGCGGAGAGGGGGCTGTGCTTGTACCGCGCTTAGTCTGCATGTGGAATTGCAGTCCAGTGTTGAGGAGTTCAACCTAAACCACTCTAACGTAAGCGCCGAAGCATCTGGTTTAACATACTGTTATTCTTCCCAAACGAATCCTTTGCCCTTAATATGAAAGGTGTATTTTTAGGAACAGCGGGTTGTATACTCAAGCCAGTGTTATTGCATTTGTTGACTATTTGTAATATTGAAATTGCACGTGTCAAATGAGTAGAAAAGATTCACCCAGTTTCAACAAATTTGAAAAACAGGTTCTTTGTAGGCATAAAAGTTAATTTACATTTTTCAAAAGAGGTTTTTCTCTTAAAGGAGCATGGTTAATCTCTAATTCTGTTATTGGATTACCTGCCCATCTCATACTCAACAGTCTAAACTGCACCTCCTCTTAATGAATAGTATGACTGCCCACAAACCCATTTGCAAAAGCCAGAACTAGAATATCCTCAACTTTTCTGTCTCGCTGTCTATTTATCACCAAATCCTATTATATTTCTTAAATAACTCTCCAGTTTGTCTTTCTTTATTCCTCTTAGCATTATCTTAGTTCTGGTCACCACAAATTCACTAGGATTATATTGACAACCTCCTAATGGATTTTCCTAACTCAGGTTTTCTTTCTCACCAATCTATTCTCCACACTTTCCAGCCAGTGAGGGTTCCAAAACAAGAATATGTTACTTTACCTTTTAGGGTAGCTTAAAACCCTTCAGTGGCTTTCAAAAACTGAGGAAAGACGATTTTTAGTTCCCACAAGAAAGCATCCCAAATCCAGCTCCCCTTATCCAATGTGGCTTCCATTATTTGAGCCTCCTGCTGTTCACACTCTTGTGTGTGTAATCCCCTCCCCTTGAGCGTGTGTAGGACCGGGGGCTCACCTTTAACTGATAGGGAAAAACTTACAAGGACAGCAGTCCAGTCCAGGTGGCTCCCTTCTGCTGCTCTTCTTAGCAAAGACAACAGAAACTCCCTTAACTTCCCCCTCCCCTTCACTCCCCGCTCTGCCAGGTATTTACCCCCTAAACTTACTCCCCCTTGCTTTCTTGTTTGCTGTGCATGTAGGAATGTTACGGATACAGAAGCAGAAAGATATATATTGGTCCCTTTGCCTTTGTTCGAGGCTCAGACCTTGGGAGATTACTACCCTCTGAGCCTGCCAGTGTAAAATAAACTCTCAACACTCCAAGACTTCTGAGTGCCGCTTGGTTCTTCCATCAGTGATCCAGTTCAGGTTTTTCCAGTATTTTCCGTAACATAACCAATAGAACCCAACAAAGGTGACGTATGATTCTAATGTTTATCTTGCTGGGAGACTCCTCCTTGCTGGCTTTGATGACCAAGCGGTGATGTTGGGGAGACCCACATAACAAGGAGCTCGGGTGGCCTTCAGCCAACAGCCAGCAAGAACCTAAACCCTATCTAACAACGCCTAGGTGCTTGGAAGTGGATCATTCCCAGTAGAATCTTCACATGAGAACCCAGTCCTGGCTGACACCTGGATAGTTGGCTGCAGAGGACCCAGTTAAGCTGTGCCCGGACCTTCATCCACAGACACAGTGAGATAAAACATGCTTGCTGTTTTGAGCCACTAAGGCAGAAAAAGATAACTAAGACAGTATCCTAACATAAATGGCTAGCTTTTTCCCAAAAACCCAATCTGAATATCCTCAGCAAGGTTGTTGGATTGGGAAACTATTGAAAAATTGATAGGAAATCCTCTGGAAGACAGATGGCCACTGTTTGTGTGTGTGTGTGTGTGTGTGTGTGTGTGTGTGTAGAGAATGATAGCAGCAATGGAAGACTCTTGATACCACAAGGGGACTGCAGGGAGGTGCCATAGGTGTTTTTTAGCATTGTGTTATACTCCTTTTTGTCCACTCCCACATTGCCTTGGGCAAATCTTTGCCCACTCTTTCACCATTGCACAGTAACCTTAGACCTCGGGCTGGGAGAGGAGTGCATACTAATAGATACAATCAGATCTATCTCAAAGGGCTTTATTCACCTTTCTCCCACCCTGACACATACACACACACACACACATGCATGCATGCACACACATGCAGTAAGCCAGATGATTACTACAAAACAAAACAGAGGTAGAGATAGAGTTTCCCTGAGGAATAAGATCATCTGGTAGGAAGACGGTGGTAAATGGGGAGTGCTCTTGTCCAAATTTTAACCCCACTGATTCTCTGCTTTGAAAATAATTCATCCTCTAAAGTCCCCCATCCCCTTCCCACATACCTACATATCATCCATCTACAGCTTGTGCCTTTTCTGGTGAGTTGAAGGAGGTAATGGCAAACACCCCAGGGTTTTGATTCCCTTCCCTCCCTATGTTACCACCTTATAACTTGGACCTTGGGAATATGGGTTCACAGGGATAAAAGCAAATATCTGAAGAATTCTATTGCTGTAACAGTAAAACAATAAACTGAACAGTCTATAACAGATACAGCAGAATTATATGTTTTTTTTTATCTGGACCACTTACAATAAAAAAAAATATTAAAGAAAAAGCTATCCATAAAAATAAAAGAGGATATAAAGATATGTTAAATGAGAACCTGTCATAAAAACTGTAAAAAAATACAAGTTTCCAATTTTTTGTTGTGTTCAATGCTATATCCTCAGTGTCAAAAACATTGGCATTTGTGACCCCTCAATGAATAATAATTGAATAAATAAACTTAATTTGTCATACTGACTGCAATAAGTAAATGTAATGATATTTTCAAATTGAAAGGATAAACCTTTGAATCTAGAATTTTGTATTTTACTTAAGTATCATGTAAATGAGGCAATATAAAGATACTCATGCATAAAAGACCTTGAAAATATTCACAGAGGAAGTATTTAAGTAAGAAAAAATCTGGAAAGATGCTTCAAGATATAAAGAAAATAAGGGTAAGAATAATTTAGTAAAGAGTTTATTATCATTTTAATCATTAGGGAGCAGAGGTAGTCAGACAGGTGACACCAACAACATATATAATAATCCAGTACTAAAATTTTAGTGATACTATTGGAGATGAGAGTGAGATGCAGTAATGAGAAAGTGAATTAGCTAAGTTACTTCTCTTGATTAGAGAGAGAATATACATATTCACACACTTATAGATTGATGGGGGAAGGTAGGGAAGAAACAGAAGTTTGAATTTTTAATGTTAGGTACAAGTGCCATGAGAATAAAAGTAGGATGTATAACATTAAGACCAGAATAAAAGAATTGATTATTCATTGGAAACCCAGACAAGAGGAAAACAGGAAAGAGCAGGAAATAAAAGGAAAACATGGAATAAGACCCATTATATCATTTATCACAATAAGCGTAAATGGATCAAACTCACCCATCAAAAGGCAGAGAAGATTAATGATACCAAAATAAATTATATTAAAAAAAAAGGCAGAGAAGGTCAGTCTGAATTAGAACAAACAACAAAAACCTCTAAGATGCAACAATATATTCTTTCCCCAAAAGACTTTGAAAACCAAACATCACAGAAAGATTAAAAACAAAATGATGGCAGATATGCCAGGCAAATAAGAACTAAAAGAAAACTCACATAACAGTGTTATTATTGATAATATTAGGTTGAAGATAAAAACATAATGAACAAAAGAGGGACATTATATACCTGTAAAACTCATGTGGAGAAATAGGTCTACTGTATTTGCCCATATTTCTGCTCTTTCCATAATTCTTTCTTTCCTGAGGCTCCATGATTCCTTCTTTCTTCATTTCCTTTTTTTTTTTTGAAGAACTTTCCGCTTTCTTTAAGGGTAGGTGTGCTGAATGACAAATTTTTTTAGTTTCCATTCCTCTATAGGTATTGTGAAGTTTCTCTCTGCTGCTTTCAAGGTTTTTTCTTTGTGTTGGCAGAATGTTAATTATGATGTATCTTGGTAAGGATTTCTTAGAGTTTATTTGGGGTATGTTCAGCCTCTTGAATCTGTAAGTTTATATCTCTCACCAAAGTTTGGAACTCATGTGCAATTATTTCTTTGAACACTCAGTTTCACTCTTTTTCCTCTCCTTTCGGCGCTGTGATGTTAAGGCTGCTGGGTCTTTTGTCCTTGTCCCAACAGGTCCTTGAAGCTGTGTTAATTTCTCTTCAGTCTATTTTCTCTCTGTTGTTCAGATTGGTTAAATTATGTTGATCTGTCCTCAAGTTCATGGATTCTACTATTCTACTTTTGAGCTGATCCAGTAAGTTTTTAATTCAGTATTTGTATTTTTTAGTATTATAATTATAGGGAAAATTTTACAAGGACAGCAATCTAGTCCAGGTGGCCCCCTTCTGCTTCTCAGCAAAAACAATGGAACACTTCCTTAATTCCTGCTCTGCTGGGCACTCACTCCCTAAGCTCACTCCCTAAACTTACTCCCCCTTGCTTGCTTGCTGTGCACTAGAAATGTTGCAGATAAGGAAGCAGAAGATATATATCGCTCCCCTTGCTTTGTTCGGGGCTCAGACCTTGGGAGATCACTCCCCTCTGAGCCCACCAGTGTAAAATTAAACCCTCAACACTCCAAGACCTCCGAGTGTCACATGATTCTTCCATCAGTGATTCAGTCCAGGTTTTTCCTTAACATTCGGTTCCCTGACCAGGAAACTCAACCGTGCCAGCCCATTGTTGCCACCGGTTTGGGGCTACAGGGCGGTGATGGACCCGGAGATAGCTACAGAGAAGGCGCGCCCTGCCTGATCTTTTGGCAGTCTCCCGCCCGATCATCCTGGGCTGGCCCCGTCCGGCTGTTCCCCCCGGACTCAAGGAGGCTTGGCAGGTGAGGACCTGGTTCCGATGTCAAATCCGGTAAGGCCCCGGGGCCCCTGACCAACCGAGTTCCCACCCGTTGGGGTGGAAGGGGAGCCTGATCACCTCCCGGAGACTTCTTAGAAGTCTCACAGGTAGACATTCCCAGGGGGGGAATGTTTAAACTCTGGTCTGAGTGTGTGAGTGAGTGTGCAGGGCAGGTGAAGTCATTCAGCCCGCACGGAATCTGTGAATCCACGGCCTGTGCTATGGACTCTGAGTGGGCCCTTCGCTGTATTCACGGTCCGCCGCCACGACATAACGGTGACTCAGCTTCAGCTGACCTGGCCCGGGACTTACACGGGTGCACCTTAGTCAAGGCTGACCAAATTCTCTGCGAGGAGAGTGAACAGACGGCCATCTGACCGGTCTCCTCTCTAGAAGAGGCACCCCTCTCTCGTCTGTTGTCACAACACCATTACACGGACACATCAGGCGTCAGGGCACAGCAAACCTACAGTTCTTGACGCCATGATCAAAAATGTGAGGAAGGGATTTTCAAAAGACTACGAAGTAAAATGAACTCCCAGCAGGTTAAAAGCCCTGTGTGACTCTGAATAGCCCACCTTTAGTACAGGATAGCCTCCGGAAGGGGCCCTAGATGTCCCAACAGTGTGCCAGGGCAGGCAGGTCATCACTGGAGATTCAGGTCAGCCTGACCAGTTCCCATACATAGACTCCGGGTTAGGTTGCCCAGACCCTTCCCCCTTGCGTGCGATTCGCTTGCAACACGCAGGGACAGGGTAGGGTCTTAGTCACCTTGACAAAGCAGCCTGCGAAGAATCAACAGAAGCCTGAGCCTCTGCAGATTCTTGCTGGTGACCCAGAGGAACAGCCAATATTGCTCCCACCTTATGTGCCCCGTCAGCTCCCAGTTCCCGGTACAGGATACCCCACCACCTTCGGCCTCCCTGCCAACTCCAGAACCAGTGAACCCACTCTCCCCTGGCACCATCAGCCAGACCCTGCTCTCAGCCGGGAGCCGGCATGCTGCAGATGCTGGTGCAATAGATGCAGGGGCCTGAAAGACGTAATAAATATGGGACTATCAAGCCCAGCCAGTCCATGTTTTACTATCAACCCTTCTCCACGACTGACACCCCATCAGAAAAGTCACAAGCCCTGGTTGAGCTCATGAAATCCCTCTTCCAAACCCATCAGCCGACCTAAAAAACTGTCAACAGCTTCTCCACACCCTGTTCACAACAAAAGAGAAGAGGCAGCCAGGATCCTTGATCAGGGTGCATGGGCTGAAATCACTGTCCCTGAGGAGTGCCCCAAGTGGGACTTCACCACCCCTGAGGGACAGCACCAGATTCACCGATATCAGGACGCCCTCCTCCAGGGGATCAAAGCCGGGTCCAAAAAGCCTGTGAACATGACCAAAGTCTTTTCAGTCACTCAACAACCAGGAGAGTCTCCTGGGGACTATTATAAAAGACTGTGTGAAGCTTATCGCATCTACACCCCCTTCAATCCTGAGTCACCAGGGAGCCAACAGATGGTCAGCACCTCATTCAGAGCTCTAGCCGCCCCGGACGTCAGAGGAAAGCTCCAAAAACTTGAAGGCTTTGCTGGGATGAATATCACTCAGCTGATTAAAATTGCCAACAAAGTATATCTAAACATAGAAGTTCAGGCTGACAGAGAGGCTGAAAGAAAAAAGAAGAAAAAGGCCAGCGTCCTGGCAGCCACCCTGAAAGAAAGAGAGATGACCAAAGGCAGAGAAAAGCTGACTGCCAAGAGTGGGGAGGCCTAGGACCCTGCCATCCAGGGACCAGTGTGCTTACTGTGAAGAGAAGGGGCACTGGAAGAAGGAATGCCGCAACCGAGGCAAAGCCCCGAAGCCCAGTCACTACCAGAAGGAGCTATTACAATTAGCACACATAATGTAGCGGGGGTGGGGATGGGGTAAGGGGATACGGGGAAGGCAGTATAACACAGAGAAGACAAGTAGTGATTGTATAACATCCTACTACGCTGATGGACAGTGACTGCAGTGGGTTATGTGGTGGGGACTTGATAATAGGGGGAGTCTATTAACCATAATGTTGCTCATGCAATTGTATATTAGTAATAGCAAAATAAAATAATAAAATAATATAATTAATTAATTAAAAAAGAATGGAGGGGGAAGGAGCCTCACGGGGGACAACATTAGTCTAATATACATGTAATTGAAATTAAAAAAAGTACTTGAAATAATAATGGCTGAACATTTCCCATATTGATGAAAACACCACTTACAGAACTAAGAAGCCCAGTAAATTTGTCTATGTATCTATCTATCTACTTTATCATCTATCACCTATCTATTGAACTACACCTCAAAATATCCTAATCAAACCTTAAAGACCAAAGATAAAGAAAAAGATCTTTGTAGTAGCCAGAGAAAAAATACATATACTCAAGGAGAAGGAAAAGAATGATCCACTTTCTTCTACCAGAGATTATGGAGGTCAGAAGAATGAGGGAAAATATCTTTAAAGTCCTGAAAAAATAGCTATCACTCTAGAACTCCAGATCCACCAAAAATATTCTTTGGAATGAGGATAAAATAAAGACATTTTCAGATAAAAGCTGAGAGAATTTGTTGCTAACCAAGCTGTAAATAATAATAATAATAATAATAATAATAATAACAGATGCCCTTCAGGCTTAAGGGAAATGATACCAAGTGGAAACTGAGAATTACATAAAGTGATGAAAAGCACCAGAAATGATAAAAAAAGTGGATAAATAAAAAAGACTATGTTTAAAAAAAAACTAAAGTAAAAATGATAACACTGTTAGATGGGGGTTTTATAACAAATTGTTTAAAATGTTTAAAACAACAATTGCACAAATGATAAAGTAGGGATATATGCAATTAAATATTTACTGGGCTATTCATTGTGAAGGGTGAAGTCAGATGTGAAGTAAAATGTGTAGTGCATGAAATGAAATAGGAAATGTGGAATATTGTATGTGAAGTGTCAAGTGTGAAGAGGAAGGAGTTACTATATTACTCTAAATAGATCCTAATGTATTAAGGACACATATTGTTAACCCTAGAGCAACTACTAAAAATATAGTGAGATATAATTAAGAAGCTGATAAAGTAAATAAAATTGAACACTGCAAAATACTGAGTAACTCAAAGGAAGGCAGAAAAGTAGAAACGAAGGAGGAAAAAGTAGAAGGGACAATTAGGAAATAAATAGCAAGAAGGCAGTTAAACTCAACCATATCAATAATTACACTAAGTGTAAATGGACTAAACATCTCAAAAGGGAGATCATTTGACAAATAGTGCTGCAACTAACTCAAAATTGATCTAAATAAACATAAATGCAAAAGTATAAAACTTTGAGAAGAAAACAGGAAAAAATGTAGAGCACCAGAAATGATAAAAAAGTGGATAAATATAAAACATACATGTTTTATTTATTTATTTATTTATATTTTTTATTTTGGTATCATTAATGTACAATCACTTGAACAACATTATGGTTACTAGACACCCTATTATCAAGTCCCCCCCACATACCCCACTACAGTCACTGTCCATCAGTGTGGTAAGATACTATAGAATCATTACTTGTCTTCTCTATATATACTGCCTTTCCCGTGTCCCCCACCACTGCATTACGTGTGCAAATCATAATGCCCGTTTCCCCCCTTATCCCTCCCTTCCCACCCATCCTCCCCGGTCCTTTCCCTTTGGTAACTGTTAATCCATTCTTGGGTTCTGTGAGTCTGCTGCTGTTTTGTTCCTTCAGTTTTTTCTTTGTTCTTATACTCCACAGATGAGTGAAATCATTTGATACTTGTCTTTCTCCACCTGGCTTATTTCACTGAGCATAATACCCTCTAGCTCCATCCATGTTGTTGAAAATGGTAGGATTTGTTCTCTTCTTATGGCTGAATAATATTCCATTGTGTATATGTACCACATCTTCTGTATCCATTCATCTACTGATGGACACTTAGGTTGCTTCCATTTCTTGGCTATTGTAAATAGTGCTGTTATAAATATAGGGGTGTATATGACTTTTTCAAACTTGGCTGCTGCATTCTTAGGGTAAATTGCTAGGAGTGAAATTCCTGGGTCAAATGGTATTTCTATTTCGAGTTTTTTGAGGACCCTCCATACTGCTTTCCAGAGTGGTTGAACTAATTTGCATTCCCACCAGCAGTGTAGGAGGGTTCCATTTTCTCCACATCCTCACCAACATTTGTTGTTGTTTGTGTTTTGGATGTTGGCCATCCTCACTGGTGTGAGGTGATATCTCATTGTGGTTTTAATTTGCATTTGTCTGATGATTAGCGATGTGGAGCATCTTTTCATGTGCCTGTTGGCCAACTGAATTTCTTCTTTGGAGAAGTGTCTGTTCAGATCCTCTGCCCATTTTTTAATTGGCTTATTTGCTTTTTGTTTGTTGAGGTGCATGAGCTCTTTATATATTTTTTGGATGTCAACCCCTTATAGGATATGTCATTTATGAATATATTCTCCCATACTGTAGGATGTCTTTTTGTTCTACTGATGGTGTTCTTTGCTGTACAGAAGCTTTTTAGTTTGATAGAGTCCCACTTGTTCATTTTTGATTTTGTTTCCCTTGCCCGGGGAGATATGTTCATGAAGAAGTTGCTCATGTTTCTGTCCAAGAGATTTTTGCGTATGTTTTTTTCTAAGAGTTTTATGGTTTCATGACTTACATTCAGGTCTTTGATACACTTTGAGTGTATTTTTGTGTATGGGGTTAGACAGTAATCCAGTTTCATTCTCTTACATGTAGCTGTCCAGTTTTGCCAACACCAGCTGTTGAAGAGGCTGTCATTTCCCCATTGTATATCCAAGGCTTTTTTGTCATATATTAATTGACCATATATACTTGGGTTTATATCTGGGCTCTCTATGCTGTTCCACTGGTCTATGGGTCTGTTCTTGTGCCAGTATCAAACTGACTTGATTACTGTGGCTTTTTAGTAGAACTTAAAGTCAGAGAGCATAGTTCCCCCTGCTTTATTCTTCCTTCTCAGGATAGCTTTGGCTGTTCGGCGTCTTTTGTCATTTCGTATGAATTTTAGAAGTATTTTCTCTAGTTCATTGAAGAATGCTGTAGGTATTTTGATAGGGATTGCACTGAATCTGTAGATTGCTTTAGGCAGAATGGCCATTTTGACAATATTAATTCTTCCTAGCCAAGAGAATGGGATGAATTTTCATTTATTAGTGTCCTCTTTAATTTCCCTTAATAGTGTCTTGTTGTTTTCAGGGTATAGGTCTTTCACTTCCTTGGTTAGGTTTATTCCTAGGTATTTTATTCTTTTTGATGCGATTGTGAATGGAATTGTTTTCCTGATTTCTCTCTCTGCTAGTTCATTGTTAGTGTATAGGAATGCCACAGATTTCTGCGTATTAATTTTGTATCTGGCAACTTTGCTGAATTCAGACATTAGATCTAGTAGTTTTGGAGTGGAGTCTTTAGGGTTTTTTATGTACAGTATCATGTCATCTGCAAACAGGGACAGTTTAACTTCTTCCTTGAGTGGCTTTGTTTTGTTTTGTTTTATTTTTATTATTTGAGTGGGGAGGAGGTGGCCTGATGCCGGGGCAGACACATGGAGACGCTCTTCACTGGAGGGCACTTAGGTGTTGGGGAAATAATTAAGGTGAGATAAAGATGTTTCAAGAGAGAGGAGTGCCAGTTCATTGGGGAGTGTTGTGTCTCTTTTCTTCTTCCCAGGGAAGATTCAGCTGAGGAGCAGATAAGGCCTGAGGGATGGTTAGACCCGCATCTCCACTACCAGGCAAGTCAAAGAAACCTTCCACAAGTCTGCCACCTCCCTCCCCACTGAGATGAAGGCTGTCTGGGGGTAGCTCGGTCCTTCCCCACCATCAGCGAGAACGTCACTGCGCAGCTTGCCTGGGACTTTCTGCTGGCTTTGGAGTCCGCGGATGTGCATGTGGAATCCTGATTCCATCATATATCAAATACATGGCGTTGGCCAAGGTACTGTGAGTCATTCAATGACAATTTTCTTACCTGTAAAACTTGTTCTCAGGGCGAGAATATGCATTGGCTGCTTAGCTAGCCCCTGGCATGAGCGAGTAGCCAGCTGTGGAGACGGAGGTAGCGGCTGCGGGGGCCGCGGCCAGTTTCAAAGCCGGTTCTGCTGTGAAGCTCGGGTGGACGCATGAAGGAAAACCAGGCTTTGTGTCAGTGGTGCCCTTTGATGGGGACATCAGACCCAGGTGTCCTGAGGACCCAACTGTGGGATGAGGAAATCTGAAAACCACAAGCTGAAGGATCCCAGTGTATTCAGTGTATGCAAATAGTAGAAGAGACGGAGGTGAGTATGAACTAAGAAATTCAAAGAAACCCCAGCAAGGTCATGTTAGGGAATCTGTGACTCTTGTGATAATTGGGTGGAAATCAGCACAAATAGGGCAGCCATATCTGAGCTCACAGTCCTTTGGACCCGGAGCCTCCCAACCAGGTCTCGGTATGATTCATTTTGACAAATATTTATTAGGCACCTACTGTATGCTTTACATAACTTACCTAATGCTGCGATTATTGGAATAGATGATAAATTTGAGAGGCAATGAAGAAAGGGGAAACATCAATAATTATGAAGTGATAGGAGAAGAGGAGGGAACAGAACTCGGGCTGGTACCTGAAGGGTTGATGTTTGGAGGGAAGAGCATGGGAAACTGAGGCAGAAATGATTCTTTTGCTTGAGTCTCAAATCTATGATGAGTTTCTTTAAGCAACTGTTAGAGAATAAGCTGGAACAGAAAGGGCTGGGGGTGGGACAGAAGCACTGGGTCTCGAGGAGGGTGCTGTGGTTCCTAAGTGACTTGGAGTGCTGGTGGGAGCCTGCTTAGCCACTGTGTGCATCCTGCTGAACCCTCTGGTCATAACTCTTGGGGACAGCGAGTCTGTTGCAGTGGACACGTACCATATAACCGAGTCCTTGCAGCAGAGTTGGGAGGTGAGTGCTATTATTTTCACAATTTGGGGAAACTTAGAAAAGGTAAGGAATTTGCCCAAGGTCACTCCTGAAAGTCTGAATCCACGTGGTCTGGTTCCTGAGCCTGCCCTGTGAGCTGCAGAAACGGCCAATTTCCCCACTGAGAAGAGGCCAAAGGATGTAACATGGAGTAGGGTCCGTTTCCAGAGCCGGGTCCCCCTCTGATGGTCACTAGCAGAAATTTCATGCCTTTCTTTGTACCCAGAAAAACATCTGACATAAATCCAAGGGTGTTTGTGATGGGCTTTGTGAAACAGGTTTCTTGACAATTTTCACTCCTTCCTGAAGAAAGGTCAGCAGTACCTTGAGGTGGAGCTTGACCCGAAGTTCTTCAAGCCAGAAGAATTCAAAAGAATGCGAGTCAATTTCAGGGCTTGTACTTTTGAAAGTAACCCTTCGTCAGTTAGGATGTTTCAGGTTATTTGGGGACCAATCCAGACCCTTTTAAACCGTATCAGGATGTGTAGAAAGTAGAGGGGTTGATCCTGTAGCCCGACGATGTCATCGAGGACCAGGTCCTCGTCGTCTTCTGCTTTGCGGTCCAGGGGGAGGGGCGTCCTCAGGCTGGTCCCTTCTTATTGTAGGATGGCTGCTCGTAGCAATGCTTCTTTGTCCTCCAGAGGGAAAGAGGCTGATTTCCCAACTATCTCCTTTAAGAGCCAGGTAAATCCCAGCAAACTTCTCAGATATCACTGACTTAAATTTGTACAGACTTCCCCATCCCTAGAGCAGCCACCACTGGCCAGTGGGCCGGAATAAGCGAGTCTGGGGCGCATGAACAGAGCCCATCCCTGGAGCTGAGATGGACTGGAGGCTGGGAGGCATGCTTCCCAACCTGTGGGAGAAAAAAATAAGAAGCTATGTTCTGCCACTTGGTGATCTAGAGTGAAGCTTGAATGCAGGATTCAGAAAATTCTGTGAACTCAGGGGCAGCCCACCAGGAACCTCTCTGGATGAGGGGCCAGGAGCCTCCTGGCAGAACACTTGCCCTGAGGGAAGGAGTTATCCATGGTAAACTGGGCCAAGGGTCACAATTTCAGGGTCACAGTGGGAAAGTGGTCTGAAGTTGGGCACAATATATCACTAGGACCTGCCCTGGAGCTGGTGATAGAGCCCGGACAGGAGTCCCGCCTTTTTGAATAAGCCCACCTGCCATTTCAGAGAGACCTAGGTTTCATCTTACTCAGGCTGCAAGTATTCTCTGGAGGACACGTCGGCAAATCACAAGCCCACCTTTTCCCTGACCCATCCTCTCGAAAGCCCACCCAAAAACCTGGCCATAAAAAGCTTCTTAGCCTGCAAGAGACGCCTTTTGCTCGCCAGAACAGAGGGGTCTCTCAGGTTTAGCAGTAAATCTGCTTGGACTGTGGAGTTCCTGTCCCTTCTTTTCCTTTTAGCCAGCCTCCATGGCATCATGGAGTTTTAGGGAGAAAAAGAGCTCTGAATAAGAAGAGAATGGGCAGTTTCAGTAAAATTGGAGGGGCACCGTGTACCCTGCTTGGGATTCCTCTAGCAGAGTATATGCACTTTATTCCTAGGCACCTGGGCACCTTCTGGACTCCAGAGTGTCAGAGGCAGCAATGGTGGGCGAAGAGGGTGCCCAGGGATGTGGTACTGCCCCCAGGAACCCCAAGTAACACTGGGAGGAGAGGTATGCATTTGTATGGTGTCTTCACTTCCATTTTTTCCCAAGATGTAAATTACTTGGAGCAGACGCTGTACCCCCATTTGACAGATGAGGAAACTGAGGCTCAGAGAGGTTAGTTAAGATATTTATCAAGGTCACACAGCTGGTGGGTGCTAGACCACAGTGGTAGACAGTGACCACTTGACACTTGTAACTCCAGATTCTCTTTCTGACTGTGTCTGGATACCTCCCATAATAAAAACATTCAAGTTTTCTGTTTAATAAGTCTGTTACCTTCCTATACTAAAATATTATTGGCAAGACAGTGGTTGCTTCACTTTCATGGAGGCAGTAGCTCTGATATCTTCTGAGCACTGCTGGTGGTGTATTTAGTTCCTCTGTGCTCCATGCTTTGGTGCGCACTTACGCACCCCTCATCCCAGAAAATCCATACCCAGACATTATGCTTTCTCTGCCCAAACAGGGTAAGAAATACAGAGCCTTCTTCAACCATCTGGCTTGCAACAATGAGGTAGAAATTGAAACCATTTGTGCAAGAGGATGTCCCTCCCAGGGGTAGTAGAACTAAGAGCCCTAGTGGCTCCTGAGACAGAAGCATCTTCACCAGGGAAGGCACTTCCATGAGGCAGAGAGTGTGCTGTTTATAGAGGAAACCACTCATTGTACTCTGACTCTGGCCACAAACAATCCCTGGAGGGAGGGGCAGGTTTTGGCCCTAGAATAAAAAATGTTTTTTCCTCCCTTTGTTCAGGGATTTAGGTCAGTGGTCTTTATTTTTTATTAAAAAAAAAAAAGAGAGGAAGTAAATAAATAAACGGAGCTGATGCCAAGATTGCTGGGGGAGCGTTAACACCATGCAGTGTGGTAATGCACATTCTCAAAAAACTGTAGACCTGCCCTGGTTAGTGTCACAAGCTGAGTCAGCTCCTGGCTGGTTCAGAACTCGGCATCTTTGGGCTAGTTATTTAAATCCAATAATCTTAAATGTGTTCGTATAGTTTCCTTATCTACTAAACAGAAGAGCAATAGCACCTCCCCCTTCAGATTGTTGTGAAATTAGCCCATGTAATATTAGCCCATGTAATATATGTAAAGCCCTTAGCACTGATATTGTTGCTGCCCCTACCTATAGTATACTCTGAGCTTCATCAAACTTCATGTACAGAGATACATCAGCTAGTCCAGGGCTTTGGAGTCTCTGCATTGCTTTGAATTTTGTATTTGTGCCTGTGCCAGCTGTTAAAAAGAAAAATCACAGGACCATGACGGGATCGCTTAAAGGTAAGGCCAGCACACACCAAGGTTTAATACCTAGCCTGACTGCAGTTTCAGCCCCCTCAGGATTGTAATCTTTAACCAGCCAAACTGGAGTTTCCTAGAGATAATCCCCTGGGAGACCCTTCCTCCTTAGGTGGGCAATCTTGTCTGAACAGTGCATTCCTTACTAATGGATTCCTTTCTTTTTAAAAATGCTCTCTTTGTCTTTAGAAACCTCTCTTTTTTGTAGCATGTTGGAGCACACTCTCCTTGCTAGAGGGGATGCTTCCTGATTCATGAATCATGAGTCATTGAATAAAGCCAATTAGATCTTCAAATTTACTTGGCTGGATTCTGTTTTTTAACACACCTCATGGTCCACTTCTGCCATCCCCTGTTTGAGCTGATAAAGGTTCTGGGGCTTTTGGAAACTTTGGCTTCTTGCAGAGGCCCCTGTTCCTTCCATTTCTCCTCTTTCCTTGAAAATAACCCTTCTTCCCTGCGTGTGTGTAGTGCCTGGCTTTATCCCATGGCACCAGGCTGGTTCTCTTCTCCCACACGGCCCAGAAGCCGTGCAGTTTCCTGGCAGCCCAGCTGCCCACTTTTCTCCTGATAAGTCTGACCACCTTTGGGCATGTGTGGGGAACATGGAAGTTCCTATGGTCAGGATCCTTACCTGACCCTAATCTACTCACCCACCGTGCACTTGCAATGATGTAATACTGAGCCTACTACACAGGAGCATGCTTGCACACGCGTTGGCAATAAGCCATGATTGCCTGTGCTGCTCTATAAAGAGCTCTGCTCAGTGCTTGACGCAGAGCCTGGAGTGGAGGCAGAGATGGAGATGGACTTGCTGCATGCAGATTTGCTGGATGACGACGTGACTCTAGCACTCAACCTGCCACCATGAGAATAAGCCTGGCATAAGACCTTTTACTCCCCTCCAGCAATGCTCCACTTTGGTTATTCGGCCTCACAGAATCCAGAGTGAACTTGCCCAGAGCTGGGAACCCACTCTGGCCTGAAGCTACAGCATGTTTCCTGGGAGTTTCTGGGTTTTGGTAATTTTCAAGTCATGCATTGACCAGAACCAGCTCCTTCAGTACTTTGCACACACACGTTCACACTCACAGACCATGGGCAATGCCCTTGGCTTATTTTCCACACTTTACCATCATATTTTGTCACGATGGTGGCCTGTGCAAGCCACTCCTCACTCCTTCCTCTGCTTCACAGGCGTCTTGTACCGATGTAGTCAGTATGTCGAAGATCTGGCATGTGCTTCTGTACCTATCCATCCTTTTTCTTTACTTGACATCATATGCTCCTGCTGTCTGAGCCCAATGTTAAATAACAAAAATTCAACTGAGAAAATTTTAAAGATCGAATTGGCTTATTAACTGATTCATGAAACAGGCAGCACCCTATCTAGCAAATAGAGGGGAGCTCCATTGAGCTACAGAAAAAGAAAGGTTTTTAAAGGTAGAGAGGGAGTGGGAAAAGGAAATTATTAGCATAGAATCCATTGTTTTAGCAACGTTGCCCTAAGGGGAATGGAAGAGGCCTATCACTAAAATTTCCTAGTGCTGATCAGGAAAATCCATATTGATTGGTGAAAGGTTACATTCGTGGGTCGGGGAGCTAAGGCTGCAGTTAGGTTAGATATTAAGTCTTGCTTTGCTGATGTAGGGTTCCTGATATAAATGAATTAATTTGGGGCCTGTGGTTTTCTTTTTAACACTGAGTTTCATTATTTATAAACGTTGGGAAGGAAGAGAGTGGAGGGGATGATGTTCCCAGTTAGTTCCAACTCGGAAGGTCTGCACCTCATTGGCCCTGTGACCTGCCCACCTGGCCGGTTGCCTTGCTCACCTGCTGCCTCTCAGCGTGCTGGTGCTGATACACGCTGGCTGGCCTAGGCCGGCCCGAGATCATTCATGGAGGTGAATGTGGCTCTCTGGAGTGTGTGGTATCCCAGCAGATAGCAAGATCAGAGGTGCCCAGTTCGACGGGGCTGGGCAGCCATCCAACTTCCAGAAAGCCAGCAGTACCAAAACAACAGTTGGCTTAGGGCCTCTGGGGTGAGCCAAGACAGGGACTCCCTTGCCTTCCCGGGGCAAGGGAAACAACTGTTACAAATTTTAAGAGATTTATTCCATTTGTTATGAGTAGGTTATTTTGCCATTTTAAGCCTAACACATAAAGAAAACTAGAGCTTACTTTGTATAATTACTTTGGGTTTTATTATACCATAGTTTTAGAATTGTTACAGAGGTTGATAACAGAGATTCAACAGAGCACATAGTTCACTGTGCTAACTACGTCCCACATGAAATGTCATGGCCTTGGGTCTGGAATCTATGAAGAATAGTTGGAGAGTGTGGTCAAATTCCTGAGCATCATTTGCAGAGCGCTGAAGACTCTCCACTCCTCCACCCTCCACACAGGTTTCTGGGTGGCCCAGCTGCATCCTGGCCTGGGAAGCCTGACGGTGCTGAGCAGAGGTGAAAGAGGGTGCACCACGGCCACACGTCATTGGCAAACAAAAGGGAACCTGGGAACAGCCCAGTACTAGACCTTCTGTGGTTTAGGGAGGAAATGACCCTCATGCACTTCCTTAGCTGGAGGATGCCTGTAGCTAAAGGCACAGTTGAAGCTGATTCTGGCCAGTTTTCTCCATGCAATGGCAGGAATCCTTTAAGCATTGTGCCAGGTGCTGGGCAAGCCAGACCTATTGGAGTCGGCAATCTCATCTTCTGAAACCGCACGGGTGACCCGACTTTGTGAAGAGAAGGCCCCTCCTTCCCGAGGAGGCCTGTCACTATTCCTACGCAGAGGTAGGAGGCGCAGGGGCCATTGGGGGCATCCAACCACTCTGTCTGAGATGAGGAGCAGTGGTCCTTTGGGTCTGTGATGCTTGGTTGGCCTCTCCTTCGGTTGTCCTCTTGTTTTGTTACCAGTAACTCATTACCAAAACACTCAAGAGGCTCTCTTCTTATTTTAGGAGAAAAGCAGGGCTGGGGACCGGTTTGCTGATGGTGGCCCCAGGCCAGAAAGTCCCCTGGGCCCAGACCTGGAGGTGAACCAGGGAAACTGAGGCTGGTTTCTGGAAGAGTGATACAACTACCAGCTTGGTGGTTCTCAGGCTTTGGGATCTTACCAGAAAAAATGCCAAGTGAATTTGGAGGATTGATTTCCAGAAAACTCCACCCCCCCCACACTGTCACCATAGTTTCATAAAAGATAAGACTTAATTCCAGAAAAGGGGGAAGGACAGTCTTAGCAAAGCCAATCCCTTAAAATGGATCAAATTCAGGTTCATAACTAGTTTATTATATTATTCTTACTCTTCTCAGACTGATGGACTGATTTTTCTTAATCTCTGCAGGCTCATGGACAGATACTACCTGTGTATGTGAATCACAGCTCTGCAAAGCTCAGCAGAGACACAAATGAAAAAAAAAATCCACCGAGAGTTTTGAAGAGACAATCGAGAGCTGTTTGCTTAGAAGAAAAGCTCGGGGAGGTTCTTTAGCCAGAAACTGCCAGATACAGTCTTTGGGTTAAGAAAGATCTTGAATTCTTCCAGGTTCCTCCAGGCGATGGCCTCAAGCCCATAAACCAGAGGGAGTCTCCTGATGTTCACTGTGTGTACACCTCCCAGGGAGCTTGTTAGCTCATGGGACTGTTTATCACAAGGTCAACTGGATGAAAGATTAATAATTACTTACTTACTGTGGCAAAATTCAGTCAAATAAATTTGCAGATCTCATCGGCTTTATTAAATGACTCAGGAATTGGGTGGCATCCCCTCTGGCAAATAGAGATGCTCTGTTGAACTGTAGGGAAAAAAAAGGTTTTTAGAAGTAGAGAGGGAGCTGAAGAAAGGAAATTATTGACAGAATCCATTGTTTTAGGCAAGGTCGCCCTCCTAAGGGGAACAGAAGCGGTCTATCAGAAAATTTCCTAGTGCTGAGCAAGAAATTCCATGTTGACTGATTAAAGGTTATGTTTGTCGACTGAAATCAACACAACTGTTGATTTTAAGAAAAGTAGAGTTTATTCAAAGTCTTACTGAGGACCATGGCTGCAAGGGCAGCCCGTCAGTGCTCTGATAAACTGCTCTGGAAACATCCTAAACACTTTCTCTACAGCAGGGGACCTGTGTAGACTGGTCACATTTATCAGTGCATCAAGTGGTGTGGCATGGATACACCTAGTAATTCTCCTAAAAGATCATGTAAAAGACATTCCAGTGCTATGAATGAGGAGCCAGGGACAGGGGTCTCACTGGGCAGATCACCTCATCTTCCTTTGGGGATGGAAAGGGAATATGTGGTATTACCAGAGACTTTCTGACCAACTGCATTTCTGGGAGAGGTTGAAGCTACAACTGGGTCAGGCATTTAGCCCAGTTTTGGTGACTTGGCCCAGCATAAGGGACACCATGTTGGGCCTGTCTTTCTTTTTAACATATTCATGGGGGTGGTGTGTGTGTGTGTGTGTGTGTGAAACTGCAGTTGGTTAGGTGTTAAGTCTCGGTTTGTGCATGGGGCCATTTGCATCACTGGCTCCATCTCTCTTTTTAACCCTAACTACCAACTACCTACCCCAAAGCTTGTTAGAATTCGGGTCCTCAGAACTCCGGGTAGGGAAGCCTCCCTCAGTTCTGGAAAGGAATACCAAACCACAACTTGGTCCTAACATTCCTGGTGGCAGGTTTGACTCAAGAAAGGATACCAGGATGAAATCACATTTGTCTCGTGGAGAAAGAGACACTTCATGTTACACAAGGCTGAGTGTTTGGGGCTGGTTAGCGTGAAGCCATTGGTGTAGGATTAACGCCGTTGTCTAGACCTTCTCTGAGACAGGACGATTCCTTTGCCCGAACTGATCTCGGTGAATTGTTTGCATATAATAATTCACTGCTGTGGAGACCAGCTGGCAGAGTGCAGAATGCCCCACAGGACTTGGAGGTCACAGCTGAACTGACCGGAGTTGGGAGTGGGAGGAGAAGGACAGCCAGACCTTCGGTGTCGCTTCTTGCTGCCAAGGTGGTCAAGCCAGACTCTCCCCAAGTGACTTTGGAAGGCAGAGGGAGGGACCGAATGTTCACAGGTGTAGGGACCCTGCTTGCATTGGAACAGGGAGTGGAGGAGAGGCTACAGATGCTGGCACCTTGGCAGATCTGGTCTGGGGCAATAGGCAGTTCCTGATTAGTGGTGTCTTTTCCAAGGACAGCATGTGTCCAGATCATCTGCTCAAAGTGGAGGCGGGAAGAAGGAAGAGGGTTGAGAAGCGAGGAGCCCAGGCCTTGGGGAGGGAAGAGAGCACGGTGGCTGTGCGATGCCGGGGGCCCACCGGAGGGTGACCTTGAACTTATGGGGGCTCCTCTGTGTGATTGGTGTCTGTGCCCCAGTAATCTTTGCTTTTAGGTACAAGCTCAAGAATGTGGCTGTATTTGGAGACAGGGTCTTTAAAGTGGTAATTAAGATAAGGTCATAAGGTAAATAAGATAAGGGCCTGATCCCATATGACCAAAGTCCTCCTAAGAAGAGAAGAGTAGGACGCAGACACGCACGGAGGGCAGAGCATGTGAGGACACAGGCTGAAGAGCCCGTTTGCAAGCCGATGAGAGAGGCTGCAGAAGAGACCACCCTGCTGACACCTTGATCTGGGACTTCTGACCTCTAGAGATGTGAGGAAATGCATTTGTTGTTTGAATTGCCCAGTCTGTGGTGCTTTGTGCCGGCAGCCTGAGAGAAGTCCTCCACCATGTCTGAGTACCTTACTACCTGGGCAAAGGGGCTGTTCTGGGCACAGGCCCTCTCCGGGAGCCCCAGGGGCAGGTGTGCAGCCCCAAAGGCTGTCTGAATGGTTCTCTGCCTGGAAGGACGGTTCTTCCCCGTCCTTCCTGATCCACACTGGATGCCCGCCTGAAGCCTGTTTGCCAGAAAGGGCGAGAAGGTGGTATGGAAAAGGTCAGAGGCAGAAACATGACTCCTGGGTATTTCCAGTCCTGTGAGGTGGGGAGGGGTGAAGGGCCGCCCTATCGCTGAAGTCCTTACATTTTGATCCCTTGAAAAATGGAAAACAAAAAATGTAGCCTGTCAAACCACATAAAGCAACGCCGGCTGGTTACAGCAGAGCTCAGGAATCTCCAGCCCCTTCCGGAGTAGCCACGGATACATATGGTCTTCAGCTGAGCCTATGGGGGAGGAATGGGTCTCGTAGGAATAGAAGTTAGGGCGCTGGGCCGGAGGAGGGACTGATCCCGCCCGGGTCCTGAGCAGCGTCCTGCTGCCAGCCGAGCCTGAGGCCAGCCGCCTGTCGTCAGCGCACCTGGCTGCCTGCCAGGCCTGGGCCCTGGGACCGAACCGCCTCTGGGAGAGAGGAAACAGTTAAACTCCCGTGGCGGCCGCAGTCATCTAGGCGTGGTGCTCTTGTCTGACTTGGGCTGCACAGACCCTGGGCCAAGGGACAGAGGAAGGACAGCTTAGGCGTCAGAGCCTTCCAGATGGGCGAGCTGGATCTGATGGCCCCAGGGCCACTGCCCGGGACCACTGCTCACCCTCTGGCTGCTCTCAGCCCAGGCTCCGGGTCAGCAGAAGGAGAGGACATGGGCTCCCTGGGGAGCCCCCAGGGTGAGACAGAGGCACAGGGCAGCGGCTGTGCATTGTGCGAGGCTCCTGGGGGCAAGGACGACGTCGAGGTCCTATGTGACTTCTGCCTCGGGGCCAGCAGGGTGAGGGCGGTGAGGTCCTGCCTGACCTGCCTGGTGAATTACTGCGAGGAGCACCTGCGGCCCCACCAGGAGAACAGCAAGCTGCATAGCCACCAGCTGGCCGAGCCGGTGAAGGACCGCGACCTGCGCAGCTGCCCTGCCCACCACAGCCCCCTGGCCGCCTTCTGCCGCACTGATGGGCAGTGCATCTGTCAGGAGTGCGGCCAGGGTGAGCACAGGGGCCATGCCTCCGTTTCCCTGGAGGCTGCCCGCAGGGAAAAGGAGGTGAGTGCTGGGGTCCGTCAGGAGAGGAAGGTTGGGAGAGGTGTGCCCAGGGAGAGCAGGCTGCCCGCTTCACTTCTGTGCTCTGAGTTCGCCTGAAAGGAATGTCAGCCTTAGTACATAGTTGTTCAGGAAGCACAAATATTTATTGTAGCTGGCTTTGGAAACTGAACTGGGTCACCCTTCCCCATCTCGGTCCTGCTGTCCCTGGGCTGTCTCTATGGGTCTCTCCGTAAACTTGCTGGTTTCCTGCTATTTCTCACTCAACTTTTGGTGACTGGAATGTGTTTGGGTGTGGGGTGCACACGTTGTGGGGCTTGGGGCACTGATCTGTGTGGCAATGAATGAAATGCAAACCTTGGCAGAAATTCAAGAGAAAAGAATCAGACCTTTTCCCTCATTTCTTTTCCTTTTTACCCCAAACAAGAGACCAGTAGAAAGTACCTCTCTAGAGCTACCCGGTATGAAATGGTAAGAGCTTGGAAAGTACTGAGATAACAGAATGGAAACTTACATGCAGGTCCAATGTCAAGAATGGCTTAATTTAGGGAAAATAAAAGTTCCTTATCAGAGGTAACAGGAGAGACTGAGAAACAACAGGATCACAGACTGTAACTTTATTCCCATTAGATGGGGAAACTGTTTCTAGAACAGCTAGCTTTTCTTTGCCCTAAAGCGGAGAGCCTAGAGAGGTTCTTTGGGATGGATTTAGCAACTTACATACTTTTTCTCATACTTTTGACTTTCATGAGCATTTTTTTTCTCATCGAGGAGGTGCATCAACTTTTGTCCCACCTCCCTCATGTTCACACACCTCGCAGCTCCTGCTTGCACTGCACACAGCTAAAGACCCAGGGCACCTTCCTGGCCCTGTGTTCCTGGGCAGAAAAGGAAAGAGGTTTCTGGGAAGGGCAGTTGACTTGCCCCCACCCCCATGCTCTTTCTTAGGCATAGATTTTAGCCAGTGTTAGTGGGAATTATTCTGGAAAGCTCTGTTTTCTAGATGCCAATGAGTCACCATTTCTAGCCCTGGAAGCCAACTGTTCCCAGCCTTTCCAGTGTCAGGAATTTCCCTGCTTTCATAACCACGAAGAGGTTCTGCATCAGCAAAAGAAACAGAAGAAAAAGCTCCATGTAATTGAGGAAATTTGTTTTCATGGAGCATTGCTGCGTGCTAAACGCATTCTTGGATTTTCTCATCCGGTCCTCACTTTACCCTATGAAGTGACAGACTCTTCTTTATCTCCACGGTATTTGTCCAAACTTGCACAGATGACTAAGTCATGGAGTAAGGAATGGAAGTTTCAGAAAAGCTACCTTATTGAAGGAACACAAGGGAAGGAAGGAGCCCAAGATCAGAATCTTATAATCTTCCTGTTTTTGGTACCAAAAACCTGCCACAGAAACAGTAGAAATATTAAGACCAAAGCAAGCTGCTTTTCCTTTTGGGTATAGCATCTGAATGATGTTATATATCACAGGACAGTTGATGTATGCACATCTGAAAAACTATCTCCACTGAATACTGCAATAGATTATACCAGGAAAAGGCCTCCCTCCCATGCTAGATGTCCCCATCTCCCTCCCCAGAGGCAAGCATTTCAGAAATGTTCTGTGCCTGGAGCAGCATAGATACAATATGAATTTAAAAAGTGTGAACTGGTGCATCATAGAGACTTGGGGGTGTTGTAATCCTGAGCAGAAGGAGCTGCGTAGGACGTAAGTGGTAGGGCATGGGGACCCCATGTCAGCCGTCCTGGGTAAGAGCTGTACAACAAGCATGCCTGGGGAAGGGCTCAGGGCAGTTCTGGTGCTGAAAGCAGTCGTGGTCGTAGGTACAATGCAACAGCCCTGTGCTCGGGGTGTTTGGTGATGGCCCCAAGTCACAACCTCTGCTTTCTGTCTGCCTAATAGAGTTCTTGCCCTCTCTACCCTGTATGCTTGTTTTTGGTGGAGGGAGCAAGTTTACTCTGGAAGTGCAGCCACACTCCAAGTGGTTCTGCCACATCTCAGGAGCCAGACGATGTTTTGCAAGGAGCCCAAGAAGATACAATCCCTTGATGAGGCTGCAGCTGCCACCAGAATTATTTTGAACGTTTCAGTGGATGCAATTAAGGCTCCAGAGATATTCCCTTCAGCTAGCTCAAGCCTGCTGGAGTTACTTGCTGAAGGTCACTGGATCATTAAAGGCTTATTACTCAGGCAGGAGTGTGCAAATGGCAAGGTCATCCATGAGGACACATGGCTGTCAAAATCAGGTACCCAGAGCAATTAATTTCTCAGGTAACCAAGTGACCCCTTTCTGAAGCTCCATGGTCTCTAGCTATGCCAATGGGCATAAACTCTGGACTTGGGGAGTTCTAGATGCTGTTTGATTACTTGTTCACTTCCTCTGGGTTTCCGTAGCCTGGCTCTTCCTGATGGGGACCTCAGCACTCCCCCTTCCTCCAGGCCAGCTTCTCGAGGCCCCTTAGCTTTTAAGAGCACCTGGTCTTGACTGCTCGTGCCGCCTCTGAATCTCAGGCTTGCTGCCATGGAAAGGAGGCTGTGTGCGCGCCTGCATGTGTTGTAAAACTTGGATTCCTTCTGTGGCCGCTTTCCTGTTTGTTCTGACCCCTGAAGTACGAGTGGTTCTTCCCTGGTCTCCAAGCATATGAAGCATAGCTGAGGGCTTCCTCAGTGTGAGTCTACACCGCCTGTCCCCAGGCAGCATGGGCTGGAACCAGGAAGCCGAGGTGCTCTGTGGCTCCTTGGAGTGCTAAAGGGCTGGGGCGACACAGCTGTTGTGTGGGCCAAGGAGGGAGTGGGCATCGGGACGGAGGTCAGGACAGGCCCTTGGGGGAGGGCAGACCAGAGCTGGGCTCTGTCTTGGATGGTGGAGCGCCCAGTGGTGGGTACATCCAACCTTACCATTGGTTCCAGAAAGTTCAGGACTGGATGATGTCCTTGGACCTGGTCTCCCTGTGGAGCAGGAGGCAAGTCTTTGAGAGCTGAAAGTATTTGTGCTAAACTGAGGAGCGGTTAACCAGCATTGCTCACAGCCCGTTTGCTGGGTGCCAGAATGGGGGTGATTTGAGGCCATTCAGGAAAAGAGCTTCCTCTAGAGATTCTGAAGAATGCTGTGGACTCAGTGTTACGTGACTTCTTTTTCCTTAAACATTCTACCAGATGCCTTTCAAGAGCAGGGAGGGTGTTTTATTTGACTGGACTGGCAGCCAGTAGGTTCTGGACAATTGACTGAGGGATGAAGCCAGGGTCCAGGGGGAATCCTAATGCTACCAAACGCAAACTGTCCAGAAGGGCCAGCATTGTGTGGGTCGAAATACAAAGGAACCGACACCATCTGGAATTTTCTTCTCTCTTCTCACTCCTCTGCTGTTCCTATTTGCATCTCTAAACCCTGCCCGCCAAGCTCGGGTGCCACCTCTGCCCTGAGGAAGGAAGCTAAACGTTTGACAAAGACCATATAGCCAGCAATGGCAGGTCTTCCCACCCCCAATACTGTGCCTTTTGCACAGCATTTCTCATTGCTTTGCTGAAGGAGGTGGGGCTCCCGGCCCTTCCGTGGAGGGTGGCCCTCACTCACTGGCATTACTGTCCCACTTTCATGCAGGCCCCACCTTGGCCTGAGTCATGTGCACAGCTGGCATCTTGGGAAGCCCTGGAGCCGGGGTCTGAGGCACCTCGTCATTTTCTGGGAACAGGAATGACTGGAGATACCGGTCTCCCAAAGTGGCCCCACCTTTTGTGGTAACTGGGAGGGCCTCCTCTTGGGTTGACTCAGAGCTGTCCCGTCAGGTCCTCGGGAGTCCTTTTCTCCTTTTATGGCAGCCTGCAGATAGCGGAGAGGCCCCCCAACTGGATACTCCCTGGGTGTCTCCCTGTGGCTCCGGGGCATGCTGGGGCCATCCATTCTGTTGCTAGGGTGTGTTCTGTTGTGTCTTCCACCACCTTTAAACAGCAGTTTGCATTTCTGCTCTCCCTGGACCAGGTCACTGTGTGAGCCTTTTAGATAGACAGACCAAGGCTCCTCTGCCCACTCCCCCGGGGGCATCAGGTTTTAGGTCTCAGGGTGGGAGGTCACTGAGGCTCCCTCTGCTCCAAGTCAGCATCCCAGAGCCTGAGCAAATGTTACCTGCTTTCTGCAGAGTGAGGCGAGTGCCCTGCCTGCCTCAGCGGCCCTCCCTGGGGACCTGGAATTCTCCTAGCTTCAGTGGGGGAAAGGAGAGACTGCATTTCTGCCCTCCGGGTTCTATTGGGGCATAAGGGCTCAGAGCTCTGAATACAAACTTAACCTATTAAAAGCAGTTAAAGTGAATCTTTCTTGCTGTCTCATGCCCTTTGGAAGTGGGAAAGTGACAGGGCTTTTGAAATTTGCAAAGGCTTAGGTGTTATGCCTTGGTACCCTTCTTGGCAGAAAGTGCTTAGGGAGTCATAGGAGGTTAGAGTGAAGTGGGCGGGGAGGTCAAGACAGGCAAACCCCGGGGTCTCCGCCAGCACAGCCTTGGCTGGTAGGCCCGCTCCGCCCGCCCCCAGGAGTGAATGAGAATACGGGATGGGAAGCAGCCGTGGGAGGAGGAGGGACAGTAATGATAATGCTGATGCCAATGGCCTCACTGGCCTTAGCGGGGCCCTTACAGTGTGCTGGCTACCTGACCAGTTCTTACCGACACACACCCTCTCATTCCGTCCTCCCAGAAACCCTCTGAATTAGCCTCTATGGCTGTCCCCATTTCACAGGTGAAGAAATGGAAGTCTGCAGATGTTAAGTAGAGTTTTCCAAAGTTCCAGCTGCAAAACAGAAAACTTGGGCTCCCCACCCCCTGCTCAATTCCTCGGTAGATCATTCTGGGTTCAGATGGCTTGGGCTCAACTCCACCGATGAACTGTGAGACCTGGGACAGGTGGCTTGATTTCATCTTCTGCGAAATGGAAATAATGATACTTACCTAATATGGGTGTGGTCAGGATACAAGGTAATCCATATTAATGCTTGAAATGAAGACCAGCGCAAGACAACATATGTGCTCACTGCATTTTAGCTGATCTGTGTGGAGTTCAGCTGGAACCCAGTTGACACTTTAGGGCTCCATTTAGGGCACTGTTTTAGGCTGGCTTCTGAGGTCAAACTTTCCTTTCAGTGGAAGAAGAGTGGGTAGTGCCAATCCTCCTGGGGACCTTCTATGTGCACTGGGCTCCTTCCTCCTTAATACCGTCCTTTCCTTTTCTCAGGCTGAGCTTCACAGCACCCAGTTAGACCTGGAGCGGAAACTCAAGTTGAATGAAAATGCCATCGCCAGGCTCCAAGCCAACCATAAATCTGTTTTGGTAAGTCTGGTCCGGGGTCACCTTCATGGTTTAGCACCTCTGGCTGCTGCAGGCTCAGCCAGGCCCATCGGGGTTGTGGGACAGGGGGCTGCAGGCCTAGCTGCTATGGACATGGGCTCCCAGTGGTTTCTCAGTAGATGAGAATTATATGTACAGATACTGTTGGCTACACCATGGGTGGCTTCACCTTGTTGTTGGGATTTTCTATGAAATTAGTTTAAAGTTCAAAACTGGCAAGGGGTTTACTTTCTAATAATGTAGAGTAAAGGCAAGGCTGGTCCCGGATAACAGCATTCTTATTTTTGCATTTGCATATGCTTTTCTGACCTGGAGAAAAGAGCATGTCGGGGAATAGACGGTGGTGTTCAGCTAGAGCTCCAGGGATATCCTAGCCTCTTCCATCACAGGAGGGGGCTCTGCATGTGAGTCTCACCAGTCTTCTGTCCTGGGAGCCAGAAAAAAGAGTTAAGAGCAGCTGGATTAATGGATGGTAACTTGAAAGGCCAATAGGGTGCCAGGCTACTCAGCTCTAGTCTGTCTGGTTTATGGCTACTTTCCATGCAAACCCAAACAGTGCCACAAATGCTCTCACTAGTGGCAAGCCAATAACCACCACTCAGAAGAGAATGCAAAACACCTAACCTGTGGTAGTGAGTTAGCTGTATCATCTTTGCATACCATGAATGATGCTATCCATCCACTCACCCACCCACCCATCCACCCACCCACCCACCCATCCATCCACCCTCCCATCCATCCACCCACCCATCCATCCACCCTCCCATCCATCCGACCATCCATCCACCCACCCATCCACCCACCCATCCACCCATCCATCCACCCTCCCATCCATCCATCCATCCACCCATCCATCCACCCATCCATCCACCCTCCCACCCATCCATCCACTCACCCACCCACCCACCCATCCATCCATCCATCCACCCTCCCACCCATCCATCCACTCACCCACCCACCCACCCATCCACCCATCCATCCACCCTCCCACCCATCCATCCA
>JAQQAC010004778.1:16599434-16689435 GCA_029783875.1 Phataginus tricuspis | reverse complement strand
CCACCCATCCATCCACCCACCCATCCACCCATCCATCCACCCTCCCATCCATCCATCCATCCACCCATCCATCCATATCTAATACACGTACCCATTTCAATTTAATTTCCTCCTCCTCAGTGTTTACAACTTATTACCTGCTGACAGACAAACACCTCTTTCATACCCACACAGTCTTAGGAAAAGAAGAAAAGTAATTGTCCCTTTAAAGCCTAATAACTTCAGAGACTGTTGATTTCCTGGCTCACAATAATTTGGAGAACCACATGGAGCATCTTGCCTTTTTCTAGCTCTTTATTTCTCAGATGCTTTGATCCCTACTCGGCGCTTCTCATATTGCCTGGTAGGTGGTTATCATAGTAGCCACCATGTATAAGGGACTTGAAGACACAGAAAGATGACAAGACTTGCCTGGGGCCCCTAGATTAATGGAACAGGAGAACCCGGGACTGTTGCTCCCTCAACCTAAGACAGACTCGGTACATTGATAGGCATGTGCGACATCCTCAACCTCTTTAAACCATTAACTTGGGTACTTTGCTCTGTTTGTGGCCCCTCCTTTCTGTGGCCTTTATTTATGTCATTTGGGCAGTAAATGATATCCTTTGCACATTCCATCTTCATGCAGGGAAGAAGTGTTTCTCCGTGGGATGGCTTAGGAATGAGGGGTCACGAGCCCACAGAGGAGTCAGACAGGTGACGTCATTTGAGACCTCCTCCCACCCCCTTCCCCAGGGGGGCCTCAGTGGGGGAGAGGGGCTTTGGGTGCTGGTGTTGTCTTAGAGCCATGCCTCTCAGCCTTTTGCTGTCCTGCTTGTGTGAGGAAGCTACATACCATGATTACGGGGACTTGAGCGGGTTGTGTGCCTTTTCCGCAGCTCCCTCGTGTTGGCCCCCAGGCCTTGCCTGCCCCCTGCTTTCTGGCAGCGATCAGGAGTGGGCAGGGAGCACCCTGTGGCCTCCAAGCGGGCAGGGAAGGGAGGAAGGGAGGCAGCCGGAATGTGTTAGTGCCTTGGGAGCCTGGCTGAAACACCAACAGTGGCACTCCCCACCAAATTGGTTATAAGCAAAACCGGCCTGTCTCCTAAGAGATTTCTCAATCTTTACTTCTTGCAATCTTGAAGTATAATTTGACACTTAGATTTAAATACATATATGACTTAATTTGCTCAGATTCATAGCTTTTACAATGACAGGAGGCAATACTTGCAAACAGTTGACCCAGGAGTTGCTAGGAAGACTTGCCATCTTTCTTCTCTGGCCACCCACTCAGAAGCTCCCTGTACACGTGGTCCTTCACGGGGGTAGGCAGCGCTCCTGGACTGGCACCCATGGTGAAGTGCCGCCCCTTCTCTAGTCCTGCGGGGCTTCAGCTTAAAGGGCTGAGCTCCAAGGCGCTTCCCTGCAGTGCTCACAGGGCTCCAGCCCTCGGGCTTAAGCTCAGTGGAGTCACCTTTCACCTCTCTTGTCCTGCCTCACAAGTGTGCCTGTGTCCACAGGCAGAGGTCAGGCTGTGAAGCCTCTGGGCTGCAGCCCTGCTGAGAGGCCCTGCAAGCGGTGGTAAAGGAACAGGCTCTGGAGGCAGAGTGGAGTCAAGCCTTAGCTGTGTGATCTTGGGCAAATCACTTCATTTATTATTGCCTCAGTTTCCTTATGTAAGAAAGGGGACCGGGATAGTATCTGCCTCTGGGGGTTGCTCTGAGATAATGTGTGCATGGTGCTAAGAACAGTGGCTGCTGCATAAAAAGCACTTACTAAGTATTAGTTATTATGATCACTATTTTTACGTAATTAAGAAAGAGACCAGACAGGCAGAGAGGGTCCTCATTCCCTGGCGAGTGAGGAGAGGGAGACAGGCGAGATGTCAGAGGGCTGCTGAGCCTTGCCGGGCAGAGCCTGTGCCAAGCTGTGCTGCTGGGGCCCAGGAGGGGTCCAGGTAGCTTGCCTGGTTCTCAGGTCTGGTCTTCAGACAGTGCCCTAAAGGCCCCGCCCACAGCCCAGCGCCTGTTTCTGCCTGCCTCAGTCTCCCCTCCTGTCCCTGCCCACCCACATCCCATCTGAGAGCCCTGAGCAGCTTGCTGAGGTGCTGCTGTTTCTCCCCCCAGGAGCCAGGGCAGCCCCACCACCAGGGCTCTAAAGGAGCAGAGACCACGGATGCCCTCGGGCTTCCCGGCCAGGCTTGTGCTGCCTTTGCTTCTCAGCACCGCCACCGTGGAGCTCCAACCTATTGTCAGTGATGCTCCCTGGGGCTGGTATTGCTCACGGCAAGCCCCACGGGCATTTCCCCTCCAGGGCCATGCTATGGCTGGAGAGCCCTCCTGGCTCTTACTATAACTGCAGGAGGCACTTCAGCAAGAAAGTATCTCAGAACTTTGAAGCACAAGGTTTATTATTCACAGGTTCTGGATGGCACACAACATACCTGAGAGCCACACAGCAGGCAGTGAGGTCGCAGGTAAAGAGAGAGAGGGAGAAAGTGTGGGCCTGGGGCTCTGTCTTTGTTAAGGTCTGAGAATGGGGTGTCCAGGGTTTCATGGTGTGGGGAAAATGGACGTGCCTATGGCCAGGATCCTCACCTGACCCTAAACTACCGGATGATGTAACTGGCCTACTGCTAGGCTAATGCTCCCACACCTGTACACAATAAGCTATTTCTGACTGAGCCACTATATAAAGAGCTCTGCCCAGTGCTCTGGGAGGAGGCAGAGTTGGAGGTGGGTTATGGACCTGCAGACTGCTGGATACAGACATGATTCTAGGGCTTGACCTACTGCCAGGAGAATAAAGCCAGGTATAAACCTTTTTACCCAAAGAATGTTCCATTGTCATTTCTCAGGTCTGAATCCACAGTGAACTTGCCTGGGGCTGAAACCCTCAGGCAGGACACATGGGTTCACCCTTTAAGGGGCAGTTGAAAGCAATAAGAGTGGGAATTAGGGCTTGGGCAGGGAGGAGTGGGGTTACGCAGTTATCTAGGTCACCCAGGGCTTTCTGCAAGTGGGGGCAGACAATTCCTTATCTGGTTGTTTAGCTAGGGGCTGTGTCATGCAGCTGGCAATATGTTAGTTCCACATGGATGTCTTTTGAAATGGTTGCCTCAGCAATCAAAAGCTTAATGTTGGGCCCCTACACTACAACCACCATTCTCTAAAGGCTCTTCCTGGGTTGGGCTTGAGGAATTTGGAAAAAATCTCCCATTTGCCCTCTTTCTTCATCCCATTACCAGTTTATATTTTCAGTTCTGTTCAGCTGCCCCAACCTCGAGGAAGCCAGTAGGCAGGCAGGTGGGAATGTAAGGAGGTTCTACCCCTCTTCCTCCCCACGCCCCCTCCAGTAAGGATGCCCCTGCCTCCTTCCCCTCCTCATTCCTCCCTCCACCTTCAGGTCAGATAATCAGAGACTAGGCTCCTTATGAGGTTGCATTCCTGAGCCCTGGTTGAGCAGAGTCCCCAGCCAGGCAGAAGTCCTCCTATCTTGTGTCCTCATTTCTTCTTCCCGTCTCCCTCCAAACCTTAAGGCTTGCACATGCCCTGGGCCTGAGGCCCTGTCCTTTTGGGTCCTCTCCTTACCCAGCCCCCTTGCCCTCCCTCCTTCCTCCCCCACCTCCCTTGCCAGTGGAGGGAGGGCCCCTGCAGCCTCAGCCCTTGAAGGCATCTTGTCTCGGCTCCCTTTGGAGCCCAGGATATTCATCCTGGAGGAGCAGAAAACAGCACCGTGAAGGGGTGCTCAGAATGCTGTCAGGTGGGATGCGTGTGGGTGGGGACAGCGGGGGAGACTGAGGCAGGCAGAGACCAGGTTCTGAGCTGGGGAGTAGGGGTGAAGGAATATGAGCAAAGGACCTTGTGTCCAAGATCTTTATATGAAGTTTTGAAGTTTAATGAGGTCGTTAGTGGGTGTACAATGAGATGAGACTGGAGGCTATCAGAGGGGGCTGTCAGTACCCACACTTAAGAACTACTGAAGAGAAGAGGAAACCATTTAAAGTTGGGTTAACATAAATATGATATCCACTGGGGGCATTTATAAAGGATGTTTAACCTGTGACAGGACAGCACCCACATGCACAAGGACTATTGTACAAATCCTTGATATTTATCACATGGATTTTGTTTTCTGTTTTGTTTGGACATAACATTCCATTCTGCACAGGTGGGCTCACCCTGCAGTGCTCAGGGGCTGCAATCATCATCGGCTCAGGTGGGCTTTCAGCTCTGATGGACTCAGTAGGCAGCGTAAGCTGACAGAATGAAATGCTAAGAAAGCTAATTCATGCTACTGATTTGTACAAAGAAGCCAAAGCATTCACTCGCCACAAGAAACACAACTATCAAGTATTCTGAATACATATGCCGCCCTGGTAGGAAAATCGACTTCAGAAACTTGAGTAGTAGCCCCGGATTGTCAGAGCTGGATGGGGTCTCAGAAATGTATAATTCAGTCTCTCAGCAAATGGGGAGAGACTGTTAAAGATTGATAAAAATAAACTATTACACCCTGGAGAGTAAATCCTTTTTTCCAGGAACCCAGGACTCAGATGAGAATAAAAGCTTCCTATTGCATAGAAAATTGCTCGCCATGTACAGTTTCTCAGGTTACGTCTCTGTGTGTTGAGCTTTGACAAAGCCAGACACCTCACTAACAGGTTCTTCACTAACATCCTTTGTCACCAGGCATCCGTGTCAGAGGTGAAGATGGCGGCCGAGGAGCAGTTTGAGGAACTCCTTGCCGCCATGAGGAAGGCCCAGGCCGATGTGATGCTCTTCTTGGAGGAGAAGGAGCAAGCTGCTCTGAGCCAGGCCAGCGGCATCAAGACCTACCTGGAGCACAGAAGTGCAGGGATGGAGAAGAGCAGACAGGAGCTGCACAGGATTGCTGCCATCAGCAACACCGTCCTGTTCCTGGAGGTCAGGCAGGGGTACAGGTGGATGCATCCATGTGGCTCAAGGCAGGGCGCGCCCTTGCCCTGCAAGCCTGTGGCAGATGTGGGAAATGTGGTTACAGAGCCACTCTCTGATGAATGAGAGCATTTACAAGGGAGCTGTGGGGATGAGAGAAGCAGGTGTAGACCCAGCCGAGTGCAGAGCCCGGAATGGGTAGGGAGGACTTCCTGGAGCAGGGAGGCTGGAACCAGGTCACGGAAGATGAGTAATGTTCAAGCAAAAGTATGTTCCAGGAGAGGGAACAGTGTGTGCAAAGGCAGAGAGGTTTGAGCAAGCTCGGGTGACTTGGGGAACCAAGGTGCTTGCTAGGGCTGGAGTGCGGGATGCTGACAGTGATGGGAGGTGAGGCTGGCTGGCCAGATGGGCATCTGGTTATGATGAAGTTTGTCGTGAAGTCACAGAAGGCAGTGGAGGACGTCAGATGGGGAGTGATGAGCTCAGATCAGTGTGCTTTGTAAACCACTCCGACAGCCTTAGGGAGCTTGCCTCCCAGCGGGGAGACAGGAGACCTGCTGCCTCTCCTAGCAGCTGCATGTGCTGGGTGATTGAGGGGGGCCCCGCTGAGGGGATGGGACTTTCCTTTACATGTACCACTAATTGTACATTAAGCCACATGCCGTTAGAGCACATCTGAAGGACAGGCAGTCTTGCAGGTAAGGAGCACTAGGTTGGGTGTAAATTCATCATCCTGGATCTGTCACTAAAATGGCTGTGTAGTTTTTAGTAAGTCACTTAACCTCTCTGTGACTCAAATCCCTCATGCATTAGACAGTCAGATGGGAGTCAAAAAATTTCAAGGCCCCTTCAGCTCTAATATCCCTAACTACACATAATTTTTCTTGCACTTTTTGGGTTACAACAAACATAAATGTTTATTATGAAAAAAAGAACTTGGGAAATACAGGAAAATATGAAGGAAAACAACACTCATACTCCTAAGGCCCAAGGCCAACCACAGTTAACCCTTTACTGAACGAGAGAACGAGAAGCAGGCAGAGAGGGAGACAAAATGCCGATGAAGTTCTCTCTTTCCGTCAGCGCCTTTGCTTTTCAATATCAGAACAAGGAAAATACGAATAAATAGTTGGTTTCCCAAGTCATGAGTTTCTCCCAAGAAATAATTTCTTTAAATAATTTCTCTTTTATAACTTTAACATAAAAAGTTTAATATATATAAAATTTATTTCAGTGTAAGATAACTTATTTATTTTGGTTAAAGATAACTCCTTTCCCCCAAACTGTTAGCCATTTGAAAAGACAACATGGATCGGATAATCTGTCTTTTCCCCCACTCACTTAAAATGTTACTTTAGTATCATAGTGGTACTAAATCTATATAGTGTTAAAATGTTTATCTTTTTCTCTATCAGCTCTCTGGTTTGGAGTCTTTCTTCTCTTCCTTTAATCTAACCATTTTGGTACAACTGTTTCAACCTAACTTTTCTGCTGTATCCCTCTGCTCTTCAATATTCAATTGCATTTGAGTTTTGATACAATGTTACCTCTGAAAGGAACCTTTCCTATTGACCACATCATTTTGAAGCGTAAGCAGGTTAATGTGATTAGGTGAAAAACACTTTTCAAGCTCTAAAGCAAAGTATAAGAATTACAGAAAACGGTGTGTGGGATTAAACTGACAAGGAGAAGCCAGCACCCTGTCTGATGACCTATTTGTGGATCTTCCAGGTTCTGCACCAGCTCTTGCATTTCCTACCATGGCTTGTGCTTAAATTCTCAAAAAGAAAAAAGTTCTGAGGGAATGAACACAGCAGGAATGCTACTGCCAAGTGGGTGGTTGGCATAAAATATGTACTTTTTCTTGGTCCCCAGTCTGGACTGTATATTGGAGCTATTCACGGGTGTCTAGTATCTCTTGATTTTTAAAAGCCCATTTTCCCAGTTCAAACAATAAATACTTTTGGGTGTCAGGTCCTGAGGTGGACACATTATATACACTTTCTTTGTGAACCCATGTTAAATCATCAACCCATTTCACAGATGCAGAAAGTGACGTGAAGGGGAGAGCAGCCCAGTGTAAGAAGTGCAGAGACCAAGGCAAGGTGTGCCCTGTTTCCCTCCCTGCAGGAGTACTGCAAGTTTAAGAACACCGAGGACAGCGCCTTCCCCAGTGTTTACATAGGCCTCAAGGACAAGCTCTCCGGCATCCACAAGGTCATCATGGACTCCACAGCACACCTGATCCAGCTGCTGCAGGACTACAAGGAAAAGCTGGAGGATTTCTCCAAGGAAGGTGAGAGGCTTTCTGGGCTGTGCACTGTGGTATGTGTCCCTCAGAGAGAGCCAGGGGAGGGAGGGTGAAATCGGGGAATAATACCGCACTTTCAAAGCCATCCTTCTGTTTGACCGTGTTACTAATGGGCTTTATCTTGATGATTTTATTTTATGATTGAGACCCAGAGAAGGTAAGTTAGTCAAATGCAATTGGCTGGCATTTCTGTGACTGGTTTCTGAGGTTGTTAATGTCTGTACTTTCAAGTGAAATCCAAAGCAGTCTGGGATCTTTTTCCTATTTTGCTTCATCCGTGAGAGAAATGCAGTCCACTGAGCATGACCCTCTGAGACAGGTGGTAGGGAGCTCCAGCTCCTTCCTCTCCCAGGAAGCCCAGGGAAGAACGGCTGGGGAGTCCTGCCTCTTAGGGTCTCCTGACTGCCCGGACAGTGTGCATTCATAACTCTTTAATTTTCTAGAGGAGTGTGACATCACGACTCAAGTGTCTGCCGTTGTTGAGCGCAAGTATTGGACCTCAAAACCCGAGCCCAGCACCAGAGAGCAGTTCCTCCAATGTAAGTTGTGAACAGCTTCCCCTTCCCCGGTTATTGGTGTCCCTGTAATGCTTTGCTGAAGCAAGGACGCCATCTCTCATGCTGGTTTCAGGTCTTGCAACCTTGGGCTTATTCTTAAATGATAACATGTTTAAAAATTAGTGTTTAAAAATATTTAACTTTTCATTTCAAACTTACAGAAACATTGCAAAAATAGGACAGAGAATTCCCATATACCTTTCATCCAACTTCTCCAAATGTTAACACTTAAGTATATTGATCAAAACCAGGAAATGAAAATTTCTACACTAACTAACCTTCAGAATTTATTCAAGTTTCCCCAAGTGTTCCAACTAATACCTTTTTTAGGCCCAAAGTCTGATCCAGGATTACATATTTCCTTGCCTCCTTGTCTCCCCCAACCTGGGTCCCGTCCCTTAGTCTTTCTTTAGCTTTCATGACCTTGACACTTTTGAAGATGTTGGCTAATTACCAAATGGTTCTCTTTTAAGTCTGGCTGGGCCAGGGTTGCATAACCCATTGTCTTGTCATCATGTGACATTGACCTGGTCTCTTAGCATTTTAAAAACACTGTAATTCCTGTCAATACTTCATTTTACCTAACCAATCCACGAGCTTTCATCTCCTGCTAGAGGAAGGACTGTATCTATGTAGTCAAGGCTGATTTTCATGACATTTGGCTAATTCATCTTTTTGGAACATTCCATTGAACCCTGCTTCTGCTTGTTTTCTGGAGATGACCCCTGGCTGACTCACTCCTGGACCCCTTTTTTCTCTGGTTATTACATGGAGCCTCAGTTTCCCATGACTGTCCCCTATTCTTGCCATGGCTTCTACTCTTTTCCCAGGACCTCCACACAGTTTTCTTCACTCATTCTTTCCTGCTTCCTGACAGAAGCACGTCTGTATTTTACAAACAGATATAATATTAATATAAGAAACGCAAATACCCTTTATCCTTAACATTAAAATAAAAGCAAAACATATCCTACAATAATCTGTCTTCTTTGACATCTCAAATGTCTTTTTCCACACATGATATTAACCTTTTCTCTTTGAGTATTGTTAGGAACTTCTGCCCTTTAGTAGACTCAGATTATTTCACTTTTCCAAGTTCTGCAGCTCAAGTTGCCAACTTGATCCTTGTAGAGCTGGCCTCTTCCTCCTTTACATATTAACATTCTGATACTGACATTCTTAAAAATATTATTGCCTTCTAGCACTAACAGAATATTCCAGACCCATTCTGGTTTTCTTGTCCCAAGACATAAAACCACCTACTCTCCTAGGAGTCCTGGTTCCCCTTAGATGAGAAGGATATTTTTCTGTTCAATATCTGGATGCTAAGGATTGCCAGAGGAGTCAGTGGTGGGCAAGAGTTGTTTTTGATGCTGTTGGGGTCACTTTTAGGACCACAGAGGGGCAGACATTTAAAAAATATGCCTCATTTTTAAGACTTTAAAAAAATTGGGATATAATTGACATATAACATTGCATTAATTCTAGGTGTACAACATAATGATTCAATATATGTATATGTTGTAAAATGACCACCAAGTCTAGTTAACATCCATCACCTCACGTAGTTACAGATTTTTTTTCTTGTGATGAGAACTTTTAAGACCTACTCTTTCTCTCTTACCTTGATTATTCAAAAAACAAACTAACAAAAAGACCTACTCTCTTGGCAACTTTCAAATATATAGTACAGTATTGTTACCTATGGTCACCGTGCTGTACTTACAGCCCAGGACTTATTTTATAACTGGAAGTTTGCCCCTTGGACCACCTTCAAAAATGTGGAATGCTTCATGGATGTGTGTTGTCATCCCTGCACAGGGACCTTGCTCATCTCTGTATCCTTCCAATTTTAGAATATGCTGCTGAAATGAGCAGCCATATGCCTTTTTATGGTGCACAGTTCACATTCATTTTCCCTTTTGACTTTTTGGATTGTTCTGCACTCTTTTTCTTCTAATGAGGTCTCATTGACTGTTAAGAATTTCTTTTACCTTAGACATAGTTTGGAAAACTCTGGGTTAATCTAAGATAACTTTTTAAAGTAATGGTTTTTAATAGCTTTTAATATGGTAATTCATTTGGAAAATACATACCAAAGATCTCTGAGCTAGAACCTCAGGACAGAGTCCCTCATGTAATGTAGAGCTTATAGATCAGAAGGACAAGCAGAGACACACACACAGATAAATAGATTACGGTACATTGCGATGAGTACCATGAAGTGTAAGTAGCCAGGGTATTCAGAAAGGAAGTGATGGAGGGGCGTCTGACTCAGCTCAGGAGTCACAGAGGGTCTCTTTGAGGACACAGACTCTTACCCACAATCTGAAAGGAGAAGCAGGAATCACCCAGACTCAGGTCAGGGCGACTATCATGTCACGGAGAGAATGGTCTGTGCTAAAGCCCTGCAGAGGGTTCAGCGTTGGGCAAGTCTGAGGTCTCGGTGGCTGGAGTGTGGTGATCAAGGGGGAGAGAGCTGGAGACAAGGCTGGAGACAGAGGCAAGGGCCAGCCATGCAGGCGAGCAGTCGCTGCTCTATCCTGTGAGCAAGGGGCTCCATCAAAGGGCTTCGCGCCGGGGTGGCAGGATTCGCTTTAGCCTGCAGCCCGGAACAATCACTGTGGCTCTGTTGTGGCGAAGGTTTGGAAAAGGTTCCAGAGAGCGACATGACCAGCAGGGAGCCTTTCCCACTCGTCTGGCCAGACCTGGAGGTGGCTCAGCTGGGAGGTGAGGCAGGGGACTGGGGATAAGTGGGTGGCACCTCCAGGGCTTGCTGCTGCCTTTGTGTGTGTGTCTGGGTGGGGATAAGGCACGGTGAGGGCAACGAATGTAAAAAATAACTTCAGTGTGACTTGAGCAACTGGCAGAGAGGTGCTACTATTCTCTGGGGCTGGGCAGAGAATATGTCTGAGGGAATACTTGCAAGTTCACCATGCTAAATATTGGTCAAATATTTTCTAAAGAAGAATGAATGAATCAAATGTGGGTCTATGAATGCTTATTTCCTCAAGCCCTTGCCAGCACTGGTTAGAAGAGTGCCTGGCTTTCAATACCTATTTGTTGAGTGACTGAGCAAATCAGTGGATTTTATTTCTTGATTTAGTTCAGCAAATAATAGAGTAAAGCCAAGTGGTTTGAGCTCCAGAAAGGAAAGAAGTGGAGTGATGCGTTCTCTACATTCTGGTTTTTGCTCCCCTCTTTTTCTGGGGAAACAGTGGCCTGGGAAACCAAAAACAGGAGATGGTTGTTTTCTCACACTTTGGAGGCTGGCTGGGTTTTGACAAGTTCTGTCTGAATCAGCTGTTGGTTCCTGACCTACTCTCACTGCCCTCTGTATCTCCTTAGATGCGTGTGACATTGTGTTTGACCCAGACACAGCGCACAGGTATCTCCGGCTGCAGGAGGACAACCGCAAGGTCACCAACACCACGCCCTGGGAGCATCCCTACCCCGACCTCCCCAGTAGGTTTGTGCACTGGCGGCAGGTGCTGTCCCAACAGAGCCTGTACCTGCACAGGTACTACTTTGAGGTGGAGCTCTCCGGCGGGGGCACCTACGTCGGCCTGACCTGCAAAGGCATCGACCGGCGAGGGGAGGAGCGTAACGGTTGCATTTCTGGAAACAGCTTCTCCTGGAGCCTCCACTGGAATGGGAAGGAGTTCACGGCCTGGCACAGTGACTCGGAGACCCCTGTCAGAGCCAGCCCTTTCCGGAGGCTGGGGATCTATGTCGACTTCCTGGGAGGCATCCTTTCGTACTACGGCGTAGAGCCTGATACCATGACTCTTGTTCACAAGTTTGAGTGCAAGTTCTCGGAGCCAGTCTACGCTGCCTTCTGGCTGTCCAAGAAGGAAAACACCATCCGGATTGTGGATCTGGGAGAGGAGCCTGAGAAGCTGGCACCTGCCTTGACAGAGGCTGCTCCCTAGACTCCAGACTTTTGCTAACTGTGAAGATGGGGCAGCAGCTTGCATTTTAAGGGTGACTTGGGGGCAGAGATCTCTGCCAGTGGTAGCTGGTTTTAGGAATCATGTGGGTCATGAACCAGGACAAGGGTCTCCAGCTTCTCCCTTTTTCTGTGTGCTGGCCTGTCCTCTGTGTTTGTAGGTGTCCTCAGGTGCCTGAATCCCCTTCTGGACCAGTGTTGTTCTATCTGCTCAGGTGAACTTCACACTGTGTCCTGGATTGGCAACCAGGAAACTTCAGAGAGATTAAAAAGATTGCAGAATAGCCATAATAAATTGTTAGCTTTATTGACCATTTCATGCATCCCAGATCCTGTTCTGAGTGCCTCCTGGGCATTAACCCTGAGAACAGCGCCACTGGGTAGATCCCCATTTTGCAGATGGGCAAACTGTGGTCCTGGGGGCTACTGAACTTGCTCATTGTAGTTATATGGTAAGTGAGGGGCAGATCTGGGGTTCAGACCTGACCAAGATTTCAACCACTGCACTGTGCTGCCTTACTAGGTCATGGGCATCGTGCACGAGGGAATAAACTCCGTGATGAGCTACAGAGCATGGAAACTGAGAGTCTTAAATCGCTGATCTCTGCACCGTATCAACAGGGCCAGGCAGCTGTGAGAAAACTCACCACCTCACACAGCAGCTCATCCCATTTTTGGACAGTGAGGATTATAAGAAATGTCTGAATGGAGTCTAAGTGTTAGCCTCTGGGACCTCTGGGAAGGGGACTTGTCTGATTTCTCATTCAAAGGGCAGCTCTTCAAGTATTTGAAGACAGTTCTCCTAGGAAGTACTCTTGTTTGCACCCTGTATTTCCCACTTCCCCTCATGGTCTCCGGGCCTTTCATCCTCCTCTCCCATCATTTCATCCTTCTTTTGACAGATGTGCTCCCTCAGTTTAATGGAGAACATTCACCAAGGCTTTAGGTAAAGGACAAACTGTCTGAATGGGTTCCCAGGGATAAAATGTGAAGCCCCAGTCAGGCTTCACCAGAAATGTAACTTCCTGCCTTTTCCTGTGGTCTGTGTTAAGGCAAGTCTCTTCCTCTGTAACCAGGCTGATGGTCCCATTTCAAGAGCACATTACTTTGACAGCACTCAGCTTGTTTCCGGAAGAGCCCATCCTATATCTCTGTCCCAGGATTTATACAGTGTAGGATGTAAATTTTTGGGGGGTGGGGGGAAGGCAGGGACTTATCTTTATTTATTTATTTTCTTTTTTTTTTATTAAGGTATCATTGATATACAATCTTATGCTCAGGTTTCACATGAGCAACATTGTGGTTATTATATTCCCCCTATTATCAAGTCCCCCCCACATACCCCATTACAGTCACTGTCCAGCAGCATAGTAAGATGCTATAGAATCACTACTTGTCTTCTCTGTGCTATACTGCCTTCCCCGTGCCCCCCCCCATATTATGGTCCCAATCATAATGCCCCTTAATAGGATGTGAATTTTTAAAAATCTGATTTTTATTGAATTAATTTTTTTCTATTTTAATTTCATCACATCAGAACTGCATGCTGAGATAGTTTTGATGCATGATTCCGCATCCAATATATGAGCTCTCCTTCCTACCATGCTGTCACCTATAGATTTGGTAACCTTTTTGTCTTAAGTCTTAATCTTGTTGATATATTGATTAGGGTAGGGCCCGTTACAGAACCTGGCAGCACTCAGTACCTTTTGGGTTTTGTTTTCAGTAAATTATGCATCGGTAGAACTGTACCCAAGGTAGTTCACCTTTGCTCCTTTAACAATGGGACACCATGAAGGGTTTTCAGGGGCAGAAATCAAGATACGCTGTGAGCATTTCCTTAGCCGACCCATCTCATGATGCTGTCAGAAGGAAGAGTGAGACCATCTTGGCTGGACTTGTTCTTATTGGACCACTGTGGGTCACTGATGCTGGCTGCTTGATTTTCTAACCACTCCTGAATTCTTCTGTGGGTTGACATCAAATGGACTAGTCTATTGTTTCCAGAATCGACCTTATTTTTCTCTTTTAAAGATCAAGAATATTTTTCCTGTCACCACCCTTTATATTTTTCCCTAATTTCCCAGAGATCCCTGCCTGGTGTTAGTTACAGTAGTAAACTGTGTCAGTCATGAGAGGTTAGGTCAGAATACCCGGCCTCATATCAGAGGAACCCCTGGGAGGTCTCCTGACCTGTCTTGAACTTCATTCCCCATCAGCTTTTTTTGTCCAGTGGTTTTCAGTTCCAAGACTTTTCTTCTTGTTATAAAAGATCAAAGCAAAATTGAGAAGCAGGAATATTTGTTTTCTTTCTGTCACTGCCTCAGCTGATGGGCTTATCTTTTTCCTTTTGATCCCAAACTGAAAATTTCCTAAAACAAAAAAAGAGAGAGAGAATGAAGGCCTATTTTTATATTATCTGTCATTTCCCCAAAGCTGTGTAAATGTGTGCCACTCATATTTATGTCCTCATCCACTGTGTGGACTCATTTTGGGGAAAAGAAAACCTGAACTCATCAGGAGCCCCCCTTGGTGGCAGATCACTTGTGACTGTAGAGTATGAATGTAATTTTAGCTGTAATGTAATTTACTGTTGACTCAAATTCTGAAATGCAAGTGCACATGGCATTCATTTCCAGGAAACTTACAGATTCGGAGTAAATTCCCACGTTGTCCCAAGATTTGTGATGAAATGATGAGATAGGAATTTTGTCCCAGTGACAGAGCCTTTATGTCTTCAACTTGCTTTGGTGTGTCTTTGGTGTGACTGTCTTCAAATCAAATTGATTAACCCATGTGGCATGTATAATGTGCAAACCGCCATGCTAGGTACTAAGATACCGTAATCCAGAAGACAGCTAGCTGTATCTTTTGGTCACAGAAGCTGATTTAAGTTGAAGTGAACAGTGTTTGAATCTGAAGAGCTAATGGGAATCTACTATTCAAGGCGATAATAGGTGAGGCAGTATAGGAAATGCGTTCCTCCTTTCCGTGTCTTGTATACTGCTTCTAATTTAATGTCGTCTCAGGCCATCTCCAGTGACTGTTATATGTTGTGTTGCTGACTGACTCACACCGGATCCCTTCCCATCTCTACAACCAACTGCCCCCATTCCAGGGGCCCCTACTCCAGCCCCATTAGCCAAGGACAGAAGCAGAAGGAAAGGTAGCGAGCAGGTGGTTTGGCGCCCCTCCCCTCCCTCTGCACCCCTGAGGGGACACTGAGGTGGTGGGGCGGGAGGCCCTCGCAGGGAGGTGCGCTGTACCATGTGTGTCTGATATTCACATGTCGGGCTCACACTGTGTGTGTCTCAGGTAGAGGGAGGGGTCACTCAGGCTTTGTTGGGACATGCTTAGTCCCTTATCTTTATTTCTGGTGTTTTTTAGAAAATCCCACCTTCTGCCCTAAGGACGGAGGCCAAGTCCTGGAGAGGAAGAGGACGAGCAAGTCATCTAAAAGGACGGAGGGTCAGCAGAGCAGGGATCGGTCATTTGAGATTAAAACGTTGTCCCCCAAATTAATGACTTAGGTAGTGATCCCGCTAACCTGAAAAAAAATGTGCATGTGTGTGTGTTTATGTCTCATATGAAAAAATAATTTTCAAAAATCCTATCAAGCTGCTGCAAACTGCAATTAACCCCTTATACTATCTCAGATGCTTTGAGCTATAGCGATGCACATTTTTGGTCTTTTCAAATTATAATGTGCTCTCCAGATGTTTACATAAAAATCCTCGTCATCCTTCTGTCCCAGACATGCCTCTCGCACCCCTCCTCCCTTTTGCTCTCGCTCCATCTTCCATTCAGTCAGTTTAAAGCTTGGTTTTGAAATTAAATTTTATTTTCCCACTGGATGCTCCAGGCTTTCCGCTGCGACACGAAGGTGGTGTGGTCGGTTTTGGGTGTCGCGTTGCTGGCCTCTGCCTGGGCACATGGCCCTCTCTGCTGGAAGTGCTGGCAGGGCCCATGGAAGCCCAGGCGGGCCGGCAGGGGTAGTGGCAGGTGGCGATGGCCTTCGGGGTCCTGGTGCCAAGGTGCACTTGGAGGCAGGCTCCTGGGCTGTCTTACCCAGCTCTCTCTGGGGGAGGACGAGGATGCCTGGTTTTGGGCAACCAGCTTACTTATCCTATTGCTCAAGTAAATTTAGAGGGGAATGACAACCCAAAAGGTATGGGATCTGCTTATTAATTTTTCTTGCTCTTAAATGAGTAGTGTTTCCATTTCACAATGGTGTTCATTTCATTGTTCTCATCATCCTTCCATTTAGTGCTCCTTTTCCTCCCTGTCAAATAGATTCTGCGCTGACCTCCGTAGCCAGGCTGATAGTGATAACAATTAGGGTCAGGACCCATCCTGTTCCCCAGTGGGAGGCACAGGGACACGGCTGCCAGAGGGAGGCCTCTTACTCTTCTTTCTTGTTTTGCCTCCATTTCTCTTCCACACCCTTTCTCTCTTTTCTCCGTTCTTTCTCATTTCTTCTGTCAGAGCAGGCAGTTAGACATGATCAGGAGAAAGGGGCCAGCCCATCACCAAGGGGGACTCCTCCCTGGCCAACCCCTAAGCCCTCCTTGGGGCCCAGCTCCGCAGTCAAGGACACTAGCTGATCAGAAGGCCCAGGCAGTCTAGGACACCTGGATTGTCAAGAGGCTCAGGACCACAGGGGCTTCCCTGATTACAAGACCTGCACAAGGTCCCAAGACCTTGTTCGAAGGTAACCCACCTCATTAAAATAACATCTGCATATAATTAGCATTGTGGCTTTGGCCCCTCTATGGGCTTTTATTGAGTACTTATGGGTAAGATGTCTGTGCACAGAGAAAAAGGTTATATAACCCAGAGCTGCCAATCAACCTGTCAGTCAAATGAGGTAAGATGTACGGCAGGACTTCCTGCCATTTAAGAAAAAATAAAAGTCAACCTAATCCTTGCATGGAGCTGCTTCTGGTTTCCAGACAGCCACTCTCCTGTCTCAGGGTGTACTTTTTGCTTTAACCAATAAAGTCGTCTCTGCTTTTTTTTTCTTGCTATCTGGTCTCTAGACTGAATTCTTTCCTTTGAGAAGACAAGAATTGGAGAAACAATGCATTCCACCAGTAACAATCCCATTTATGCTGTTTTTGACCTGCTCCTCAAATTGACCATTAGGACTGCAGGGTTTCTTGGTCCCCTGTCTCAGGGAAGTGAACAACCACCTTCACTGACCACCAAGTCCTACTTCCCCTGGAATGTATTTGTCGCTCTATTTTACATCATTGCCTATAACTTTGGCATTCTGCCAGTGGAATCATTTTGGGCCTCAGTTTCTCCATGTGCAAAATGGGGGCATTGGACTCCCTACCTGCATCTCGGAATGCATCCAGCCCTAAAACCTGGCCCTTTTCTTATTCACAGAACACTGGGGATCACTTTTGCCCCCTTTACCAATATATCATGTGTTATCCATCAATGATAAATGCATAGCTAGAGCCCCCCCAAAAGCTACTAAGCTATTGTAGCATGATTTTTCGGGCCTGTCTGAAAGCAAACCAGACAGCTGTCACACAGGAGCCCTCACTAATCTGGTAAGTCTGTAAGCACAAATAACATATGTGGGGAAAATGAAAGTTCCTAGGCCAGGAGCCTCACCTGACCCTAAGCTACTTGATGATGTAACTGGTCTGGTGCCAAGCTACTGCTTGCACACCCATAGGCAATAAGCTATTACTGGCTGAGTCACTATATAAAGAGCTCTGCCCAGTACTCTGGGTGGAGGCAGAGACGGAGGTGGATTACGGACCTGCAGACTGCTACGTGCAGATGTTATTTTAGTGCTCTACCTACCACCATGAGAATAAAGCCAGTGTGGATAAAATGAAAGTTCCTGTGGCCAGGATTCTCACCAGCCCTGGTTGGTTAGCTCACTACACACGTGTGGGCAGTACATTGCTATTGACTCTATATAATAAAGAGCTCTACCCAGTGCTCTGGGTGATACGGTGTCATGGCTGCAAGGCTGCAGGAGAGCAGAGCAGAGGCTGGAGTGGTGGCAGCACCGAGGACAGAGGCCCAGAGGACGGCTGTGTGGGATGACTGTGCAGAGAGGTGCAGAGGGTGGCTGTGTGGGACGGCTGTGCAGCCAGAGAGGCCCAGAGGCAGAGACCGGCTTGCTGCATACAGACTCGCTCCGAGTGAACGGGATTTTAGTGACTGACCTGAAAATAAAGTTGGGTATAACCCTTTCACCCCAAGAACAGTTTTGCTGTCAATTTCTTTGGTCACATTGAATCCATAGTGAACTTGCCCAGGACTGAAACCCACTGGCAAGACAATTGGCGAAAGTCGGCAGGATTCATTGTTGACCAGGGAAAAAGACAAGCTGCCCTTATGGGAGGGGTGCTTCAGCGGGCTTCCCCTGTGAATGGGGAGACAGTGGATTGTCCCCCAGTGGGTATGTGGTCTGAGGTGGCTTGCCTCCTAGAGGACTGGGCCCCACCCCAGGACTGGAGGCAAGTGGAGGTGGCCCTTGGTATAATAAGTATACCCTTTGAGAAGCAGAGTGCCCGTGAGACAGCGGGGACTGTGGGTTGGCTGCTTCTCACAGTATTAAAAAAGTCTACAGAGGAGACCCAAGAAATGGTGGCACGAGAACACAAGCTGCAAACGTCTGTGGATTCCCTGAGGAAGGAGATGGCATTGATGCGAGAGGAGGTGGCACGAGGGCACCGGCAGCAAGGTGCCATTGGAGACGAGACGGCAGTGCTGCCAGGTGCTCTGAAGGAGGAAGAGGCCATCAAGGAAAAAGACGAACTCCTGAGGGAAGCACAGGTGGAGGCGGCACGAGAATGTCAGCTGCGAAGCATTGAGGTGAAGGTAAGAGAGTTTCTGAAGACTGAGCTGGCATTGCTGTGAGGCACTGTAACAGAGGAGGCACTTGGGGGAGTGGAGAGAAAGGTGCAATCAGCCCCAGAAATGGAGGAGCTTGGGTAGGATGAAGGGGTGGTCCCGGAGGCACTGGCCCCTCCAGTATTGAAAGCATGCTGAGTGGTTGTAAAGAAAATAAAGACCCAGCAGCTGAAGGTTCCCCAAGGAGAGGAACAGCCCCCTCCCCAGGTCGTGGAGCCCTCTATGGTCCGCCCCTATACTCAGGCTGAGCTGGTGGCTGTGGGACTTAGGGGTGGATGGAATTGTTCTGTCGGGATCACAGATGGGAAAGCTGTCTTCCCTGACAGTGCAGCCCGCCTTGAGGCAGTGATTACAAAATGCAAGATGACATGTACAGTAGCTGAAGCAATGAGAACCCGGAAAGAAATAAGACCTGTTACTCACAGGAGGAATTTGAGGGGCCCCGGGAGGGTTACGAGGACCCAGTTGCGGGTTGATACGATATGGGCAGGAGTAGATGGAAGGAAATTAGACGGGAAGCCAAACAGGATCTTACTGGAGCTATGGCTACAACTGAAACCAGACCAGCAGTCCCAGCCATTAAGACTAAAGAGGCAGAGGTCATAAGGGCAGCTTGTCTTTTTCCTTGGTCAACAATGAACCCTGCTGACTATGCCAATTGTCTTGCCAATGGGTTTCAGCCCCGGGCAAGTTCGCTATGGATTCAATGTGACCAAAGCAAACCGCCACTACTCCAGTCTCATCTCTGCTCTGCAGCCCTGCAGCCGTACCACTGTGTAAAGAGCAGAGTTCTTTATAGAGTCTATAATTTTATATATTGCCCACACATGTGTAGTGAGCTAGCCAACCTGGGCCAGGTGAGAATCCTGGCCATAGGAATCTTCACTTTATCAACATCCCCCTTCTATAAAATGGAGATCATAATTCTACCTAGCCCATGGGTGAGGGGATAGGTCAAATGAAGGGATATATTTGTAAAGGCACTTTGTAACATGTGAAGGGCCATTGCAGTACAGGGAGCATTAGGGAAAGTGTTTTATCCATCACCTCCCCATCATGCAGTATTACACTTATCAGCAAAGTTAAAAGAGAAAGGTCTTTGTTCATGAGAAGTCATGGAGTTTCCGTTGCCAATTTGCCCTTTGGCTTTAAAAGAAGCAGGTGGAAAACAAATGTATTGGCTAGGAATGTTTTATCCAGAAGGGGGAGAAACAAGAGAACACAGAAAAGTTCTAAACTGAGCTGAAGTAGCTGACTCTCCAGGACTCTGGAGTGGCCAAAAAACATCTTTCTACTTATACTAAAATTTGCAGGCACTTGTAATCAAAGAGCAGAACAGGTTAAAGAGAGCTAACAGATGTAACCCAACTGTTCTCAAACCTAAGCATGTGTGCAATGCCCCTGGAGGCCTTGTTAAACAGATTGCTGGGCCCACCCAGGGTACCTGATTCAGCAAGTCTAGGCTGGGAGCCAGAGAATTTGCATTTCTAGTAAGTTCCCGGGTGGTGCTGAGGCTGCTGGTCAGGAAATTACTCCTTGAGAACCACTGACATAAGCTCTGCTCACATCTCAAAATCTGTGAACATAACTTCATGTTGGAAATAAACACTAATATTTGTGCATTTTATTTTATGTACCTCAATATAAAAAAAATTTTTTTAATAAGTACAACTATTTCTTTCAGAATGTATGTGTGTCCTTGACCAAGTCACTTATCCTCTCTGAGCACCAGTTTTTTCCTATTCATTCACTAACACAGGGAAGCTATCTCATTGGCCTGCAAAGATTAAATGAGATAAATGGTGTGGATAAAGTGAAGGTTCCTATGGCCAGGATCCTTACCTGACCTTAAACTACTTGATGATGTAACTGGCCTGCTGCTTCCAAATCCGTAGGCAATAAGCTATTATTGACTGAGTCACTATAGAGACGAAGGAGGATTACAGACCTGCAGACTGTTGGATGAAGATGTAATTCTAGTGCTCGACCTATCGCCGGGAGAACAACCTGAGTAACAAACCCTTTCACCCCAAGAATGTTCCATTGTCATTCCTCGGTCTCACTGAATCCATAGTGAACTTGCCCAGGGCTGAAACCCATTGGTAAGACAGGGGCAGGCTGGGAGCAGCCCCATAGACACTGGCTGGGTTGGCCAGTGGGAAGTCAGGAAGGGCTCGGGTTCCAGAGCAGGATAGTGCGGATTGCAGCAGGGAAGCTCCCAGTCTGCCCATCTTGCCAGTGGGTTTCAGCCCCGGGAAAGTTTGCTATGGATTCAATGTGACCAAAGAAATGACAGCAAAATGTTCTTGGGGTGAAAGGCTTATATCCAACTTTATTTCCAGGTGGCAGGTCAGTCACTAAAATCCCATTCACTCAGAGTGAGTCTGTATGCAGCAAGCCGGTCTCTGCCTCTGGGCCCCTCTGTCTGCACAGCCATCCTCTGGGCCTCTCTGCCTGCACGGTCGTCCCACACAGCCGTCCTCTGGGCCTCTGTCCTTGGCGCTGCCACCACTCCAGCCTCTGCTCTGCTCTCCTGCAGCCTTGCAGCAGTACCACCGTGTTGCGCCCAGAGCACTGGGAGGAGCTCTTTATGTAGAGTCAACAGCCATGTATTGTCCACTGGTGTGCAGTGAGCTAGTCAACCAGGGCCAAGTGAGAATCCTGGCCACAGGAACTCTCATTTTATCCACACACCCCAAGAATGTTCCACTGTCATTTCTTTGGTCTCATTGAATCCATAGTGAACTTGGCTGGGACTGAAACCCACTGGCAAGACGGGCAGGCTGGGAGTTGCCCTGCTGCAATCCACACTATCCTTGCTGGAACCCGAGCCCTTCCTGACTTCCCGCTGGCCAACCTGGGCAGGGGCTGTGGGGCCAGCAGAAGCTCAGGTGCAGTGTTAGCAGGACAGCAGAGTCACTGGGGTGAAGCAGGAGCCACACCTCCTGGGGCTTTCTAAACCATGTGGGAGGGTGGGTAAAGGAAGTGGAGATTTGGGGTGCTTTGGTGTCTTGTCAATGGGTTTCAGCCCCGAGCAAGTTCACTATGGATTCACTGAGACCAAAGAAATGACAGTGGAACATTCTTGGGGTGAAAGGCTTTATACCCAACTTTATTCCCACGGTGGCAGGTCAATCACTAGAATCCCATCCACTCAGAGCGAGTCTGCATGCAGCAAGCCGGTCTCTGCCTCTGGGCCTCTCTACCCCCCTGACCATCTCAGTCTCTGTCCTCAGTGCTGCCACCACTCCAGCCTCTGCTCTCCTGCAGCCTCACAGCCATGCCACCACATCACCCGGAGCACATGAAAAGAGTTTGTGGGGAAAGTTGGGTTTCCTGTGGCCAGGATCCTCACCTGACCTTAAACTACTTGATGATATAATTGGCCTACTGCTAGGCTACTGCTTCCGCACTTGTTGGCAAGAAGCTATTATTGAGTCACTATATAAAGAGCTCTGCCCTGTTCTCTGGGCAGAGGCAGAGATGAAGGAGGATTACAGACCTGCAGACTGTTGGATGCAGACATAATTCTAGTGCTCGACCTATAGCCAGGAGAGCAAGCAGGGTAACAAACCCTTTTACCCCAAGAATGTTCCACTGTCATTCCTCGGTCTCACTGAATCCATAGTGAACTTGCCCAGGGCTGAAACCCATTGGCAAGACAAGGTTTAATCAGAATCATGAATAAAATGGAATAATATAGGACAGAAAGGAAAGCTTGGGGACTGGCACGAAGCATTTAGGTTGCTGGTAGCCTGGATATTTGAGAAATCTCCAGATGTACTTCTTAGCCCCAAAACCTTCCTCAGAAATATTTTCCTCTCTAGGGTCTTACTCTGGGACCTATTTGCCTGCCTGCCTCCTAAGCTACCACTGGCCACTCCCCACCATTGGCTTATCCCTTCTGGGCCTGCCCTCCACCAAAGCCCTGACTCTGGCCTGAGGCAGGAGAGATGCTGTGCACCCGAGTGTCCGTGTGTGTGCACGCACACCTGAGTGTGTGCATGTCCAAGTGTCCATGTGTGTGTGCACACAGTGGTGGTGAATGGACGGAGGGCCAGCAGAAGTACTGTGCTCACCTACTTTCGTGTAATCCTTACACTACAAAACCTTGCAGATAGGCATTGTCATGTGTTTTGTACAGACAAGGAAGCAGCTACTCAGAGAGGCTTGAGCAGTTTGTTCAAGGCCACACCTTAGTAAGAAGCAGCAGTGGCATCCCAGCTGGTCTTCTGACCCCCATTTGTGCCCCTGCCCTGGGCCACCCCCCTTTGTCTCCCATTCTGATAAATGAGATGCTAATCTCCTCTCGCCTTGACTCTAGATACCTCTTCAGACGGAAGAGGTTGAGCTGTTGGAACTGATTTTCCCAGCCTGGTTCCTGTCCCCACACTGACCCTGTGCAAGCCTGGTGATATTTTCAGTGCCTCTCTCTGACTGTGCTGGGTTTCCAGATGTGGGCACTGGAAGTTTAATATAGGGCACCAGTGACAATAGCAGTGACAACTGGTCTCACGCATTTGACTGAATGGAAGGTAGCTCTAGCTTTTATTATCCACCTCGGATAGAGCCTTGAACAAGCCCACCCACCATCTCAGAGAGACCTAGGTTTCATCTTACTTAGGCTACAAGCATTCTCCAGAGGACATGTCAGCAAGCCACAAGCCCACCTTTTCCCTGACCCATTCCCTCAGAAGCTCATCTAAAAACCTGGCCGTAAAAAGCCCCTTAGCCTGTAAGAGAGGCCTTCTTTGTTCTGCTCACCAGAACAGAGGGGTCCCTCTCAGGTTTAGCAATAAACCTGCTTGGACTGTGGAGTTTGCATCCCTTCTTTTCCTTTTAACCTTCATCTCTGCCATTGTCATCAGTAAGGTGGAGAAACAGGCTCAGAGAGGCCACGTAGCTTACTCAACATCACAGAGCTCCTAAGATCGCGAATCAGTGTTTGAACCTAGTCTTGCCTGAAGTAGAATTGTCTCCATGCACCTTGGAATGTCTGTTCTGGGCTGCCTGACATGTGCAAGGGCATTTTGACTGAGGTGGCGAGGTGTGTGGTCACTGCTGGGGAGTAGTCTATTAGAGGAAATTTTTCCAACTTAGCTGTATATATTAGTCATTCTGAAAAAGTTCAAACCTACAAAAAGCCAAAAGAATAGAACAATTAACACTCATACTCTTCACTCACATTCACCAATTATGAGCATTTTGTTACAACTGCTCTTTCTGTCTGTGTGTGTGTATGCATATATGTATGTGTAGTGTGTGTGAGTGTATATTTTTGGTGGAAACTTTTGACTGTTAGTTGCAGACCCTCATCTTGAATATGTCAGCATTTAATTGTGATTTTTTTTTTAACTGGCTTCTGTGGCTTCTAAGGTCCCTGGAGCCACTGCTAATTAAAATTTTGTGGATTTTGAAGCTGATAGGACAGTATCTTCCTTCCTTAATTTCAGGTTTAAAGGTTTTGTCTTCATCAGAATACTGCCATTGTTTTCAGTAACTACCTGGCTAACAAGTAAACTTTTGAACTTATAACATGAATTTGTACTACTATAATATCACTTTTGTCTATGTGACATTTTGAGCTTTTACAGAAGACATGATTTGCAAACAGAATCTCCCAATTAAAAATGTTTGAAAAGCCCAGTAAGTCCCTGGTCTCTCTCTGGGTCTTAACTGACAGCAGAAGCCCTCTGTCGGGGACCCCAAGGTCCATGTGCACTCGCAGGGTTGGTGCTAATGGCTCAGGACATCATTCTTATACGGATCATAAGCCAGGGCTTAATGGTAATGATCTTATGAAATAGGTTAAGTCTTTTCTGTGTCATTTTTCTTTTCAAAACTACGCACACACATGAGATGCACGCACACACCACGTGTAAACATGGTAGTGGACGTTGTTTGGCTGCCCAGAACGATGACTAAAATGATGATGAGGATGGCAACACAGGACGTTAGTCAGCATTCATGGAAGGCTAAGTATGGACCAGGCAACCTTCTAAGTGTTTTGCATGTAGTATCTCTCAACGACTCTGTGAAGAAGGATCCAGTGTCGTCTCTGCTTTACACATGAGGATATTGAAGCATAGAGGATTAAACGATGTGTCTGTGCACACAGAGGCAGCAAGCAGCTGGACTGGGGTCCAAACCCAGGAGTCAGACCCCAGACCCACGCTCTTCACTAAGCGTACTGCTAAGCTGTACTGCCTCCAGACACGCGTGTGGGCATGTGACAGTGGTTGGGTGTCCCCAGAAACATTCTCAGGCCCAGTGAAACTTTTTCCACTAAGGAGTGGTTCTCTGCAGGGATTCTGGTTAGCATTCTAAAGTAGTTAACTTAAATTTATACCAAATGTTTGTGTTTTACTTTGATGATGAGTTGAGAAAGTGAATATAAACATATTCAAGATCATTGGGATTGCCACCTTATAACTGAACTATAAACATAAGAAGTCTAACTTTATAGTCACAAATATTTAAAAGCTGTTACTAACAACTGGAGCTCAACACCAGGCTCGACTATACATACATATATACATATATATGTATATGTATATATGTATGTTTTTTCTTTTTTCCTTTAAAAGACGTCCTTATGAATTTACTATTCTTGTTGTTCTAGAAATGAGATGACCAGCTCTTTCAGAATATACAGCAACTGCCTCCACATCAGCAGTGCCAGGTTTAGGAGATTTACGGTAAAGCCCTGTTTCCTAGGAGGTCTGTACAAAAAGCCAGGCTTCTCCCGACAGTTGCTGGGAGTGATAAGCCTTCCATCCATCGCAGCGGTTTAGTTTGTCCCTGGGAAATGTTTATAATAGAAAAGGCTCAACTGGGGTGTTTATCAGCTTCTCCCGTCCCTCTGGCGTTTGGTGGACTTGACAACAATGTGCGAAGATAAAATGAGCTGCTCATCACAGGATCATGGAAAACCTGGAGTCAAGGCTCAGGAACGCTCCCTGTTTCCGCTGTGAGAAGGGAAATGATTCTGTCCCCGTGTGCCAGAAGTGCGAAACATGTATCTTGGCTCGCAAGATCTTCTCTACCAAAGAGTGGTTCGGCAGGGCCAGTGAGGTGTCCCAGAGGAGGTTTCTCGTTGGCATTCTGAAGCAGTTAGAGAGCTTGCACTTGTTACACTATTTTCAAAACATCCTTCTGACCATACAGGGCAAGGATTTTATCTATAACAGGTCCCGGATCAACCTCAGCAAGAAGGAAGGGAAAACCCTGAAGTCCTCCTTGAACCAGGTGTTGGATAAAACTGTGGAACAGAAGCTGAAGGAGATCTTGTCCTGGTTTGGGAACAGCCCCCACCGGACTAAGGCACATTTTACACTCCTGCTGCTGCAGATGTGCGACCCCAAGTTGCTGCTCACTGCTGCCGACGTCATCAGAGTCCTGTTTCTGAGAGAGCAGAACAACATCTCAGGTGAGCCAGGCCATATGGGGTTGACCAGAGGGCCCCCAGGGACCAGGAAGCCAGCTCTCAGGAGCCTGCAAAGGAGCCGGAGGTGTGGACGGGCTTAGGTAGGTGGGGATTTTCCAGAAGGCAGGATAGAGTTCTTTGTCCTGACACCCAATCGTGTTTACCGAAGGAGAAATTGTTCAATGTGACTTCTTTCTAGAAAATTATAAAATGACAAGTGGGGAATCAAGCACGGAACTGCTAACAGTCAGTCATTGTAAAATGATTTTTGCATCCTGCAGGCCCAGAAATGGTTGTCTGGCACCTCTGTTCCTGAATGCTAATATTGTTCCTGCATTAGTGGGTTAGAGACTGGACTGGATTTGGGAGGGAGAGATGTAAGGGAGAAATTACTGAGTTGTTTTGCCCTGCACAGAAACCAGGTTGAGAGGTTGAAATTTAGAGCTTTTTTCATTCATTCCACCACATTCCTTGCTTATCCATAAAATCCAGCCTTAAAGGGGGGTTTATCCGAGGCTGGAGGTAGCAAAAGGACAAACAAGCCTAGGCCAGCAGTTTTCAAACTTCAGCTTCTATCAGAATCACAAGGAGGGGTTATTAATGCACGGGGGCGGGGGGGGTTCCCCTGCTGAGCTCCTGACTCAGTAGGACTGAGGTGTGGGTCCATGAGTGTGCATTGCTGGCACGTTCCCAGCCTGTGCCAATGCGGCTGGGCTGCGAGCCTCACTTTGAGAGCCATTGGTCTAGGGTGTGGTAAAGGGAAGATCTTGGGAATGTTTGGCCAGCTGGACCAGGAAAGCAAAAAGAAACAACAAAAACAAAAACAAAACAAAACAAAAATCAGAAGGGGGGCAAGAGATTAGAGATTACAAAGCGGTCCAGGAGTGGAAGGCCCAGCACGTGGATGCACAGGTTTAGTGGGGGTTGGGAGAAGGCTGGGAGGGAGAGTCGGGTGACGGAGTTTCAGGGTTTCAGCTCTTGGAGGCGGGGTATTCCTAATGTCCACGAGACCTGATCTGCGGTCATACTTGTGGACTAAAAGAATCCAAAATAATTTTAAAGCTGGGTGGGTGACCTGGGGGGCAGATAGGTCCCAATATACGGCACTAGATTTCTTTAGTGTGTCAGGGAAATAAAAGAATGATGATTTGGAGTGAAGAAGTGGAGAGAAAGTCAAAGGATACTGTAAGTTAGATTCGAGATCAACCAGTCTGCCTCCTGAATTTTATACAGAAGCCTGATCTCAGGGAATCTGAGTGCCATGGCCTAGGTCAGCCAGTAAGGGGGCAGAGAGCCAGGCCTCACCGCCCTGTAGGAATCAAGCTACTACTGCTGGAGCTGTACAAACCCACTTACACGTTGTGGGAATCTTCACCCTCTCCTAGGGGAGCTTCTCTCTTAAAAATTAAAAATTTCTAATTTGACTCATGGGTAGTTTTTCATCTTGAAATTAAGCAAGAGCTTCAGAAAAGCAGGCTTTCTTCCAGCTCCTGGCCACACCTTGTTCACTTGTTCACTTTCTCTCCTTGTGCATACAGCCCTGGTAATTTTGCATCGTAGGTGGACTTGTGAAATCTAACAGGGGGCTTTCTGTGATTTCTGCACAGAGACTCAGAGGCCCCCACTGAAAAACAGACATAATGGGTCCTGGTCCATTTTGCATAGAAAAAAACCATTTCTCTCCACCTGTCTCTCCTGCACACTCCTGCTTAAAGAGCAACTTTGTCGCGGTTTTCCGGTTTTCAGGGCTGGGTCGAGACTCCAACCATGTGTTTTTCTTCCCTGAAAAAGGCTACAACCACCAGTCTGAGACCTCCCATGTCTACTGGGGTGCCAGAACCAAGCACGTATCCTTCCCTTTATCCAAAACCTCAGAAGGAAGCTTGCTTGAAAACGTGCCGAGGGAAGCATTTAACACTGGTAAGTCAGCTTGCAGGGAGAAAGCCAAGAGATAGGAGACTGGGAAGTTCCAGTGCAGCTGGACGGCTGGCAGGGCAATAGCATCTGGGGATGGCAGATTTGGCGAACTATGTTCATTTGCCACCTGCAATGTGATATTTAGTCCCTCATTTAATCCCACATCTGATAAGGAGAGAAGCAAGGATTCAAAGGGTTCAGATCTGTCAGTAAACTCATGCTTTTGCCTCTCCACCCTGGTGCTTCCGAGAGACACCTGGACATAGAGATCAGAAAGGAAGCTATCGAGGGTTTCCTTTGAGGTCTCCCTCTGTCCCAGGTCACGATTCCCCATCTAGCCCCTGACACCTGGCATGGTGGGCACTTCTAGAAACCAACCCTCCAGTGGTTATTTTTGCAGCATCGAATCCAGTCTTGAGGAGGAAACCACAGCAGTGAGGAATTAGTGGACCCCCTAAAGTGGATTTTGAAGCAAGACATACACGTGAAATAATTAGAGGGAACAAAGAGCATTGATTCTAAAACTTTTTTTTTTATATGGGAAATTTCAAGGAGATAGAACAGTATAATAACCACCACCCAATGTCAACCATTGTCAACATTTTACCAATCTATTTCATTCATTCCCCCTTTAAAAGAGAGTTTATATTTTTTACTTGTTGGGGTAATTCGAAGGACATTCTAGACACGGTGCCATTTCCCGCAAGCTGGGCAGTCTTAAATACTATAGCCCTCTCCTTGTGATGCAAAGGCCAAAAAGGACTGTATGTTTGGTTCAGGAGGTTATAATTCCATTTTGGCAGAGGAAATGACACAAATCCAGTGCCTGTGGGTAGACTCTGATGAGCAATATTTTGGGGAGAGCCTTTGAGGAGGTCTTGCTTTTGGTCTGGAGTTACTGCCAAGCTGACCCAACCAGGCACCTTTCTCTGGCTTCACTCTAGAGGGACAATGGAAGTATTCACTCCAGTGCATTTCCAAAATGAATGGTCTGTTTTCTGGAAAAGCAGGCGTGCCCAAGGCAGAGAGTGCCCCCGCCAACATGCTGCTTGACCTGGATGCTCTCCGAGGCCTGTCTTCTGGGGTCAGCAAATTCCGGGACTTCATCCGTCAGCTGCCTATCCACCTCTCCAAGTACATTCTAAGTATGTTGGGGTGTCCTGGGGGGTCCTCATCACGGCCCAGTTCAGAGGTTCCCAGGTCTGTCTTTTGTTTTGCAGGTATGCTGGATGAAAACACCCTGAACAAGTGTGCCTCTGTGAGCCAACACTGGGCTGGGTTGGCTCAGCAGGTCAAGGTGGACCTGTCCATGCGCACCTTCATTCAGAACCAGGTTGCCCTCTTGCAGGTACTTCCTGTCAGGGAGGGCCAGTCTGGAGGCCAGCCTCATTTCTGTGCTTCGGGTCCATGTGGCAGGTCCTCAGCTGGCCTCCTGACCCACAGTTGCTGCTTCTCAGGCTTCAGCAGTCATTCCCTTGTTGTCTGGCCTCCCTGCTGGTCATCATTTCGCTCTCCTATCGCCAGTGCTTCCAGTAGGGGCCACACACCTGGAAACCTCTCAGGACAGGAGAGGCAGAGGCTTCCTGAAATGTCACAGAGCAGGGAACTTTTTCCCAGAGTGCTCTATTGCAGCTTATGCAGTAGGAACACCATTAGTATGTGTGTGGAGCAGCCGCAGACAGTACACAACTTTACAAGGTCACCAAGTATGTTTTTAGGTGAAAATGCAATTTTCCCCTGATAGTAATCATCTCTGGCATGTTTATGTCTGCTTCTTGCCTGAAGTCTAATCCCAAATCATGGATTCTGGGTAGCTTGGATTTTTCCGGGCAGAGGTGGGTACCGAAGGTGAGAAGAAGTGGGCCATACACTGGAAAACTGGGAACGGCTGACCACGTCTTGCTGGTCTTGCTCCAGATGTTTGGTGTTCATTTTCCTCCTTAAGCCACTCTGCACACACAACTGGCCCAACTAGCTGGGCCTGGACCTTCCTCAGCCACGGATCCTCCACCTTTCAGATCTTGCCAAGCACTGGTTTTCCCCCTCTCTCGGAGAGAAGGAACCAAGAGTAGCCATTCTGTGTTATTTTTGTCCTGCAGGGGCCTTACACCAGGGGCATAGATCCTAATTATGCCAACAAGCTTTCTATCCCGGTTCCTAAAATAGTAGATGATGGAAAACGCATGCATGTGAAAGACCAGAAATGGAAACTGAGAACGAAGGTGGGTTGTGATGGCCCCTGGGGCAAACAACTGTGAGCATCTCACTCTCAGGGTCGGACTCAACCCTCACATAAAGGATATAGGAGACGGGAGGGTACAGGATATAGCATATGGATAACAGGAGAGGCGAGGTGACGTTCCCTAAGTGAGACTAGCCCTCTGTGCTGTGCGTCCTTAAGCCAGTCATCTCCTGGCCTTAAGCCTGGAATTCCTCATCTGTTAAGTGAGTGGACATAGAGGACTGAGAGGACTTGGGTGTCCTCCCAGGATCCTTCCTTCCTTCAAATCCTGCAGCCATGTCCTCTGTCCATGGTACCAGGTCATCTAGTGGAGAGTCGGAAGCAGTGTCAGCGGTAGCTGGGGTTTTCCTGGCACCTTTCAGTCCGTGGATGTAGAGCTGCAAGAGCTTGCAGCCCAGGAACGAGAAGGACATGAGGGGAGAGTCAGGGCCGGTCCAGAAAATCCAGGGTCTGCAGTGAATTAAGCTTTCTTCCCTCTTACTTCCAGGTTCACTCTGGTTCTAGGATGGAAGGGGAGAGTTACATAACCATAGCCTTGTCTACTAAATCCTGGACAATAATGAAGAAGAGTAGATAGAAGACTCTGAGCTCTGTGTTCTGCCTATCGAGGCATGGTGCTCATTCCTAAAACTGTTCAACCCTGCCCTCTCCTCTCTGCTCAAGGGCTTTCTATTTTATAATCTGTTCGACAGGCCCCAAGAGGATACTTAACAAGGGGCGGTCAGACTAGCTTCCCTGAAGGGACCTGTGCACTGCAAACCGGAATCTGAGAAATGGAAGCGTCTAGACAGACCATCCAGCTCATATGTCTGTAGAGGTCAGACAGGTCACACAATGAGGGTAGTGGGTGTTGTGAGCAGTGAAGGACGATGGGGCTGCAATCAACTGGAGAGCCCGCTCCCCATCTGAATGGGCCAATTGCCACTAGTTATTGCCATGTTAATCATTGTGGACCTCAACCTCCCAGACCATCTGAGCTTTCAAGAGAAGTTAGAAATCTGAATTATTATGTGACATCCCTGGCTTTTCTTAAATGCTGGCAACCAATTAAGCATTTTCAAAAACGATGTGGGCCAGAGAAAACATATTTGTGGACCTCATGTGACCTGCAGTTTTTTTTTTTTAATCTTTGAGCAGCCCATACACTTCACTTGTTATATGGATGAAGAAACTGAGGCACAGAGAGTTTCAGGTCTTGCAGCCAGAGGAGTGAGAGACTCAAGTTGAACGCTGATCTGCTCTTTCCAACCCTGTTGCTCTGTTAAGCATTGGAAAGCTAATGCCCTTCTATTGTAGATGATGTAGCTGGTAATTGCCTGACCAAAAAAGACGACCCAGGCAGTGTTTGATATTTTGGAAATGTATAACTTAAGAAAAGAGAGAGAAACAGCTTAAGTAGTATGGAGATCAGAAAATAAAGTGAAGTTGCAAGACTCAGCAGTTTAGGGGTCTGCCAGGAAAAGGTGGAGGTGAGTGCTAGTGAGGGATGGTGATTGCAGTGGTTACTGAGGTCAAACAGGTGTCAGCTTGGTGCCCAGGGCTTTGTAGGCATCACTTAACTTCATCCTGACCGTAGGTCGGGTAGATATCATTGCCCCCAGTTTATGGATGTGGAAATGAAGGCTATGATATTGCAAGACTTGCACAAGGCCTCATAGCTGGTCATTAGTGGAGCTGGGATTTGAACCTGGGTCTTTTCCCTCTCAGTGACTGCACCACGTAGTTTCTAGACTCTCAAAACTTAGCTGATGAACAAGAGCCAAGGAATTCCAGCCTGGGCAGGGAGAAGTCAGGAAGCCTTGTTTAATTGCAGGCGGAATATCAGGACTGCTTGGACATTGGAGGGCAGGCAGGTAGATTCTGGGGAGAGACTTCTAGGTGGACATCCTTACTTGGTGAAAGGTTAAGGAGGAGAGTAAGCTGAGGAAAGCAGGTATTCAGAGGAAGAGCATACAGGCATGGAGGAGAAGGCTAAGTCTGGAAGAAGACTTAGAAGAGATGTCCCCAGGAGGAACCCCCGGATGCAGACATGATGCTGCTGTCTGCTTTGCGTTCACGGCAAGCTCCGCTTGTTTTTGGTTTCCTGTTAGTGTGATTTCCTGCTCTTGGAGGGTGAAGAGTATGGCTGGGAAGGAGTGGAACTGGGAGTCTGGAATTTGACATGTCTGGCATGCAATAGCTGCTCAGAAAGTGTGTGCTGAGGGGATGGAGGGAGGGAGGGAGGAAGGGGAGAAAGAATGAAGGAAGGGAGGGATCGGAAAGGGAAGGGAAGAACCCTTGTTGAGACTTGATAACATTGATTTCTGAGGCTCAGATACCTTGTAAAATTATGAGGGTACTTTGCCAAACAGATGATGTATTTTGTGAGGCAGCTCTAAGGAGAAATGAAGGTTGCAGATGTATGAGACCTTTGAAGTGCAGATGCGTAGTGTGTAGCAGTGATTTCACACATGGCTTGAGTTCCCTGAGCAGGCTTTGTACTATCAGGTATATGCAATAAAGCAGGAAATCCTGACTTTCATGCAATAGCTGGTCAAAGGGCACCTGTGACTCTCCTGTGAGCATATCCTTTGTGAGCTCAGTTTTGGAAAAGTTTGAGCTACCAGTGACATCGAAATTTCATGGAATCAGAACACCGAAAATGCAGAGGTGGAAGAAGAATTAGGACCCTTGACTCAATACTTTCTAACTCCCAGATCACTTTGGTGCCTGCTTGCTTGCTGGCCCCTCCCCATCCCCATGTGGTGCAGCCACAGAGGAAGCGTCCGTGGGCCCCTGTGCCCTAGCCTGGGGAGACTCTAAGGATGTGCGCCTGGGGTCCAGGGTAAATTTGCTGCCATACTTTGACTCCCAGTGTTCCCTTGTTAGAATGACTACAACCTGTGGACTGCCTACCAGGGCCAGGAAACTCAGCAGGTCCAGATGGAGGAGAGAAATGTCTTCTGTGGGGCTTATAATATCTGCGTTCTCTCTGACACGTAGGTACCGGGGTCAGAATCCAGGTCTTCAGGGACCCTTGAACTACCCACACTACCATCTCAGGATTCCTGGGACTTCCATTCATTTGGGAAGGCAATCATCCCTCACCTCACTCTCCAGCCCCAAACTAACATGAGGTCCCATTTGGAGAGTAGGTGCTTTGTTTTTGCACTATTCAGCAGCGGGTGGAAAAGACTTTTTCCTTATAAATTTTGGGTATGCTGACCAACGACGTTTTGTACAATTCATGTGCAAGAAATCTTTCTTTTCTTGAAGTATCCCTAATGTTTCATTCTAATTTGGAAGTAATATATGCTTACTGGGGGGAAAAAAATCCACCAAATGCCAGAAAATGAATAGAGAAAAATGAAAGTCTTCTGTAATCTTGTGACCTAGAGATAAGCACCATTTGTACTAATGTTGGTCCTAGGGTGTTTTTCTTTGCGTATTTCTGGCATCCAGTCCAGCCACGTGCTGTGCATATCTCTCCATGGTAAGCATGAAAATGGTGTTGATAACCGCGTAGTGTGGCATCACTGGGATATGCCATAAGAAGACCCTTTAATGATCAACTTCCTGGCAGACTTCAGGCCTAGGACTTCACTTTTTATTCATAAGGGTTCATAACAATCACCTCTATTTTAGTTTTGGCCATGAATCTTACTGACAAATTGCATTTTGACCAGTCAGTAGGGGGAAGACAGAGCAGGCAGGGGAAAGGGAGAAGTTCGTATTTAAAAAAAAAGTTTTTATGGATAGTATGGTGACAAGTGCTCTTTAGAAGAGATGATGACTTGTCAAACTCTAGAGACGACAATAAAAAATCAAGAATTTCTCCTCATATTTAGAGTGACTATACATCCCCATTTACTGAAACGATCCCAATTTATGATGTGGTCCCAAAGTAATTAATAATAGTGTCCTCTTTCACAGTATAAAAAAGTTTCAGTTTGGACAATAAATTATTTGGTCATTCTGCTCATATGTTATTTATGTGCTGATATTTTATGATTGGAAAATTAATTCAACTCACCGTTTTATTGGACCACTCTAAGCTCTTTGAGGGCAAGGTCCTCTTATTCATCTTTGTATTTCCCATGGTACCTATTAGCACAGGACTTTGAACCTGATATATGCTCATTGGATATTGTCTAAGAAAAAAAATGTAACAGTGGGCTATACAGTGGGTATAGGGCTTCTCAACTGTGTTCCTCTGAGGTTGGCCATGAAAAAAAATTTCCATGGTTGATTAAATTTGGGAGATGATGCATACTCTATTCTCTTGGGAATTTATCGTACATTAGCAGAATTTTTTAATAGTTTTGCCTTTTACCTGTAGATTTGAAATCTACCTGAAATGGAATTTTGTTATAGTATGATGTAGGGATCCACCAGGGCCCATTAATACCAGGCCTTGCCTTCTGCTACATCCCTTGCTGGGCGCCCCTGAATTTCGGCAGGTGAAAGCCACTGTACTGAGTGAGTGCCAGCAAGGACACTAACTCTTCTTTCATGGATCATCCTTTACCCTCGCGACTCAGGTGGGACGAAAAGAGAGTCATCCACTATTCTGGGGGAGGTTTGTTAGCTGTGTCATCCAATCGGAAGATCCAGCTTCTGGACATCATACAAGTAAAGGAGATACCTGTAGAGTTCCAAGGCCATACTGGGAGTGTCCGTGCCCTCTTCTTGTGCGAGAAGGAAAACTTTCTACTGAGCGGGAGTTATGACCTGAGTATCAGGTGAGCAGTCCAAGGCGGCTGTGGTATCCACCCCACCTAAAGCCCCAAATCAGCCTGGGGAAGAAACACGCATGCCTTTTGCTTGTCGTATTTATTGGCAAGTTATCCTACATGATATTGACTTCTAGAATAACCCACATATTCAAGTGTTTTTGGCAAGGTTAAAAACTATGAATCTGCATACTGTTTAAATTTTGAATGAGGTAGATTTACAACAAATATCAGGTCTGTTTGCTTGTTGAAGACTATGAATCAGAAAGTATCTTTTTAAGCATTCTTAGATGAAAGCACAATTTACATTTCTTTTTATAGATTCCTGCAGGGGAAAGTAGATTTTTGTGGGCATGAAAGATGGTATAGAAGCAAAATAGTGTTTAAACATGTATATATACATATATTTTTAAGCAATATGGTAAGTACTGATGTACTGGTTAGTCAGGCCAAGAACTAGGACATCACCACCCCCAAATCCCACCATGTGCCTTTCATTGCTTCTTTCTTCCTCCCAGCCAGAGGTAATGGTATCCTAAAGTTTATACTAATTATTCCCTTGTATTTCTTTATATATCTCCAAATGTATTGCTACCTATTTGTACATCTCCAAATATATCCATTACCTTTGTCCATTTTTGAACTTAACATAAGTGGAATTATATTTTAAAAATCATCTGTACTTCATTCTTACACTGAACTATGATTTTGAGATTCATCCGTATGATGCAGGCAGCACAAATTAATTTATTTTCACGAAGGTCTAGTTTTTATTGGATGAATATATTATAAATCATTTATTTATTCTTCTGTTGATGGATATTTTTATTGTTTCTTGTTTTTTATTATTTCAAAGAGTACTGCCACAGATATTCTTGGATGTGTGTCCCGGTGCATATGTGCATGAGTTTTTGAGTTAATTTTTCTGAAGGGTACAAAATCTGTGTCTACATTCACTTTTTTGCATGTGGATTTCCAGTTGTTCCAACAACATTTGTTGAAAAGACTGTCTTTGTTCCATTGTATTGCTTTTGCCATCAATTGACTGGATTTATAGAGTTCTATTTCTGGGCTTTCTATTCTGTTCCATTGATCTATTTGTCTATTCTTAAACCTATACAACACTGTCTTGATTACTGTAGCTTTATAGCAAGCCTTGAAATGGGATAGTGTCAGTCTCCCAACCTTCAATATTGTATTGGAGATTCTGGGTCTTATGCTTTTCCATATAAACTTTGTTGATATTCACAAAATAACCTGCTGGATTTCGATTGGGACTACCATGCTTAAATTTTTTAAAATTTGTTTTGTTTTTACCTATGTAGTTGCAGAATGTTTTAATATACGATGGTGGGGCAAGTTCTACTCTTCACTTTCCTTTTCTTTGTAACTTAGTGACAGTTTTTTTTTCTTTCAGTTTTTAGAGTAAGATTATAGACTTAAAAAATCTGACTTGACTTTTGATTGGGTTGTACTTAGTTGATGGACTAATCTGGGCAACACATTTATTCTTGGTTATTTCTTAGCACTTTAAACTTTTCTTTATAAAAGTCTGGTGTATTCTTATTTCATATCTATAAACGTTTTATTGCTGTTGTGAACTGTATCACAATGAAATGAAAAATGTTTATATGTTCGAATTGGTTATTACTGGTATAGAGAAATGGTGTTGATTTTTGTAGGCTGATCTTGTATCCAGCAACCTTGGTAACCTCTTGTTAGTTCTAAAAGTATGAATGTTGATTTGATTCTTCTATGTAGATGATATTATCGACTGGAAATAATGATAATGTATCATCTTCTTTTCTAATACTTATACTACCTTTTTCTTTTTCTTCATTCTAACTTCACCTAGACCTCCCAGTTAAGCAGTAGCAGTGTAAGCAGGCATCTTTTTCTTGTTGCCTTTTTGAAGAGAGTACATTCTCCATTAAGCATAAGGCTTGCTCTTTTGACTGGTTTATAGATTTCCTAAATCATAAAAGTGTTTATCAAATACCTTTTCTGCATAAATAAGAAAAGAAAAACTGGACACATGGTTGACCATTTTGCTAGAAACAGAAATTAAAGTCATGTTTTTTTTCAGACTACTGGGACATCATTAAATGCTCTGTACATGCATAATAGGGTCGGACAAACAGGAAAGGCCATAGGACCTTTGGGAATGTTAGAAGAGAAAGCTCAAAACATCCCAAGGAAAACAAAAGGAACATTTATTAACCATTTATTATGTGCCATGTGTCATACTAACTCTATGAGGTAAATACCATTATTATCCCCAATTTACAGATGAAGAAACTGAGGTACAGAGTGGTTCAGTAACTTATCCAGGAGCCCTTCCATCAGATACCAACTAACATTTATCAAGCATTTTCTGCATCTTGGTCACTGTTCTGATGCTACATGCGTGAATGCAGGGTGTCTCAATTTCAGCACTATTGACATTGGAGGCTGGAAAACTCTCCGTGTGGAGGCTGTCCTGTGCATTCTAGCAACATCTTTGGACTCTCCACACTAGGTACTAACAGCACCTCTCTCCACACTTGTGGCAAGGAAAAATGTCTCCAGACATTGTCAAATGTCACCTACAGACGGAAATCACCCCTAGCTGACAATTGGTGCATTTGTGTATTTACTTTTTCACAAAAACTCTATGAGGTAACCACTATTATTATCATTTCTGTTTTATCAGTGAGGAAATGAAACTTACACAGAAATTGAGTAACCTTCCCGAAGTTACACCTAATAGGTGCTTGAACTGGGATTCAAATCCAGGCTTCTGAATCTGAGCTTAACCATGCAACTTTGCCATCCTCCAAATACCCGTTGATCCAAAGGAAGTCTATACAGTATGCTCCCTTGAGCCCTCAGAAAACCTCAAAAACATTTTTTTTTTGGCCTGATTCCTGCAGATACTGGGATCTGAAAAGTGGGGCTTGCATACGAATCTTCAGTGGCCACCAGGGGACAATTACTTGCATGGATTTATGTAAGAACAGGCTGGTATCTGGAGCAAGAGATTGCCAGGTGAAAGGTGAGAAAGAAATGCCTTAAACTTTCTACAAAGTTTCCCCAAATCCACCGGTTGCCAGAATACTTGTTTTGCTCATTTGTATAGTCAGTCATGTAGTGTTTGATTCATCCATCTAGCCACACATCCTTGTATCTGTTGATCCATTCATTCAACAACTATTTATTGAATACCTACAGTATGCTGGACACTGTGCTAGGTGCTAAGGAGAAATGAATGTGATTGGCCCTTTTGATATGGCTTTTTATTTCCTCAGGAGGCTCATGGTCTCCTAATGGAGATAGATATATAAATATATAATGAGGATATAATAAATATGTGAATAATAACAGCTGCCATTTATCGAATACTAACTTTGTAACCATGATAGATGCTTTACATATATATTATCTTATTCATCCCTCACAAGAGCTCTGTGGGGTGGATGCAGATGAGGAATCCAAAACTCAGAGAGAATAACAGCTTTCCCCAAATCAAAGCTGCCAAGTGGTAGAGTGTGGATTTGAACTCAGGGTATCTGATTCTAAATCATGTGCCCCTGGCCAACATGCGGAGTTCTAAGGGACCATGGAAATAAGGGTACAAGGGAAAACACCACAGAAAGGGTGCTGTCTGCATGTGGTCTTGAGGATGAGTAATTCTGCAGGCAGAGATAGAGTGTGGGACATTCCAGGCAGAAGGAACAGAACAGGCAAATCCGCAGAAGGTTGAGGAAAATGGTGTATTCAGAGAATTTCCCCTTGCTTGGTACGGCCGAGCTGCAGCGTGTGGTATTGGCAGTAAGGCTGGTAAGTTTGTTTGGGGCCAGGTTATCAAGGGCCTTCTACATTATGGTAGGAAATTGAACTTGATTCTATAGGACATGGGAGGCTACAAATGCCTCTTAAGCTGAGAATCGACATGACCAAATGTGTGTTTGAGGAAGAGAACTCTAGGATGGTATGGAAGAAAGATTTGGAGAGGAGTGAGTAGGTGGGACAGGACGAGTCAAGACACTACTCAGTTTAGAGAATGGCTGTGTTGTCTTCAGAATATCTGCGAACAGTCGAGTGTGAAGAAAGTCAGTGGATGTGAGTTTATACGAGATGGCACAGACCAGAGGGATGTCACCTCCAGCTGGATAAGGAAAGTGAGGAAGACCGAAGGATAGATGAAGAGGCCAGACTTTTGAACTCAGGCCACTGGGATATGGAGGTGCTATTAATGTAAGCAGGGACTATAGGGGAGGAGGAGGAGAGGGTAGGAAGAAGGAGGGGGTGCTGATTTCAAGTTTGGACAGGTTGAGTGGTAGGCAGAATAATGGCCAACCAAAGACGTTTGCATCCTAATCCCTGGAACCTGTGACTACATTACCTTGCAGGGCAGAGGCCTCTTTGCAATGTGATGAAGTTAGAATGGTTAGATGCACCACTGCTGGATTTGAAGATGGAGGAAGGGGCCCATGAGCCAAGGCATGTGGGTGACTTCAGGAGGTAGGAAAGGCAAGGAAAAGTCTGAATAAAGGAAACAGCCCTTCCGACACCCTGATCTTAGGTGTTAGTGCAGTCACGCTTGACCTCTGTAAGAGAGTAAACTGTGTTTTCAGCCACTAAGATTGTGGAAATTTGTTACAGTAGCAATAGGAAGCTAATACAATGAGCGTGGAATTCCTGAGGACATCAGGTGAGGACTGCAGTGGGCTTTACTGGTTTGGGGCTCCAGATAATGCCAATTGGGTGGTTGTAAGTTACAATGAAAGGTGGAGGCCCCAGGTATGGATGAGATTTCCCCTGCAGAGCAGGAGGAAAGAGTGAACAGAGAAGCAAGGGGGCCAGGAAACCACAGCATGTTGGGCATGGGTGGAGGAGAAAGACATAGGAAATGGAGAATGGATGGTGTTAAGTATGCAACACTCAGACCTGCCTGAGGTACCCAACCCACTATTGCTTTGCAAAGTCTCATTGCCATGATTGCTCTAAGGAGAAGAGAATGGGATGAAAGGTGGGGGCTTGAAGACGGGAGGGCAGACAAGGCCTCTGAGCCTGTGGGGCCACTGGCGGGGCCAGAATTGGGGCAAGGGGAGTTAGATCCTCATCTCAGGCATGCAACTTAAGGGGGCACCAAAGGAGCTTCAGTAATCAAGACACTTGTGTTAATGCAGTATTTAAAAACTCAAAATTAATGCACAAAATACAAGATGAAAAAACTTTCAAAAGATGTCCCTCCTCACCCTAATCCTGGCCCCAGCCACGGGCCTGCCTGCGTCCCCTGGGCTCTTCCCACCTGCAAAGATCCAATAAAAAAGAGACAGCGACCTGAAAGGCAACCCTCTACTTTTCAGTTCTTTAAACCAGGGCACCTCACCAATGAACCTTTAAATTCACCTTTTAATTTTCCCATTTGATAAAATCTGATGACTTTTTTGATACTTTGATAAAAGGGCCAATATATATCTAAAATGTAAGCGAGGAAAAGCACACTCACATAGTTAGGGTTCACCTTGTGTATGTGGCTAAGAGCATGGCCTCTGGATCCAGACTGGCTGGGTCTGAATCACAGGTCAGTCTGCTCACTACCTGTGTGACCTTGAGTCGTTTCCTGAACCTCCCAGGTCGCCTGTCTGTGCCGTGGGGAGTAATAACAGTTCCTGCTTTGTGAAGACGGCAGACTCGCGTCAAGCACTTCCAACGGCGCCTGGCTTGTGGTGCCCTGTAGCGCCACCTGTGGTTTTATTTTGCCTTAGCTTATCTTCCCGAGGTCTACCCAATAGCAAGCAGTTTTCAGCGTGAGGAGGAGGCTTACAGGACATGCTCAGTCCAGCACTTGTCCCCCAAGGCTGTCCTAGGGTCAGAGCCCAAGGTCTGCGCCATGCAGGCTCTCCCAGGGGCCTGTGGTCCGGGAGCTCTGTGCTGCAGGTGCCGGAGCTGCTGGGTGAGCCTGCGGAGGTCTGGGCAGGGCTGCAGGATTTGACTCGATGGCTCAGCTCAGCTAGTCTTAGCTTCTGTGATGGGGTGTGGAACTCCACTGTAACCCGCCTTCTTCCCTCTCTCTCCCCACGCCTCCTCCCCCTCTACCCCTCTGCCTTTCAGAGTGGGACATAGAGACAGGAAAGTGCCTGAAGACGTTTAAACACAAAGACCCCATCTTGGCCACCAGGATCAGTGACACCCACATCGTGAGCAGCTGTGAGCGGGGCATAGTCAAAGTGTGGCACGTTGTCACGGCCCAGCTGGTAAAGGTGAGAGGGTGGTGGGCTGTGGGGGGAGTGGGGCATGGTGGGGATGGACTGCAGGAGACTGAAGTGGCTCCCCGGACCTCTCTAGAGCCATCAAACTCATCACCAAAAGGGAGGTCCTGAGGGGCGGATGGGGAAGGCCCCTCCCCCACCAAGGGGCCACTCTTAGTTGGGGGGGTGGTCAGGGCCCATGTGACCCATGTTGTCCTGGGCGTGGTGGCAAAAAGCTGCATTCTGACTCAGGACAATACATGGGCTCAGGGTCTATTAAAAGCTGCAGAGGTTCAGTATTTTTTCCTCTTCCAGAGTATTCTACCCCCATTCTGGCATGGGGTAAGGGAAGGAACAGTCACAGTGTTTGTTCTCCTTACTCTCTGAAGAAAAGAGAGCTTTGGCTGTTTTGCACGGATTGAATATTCATATTTAAAACATGCTTTTTCTGGATGTAAGCCTCCCTGGCCCTGCTGAGTGGTAGTGAGATATCACTGTTGCCAAGAACACAGGATCACAGTGAGAAGCTGTGATCTGGCTGGTGGGCTTTTCCCCACCAATCTTGTCACTGTGGTCTAACCAGCAGCGGAAGGTACAGGGGTGCCCCAGGGGCGCTCTGGGTAGACTCTGGGCCTCTCTGGTACTCCAGGAAGATGGGGCCTGCCCCAGCCGCAGACCCACCAGCAGCAAGGCCTCTCCCTGATCACACTTCACTGGGGAGCGTGCTCTGAAGAGAGGGGCGCATGGGCTCTGCAGGCCTTCCTAGAGCCAAAGTAAAGCATCTCAGGCAAACGCCGAGTAAGCTGTGGTCACGGGCTGCTGGAGTGAAGCTTTGGGACTGTGCAGAGAAGCCTCCAACTTTGGCTCTAGCAGGAGTCACAAGATGGGCTGAAGATGGGCTGAAAACAGGCATCTTTTCTTGCAGACTCTCAGTGGCCACGAGGGAGCTGTGACGTGTCTGTGCTTTGACCAGTGGCATCTCCTCTCTGGCAGTGCTGATGGGCTGGTCATGGCCTGGAGCATGGTGGGGACATATGAGCGATGCCTCATGGCCTTCAAGCATCCAAAGTAGGTGCAGAAAAGCCTGTCAGATGAATGCAGTGCTCGCCCCTTTTCTTGTCATAGCCTAGACTTTGATTTTTGGCATCAGTCCTTCTGCTCTCTGCAGACCTTCGACCCCTCTGCTCCTCACCTATTCTGTTTTCCTCCTCTTCCACCTGTTATTCATTCCTTCCTGTTCATGTCCTCCCTTGTTTCTCTTAAGAAATAACAATATGAGATGTGGATTTTGACAAGTTATTGAAAGATTACACTTATGACTCACACGATAATCTATTATCTGCCAAATTTGTGAATATTGGCAGAACTGTCCCAAATAATGCCCATTCCAGGACACTTAAAATTCTTGGAACTGGCCTTTACCCCTTTAAGCTTGGGTTCACAAAAGCTTAAAATTATCCAAATGCCAAAGGTTTAAAAATAACTAAAGGCTTAAGGAAGGAGCTATGGGCTAGAGTCTATTCCAGGACAGCAAGTGGATTTCATTTTACAATTCCCATCCCAATTTAGTGGTAGTGGCTGCTTGGACCCAACTGGGGAGTCTGAGGTCACACCTAGGCTTGTTTGGAAAGGGTATTGTGGTCCGTTTAGGGTTCTGCCAAGCCATGGGTTTTATGGGCTATTCCTTCACTGCATGAATAACGCTGCTTCTCCTGAGTGCTTTGTAAAAAAGCTCCAGGGAGCTAAATGCTAGCCTAATTGATTAAAGGAGTAAATTGATCTTCCAGGGCATCTGTCAGGGGATAGCTATTTAGTAAACTATGGCCCTAGATGTCTTCATACCCTCCTAGAAACCTCCTGCGCAGGTGCACTGGCTTTGTGGGAAGTGGAAGTGGATCTGGGTATATATGTTCTCTGTTTGTGGTGTATGACTGCACTGCTGGTGAGTGGGCGCCTGGGAGGCCTGTGTTCTGTGATTAGTCATCACCTAACGGTGATTATCAGTAAGCCTCTTAGCATGTCATCTAGATTATCAAATCTTGACCTCAAGGAAGAAGTCAAACTTTAAGATGTCATCTGACAATTAACTGTATGTTTTTAAACCTTCCAAGCATGATTCAGTTAGGAGTTAGTTTAGGTATTGGAAATAATTTGTCCTCAGCAAACCCAGCAGTTGGGTCGCTATTCCATCAATCCATGAGCCTCCCACACCCCTCAGCAATGAGGCCTTCTCAGACCATTGTCACACCCACCAATGACAGTCCCAACATGCCATTCACACCAGCTCTTGAGACCTTGCACAATTAGAGCAAATCCACAGACATCTGCAGGACCTGGTCAATGCTCCTGTTTGCAGGGCCTTCCTCCCCCTCCTCTGCAGTAGCGCTGTGCATATGAAAGTGCTCTATAAATATTCCTAAGTCATTGGAAAATGAGGACTCGCTTGACAGATTGTCCTTCTGGAGAGTTCTAATGATTGGACTGAAACCCATCTTTTCAATATGACATAGATGAAAAAACATAGTTGTTTGTTCTCTGGTGTAAGAAGGACTGAAGAAAAAGGTCTCCTTTATGTTCTCTTGAGCCAAGATTTTTTCACCCAAAAGTGAGATTCTGCATATAGTGTGGGAGAAAATGAATATGAGGTATGAAATTAGGGGGTGCAAAGTAGGCCTGATGGGAATGATGATCCTTAGAAAAGCTTCTGTACTCTGTAGTGTCTTTTAAAAAAAATGCTTTATTCTTTAATGTTTTTTTCCATAGCTAGTATTGTAATAATATATATATATATTTTTGCAGTTTTCTCCCCCATCCTCAGGGCTGTTTGTTTTTAATGTGCTTTTTGCAGTTTTTATTGTTTGTTTGTTTAGTGAGTCTATATTCTTTGTATTGTTTGGCCACAGAAGTCTCTCTTCTCTTACCTTGGTGGTACCCTAATGACTGGAAAGAGATTTACTTGAACACATGGAAATAAAATATCTCTCATTCTTTGCCAAGGGGCTCTGTGTGCCCTGTGAGGGAAACCTTAACACTCAGCCGGGCAGCTTACAGCTCTGCCTTAGCTTTCACTTCCTGCTTGTGCAGAACATCGAGTCAGCCAAGGTCAGCTAAGAGTGAGAGCTCAGGGCTTTCTCAGGACTTTCCCAACCATGTACACAGCCCTGTTTGCAGCCATATAGAGACCCATGAATATGCCTGAGATTTTCAAAGTCCTTATGAATATTTCATTCCCCAGCTCTTCCTCCAAAGCTTTTTGATTAGTGTATTGCTTGCCCCAACAGATATTTATTACCTTGGGCAGCAGTGACTAAAACATTTACCTATAAGTGTTTTTAACAAATACCCATCGGATAGCAGCTTCAGCACCAGGTGAGTTCTTAGTATGGCAAAATAAGGACAAGTGTTTTGAGCCAGTCTTTCAGGAAGCCACCAGACAGGTCAAATAATTCATTGTAAATGAGGTCTGTTGTGTTTCTTTTGGTATCAAGAATGTGGGTTGTTACTTTCATGGCTACCACTGGGCGGAGGATTTGGGAACAGGACTAGGTAAGTTAATGGGCCACCAAGTCCAGGTTCTTGTTGAGACCAAGGCATTTTTCCCATCCAAGTGCTCCTCGAGTTGTCACAAACCTTGGGTTCTTCTCCAGAGTTGCATGAAAGTTGATTCTGACCATTTTTTCCATTTCTTTCGTTGCTTTTATGGAAGGGTGGAATTTTGGAGTTCTTCCCTCCACCATTGTCACTAAGAATCCTCTCTGCAGTGTCTTTTGATAAAAAAGGAACAAAGAAGGGGACAAATGAGTTACTTGTGGCACAGTGATAAAGCCTGGAAAGAAACTGGGCTATGACAGGATCATAATAACCACTATCATATGAAGAACTGGGCTCTTTTTAAAATACCTTCATTAATTTAATCCTGGCACAGTCCTCTAAGGCAGAAGTCACTCTCCCTTTTTCATTGAAGAGAAAACTGAAGACTGAGAGGTTAAGTTACTTTCTCAAGGTTATACAGCCAGTAAGTGGTAGAACTAGGTTTTGATCCAGGTTTTCTGATCCCAAAGCCTAGGGTGTAATGGTTTATACTGAACTACCCAATGTTGCAGGAACCCATGAGAGGCGCAGACTCAGCTCAGCAAGAGGAAAAGAGATACAGATGTGATCAAACCTTTCTGTCACAAGGCATCCCTCCTAGTGCTGGAGTCCCCTGTAGGTAGACTAAGATGCACTTCGGGCATGAATAAAGTTACTACATTTCCACCTTGGAAAAAAACTAGAACTTTGTTGGAACTTTTTATACTTATTGTACACTTTAGATTGAGCAATCTATCACCATCTCAATCAATTAATCAATCAATCAGTCAATCAAATGAGGGATTCAAGCCATATTGGCCTCTTTGCTGTTTTTTGAATGTGCTAAGGATTTTGTTATTTCTGTTTTGCTAGTGGTTGGGGCCCCTGCCTTCCAAGGATTTTATTATTTCTGTTTTGCTAGTGGTTGGGGGCCTTAAAAAAATGTTAATCTGGCCCTTGGATCTGACTAAGGCTAAGGCCAAATGATAGGGGGTGGATGTCATTCTTTCAGCACACTGTAGCAACTTTTTCAAGAATTTATTTATTGAGGGCTTTCTATGGGCTAGGCCATGTGCATGAGAAGATGACTGAGGCATGGGTTGTGCCCAGGAGAATCTGACAGTGTGCCTGAAGTTTGTGTATGTGTGTGTAGATGGAGGGGAAAGGGAAATAAGGGATGGCTTTGTGGAGAGGGTAGCACATGAACTCGGCCATGGACAGACTTGGATGGGTAGAGACGGCCGGGACTAATGGATTGTTTTGCATATAAGATCTAACAAATTGATGGCATCAAATTCAGCTGGATCCAGCGATTGTGGGGAGGGTTTATAGGAGACATCTGTCTAAGTCTTCTGGACTTCTCTCTTTTCCTGCTGGTCATTATATAAAGGGGAACTCATAAATCTCATCCATGGGTATAATTTTCCTTCAGGATGTTTCACTGAAAAAATGAAAGCCACTCAATTAAGACCCAAAAGAAACTGCTTAAATAGCAGGTTTTGCTTCATATAAACATGATCATTTTCCCTTCTGTTTTTCTTTTTAAGTAGTAATATTATGAAAAGGAATCAAAGCGTTAAATAATTCTCAGCATGACTTTTGTAGAAGTCAGTAGCTAGGAATCCAACTGTAAGAGAAAAGCATGATCATCTATATATCAGACCAAAAAAAAAAAATCTGTGACATAAGCCTTTGTGTTTGGCCACCTTGTGGCACTGTGACGGAATGGCAGGAAAAATAACTACCAGAGAAAACAGCTTCATTTGAGGGTCAGTGGCTTGTACCCAGAATTAGAAAATGATGACAGACATCACTTAAAGGAGAGTGTGACCACTGCCCCCCAACCATTCGCAAAACACTCCAAACTACAAACAAACCGGAGCAGCTGCCCAGAAGACGGGTACTGACTGTCGCCCTGTTCCCTTCCAGGGAGGTGCTTCACGTGGCCCTCCTCTTTCTCCGGGTCATCAGCGCTTGTGCCGACGGCAAGATCCGCATCTACAACTTCCTGAACGGGAACTGTCTGAAGGTGTTGAAAGCCAATGGCAGAGCTGATCCCGTGCTGTCCTTCTTTTTTCAGGGCAACAGGTGAGTGGTACGTGTGAAGATCAGAGCTGTTGGGGTGATCTTTTTTCTCTTCGGGGATGCCAGCCCTGGATTTGCTGGCAGCAGGGAAGAGTGGGCCATGCTCCCCTCAAATGTTTGGCTGTCAGAGAGTAATAGTCTTATGGGGGCCTAACTGGACTTCACACAAAATTTAGCCAGGGTGCAGATTGCTCTTAATTTGTTCTGGATGTCTAGGTTTCCAAATCATGCAGCGGGGGCTTTATGGGTGTGCAGCAAGGACCACCGTTCTGCAAGTGTGCAAGCCCCTACTTGCTCCCTGACTGTGCATTCCGCCGCCTGTGAGCTCCACCTGCTTGTGCCCTCCACCTGCTTGTAACCTGAGGTTACAGGAGAGTCGGGGATAGCTGCAGTGGAGGTCCAATGTCCAGTGGGGCAGAACCGAGTGGGTAGTTTACAGAAACCAGAACCATGCCACCACCAGTTACATATGGCATTGTGCTTGTTATATGCTAGGTTCAGGGTGATATATGAAAATACCCAAATAGAATTAACTTTTAAATTCGATTATAGGTTTGCTCAAGACATCAGTTAATCTCCTTGAGCCATATTACCTGTTTTAAAGGGGGAGGGCTGGAAATAAGCCTCAATAAATTAACACTTTTCAGTTACAAAGTAATCAATGCTGGTAAAAAAAAAAAAAAAAGAAAAATCACCTCTGGCCTTTTCTCATTTATGACATCTGAAGAGAGACATTTCCTTTTGGCTTGAGAAAAAATAAGCCTGAAAGAGTTTTCTAATTGGAATGAGTTCCCAAATTCGATTCTAGCATTTCCAACCCAAAGAAGTTACTGCTGTAGAGTTTACACTAACAGTTAAGGTCTTAACAATTGCAGCCTTTTGGAAGAGAAAGGAATCTATACCAGGTATTTCCATTTCTTGTTTATGGTCCTAGTAGATCTAGGCACAGAATAGGGAAATCAGCTTGCTCTGTGAACGACAGAAGCCAATGAGTGGGCCGGGGCAGCACTAGGGGACCCAGATTTGGGACTCTTCCTACAAGGGTATAACTGGGGATTAGGGAGGATGGAAATCATCCTGCTTTATAAAGTACAAATGTTCTGTCTACATGCAGAGCATGCGCAGAGACCTTGCAGTGACGGCGTGAAGAAGGGTGGGCTGGAGGGTCAGCAGGGGAGAAAAGCCCTCCCCATTAGTTTCTCTCCTCCCCATCCCAGCAACAGAAACATGGTGTTTGTAACTGTGCTTAAAACACCATGAATTTCAAGACATCGGTATGCAGAGTACCCTAAGCCTTCTGCCTTGGGCAGCCTATGTAGTTGGCACTCATTCCAGGAATGGACATTCATATAAAAATATTTTAACCCAAGGAGCAGAGTAATCAGAACATAGGGGGCCCTGCTCACATTTAATTAAAAAAAAAAGGTAGAATGCTGATGACCCCCATGACCTGGCCTGCTCCCTTTTGCCTCTAGACCTCCCAACAACCCACACCACCTCGTTTGCAGGGCCTCAGGACAGTACCAACGGGTGTTCGGAGGCCAGGCAGTGGTGGCCTCCATGCTCCTTCGCAATCTCGTTTTGGTTTCAGGCTGGTGATCAACACAGAGAGCAATATCCTCTTGTTTCACTTTGAGAATACAGAGTGGCAGTACTCCGTGCAACAGCCCGAACAAAAGAAGGATAAAGAGGACAGAGAAGAGAACGGCCGCGCAGAAGTTCTCTCCAAGTCTGGCACTCAGGCTTGCAGCCTGAGGGACTCAATATCCAATCCACAAGTGGTGGCCCGAGAGTCCTCCCTCTTAAACAAACCTCCCAAGCCCTGCCTTCTCCTGAGGACAACCAGGTCACCTTCATGTAAGAGAGCTGAATCCCGGGCCATCTCAGTGGCCCCCAAAGGAGCAGGTGAGGGGGTGCCAGGACTAGCTTCCTTGTGGGATATTTTGGCCAATGGTTCTTTAAGGAAGGATGGGATCCATTTTCTCGATTCATCAGTTTGTTAGCCAGCTTGAAGAAATCTGATTTTCAACACTGGGCTTCCATACTGATGAGAATCTCTGTGCAGTAGATAACATGAGCCCTTAATACTTGCCATTAAAACAAAAAACAAGCTCCTGACATCCCACCAAACATATAGTGCATAATTATTTCCTTAGGACAGAGACAAGATATTATTATACTGCAGAAGAATGTTCTATGCACAATGTATCATCTTTAGACCCCTGGTTAATAATGTGCATACCTAGAAAATATTAGTAATAAAGCAGATACATGTATGTGTGTGTGTGTGTGTGTGTGTGTGTGTAGGTCGGGGAGGAGTGGCATGGCTCATGCTATTTATAAGACACACAGAGAATAAATTATGTGTGGGCTGGAGTACCAGACGCCTTCCTCTTATGTGCCCTGTATTTGGCATGTGGAATTGGATCCATCCATCCATAGAGAACATCAGTAGATCACTTCCAAGTGTATTACTTTCCAATAGTCAGCTCTCTTTTGAGAGGACTGAAAGTTTTAGATAACGCTTGAAGCTTGACAATCAGTGGGAAAAATGGTGGGAGGGCAGTTGGGAGGTGACCTAGACCTTGGGCTCCAGGTGACTACCTGGTTTCTTAGGCAACAAACAAAAAGGTAATGGTTTGGGTGAAAATCAGTCTAATTATGAGCTCTGCCCCTATTATTCAGACCTAACTGAATTATGTAATTACCATGGTTTCCTCCTCAATCTTAATTTAGCAATGTTAGTATAAACACCTAGTAGTCAAGGAAAGCCAAAATCACCCCAAAGAGAAGGCAAGAGGACTGTGAGTCAGGTTTCTAAGGAAACAGATGGCATGGATGGTGGGCAAGAGAGTTTGGAAGCAAAATCCCTCAAAGGAGATACAATGAATGGTGATACTTTATTCTCAATCAGTGGCAAGATGCAGCCTCTCTGTCACTGTCTCTGTCTCTCTCTTGTTCCCTTGCTCTGTTCAGTCTATAGTTTTTCAGCAAGTCAGTAACTTGGCTTATCTTTGAGAATTCAGAATGGATAAATGCATGGCTTTTCTTAAGAGCGATTGGTTTTCCCTAACTGACCCCTTGCTAACTTGAAGCCACAAAGTGAGAACCTTTTTAAGATCTGAGTTTCCAGGCTTGGGCTCACAGCTTGACATTCAGCCTCTTCACTTCTTGGACTATTGTGTTGCCAATCTGAGCAATGGGCACAGCAGATGGGAGAAGAGACAGTAGAGGATGATTTCAGAGGGGATTTCATGAGGGAGGAGATAGACTTGGGGGAGGTGCTGTGTATGAGAGGTAAGGGAGAGAGATGAGGAAGGGCCCTCTATGAAGTTACTGGACACCACGAATGGGATGTCCCTTTGTTGGTTTTGAGAGACTTGGGTAAAGATTTAAAATGCCTCGCAAATATTTTTGGCTAATATAATGGTGTTTCTTTGAATCAAACTCCCTGTGGAGACTAGTTTTGAGAACAGGGTAAAACAATAAAATTTTAGAAGGCCGTTCTAACAATGGGCATATTTGCATATGGTTTATGTAGCTGAGTAAGTATACCCATATACACATATGGGTGAAGCCCCACATTTAATTGCATTTAAAAACTAGAGAGAAAGTGCCATGGCTATCCTTAAAAATATACTCCACCAGCAAAGCATAAGAACTCTCACTAGAGCCACACCAGCACTGGGTGCCATCCATCATTTTGCTTATATGATGAGTAAAAGTGGTATCTGCATTTCTTTAAGATTGATCACTAACAAACTAAATATCATCAGTGGGCAATGACTAAGTAGACGATGAAAAATACATACTGTGGAATATTATAGAATAGCTAAAAATTATACCATGAGGGTCCACATATACTGACTTGGAAAGATACCCACAATCTGCTGTTATACAAAAAAAGATAGGTTAATGAACAATGAATCACGATTCCTTTTGATAAAAAGAGAAAAGGGGAAGATTTTGATATCTTAGTTTCATTTAGCTTTATATGCTTTAATAAAATATTACTTACTTAACAAAGTAAAGGTCAGGGAGAAGTTTGAAGTTTCATTTTATCCTAGCATGCCCACGCACAAACATCTTAGGCTAAAACCTATTCCATCAGGGAAATTTAAAAGCTCCACACATTGGTGAGTGTTATTTGCTAGGAATAGACTGGTATAGGTTGGGTACAGACTTTTACTTGCTAAGTTAGATTAGATGAATGACTTCTACTTTTCCCCATTTAGTTTTTCCTTATGTAAAATGGGGATGATGTTTTCAGTGCATTCTCTGAGGTATTTTAGGGATTGACAACCCCAAATGAGAGAGATATAATAGATTTGCTCACCTGTGCATATACCCTTGTTGACTGGAGGTCTTAGGCACCTTTGAGGTCTTGACTGTAATGTAGAATATGCCAGAATAAGTCTCTTGTTCACGTCACTGATTTTTGGACCTGCTGCTATTGCTCAGAACATTTTGGCAGCTGATGTTTAGGAATTGCCTTTTGTTAATTTTGTGATTATTTTGCATTTCCCAGGGATGACATATATTTTGAAGGCAGTTTTGATTTAAGGAAAATGTCCAAAGATCTTTTGCAGCCAAATTTGATGAACAAGGTGGAGACCAAACTTGGTGATAAAATTTTTGGTAAAAAACAGATGTATACTGTACATTTTTATAAAGCCTGTTTTGTGTGAATCACAGATGAGGTTTGAAGGTCATTCCCACAGGGAAGTTTAAAAAATGTGTACACCACTGGGATTACATATGTTCCCTCTAAAATATGCATGTCTAGAAGGTAATACACACTTGTACTCAAGTACTTGCATATCTGTTAAAAACTTACTGTGTCGAATACATCGTAATTTCTGGTATCCCAGAGGATTTTTGCCTACATCTTGGCATGCCCATTAGGGAACAAGGACCACAGTGTGCATAGCAGTCAGAATGTATTTAACTCTCATGTACAAGTATTGTTTTTCATGGAATACTGGTTTGTTTTTGTTTTCTTTTTTGAGAACCGCATGATGTGGAGAAAGCACAAAAACAATGGGAAACTCTTGGAGACTTCATCCACCACCCAAAGAAAAGGTCCTGGCAAATCTCTAGGCTGCCGGACCAGTTCCTCCTGACCGTCAAAGCGCTGCAGGAAGCCCATAACACGGGGGAGTTTGCCTATCCGGGGAGGCCCCAAGCCCAAATCACTGATGCCTGGGGACCTTCAATTTCACATCCAAGGAAGGTGCTAAGTTTCAAAGGAAAATCTGTCCAACATGCCGTGGATCGGTTGAGATTCAGCAACCCTCCCATAGATGTGAAACAGACCAGCATTCCCCTTGAAATCCAGAAACTGCAGCCCAAGTTGAAGAACTCTTTGCACAGTCCCCGGGTCCAGTCCACCATACCCCAGCCCATGATTATCCGCCCCAGGTTCTCTGGCAGATTAAAGGGTGAAGACCAAGGCACCAGTTCAACTGGTGGGACGGTTCGTAGCTTCGGCCCCTTAACGAGCACGCAGATGATTAAACCGAACCGCATGCTGGCTCCCTCGGCGGCCGCAGCAACCCAGTCGGTCAAGAGGGAACGGCGTCGCTGCTCATCGGCCCTCGATCCCTTTCGAGTGAACACGGAGTTCATGCTGCTGACTGTGAGGGAGGAGAAAGAGTATGTGGAAGCCAGGATGAAAGAGTATCAGGCCAGAAAGCCTCCTGGTGTGCTCAATCCAGAAAAAGCCAGGAAAGCTGCTTGGATCAGGAAGGCCAAAGGCCTGCCGATAGATAATTTCATGAAGCAAGGGAAAACAGCAGCCCCCGAACTTGGACAAAATGTATTTATCTGAACCAGCCTTGGGAAATTACAGTGTCTTACAATAAACAGAAAACCAAGTGGACATTGGTGTTTGGCCTCTTGTATTGTTTTGTTTTTGACTGTTGCTTGGCAGTTAGCTTGGGGACTGATAATTCTCTTCCAAAAGCCAAAGATTTGATATCATCAAAGTAAGAAAACTGAGGGAGGCTAGGAGAAATTGGCATCTCTATTGCCCCTGAAAACCATCCAATGAAACTTACCGAAGCGCCATTTTATGGATGGGGAAAGGGGAAGTGATCATTGGTAATTAAATACCATTCATCACTACCAATCTAGTGTTATATAATTTGTAGCCAATGAATGATGGATTGTATCAGAGTAACGCATTGGAGTTCTCTGGTGGTTTGCACAGTAGCCTGACAAAGTTCTATGAGTTAAGAATCTAGGAGCAGGAGCCCTCAGTGGGGCTGACCTCTTACATTTGAGAACGTTCTGTATTCTTTTCCTTCTCAGGCTAACTCCAGTGGATGAAAATTAAGCATATTCATCCTTTCTACAAAGGTGGCCACTAATATTCAATGTATTGAGGCTTCTACTTAAACCTCCTGAGGACGGTGTCAGGGGCCAGGTAGGTAATTTAGAATAGAGTGTAACTATGGCCCTTTGGAAAGCTCAAGCGGTGCAAAGGGGATGGCTCTCACTACATGGCTTGGCATGGCCATAAGATGGTGTGGATGATAGAAAATATACATTGGTCTCTGCCCCTGGTTCTTGGCACAGAGCTCCTGAAACCCTTGTGATTTCTGATGTAAGAGCGCTAGGAGCATCTGTTATTCTGAAATTTGTCTTTGACCTTGTCCCTGACAACAGGGCTCCTAAAACTCTTGTTAATTCCTAAGTGATAAGAGCACAAGGAGCATCTTTTTTAAAATTATTTTTTTATTGAAGTGCAGTTAGAATACAATATTATATTAGTTCCAAGTGTACAACATAGAGATTTGACAGTTATCTACATTAAATGCTCACCCCAACTAGTGTAGTTACCATCTGTCAACACAGAATGATGTTACAGAACTATTGACTATCTTTTCTGTGCTGTACCTTCATCTCTGTGACTAATTTATATTCTGATTGAGATTTTGTGCCTCTTTATCCCCTTCACCTACTTCACCCACCCACCCACCCCCTCCCCCATGGTGACCACCAGTCAGTTCTCAGTGTCTATGAGTCTATTGCTGTTTTGTTCTAATGAGGTGACTCTGGGTGGGCTCTTGGGAGGCTCCTGGGTGGGGTCTGGTAACCAGAAAGACCAAGCCATGTAGAAGCTTAGAATTTTCAGCCACTTGCACCCCTGCCTACCCCGCTCCCTGCCAGCCCTACTGCCCATTCTCCAGAGAGAGGAGAGGGGCTGGAAATGGATTTAATGTTCATCATGCCTCTGTGAGGAAGCCTTCATAAAATCTCAATAGTATGGGGTTCAGAGAGCTTCCACTCTGTGAACTCATCCATGTACTGGTCAGATGATGCACCCCAGCTCCAGGGGGAGAGAGCGCCTGCCCTCAGGACCCTCACAGAACTTGCCCTATGTATCTGTTTATCTAGCTGTTCATATGTGTCCTCCCTGAGTTCTGTGAGCCACTCTAACAAATTAATTGAACCCACGGAGGGGGCATCTTTGGAACCTCCTACACATACCTGGTTAGTCAGAAGTGCAGGTGATAACATGACCAGCATCTGAAGTGTGTGTGTGTGTGTGTGTGTGTGTGTGTATGTGTGTCTTGTGGGACTGAGCCCTTAACTTTGGGATCTGACTATATCTCCTGTAGAGAGTATCAAATTGAGTTAAACTGTAGGACACCCAGGTAGTGTTGCAGAGAATTGTGTGGTGTGGGGAAAACCTCCACACATTTGGTGATCAGAAGTGAACTGCTTTATGTGAGTAGTAAAGGAGACTCACAGGAGAGAAATACATTGGGGAAGACCTGGGTTTCCCCATATGGGAGATAGACTGAATTAAGATTTTCCTACAGATGGTGATGAATTCAAATAGGATGCAAACAAAAACCCACCAACCTCACAAAACCCCACAACCCACATAACTGGATGGGCCACCAAAAACATGGCATGGGCAGGCTAGGTGCACAGGCTACCTGTTCACAGCCTTGGCTTTTCACCTCCAAATGCAGGAATGCAATTGTTTGCCACACTTTCTTTGAGAATTTTTTTTTTCATTATTAGGATATTAGGTTTAAAGTAGCCCCGGTGAATAGCCATATAAACATTGTGATTTTTAAAGGTAAGAGTCCCTTCAAATAAGGATATGTGCTAATATACATTATTCCATGAACCAACAGCAGTTTGACCTAGGCCGGGCAGGTTGGATCTTGTTATGATTACAGGTCCAAAGGTGAGGCAAAGTCCCTGAATTTCAGATCCTTCTTGGGGCAAAAATCAGACACCACTAGCTGCTAAATTTAGAACTGAAATAATAACATTTCTTTACTAGGCACTTACCCTGTTCAGATTACCATCACCCACTTTACAACTGAGGAAAGACAGACGTGGAGGTTAGTTAGAAGTTACTACGTGCGGGAGCCTGGGCTCAAACCAGTGCGCCCGAGCTCTCAACCTGTATTCTTTATCATTTCGTGGCACCTATTTTCCTCCTATAATAAAAGCCTCCATTTACTCTGGAGTCCTCCTGCTTTGTTCTTAATAACTTTTTACCCCTTCGCAGGAGCACATTCATTTTTTTCAGTTGCTTCTATAACTTAAGGTACACATATAATACTGTACAGGAATGCCCACCGTTGTCAACATTCAAGCCAAACACAACTACAGAATATTAAAGTCCTTCCCCACAAGCGCCTGCCTTCAGGACAACGATGCTGGCGGGAGGGACACTTCTGAAGTAGTAACATCTACATGTGACAAACCAGGAAGAGGTCATCGTAAAGCCGACGACGGGACCAAGCCCTCTTCCCAGCTGATTCTCCCTCCAGCTTTTCCTGCTGCCCCAGCGCCCGCCCCAACGGCGCCTCTCGGTCCGCCCCGCCCCGCCCATTGAAGCCCCGCCCCGCCCCCTACAGCCCCGCCCCGCCCCGCCCCTCCGCGCCTCGACCCTCGCCGCGACAGCCCCGCTCGCCCATCTCGCCCCGCCCCCTGACGCCCCCGCCCCCTGACGCCCCCGCCCCGCCCTCTCAGTTGCTCCTCCCGCGAGACGCCTCCGGGCGGAAGTGGGGACGGGCCGAGGCTTACAGTTTGGCTCCTCCCGGCCTGCTGTGACCCGATCGCGTCAGTTCCTGTCCCCGCCCGGCCGCTGTCGCGCGGACGTGGCTCCCGGAAGTGGGGCTGGCGCGGGGTCGCCATGTTGCAGCAGGTGAGGGGCCGTGGGCGCGGGGCACGGGCCTCGGGGGACGGGGGCTGAGAGGCGCGAACCGAGCGTCCCCGCTCGCTGCCCGAGCCCGAGGAGGAGCGGGGTGGGCGCAGGGCTGCGGGTCGTTGTCGGAGGAGCTCGGCTGGGCGCTCCGAGGCCTCAGGTGGCGGGGCCGCGGGGCGTGGAGAAGCGCGTTTCAACAGGCGCGGAGAGCTGGGTCGCCCGGCGCCGGGCTGCTGAAACGCGCTCGTGTGCAGTTGCGGTGGGCCCAGCGACGGGGAGAGGGGGCAGCCGGACCCCCGGAGCGCGCCGCGTCCCTGCCGTGGGAGACGCCGCCCGGGCCGGGCGTCCCCGTTTCCGAGCTAGCGTTGGTGGGTAGGGTTGGTCCCCTTGGATGGTCACATCTCTGTCCTTGGAGTTAATTACGGTCCGCAGCTGTACGACCGAAGATTAGTAAAAATAATTTAATCTTCCTTCTTAAAAAAACTTGTAGTTTATAGTGCACTTTTAGATGATCATAGGCAGTTTTTTTCTTACTGAGGGATGGCTGTGGCCTATTGACTGTCCTCGGCCCTGGGACAGGGCTGCGGGCCACACACAACGGGTTTCTTGCCCAGAATTGCTGCGTGAGTTGGAGGGTGCGCGGGAATGGGCGGTTGTCAAGTGGCAGGAGTGGGAACACACAATAGGTCACATAAAGATATTTTCAGTTAATGGTAGCAAAGTCAAGGCGATGTTGAGTATCACCTTGAATAGGAGAATAAGGCAACCTTAGAATTTGTGGTCAGGAAAAACCACTCTAAGGAGGTTTCTTGGGTGGAGAAGATCAGATGATGGTTAAATTCAGCTCCCTGAACCTGCACCCAGGCAGAAGGAGGCTGGAGAAAAACAACCCTACTGGCCGTTCCCACCTTACGTTTGTAATCCTGATCCTCAGGTGAGCCCCCAGCACTTTCAGGCCATCAGCACTCCATTCCCATCCTCCCCTCATTGTCCCCCCTTCCCAGGCTCAACTTACCTGTCCTCAAACTGGCAACATTTCCCCCCTTGTTCTCTCTCAGCAGGTAATTTTGCTTCCTGTTTCACTGAGAAAAAGGAAGCCATCAGAATTTCCCACCACCTGCCATCTGCATCTTTGCTCACCGTTTCCCTTATCCTCTGCCTTCGAACTGAGCTGTCTGTGCTCCACTCGCAGACCATCCCCTTGACTTGTGTGCACTGGTTTCCATCCCCTCTTGCCTCCTGGAAGTCAGTGCTCTATCAGTTCTCCCTTCTCTCTCCTGTATTATCAACATTTTTTTCCTTTTAGAAGCTTGTTCACATACAAACATGCTTTAATTTTTCCTCTCTTAAAAAATAAAAATTTCACATGCCCTTTCAGCTGCCACCCCATTCTTTGCCCCTTAAAAGATTTGTCTATACTTGTTTTCAATTCTGTTCTCTCTCCTACCCATTCTAGTCCTCTGTCTCTCCTTCCCCCTGCCATACCAACACTGCTCTTACTGAGGTCACTGATAATCTGTTAGAAATACAGTGGCCAGTTTTAGCTTTTCATCTTACTTGTGAACAGCATTTGACAGTTGATCTGGTCTTCCTTCTGGAAACAATTCACCTGGTTTCCAGGATACCACACTCCCCTGGTTCAGCTCCCACCCGTAGCACTTTCTTTTCAGCCCCTATTGCTTATTCCTTCTCAGCTTTCTCATCTCTAAATATGGGTGTTCCCAGAATCTTCCTTTGGCACCTTCCTCCTTTTAGCTGCTCAGGACAAAAGCTTGGAAATCGCCCTTGACTCCTTTTCTCTTACTGCCACATTCAACCCATCACAGTCCTATCAGTTTTACCTTAAAATGTGTTTGGAATCTGGCTACTTTTCACTGCCTCCACCCCGCACCAAATCATTACTTCTTGGCTCTGTTATTGGATTAGCTTCCTAACCAGTCTCCCAGCTTTGTGCCTTTCTTTTTTACCCCTTCCTCCAATGTTCTTAATAAAATAGCCAGAATTTTCATTTTAACACCTAAATCAGAATCTTAGTTCTATGCCCAGAATATACTAATGATTCCCCCTCTCAATTAAAAAAGTTCTTAATCCTAGCATTTTGAGCTTAAATGGTCCAAAACCATTCTGAAATCTGTGTACCCATAGCCTTCCCCATCTTAAATATAACTAAGAGTTCAGGCTCTTTGCCTTTTTTCTGCTTTCTGGGTGTTAGTGCCTGACACATAGTAGGCACTCAGTATTAAATAAATAAGAATAAGCCAGTCTTTCAAAGAACAGAGAGGAAAGAATGTTCTAGATGAAGTGAAGCACAAAGGTAAAAGTAACCAACGGGGCACTAGTTTGGATGTTTAAGGAACAAGAAGGCCATTCTGGCAGGGGCTTAGTTGCTGCATAGCTTTCCTCTTGCTGCTGTTGCAAATTACCATAAACCCAGTGGCTTAATACAAATGTATTATCTTAAAGTTCTGGTGATCAGAAGTCCAGAATGAGTGATGATGGGCCCAAATCAAGTGTTGACTGGGCTGTGTTCCTTCTGGACATTCTAGAGGAGAATGTAAGATTGGTCTTCACCTTTTCCAGCCTGTAGAGGCGCTTGCCATCCTTGGCCGGTGGTCCCTCCACCTTCTCCGTAGTCAGCAGCATCAGCATAGCATCCCTGTCTCTCCGCTCACGGCTTCCCTGTCTCATCTCCCTCTGACTCTGATCTTCCTGTGTTCCTCCTGCATGTACCCTGGTAATTAGTCATTGGGTCCACCTGGGTACCCCAGGCTACTAATCTCCATCTCAGGATCCTTAATCACATTTGCAAAGTCATTTTTGCCAATTAAATTTACATATTCACCAATTCCAGTTCTTGGCTGGAGTGAGAGGAAGCATTATGTTACCACAGTTAATAAAGGGGAGTGGCCTGAGATAAGGTCTTAGAGGGGCAGGAGCTAGATCCTGGTAGGTCCTGATAAGGAGTCTGTTTTTCAGTCAGGTCCTCTGGGTTTTAAGTTGGGGAATGGTAGGATCTGAAGTGAAGGGTTGCCCTGGCTGCTGGATGGAGATTGGTCTGTTGGGGCTACGAGTGGAAGGCCTCAGCTACTGCGTAACATCATACAGTGGATCTCAGTCAGGGCTGCACATTGTCATCATCTGGGGAGCTTTAAAAAATCCAGATGCTCAAGACTACACCACACCCCAGACCAATTGCATTTGAACCTCGGATGGGACCCATATATTAGGGCTTTTTTGTTTTTTAAAGCACCCCGGTAATACCAGCCTGTAGCCAAGGTTGGGAACAACTGGTCCCATAGATCTGAATCCACTTACCTTTCTAGCTTGAGCTCCTACTCCACTTTTTTCTCTACTTACTCTGGAATTCCCTGGCCATCCTCTGTACATAATCGGTGTATTCCACTCTGTGCCCTTGAAAATATACCTGGTCAAGGGACTAGAGTGAGCAGGAGGCCTACTTTCTCTGGTGAGTCCCAGGACATAAACTCCAGGAAGCTGCTCCAGAGCCAGCAGTAGAAATGATTCTCTTGCTTCCTTGTGTTCCCATTAGCTTGTATTTTTCTCCTGGCACTGGTCACAGCCTGTGTGTGTCAGGTAATTGCCTTCTTTGTCTATTCGCTCACATGTTGGGCAAGTACTGTGCGGCCTGGCAGGTGCTCTGCTAGCCACTAGGGTTTATTACAGTGCAGTGCACGGCTTGCCTTCCAGTGGCTTAGGGTTTAGGTAGAAGTAGTAGTAGCCTTGCAGCCAGAATACCCTGAGACAGTGGTTCACGTGGAGATATGTCCTAGTGCTGGCAGAACATGGGAAACTCTGCCTGTGGGTTTCAGGGAGTTTCTCAGCTGATTCAGTATTTGAGCTGAAGTTTGAAAGGTGATTTGGTGTTTGTCTGGTGGTGAGCTGTGTAGGGGATGGAGAAGGGAAGAGCTTCTGGGTAGAGCAAATGTGAATGACAGAAAGATGGGAGAGATCCTGGTGTTTCCAGAGAATGCATAGTAACAGTGTTGCTGTGGAATCTCTGCTCTGTGTGAGGGGATTAGGTTTTATCTTGTACAGGTAAGGGCACTGCAGACAGATGTGAGGAGGTGAGTGGCCTGCTCTGATTTCTACGTTAGGAAGGTTCTCCTGTGGGCAATGAGGGGCTGGAGGAGAGCAGAGGTGAGACCAGAGATGAAGGCAGGGAGTGGAGAGTGGCTGGCACTAGGAAGGTATGAAGAGCAGATTTGCTGTGCTTGAGGCTGTGGGCGAATTGCAGTGGGTTGAGGTGTGACCTAAGCTTGAGGTTGTTAAAGGAGGGAATGCTGGGGATGGAAAGTAGCAGGTAGAAGGGGAGGTTCTGAATCAGAGCTTTAAAAAATCTTTTTGCAGCAACAAATTACACAGAAGTTTAGAATAGAAAGACTTGAAGATCCAAAAAAGTGTAAATAAAAAAGGGAAAGTTGATGGAATAAAGCCCTTGAGAAGGCAGGAAAAGAAGGGATTCCAGGCACACTAGGTTCAGCGTTGGAGAAAAACAGTTGGGAGAAGGCAGGTGATTTTGCGAAGGACCCGAAAGCATGGGGTCCTGTGTGGTGTTATTCCGTGCCAGTTCTCCCTGTGACTTGTGAGAGCAGCGGGGACCAGACATGGAGGCCGCAGGCCCATCGTCTGCATGCAGTGGTTTTCTCCCAGGGCTCAGCAGCCTGGCCAGATGACTGGGTGGGGTGAGAGAACTGTGCGTGCCCTTTCCTGAGGTCGTGAATCCCAGAGGGCTGTGCCTGACTGAATTTGTCCTCCATCCTGATTAGTGTGCCACCTTGTATGGAGTAGGCATGCAGATAACTGACTTTGGTTTTGCTTCCTGGGTATTTTCCTATAGGACAGTAATGATGACACAGAAGATGTTTCACTGTTTGATGCGGAAGAGGAGACAACTACCAGGCCCAAAAAGTCCAAGATCAGGTCTGAGGATAAAGTAAAGTATAAGGGTTGTGTTTGTTTCCGGGGCTGTTGGGTCTGTAGCTGGGTGCCGCCAGTGCGATTCAAGGCAGAGTGGTGGAAAGCGTACTTGTGAATATTGTATGTCACTAGTTTGAGCTTTAGTAAGAGACAAAGGTGACATTGCAGACTTTCTTTGGGACTAACTGGCAAGTGGAATTTGATTCATCAGATCTGCAAATCCAATTGTGTGAACAATGGTGTTTTTAATGTCAGCTGTTTACCAAGAATACTCCATTTCTTTAGATAGTTTCTGTAAATACATTTTGATTTATTGTACAAATTTCAGAATTCCGTATTTTGTGTAAACTAACACGAAAATATCAAACCAAACATTTTTTTCTTCCAAATTTAGTTTTGAAGAAATTCATTTAACTAAATTCTACCTGAACATTGAAAACATTATGCTAAGGGAGAGATGCCGGTCACGAAGACCACATATTATATGATTTCATTTATGTGTATGTCCAGAATAGGCAAATCGTAGAGACTACAAGTACATTAGTGGTTGTCTAGGGCTGGTGAGGGCTGGGGTGGGGTAAATGGGAAGTGACTGCCAATGGGTAGAGGGTTTCCTTTTGGGTAATGAAAGGATCCTAAAATTGATTGTGGTGATGACTGTTGCACTGTTCTGTGAATACACCAAAACCCCACTGAATTATATACATTTTAAATAAGTGAATTGTGTGGTATTTTGGTTATATCTCAATAAAGTTGTTTAAAAAAACCCAACAAACCCTATTTGATGATTACCTTGTTTTAATGCCTGAGGTGATTTCTGGGGACCTAGGAATTCTTTTGGCATGATTTTCAGTCATATGACAATAGGATTCCATTCTAAGAGTATTGTTCCCTTATTTCTCCAAGCGGGGTTAAATGTCTTGGTATGTATCTTGTGAAAGTTTATGTTCAATGAGGTGTTAAAGTCATGTTTACATAGTGTATTTTCTGTAACAACAGGGCCTAGTCAAATAATGGGACTTAAGAAAAAGCAGAGGTAGGCGGTTTGCTTCTCCAAGTCATCTCTTTTATTTTGAGAAAACTGCATGGTCTTGCTGCGGCTGAAACATTTTTCATCCACATCTGCAGTACCTGTAGTAAAATGTAATTGCATTTCTTTTGTTATGTTTTGGTTTTCAGACACCCAGTGGCATCATTTTTCCATTTATTCTTTCGAGTCAGTGCAATTGTAGTCTATCTTCTCTGTGAATTGTTCAGCAGCAGCTTTATTGCCTGTATGGTGACAATTATCTTGTTGTTGTCATGTGACTTTTGGGCAGTCAAGGTAGGTTTGATTGTTTTTATTTTAAAATTGTATTAAATATGAGATTGTATGATGTATAAATAGTAGAAAAAAAACCCCCAGCATTTAATTGGTGTTAATTTGTCTTTGTGTTACTTCAGGCCTCATCTGCCTGAAGTTAAAGTGCCAGGTATATCATATCGCTTGTAGGTTATTACATAACTGACTTGGCTGTGCCTGTGTCTACCTACATCAGCTTTAAAATTAAATAGACAGACAAATAACACAGGGCGAAGGCCACCGATCCTATACAGTTTGCTTAATTCATGCCACTGCTTTTACTTCAGGGTCACTTCCGGCGTGCTGTGTGTGATTCTTGATCAGACCTATGATAGTTTGTCCACCAGTACTTAAGAGTACCCTCCATTTGCAGAGGCTCCTGTGTGTGCTCTAGGGCCAGTGTTTCTCAGCTAGGACCAGTTTTACCCCACAGGGCCCACTTGTCAGTGAAGACATTTTTGGTTTTCACAGCTGAGGGAGGGGAAAGTGTGCTGCTGCCATCTAGTGGGCAGAGAACACAGCTGCTGCTAAACATCTTCAGATGCACCCTCAACAAAGAATTGTCTGGCCCCAAATGTCAGTAGTGAGGAGGTTGAGAAACCCTGTCAAAGGGTATAGAGAGGAGTGAGAAGTGATTTCAGACTCAAAAGCAGTGATGGGTAGAGAGATGGAGGGATAAAGAAATGAGTACCCAGAGAGAGGACATGTGATAAAGTAACTCCAGTCAGATACTAAGTGTAGGCTCGAGGTGGTAGGCATGTGGGTGGTCACGGTAAAACTTGACTTTTCTGTGCATTTGGAAATTTTCATATTACAATGGAAGTAAATGAAAGGGGAAAAAAAAAAGCAAAAGCTAATTCTGGGATTTTTCAGACATGTATATTGATTCAAACACCAGTAAGATGTTACAAATCTATTCATGCCCAACAACCCAGCGAGTTTTAGGTCTTTTGATTCTTTTAGAGAGAAGTGGTTGGCTTGGTGGCATCCTATAGGCCACAAAAAGCTGAGGATGAACTTAACAGAGGTCTGTTTTCTGTATGCTTTCTCCTTGTACAGTCTTCATTGGCTTCTGTTTCTTTGAATTCCTTCTGATGCTTTATGCTCTAAATGTATCCTGATCACAATTTTGTTTTGAGGACTGTTTCTTTTTTTTTTTGTGCATTGTAATTTCTCTTTAGCCAAGTATAACACAGCTTTCAGTCATTTTTAAACTGGTAAATTTTCAAACTCTTATAATTAAACAACTAAATCCTTCTGGGTTTAGGAATTTAAAAAAATGTGGCCAAAAGGTACATCTTCTGATAAGCTTTTTTTTAAAACAAGGGCTTAAAATATGTCACCCTTTTATTTGTGGCAAAATTATTTATAGATATCCATACAACTGAGATATGAAGCAAAATAAGTCAAGGATGGGGAAATTATTAAATAGACTTGGGAAAGGGTTCTGAACCTAGTTAGAACAGAGATGTGTCATAATTATTATAAATTTCAATGCAGTTGTCAAGAGAAGAGACATAATTAAATAAAAAGATAAAATTATTGAAAAACAAAATTTAAATGTTATAGTTTATATGTGACTTTAGTTTATTTCTTACTCTGACAGAGTAAAAAAAGTTAAATAATAGTTTTAAAATTTTAATGGTAACTTAGTAAAATTTAAAACAAATTGTGTATCTTCCCCAACACTGGAGAAAATAGGAGCAACTCCAATATAATTCATAGAGCAAGAGAAGGAAACGTAGTCAGCGTCAAGGAGGCTTAAAAATCACAAGGTGCAGTGCAAGATGGTGGAAGTGGGAGCAGTTAGTTATAACAGTGAATGTAATTTGATTGGCTCTCTTTTTAACGATAAGAATTCTAAGATTGGGTTAAAAATCAGAAGTCCAACCAAAAAGAGCTAACTAAAATCATGATTTTAGAAAAAGGTAAAGAAGGCAAAGATAACATCAGGCCAATTCAAACAAAAAGAACCCTGGCATTAATGTTACTACCAGACCAAAGAGAAACAAAGGTAAGACAGCATTCGGTGGAATAAAAAAGGTCGTTTTATGAGTCACAGTGAGCACCATTCACAGAATGACATTACATCAAACTATGCATAGTGAAAAGTTACAAGAAACATGAGGAGAAGATGGAAGAAACATCATTATGTTGGGAGCCTGACAAACCACTGTCCTTGATAAAGTGACAAAAGACTATGAAGTTCTGAAGGATCCGAACGAATTAACAGGTTCAACTTAATAGCAGCATTTAGAACTTTGTACGCACAGAGATAATGCGTTCTTCAGTTCTTGTAGAGCATTTACAACAGTTGATTAGATGCCACTATGAAGAATATCCAGATGAATTGGCCAAAGCACCGTATTTTCTAGTCCAATGTGACAAAACCGGAAATTGATAAAAAAAATGGTTGTCAAAATTGGAATTAGAAAAAAAGCCAAGCTGCTTAATATAAATATCTGGGCTTAAAAGGGAAACAGAAACTGTAAATATAAAAATTATTTATATCTTAATGATAATGATTAGATCATCTATATTGAAACTTTGGAATGAGTCTAAGCTGAATTCAGGGAAAAACAATAGACTGAAGGCTTTTATTATTAGACAGAGATACAGAAGCTCAAAAACAAAAACAATAAGTCTGAGAGAAATTAGGAAAACAAATAAGATAAAAGCAGAAAGTAAAGAGTTGGAAATGAGAAAATGGAGGAGTTTAAAAATATTCTAAGAGCTGTTATTTAAAGATGGCAATAGAACAGCCCTGTCTTCCTTCCCAGCGCTTCTCTTTCACTTCGTCTTTCAGTGTGAGCACCTCTGCACTTTTGAGTTTTGGTCTGCAAGGCTCCTCCGTTCCTTCTTCTGTATTCCTTCCCTAAGCTGCTGATCTCAGTTGCTTTCCGTAAGCCATTGGCTCCTATATCTCTTCCGTCCAGGTTTGTCCTCGCAGCCCCAGACTATCCATCTGTCCATCTTCCTGACATTTTACTTGGCTGTCTTGAAGGCACCTTGTATTCAACCTGTGTAATAACTCTTTGTCATCTTCCAGCTCCAGATGCTGCTCTTTCATCAGTGTTCCCCTCCTCAGAGCCTGGAATCACTACTTATTAACTTGAGCAAACTGGAAATGTATGAACTGCCTTCTTCCTACCCCGTATCCAGTTAATCACAAACTCCCATAAATTCATAGATTTTACTTCCTTCCTTAGGGCTCTGTGCCTCTTTTGTACATGGTATGCTCTTCTCACTCCCGCATCGCCTTAGCACAGGGACTCTTAATCTTTTTTGTGCCATGGACTCCTTTCACAGTCTTAAGCTATGCATAATGCTTTTAAATACATAAAAGGAAATGCATAAGATTGCAGAGGAAGTCACATTGAAATATAATGAAAGCACATTAAACAGACATTTCTGATTCAATAATATGTGCTGCTTTGTTAATGCATTAAAAAGCAAGATCTAGTGGCAGTTCTAACTACTTTCAAAGCAATGATGAATATAAATAGTATTTTGTGATATTTGCAGCACATAGTACAATATGAAAAATACCTGTGGTTTTTATTGTGACAGAGTCCCAGGGACTGTTGATAGTGATGTCATTTATTGTCTATACTCATAACTTAAAGGTAAACTAAACTTCAGCCAGAAGTCAGTGAAAATAAAGATGTAGTATTTTTCCCCATTCAAGTTTAGAGAACCACTGAGTCTATTAATGGACACCACTAAATTTTAAATCCCCTGCATTACTGATTTCCTCTGTATCCTTTGAATTTCATCCCAGATGTTGATTCTTTAGGGAGACATCCTCACTTCCAGACTAGATCACATTTCCCTGTTAGACTCCTAAGGTGCCCCCCACCTCACTTCTCCCTCACAGCACAGCAGTTGGTAGTGGCACATGTGTACATTGGTTGACTGCCTCTCTTTCCCACAATTCTTGAAGTTGATGAGGACAGGGATGGTATCTGTTAGTGACCATTTTGTTACCAGCACATTTTGTTGCCAGTAGGTGCTCAGTAAGTATTTGTTGAGTAAGCAAACATTAGGCAAGCTGTCAGTAATATGTTATATTAGCAAGAGGAAAAGAGCTTGGTTCATCTGAAGTACTAAATGAAGGCTAGTGCCTATAACCATTGTCTCAGCCAGTCTGCTGTATCAATATTCTAGACTGGGTGGCTTGGAAACAACAGGAGTTTATTTCTCTAGTTCTGGAGGCTGGAAGTCCAAGGTCAGCGCACCAGCATGGCCAGCTTTGGGCGAGGGTCCTCTTCTGGGTTCCAGACTGCCGATTTCTCATTGTGTCTTCCCGTGGCAGAGAGCAGAAAGAAGCACACTAGTGCTCTTGACCCGGGATACATAGGAAAAAGTAGTTCCAAGTAGCTAAAGAGAAAGGGGCTTCGGAACACATTAGGGGGTTGGAGAAAGGACGAAAGTTCATGAGGGAAAAGGGGAAAGTGTGTGGGTCTGTGTCCCCTGTCACCTCCACCCTGCTAGTCCCGCTGTGGCCATTTCATCTTTTCTGCAGGTCTGATGTGTAGTGGGCTTTGTTAACTGGGTATTATGGAGGTGAAGCTGAAGATGTTTTGTTTGTGGACTGTTACCCTCAGCTATGACCTTATGGTGGGTCTTTAAACAGTGCTTTTAAAGCATGTGTGTGTATATTTTACCTTTTCCAGAATGTTACAGGCAGGCTAATGGTCGGCCTGCGCTGGTGGAATCATATTGATGAAGATGGAAAAAGCCATTGGGTGTTTGAAGCCAGAAAGGTAACCTGCCCTCTAAACAGTATTATTCAATAAATTATGTATAGATTACATTTGAATAATTAAGGGTGAAGTACTGGAGAATAAAAGTACATCCCTGTATGTCCCCAAATCACTCAGCATGTCAGCACTAAGCCAGATGGCCTTCTGAAACTCACTCCATTTTCTGTCTAGTTAAGAGAGGAAGCAAGCAAGGTGTGTGCAGGAAAGAACCCTCTAAGAGAGGGCTTGGGATCAGAATTATTCAGCGTATGAAGCTGCCTGTCGGGGCTGCCGATAAAGGCTGTTCTGTGAGGACCCTCAGCTTTGCATTGCCTTGCCATGTGTCTCCTGAGATGTTTCCATGTCCAGCAGATAACTGCTTTCCAACAGCTTGTTCTGTCCTTGCTTCCAGTGTCCTCCTCCACTTGTGTCAGGAAAAAGAAAGAAGAGGATTGTGACTGGACAGAAACCCCGATTGATCAGAGCAGCCTGTTCTTTAAGCCTGTTCCTTCAGGAGCCCTAGGGGACCCTGGTCCATTTTGGGTTAGCCTGCTTACGTACAGTGAACATTCAGTTTCCCTGTGGAAATCATTTTGTGAGTCAGAGGACAAAAGTTTTGGAGACAGTGCCAGTTAAATTGTTTGCCTTCTGCCTGGAAGTATTCAGAAAGCAGCATTGTGCTCATTTGTTAATGCATTAAAAAGCAAGATCTAGTGGCAGTTCTAACTACTTTCAAAGCGATGATGAACATAAATAGTATTTTGTGATATTTGCAGCACAGAGTACAATATGAAAAATACCTGTGGTTTTTATATTACCAAATCTACCTTGGAAACAGCTTACCACCCTTTGAAATTCCTGGGTATTAACTAAGACCTTGTGGACATTGTCCAGCATCCCTTGATTCCATTTCTGTCTCTGGACCCTGACTTGACCTTTTAGTCTCCAGCAGGATGACCATAGCCTTAATTCCCTTGATCCTTACCTAGTAAGGTATGATCCGAAGCTTCCTTATGAATAAACAGTGGGAGTGTAATATAGATTAAATAGAAGCTTGTCAGAGACCGCCCTTACTGTTTTGGGTCATGGACAAACTGCAAGACTCTTGAGTTAAATAGTGTTAGCTCTACTCACTGTTCTTTTTGGGGTTCTAACTCGGGACATGGGTTGTCTGTATTAATTTAATATGAAGTTAAGGTGTTTTCATTCAAAATGTTAAACTTTTTACTGATAAATATCACAGTATTGGTGATTAAGTTCATGTTCTTTTGTAGGCAACCTCCCAAGAGAGTAAAAGTGTTTCAGAGGCTGAGTCAAGAATCTTTTGGTTAGGACTTATTGCCTGCCCTGTGCTGTGGGTGGTGTTTGCCTTCAGTGCACTCTTCTCCTTCAGAGTGAAGTGGTTGGTGAGTATCAGTGTGGAGCCGGGGAGGAAGTTGTTTGGGTGCCTGGTGGGTGATCAGAATAAACCACCACCTGTGTTCACACGAGGGGCCCATTTTGTACAGGCAGCTTTGTCGTGTCTCCCAAGTCCTCTTCCCCAGCTCTGCTTTTCCCTAAGAAAGGAGACCAGAATCCTCTCAAAGACCCCATTTGACCAGTTCTCCAAGCCCCTCACAGAATTTTAATTTACCTCACCTTGTACAGAGATTGCCGTGTTTATCACGTTGTCTTGTTGGATGGGGTTGTTCCATGAACTCCAAACTAGCGTATTTAGCTTAGTTCAGGACCAAATGAATGTCTTTACTGAGAATATTTGTTGGGAGCCTGTTCTTGTTGGTTGTTGCATATGTCATGAATCTTCCCAAAACATAGTTGCTTAAAGCAACTGTCATTTTATTCCCTCACAGTTCTCTGGTTCAGGGACTTGAAAGGGCTTGTCTGGGAAGTTGGGACTTGGAATCTTTTTTTTTTTAAATTAAGGTATCATTGATATATAGTCTAAGAAGGTTTCACATGAGCAACATTGTGGTTACAACATTCACCCATATTATCAAGTCCCCCCCACCTCACTGCAGTTACTGTCCATCAGCGAAGTAAGAAGCTGTAGAGTCACTACTTGTCTTCTCTGTGCTGTACTGCCTTCCCATGACCACGCTACATTAGGTGTGCTAATCATAATGCCCTTTAATCCCCTTCTCCCTTCCTCTTCACCTACCCTCCCCATCCTCTTCCCTTTGGTAACTGCTAGTCCCTTCTCAAAGTCTCCGAGTCCACCGCTATTTTGTTCTCTCAGTTTTGCTTTGTTTTTATATTCTACAAATGAGTGAAATCGTTTGGTACTTGTCTTTTTCCACCTGGCTTATTTCACTGAGCATAATAATACCCTCTAGCTGCATCCATTTTGTTGCAAATGGTAGGATTTTTTTTCTTCTTATGGCTGAATAATACTCCGTGTGTATGTGTACCACATCTTCTTTATCCATTCATCTATTGATAGACACTTAGGTTGCTTCCACATCTTGGCTATTGTAAATAGTGCTGCGATAAATATAGGGGTGCATATATCTTTTTGAATCTGGGGTTTTGTTTTCTTTGGGTAAATTCCTAGGAGTGGAATTCCTGGGTCAAATGGTATTTCTATTTTTAGTTTTTTGAGGAACCTCCATACTGCTTTCCACAATGGTAGAACTAGTTTACATTCCCACCAGCAGTGTAGGAGGGTTCCCCTTTCTCCACATCCTCATCAGCATTTGTTGTTCCTTATCTTTTGGATGTTGGTCATCCTAACTGGTGTGAGGTGATATCTCATTGTTGTTTTAATTTGCATTTCCCTGATAATTAGTAATGTGAAGCATCTTTTAATGTGCCTGTTGGCCATCTGAATTTCTTTGGAGAAGTGTCTGTTCAGATCCTCCACCCATTTTTAATCAGGTTATTTGCTTTTAGGGTGTTGAGGCCTGTGAGCTCTTTATATATTTTGGATGTTAACCCCTTACTGGATATGTTGTTTACAAATATATTCTCCCATACTGTAGGATGCTTTTTTGTTCTGCTGATAGTATCCTTTGCTGTATAGAAGCTTTTTAGTTTGATGTAGTCCCATGTGTTCGTTTTTGCTTTTGTTTCCCTGCCCAAGGTGATGTGTTCAGGAAAAAGTTGCTCATGTTTATATTCAAGAGATTTTTGCCTAGGTTTTCTTTTAAGAGTTTTATGGTTTCATGACTTACATTCAGGTCTTTGATCCATTTCGAGTTTTGTATACGGGGTTAGACAGTAACCCAGTTCATTCTCTTACATGTAGCTGTCTAGTTTTGCCAACAGTAGTTGTTAAAGGGGCTGTCACTTTCCCATTGTATATCCATGGCTCCTTTATCATATATTAATTGGCCAAATATGTGTGGGTTTCTATCTGGGCTCTTGGTTCTGTTCCAGTGCCAGTCTGTTCTTATGCCAGTATCAAAATATCTTGATTACTGTGGCTTGGCTTTGTAGTAGAGCTTGATGTTGGGGAGCCTAATTGCCCCAGCTTTAGTCCTCCTCCTCAGGATTGCTTTGGCTTTTTAGGGTCTTTCATGGTTCCATATGAAATTTAGAACTTTTTATTCTAGTTTATTGAAGAATGCTGTTGGTATTTTGGTGGGGATTGCATTGAATCTGTAGATTGCTTTAGGCACTATTGCCATTTTGATAATATTCATCCTATCCATGAGCATGGGATGTATTTCCATTTATTGGTGTCTTTAATTTCTCTCATGAGTGTCTTGTAGTTTTCAGGGTATAGGTCTTTCACCTTAGGTAGGTTTATTCCTAGGTATTTTATTCTTTTTGATGCAGTTGTGAATGGAACTGTTTTCCCGATTTCTCTTCCTGCTAGTTCATTAGTGTATAGGAATGCAACAGATTTCTGTGTATTAATTTTGTATCCTGTAACTTTGCTAAATTCAGTTATTAGTCCTAGTAGTTTTGGGGTGAATTCTTTAGTTTTTTTATGTACACTATCATGTCATCTGCAAACAGTGACAATTTAACTTGTTCCTTACCAATCTGGATGCCTTGTATTTCTTTGTGTTGTCTGATTGCTGTGGTGAAGACCACCAGTACTATGTTGAATAAAAGACAGGAGAGTGGGCATCCTTGTCTTGTTCCTGATCTTAGAGGAAAAGTTTTCAGCTTTTCACTGTTAAGTATGATGTTGGCTGTGGGTTTGTCATATATGGTCTTTATTATGTTGAGGTACAGGGAATCTTATGTAGTTGCAGGCAGACAGTGACTGGAATAGCTGGGGACTGGAAAGGCATCTCCTCTTCATGAGGTCCTGTGGCCTGTCCACCTGGTCGCTGCACGTGGCTAATGTGGGCTTCCTCACAGCATGGTGGCCTCCTGACAGTTAGACAGCTTAATTATATCTTGGAGTATTTCACTTGGAAGCTGAATTGCCTTTTACAACTGTGTGAGTCTGCTACAGCTGCCACAACAAAGTACCGTGGACTGAGGGACTTAAACAATAGAGCTTGATTTTCTCACAGTTCTGGGGGCTGGACGTCCCAGATCAGTGTGTTGGCAGTGTAGGCTCCTGGGCTTGTGGATGGTCGTCTTTTTCCTGTGTCTTTGCATGGCCTTGCCTCTTCTGGGTGTGTCCGTATCCTGATCTCCTCTTATAAAGATACCAGTCGTAATGGATCAGGGTACATCCTAGTGACCTCATGTTACCTTAATTATCTCTTTAAAGACTCCATCTCCAAATACAATTATATTCGGAGGCACTGGGGACTTAAACACATTTTGGGAAGGACACAGTTCAGCCCACGACAACAACCTGGTCTCAGAAGTCATAGCACCACTTTTGCCACCTATCCACATTCAAGGGAATGGGACTTAAACTCTACAGGGGGTCTGAGAAGGTTGTAGGAGAACACGTGGAATAGGAGATACAGTTGTTACCAACTTTTGGAAAATATCTCTCATTTGAGTCAAAGTGTGAGTCTTGTTCTTTAATATCTCAGTTTGTCTCACTTAACATTAGTTGATATCAGGTGCATTTTGGCCTTCATTGTTTTTTTCCTATTTCCTCATTCCATTTTGCTGTATACGTTCTCTTTTTCTTTGTGTATGCACATACATAAATACTTTGCTTTTGGGGATTTGGGAGGTTTTTTGTCCAGTTTTTCTAATAGTTATTTCTGTTACTTTATATCTTTGTATCATATCCTCTTTCATGAATTAGGAAATATATTTAATATCTGTTGTTTTCCTGCTATGAAGGCTGCTGAAGTTACCACTCATGCCATCTCCCACTTCTCCCTGCTTCCACCTTTGGATCTTTGTGGTTACAGTCTTATTTTAGTTACATAAGTCAAGTACTGAAACTTGTCTATTGACTCACAGGTTCTGTTTAGAAAGGGAACGAAGTGCTTTCTTACTCCCTCCTTTGTTTTTCCGTTTTCTGTAGCCTGAGTTTTGTTAATTCCAGTATCATTTTTGTTGTCAGGGTTTGAAACAATTACCTTTTGAAAAGATATTTCTTACTAGCTGTTGAGTCTTTGATCTATTTTTAAACACATTGATTCAGTCCTTTTATTGCAGCTTCTCCTTTTATCTCCTGGTTGGCTAAGTTTCATTGTTGGGTAGTTCTTTCCAGAACCTCGATAGTATTATCTTCCTTTGGCTCTGTCATGTTTGGGAATATGAGCCTATTGACTTCATTCTTGAATTACCACTTGGCTGGGTTCATATTCTTGGGTCACAGCTTTCTCTTAGCTCTTAAAAGACACTGCTTCATTGTTTTCTTACACTGAACATTGCAGAGAAATATGAGGCCAGGTTTACTTAACCTCCATGTGAGTGAGTGCATCATTTTTTTCCTGGATGAAGAAAAATTTTTTTTTTAATTTCTTGAAGTTTTAAAACACCATAACCAGAATGTCTTGTGTTTATTAGCTTTCCATGTTGATTTTTCTGGAAACTCCATAGGCACAAGTTTGCTTTGAATCAGGAAAATTGTCTCTTGTTATTTATTTATTTTTATTTATGTTCTATTTTTTGGCTTCTCTGTCTTAGATACCAGTTACTTCTGTGTTGAATAATTGTTACTCTCTTCTCATCTACCATCTTTAATTGCTTTGAAAAATCTCTTTTCTTTTTCCTTTCTACTTATTTACTCAGCAAGTGTCTTCCATATATCAGAGCTGTTCTAGGCACTGAAGATATAGATGAGGCCAGATAGACAGCCTGGCTGCTCTGACACAACTTGTGTCCTCGTGGGGCAGAGCTGTAAGCCAGGAGGAGGTCTCAGAAGCACAGTGACCCACAGGAACAGGGTGGGGAGGGCCAGAGAAGCAACAGGGCATTCCTTCAGGTTGGTGGGCAGCCGAGGCTTCTCTGCACATCCTTAGGTCTGCTGTGTCCATTTTCATCTCCCGTTGTCTTTTCTTTCCTTCACACTTTTTCAGTTCTTTATCCTCGTCTTCCACTGGGTGAAGTATTCCAGAAATGCTTTCATTTTGGTGGACTCTCTGTCTTGCCAATGGGTTTCAGCCCCAGGCAAGTTCGCTATGGATTCAGTGCGACCAAAGAAATTGACAGCAGAACGTTCTTTGGGGTGAAAGGGTTTATTACCCAGCTTGTTCTCCCAGCGGTAGATAGAGCACTAGCGTCTCTGCCTCTGCCCAGATCACTGGGCCGAGCTCTCTATATAGTGCAATAATAGCTTATTGCCTAAAGGCGTGGAAGTGGTAGCCTAGCAACAGACAAGTTACGTCATCAGGTGGTTCAAGTTCAGTGAGGATGGAACCCCATCTTCCCCACACTCCACCCCTCCAGGATTCTCGCCTCACAATCTACATGCTTTCCATCTTCCGCAATGGTGCCTGTGCGAGAAAGCTGGAGCACTGTGACCAGATTCCACAATAGCAACAGGATAACAACAACTTAGAGATAATAAAAAATTAAGATACAGGTAACAAAAATTATAATAATCCTCAAGCCAGAGGAGGTTCCTAATAACAAAAATTATAGTAATCCTCAAGCCAGAGGAAGTTCCCAATCCACAAAGACTTTAGGGGCGATAAGACACATGTTTTAGATAATAAAAAATCAAGATACATGTAACAAAAATTATAATAATCCTCAAGCTAGAAGAGGTTCTTAATAATAAAAATTATAATAATCCTCAAACCAGAAGAAGTTCCCAATACACAAAGACTTTAGGGGCAATAAGACACATGTTTTAATGACACCAACATAGGCAAATCCTGTCCATCAGGTAGGATGCATGCAAGAGAGTGGTCCTGTGATAGGACTGTAGCAGAAAGGGGGTCCTTTCCAGGTCTAGTATACCATACTTTTACTCCTTTCCCCGTGGGGGTTACTGGAGGGTCTATATATAGTGCTACTGGAGGTGCATGCACTGGCCATAATGATAAAACAAAACTCCCTGGTAAGATGCTCCTACCTTCTGGCCATTCAGGATATACTACTGTGACCTTTGGGAGTCACTCTGCTGTTATTCCAGGAATACACAGGAGGCCAGCTTCCAGGTCTTGTCCCCAAGGTGCCAGGAGAGCCAGCCATTGTCGAAAGGTCCAAGGCCATGTCCACCCAATGGAGTCTCCAGGGTTCAGTACAGTTGGTGCTGGCAGTAAGATGTTATTCTGGCTTCAGTGACTCTTCCTTGGTTTGCACTTGCAGTTATATAGGGGAGGCTGCCATATGTGCTAACATGTCTACGGGGCTCAGGGCTCCCTTTCGGGGTCTCTCATTCAAACGCCATAGCATGGTCCATACGCAGACTGACCATCCCCGCAGACTATTGGTATCTGACTTTTGTCCCGATTTTAACAAGCCATTGTGCCTCTCTATCATGCCTGCTGTGGTAGGATTGTATGGCACATGAAACTTCCATTTGATTCCCAGCTGTCGCACCCATTCTTGCAGTGTATGTCCAGTAAAATGGGTGCCCTGATCAGTCTCAATTACCTGTGGTCGCCCATAGGCAGCAAAGAGACACTCCAGGCCTCTTTCGGTCGTCTGCTGGTCTGCACAACGGGTAGGAAAAGCAACCAGAAGTCCAGTAGCTGTGTCCACACAAGTCATGGCATACCGATATCCTTCTGACACAGGTAGAGGCCCAATATAGTCTATCTGCCACCTGACGAGGGGTATAGGCCCCTTAGCTATTGTTCCATGTTGCTGTGGAACTCGGTGTAAATCCCTTTTGGAGCACATGACACACTCCTGCCGGGCTCTACTAACTTCTTTGAAGGTCAAAGGCAAGTCCCACCGACGGGCTACAGCCCACATTGTCTTTTGCCCTGCATGCAACAAACGCTGATGTAGCCATTGGGCTACATCAGAGGCAGGCTTTCCTTCTAACCAATGTACCTGGGCCAATTTATCTGCTTCATCATTTCCTGGGGATGCCAGTGGGAAATGACCTGTCACATGGTATACTGTAATTATTTTAGTCTGACCACAGGTCCATAAGTCTTGCCACACTTCTTGCCCCCAAAGGGGTCAGTGACCAACAAGCCAGTGGCATGGTACCAGGTTGGTAGCCACAGGGTCAAGCCCTGATAGATAGCCCAGCTGTCAGTGCAGACAACTATAGGGGAGGGCTCCTGGCTGATCACGAGCCACACGGCCCGCAACTCTGCCCACTGGCTGCTCTTCCCCTCACCATCTCCATCCATATTGTCTCAGTCTTAGAATGGAAAGCTATGGCCCTCCATTTTGGGGGCTGCCCATGGCTGGAGCCATCTGTGTACCATGCATCTTCGGGTGTAGGGGCTCTTCCCTCCCGATGGGGACTCTCTGCTACTAATGGTTCAAAAGCAAGTTCTTCCTGCTTTTCACTAGTATATGTCACCAGCCCCAACATGCATTGGAGTTCTTCATTCAAGGGGCTACTAGAAAGGGCACTACACTGCTGTAGGTAAGCACCCCACTTGGCTAGTGTGGGTGTTTGTGCCACTCCACTCCTTGCCTTTTGGGTCCAGTCTCGTACCCACCCCAAAATGGGATAGGTGGTTATTACCTTTATCAGGGCTATTCCAGTGATGGGTTCTGTAGCCAGCAAGGCATGATACACGGCAGCCAGTTGTTTTTCTATCAAAGTGTATCGTGCCTCTGCCCCTTTCCAGAATTGTGACCAGAATTCAACGGGTTGGTGAGTTTGTTCAAGCCGCTGGCAGAAAACCGGCCATAACCATCTTCAGTGACATGAACATCCAGCTCACAGGGCCTTGATGGGTCTATCACACTCAAGGCCTGCACGGCCCTGACTGCCCGTTTTGCTGTAGTAAAGGCAGATGCACGTGTCTCATCCCAGTCCCACCTGACACCCTTTCGTACCAACCGGTATAAGGGCTACAGAATTTGTGCCAAGTGTGGGATAAACACTCTGCAGTAGCCTAGAAGACCCAGAAACTCCTGTAGCAATGCTACAGTTGTGGGGGTAGGAAAGGCCTGGACTTTATCTATAACTGCTTCTGGTATACCTTTGGTCTTACCTGACCAGATGACCCCCAAGAATTTGACAGACAAACCAGGTTCCTGAACCTTGGTGCTGTTCACAGCCCATCCTTTCTCTGGTAAATGTTGCAGCAGTCTAGGTGCTGTCCCTTCTAGATCTGAAAGAGAATCAGATGTGAGCATGACATCATCAATATAATGGTACAGCCACACCGTTGGCGGTTTCTCCCATGTAGCCAAGTCCTGGGCTACAAGTCCATGACAGATGGTGGGGCTGTGGAGGTATCCCTGTGGGAGGATGGTGAAAGTCCATTGCCGTCCTTCCCACGTGAAGGCAAACTGTTCTTGACTTTCCTGCTCAATGTTAATGGAAAAGAAGGCATTAGCAAGATCTACCACATAATGGTATGTTCCTAGTTCATGGCTGAGGGTGTCCATCAGGCCTGCAATAGAGGGGACAGCAGCATGCATAGGGGTATGACTTTATTCAGTTCTCTGTAATCCACAGTGATACGCCAGGAGCCATCTGGCTTTTTTACTGGCCACACTGGGGAATTGAACGGACTATGGGTGGGATTTATAATACCCACCTTTTCCAGCTCCTGGAGAGTTTCTCCAATCTCTTTATGCCCCCCAGGCAGTTTGTACTGTTTGGTATTAGTCACCCGCTGAGGCACAGGCAAAGCTATGGGCGGGTGCCTAGCATGTCCCCTCAGAACTGCCTTCACCATACGTACTCTCAGTCTGAACTCACCTGTGGTGGTCCGCAACCATAGACCCTGCAGGATATCAATCCCCAAAATATACTCAGGGATAGGAGATACATACATGGTATACTCTTGGGAGTAGACTCCCTATTCCCAAAGGGATTTGGGCTTTATTCACTCTGATAGCCTTCTTCCCTTTTCCATCTATGATAGTGGGGGTCCTGGGGAACCGCTCAGCGTTACCATGAATCAGTGAACATTCAGCCCCAGTGTCCACCAGAGCCAGGACATGTTGTATGTTCACTGGGGACCAATGGATAGCTATTTCAACATGTGGTCTCCAGTTCCCCCCCCCCCAGATACCTTGACCTTCCCCTCATCAAACCGTGTTCCCCAATCACCTTCGTGTGTGGGCTCAAGTGAGGTTGGGTCACTTTCCAGCAGGAAGTCTTGCAAACACACAGGCTGGACTTGTGGCTCTGTCTCTGATCTCTGCCTCTTTGGTCTTAATGGCTGCAATTGCTGCTCTGGTTTCAGCTGTTGCCATAGCTCTAGTAAGATCCTATTTGACTTCCCATCTAATTTCCTTCCATCTTCTCCTGCCCGTATTAAATCAACCCACATCTGAGTCCTTGTAACCTGCATGGGGCCCTGTAAATTCTTCTTGTGAGCAACGGGTCTTACTTCTTTCTGAATTCTCGTAGCTTCAGCCTCTCCTAAGTCTGCTACTGTACATGTCACCTCGCTTATGGGATGCCCTAAGTGAGGGGAACGAATGGCCACTAGAGACCCAAAGAGTGATGTAGGAGCTGTTTGAAGTACAATATTCTTCATCCCAGTAGTGAAAAATCTCTTCATCTGGGCCATAATTCTCTGGACTATAGATGGCATTTCTCATGCCTAGCTCTCGTAGCACCTGTTGGAGTTCAGCATATGTCTGCCATCTAACAGGAGAGGATGGTAGATCACCTGGATTGGGCCACACAGCACGAAGTGCAGCCTTGAGCCAGTCGAGGAGGGAGTGACTCCCTGGGGTCTGATGTGCATTTTGTAATCACTGCCTCAAGGCGGGCTGCACTGTCAGGGAAGACAGCTTTCCCATCTCTGACCCCGACAGAACAATTCCATCCACCCCTAAGTCCCACAGATGCAGGAGCCAAGCTGATACTGACTCCAAGGGCTTCTGCCTAAACCGGGAGCCCAGATCCACCAGCTCAGCCTGAGTATAGGGGCGGACCATAGAGGGCTCCACGACCTGGGGAGGGGGCTGCTCCTCTCCTTGGGGAACCTTCAGCTGCTGGGTCTTTATTTTCTTTACAACCACTGGGTGTGCTTTCAATACAGGAGGGGCCAGGGCCTCCGGCATCACCCCTTCATCTTTCTCCAGCTCCTCCTCCATTTCTGGGGCTGATGGCACCTTTCTCTCCCCTCCCCCGAGTGCAGCTCAATGCTTCGCAGCTGAGGTTCTCCGACCACCTCCGCCTGTGCTTCCCTCAGGAGTTCGTCCTTTTTCCTTGATGGCCTCTTCATCCTTCAGAACACCTGGCAGCAATGCTGTCTTGTCTCCAATGGCACCTTTCTGCTGGTGCTCTTGTATCAATGCCATCTCTTTCTTCAGGGAATCCACAAAAGTGTGCAGCTCGCGTTCTCGTGCCACCTCCTCTTGCATCAATGCCATTTCTCTCCTCAGGGAATCCACAGACGTTTGCAGCTTGCATTCTTGTGCTGCCATTTCTTGGGTCTCCTCTGTAGACTTTTTTAATACTGTGAGAAGCAGCCAACCCACAGTCCCCGCTGTCTCACAGGCACTCTGCTTCTCAAAGGGTATACTTATTATACCAAGGGCCTCCCCTACAGCCTCAGGTGTCACCTCCACTAGCCTCCAGTCCTGAGGTGGGGCCCAGTCCTCTAGGAGGCAAGCCACCTCAGACCACATACCCACTGGGGGACAATCCACTGTCTCCCCATTCACAGGGGCAGCCCACTGAAGCACCCCTCCCATAAGGGCAGCCTGTCTTTTCCCGGTTCAACAATGAACCCTGCCAACTTTTGCCAATTGTCTTGCCAATGGGTTTCACCCCCGGGCAAGTTCACTATGGATTCAATGTGACCAAAGAAATTGACAGCAGAATGTTCTTTGGGATGAAAGGGTTTATTACCCAGCTTGTTCTCCCAGCGTAGGTTGAGCAGTAGCATCTCTGGCTCCACGCAGAGCCCTGGGCCGAGCTCTCTATATAGCACAATAATAGCTTATTGCCTAGAGGTGTGGAAGTGGTAGCCTAGCAACAGGCTAGTTACATCATCAGGTGGATTAAGTTCAGTGAGGATCCTGGCCATAGGAACCCCAACTGCCCCACACCCTCTTTCAGAGTAGAGTCTCCTCCCATCTTTGTAGATTCCCTTCTTCTCTTTTTTTGTTTCATTTTGCATGGGTGCCTTTCCCTCTGTCCCCCTACATCTTGCTTTGGTTTACCGTGACAGCTCCATCCAGACCTCCTCTTTTTACTGGTTTCATGTGGGTGAATTCTTGACTGCCCTCCCATGTTGTGTGAGGCCTCTAGGCTCTGCTGGCTCTGCTGTGAGCTGGTATGGATGCTGGCTTCTGGCTGCCTTGCTTGCCCTACTTGGGTTTTGCCTTGTACGTAGTGGAGCTCTTGTTTTCTCCCTGGGCGTAGGCTCCATCCTGGTTCTACCCTCCTGCTTTACATTATTTGTGAGGCCCAGGATCCTTCGCAGCCACCTGGGAGTGTCAGCCCAGTCTTTCTCTAGCAGTGTTTCCAAATCTGGCCGAGCACCTGTTTTTATAAATTTTTATTGGAACACAGCCTTGCCTATTTATTTACATATTGTCTGGCTGTTTTGGGGCTAGAATGGCAGAATTGAGTATTTGCAATGGACATCATATGGCTAAAAAGCCTCAAATATTTATTATCTGGCTATTTACAGAAAAATGTTGCCAACCCATTATAGAGTATTTAACTATGGGACCTCCTTATATTGTCCTAATTAACTTTTCTTCCATAATATTTAAAGAGTAGGCTTGAGTTTCTTTTTCTCAACCCTTAATGATCTTAGTGCATTGACCTCTGGGATCTGTCATGTGGCCACAAGGTAGAAACAACTCTGCCCAGTGTGTTTCCTCCCAGTGCCTTCACAGAAGATCCACACCTGTGGACTGCTGCCTGGTACTGGTTTGCCAGCTGCAACACCAAAATCAGCATAGAGCAGATTCACCTCTGTAAGCTCTCAGTTAACCGAATTTGATCTGTCTCTTGACCATTCTTTTGTAATTGAAATTCTTGTCTTTTGAAAGTTCTTAAAGGAATAATTAACATTTGAGTCTCTTCTGAGTGCCTCTCACACATCCATGGAAAATACTAAAGAGAGAAGGATTCCTCCACTGCATCCCCAGGGCTCGTGTGGGCCTGGCATTTATGAAGCACATGTGTTTCATAAAATGTGTTGGGTGGATGATGGTGGCCATGTGCAGCCCCGGGTCGGTCTATTCTGGCAAGCTAAGGAGCCTCAGTGGCACAGGCCTGCTGTAAGGAGCTTCCTTTTCCACTGCTTTCTCATGACAGTCTGCCTTGTCTCATTTGTGGCATAGAGCAAGGTCAGTCACTTTTCACCAGTAACCATTGATATTTTTTTCCCTTCCCCAGGCAGTGGTTATCATGGGTGTAGTCCTCCAAGGTGCCAACCTATATGGTTACATCAGGTGCAAAGTGGGCAGCAGAAAGAATTTAACTAGCATGGCTACATCTTACTTTGGGAAGCAGTTTTTAAGACAGGTAAGTCTTTTCTGGGTGTGGGGGTAATTTTGATGTGGTCAGTGACTCATGCAATGATTTCTAATTCTTGTAGTTTAATTTTTATGGCATACTTTAAAAACCTTTTAAGGCACATATTTAAATATGAGATGACGTAGATAAAGTTATTTTAATTACTCTGGAGATTTGTAGTAATTTGTTATTCCCACTCGTCCGATACCAAATGCAATGGTGTAGTCTTTTCCTACATATTTATATGTATCAATAACAATATTATACACGGCAGTAATAGTAGTGCAACTCCATTCGGCTTCCTGGACCCGATTCCAGTGTGTGTAAGTATGTGGAAGGAGGTCTTCCCACACATAATAACACCAAGCAATTCTCAAACACCAGCAGGGTGTGCATGAACTCAATTCTGATGCTATTTGCGCAGACAGCACCAGATTTCCCAGGTTATGGACTCGGTCGTACAAGACTGCCCTCCCCTCTACCCACCACTCCAGGTGTGGGTTGCAAGCCCCAGGCAGTTACCTGTGCTTCTGACCTACCAGCCACAGACTGGAGATTCCCAGGACCTCCCCCCTTGGTTCAATTAATTTGCTAGAGCGGCTCACAGAACTCAGGAAAACACTTAACATTTACCAGTGTAACACGGGGGGGGGGGGTGGAAGCAGTGTTCCTGGAGTGGGACAAATAAACCCATGTGACCAAAGTCAGTCTAAAAAAAAGGCTAGATTGGGAGAAACCTGCTTATTGCTCACAATGAGGCCCAGGTCTTTTCTTCCCATCTGGCCACCTCTGTCTCTCCTTATCCTGGTGTGCACGCTCGCCTCTCCACCCTCCCCTTCTGGGAGAAACTCCGCGGCAGATCCCCAGCAACTGACAGGTGCCCGACCAGTCATACAACAGAGGGGAGGAGAGAACAGCCCCTCCCCACCCCTCGTCTCCTAGGCCTTGGGAAGAAATACCTATTGATGTGTAAATGGCTAAGGCCAGGTGAGAGACTCTGGAAATACTGCAGCTTTACCTCACAACCAGTTTGATAAAGGATACCATAAGGATACGCGTTAACAGCCAGATGAAGAGATACATAGGGCAAGGTCCCGAATAAAGGGGCTTCTGTCCTCGTGGAGCTTAGGGCCTGGCTGGGCACATGAGGTGTTCTGTTGCCCAAGCACAGAAGCTCTCTCCGACTGAGAGGCAGGATCAACTGAGCAGAGCAGGCAGAGGAGAGCAGAGAGTGCCAGCGACCTCTTCCCTCGGGTTTTGTGAGGCTTCATTGCATAGTCATGACTGACTAAATTATTGGCCATTAGCTGATTCAGCCTCCAGCCCCCGCCTTGGGTGGGGGGTCTAAACGTCTCATTAACATGACAAGACACCCATTTCACCTTTAAGGCTCTGAAGTGTTTTCAGGAACTGTGGATGAAGACCAGATATACCTGGGAAATTTGGTTGTTATCAATGACCAAATTCGTATTTCTTATGATTCATTATATCACAGTAGGACATTTCATAAATGTATTGTCAGTGTTCTGAAACTTTTAAAACTAGAGGGATAAACTATCATTCATATTTTATTTTTAAACTTATTTTAAACAACTTATTTAAAAGAAACTACCTTAAGTTGCTTTCCAGTAGTTCTGGTGGCTCTAAATGAACAGTTTTGAAGAATGCATATTGTGTGATTATAGGGTTTGTAGGAAGAACAAGTAGAAACATAGACTCTATCTTGTAAGATTTTTAAAGTACTCAGGCTTTTTTTTTAAAGAAAACACAGGTTTTACAACAGTTACCTAATAAATTATTTAAATCAGGGTTTTCAGTGGATAAGTAGTATTCATAAGTAAATTGTTGATCACATCTCTTGGGAAAACTGACTAGGTCCTTGTAAGAGGGATGTCGCACCTTTGTTTAGTGCAGTAGGTTGGGTGAGGATTGTTATACAATGTTAATTTTTAACATTATATGTAAGGTAATGTAGTAACTGGCTCTGCTTACATACATTACAATAAATACTACAAATAAATGTTTTTCTAGTGCTTTGAAGTCGGGTAGGTTATGAAAATAGATTTCAGTACTAAGGAGTTCTTTCTCTTGCAGAACACTGGAGATGATCAGACTTCCTGAAGAGCAAGCAGAAGCTTATGTGTTCTGTTAATTGGGGGACCACTGAGGACTCCTGACTCTGAACCTTTTAGAGCCCAGTACATGTCACAAAGAGGAGTGCTTGGTTTGTTTTTCCATTTTAAAATTTATTTAAAGGAAAAGTAGTTCTCACATTAATTTTTTTTTTCTTTTAGCACTTGGAGCTTGAAAGTATTGTGTTGCTAGAAGCATTGTCAAGATTTGTTCCTGTTTTACATGTGTTTGCACATAGTGATGTCATGTCCATATATCCCAAATTAATCAAAGTGTGTTCATGTACATATGTAATAGAAACCTTCGTGTTTTGATCCATAGAATATAAAAGGATATTCTTAGTCTGTCTCAAAACTCTTATGTGTTTACATTTATTTTTGTGGATTATTTTCATGAAGTTTTGCTTCTGTGATTAGGAGTGAGCACTTTGGCTTATGTATAAGTTAGAAATTATTGTTAATTTTGCAACTTAATAGATATACTTCATGATAAAACTTACCTTAGGAATTCACAGGCAGGAAAAACCAAATTTGGGCCAGATATTAATGAGTTTCTAAAATTTTGTTTATTTTTATTTGTAACAAGTCATATACTTGAGGCCCAATTGATGTAAATGGAATTTTCTTAGTGTATGTTTTAAGGGGTACCTAGATACGGCTGCTGTTCTATTTATTTTTCGGGCATAGCCAGATTTTACTTGGATCTCCTTGGAAGCTCCTCAGTGGTCCTGGGCCTAATGAAATCTATCTTTTGCCACTAAAAAAATATTATTCTTACGTCATAGTGAGAATAATCATTTAAATACTTGGCATAATAAATGCCTCAAAGACATTTTATTTTATGAATCAAGTTCTTTTTCTTGCTGTAAGGGGGATATTGTGAATCAAGCATTTGTATTAATGGTATTTCTTAAGACAAAGCAATATATGTAATCTACAAGCTGTTGTAGGCATTTGTAAGTTCTGTTGTAGATATTGTAAACTTTGTTGAAGTCTTTTAATCAACAGATTATTTTGTGAATGTATTTATACATTGTTAAAAATTTTGAAAAGATGTTCATTTTGAATGAATAGGTGACTTTATTGGAGTGATAGCTTGAAGGTGCATAACTTTATATTTGTATAAAACACTACTGTTTACAAAGCACTTTGACATCTGTAATCTCATTTCATCCTCATGACAAACCAGTTATGTGTGATACCTATTTACAGATGATGAAATGGAACTTCTGTTACTGAGTGCCCAGGGAAACAGATTACAGGAAGACCCATCAGAAGGTATTACTGTTTTTAGAGGAAATACTGGTCTTGAAATGTCTTTTCCTTTCTTAGGAATCATTCATTTATTAAGTGCTTGTTTGCCATTTTACTTATACTCATCTGGTCAGGAGAGTTGTTACTGCATAAAGATGTTTTTATGTAACCTGAAAGCCTGATCTAAATCTTTAGAGTTGACAGCCTGACCTGACACATTGGTATAGTTCTTGAGGTAACTATGTTATTATTTGAACCTGCAGTCCTAAACCAGATATGAATTGAATTTTGGAATATGCATGTGGCAGAAGCTACCACTTTTCTTCCCCCATTTTTCTCTTCTACAAGTTTCCCACTTACTAGCTGGGACATGACAACAAAGACAGCTTTTCCCAGGTTTCCTGCGGCATCTTGGTGTGGCCACGGGACTGAGTTCTGGCCAGCGGATACACTTCCAGAAGTATTCTTACAAGGAGGGGCATACCCACCCCTTCCCCTTTTACATTCCTGCTAGCTGAAATGTAGACAAACGGAGCTTCCACATCTGTCTTGGACTATGGGGTGGAAACCTTGTGTTATGAGTAATAGAGAAATAAGGTATAGAGTTTGTCCGAGTTCCCTCCGATGGGGCTAGTAGCCCTGAACTGCCTATGTGAATTTTTAAGTGAGAAACAAAGTTCCGTCTTGTTTAGGTCTTATTATCGTTTTGGCTTTTCTGTTGCCACAGCCTAACTGAATTCTTATCAATACAATATATTTTGACATCCCCCATAATTGTTTCCATTAGTGTAGTGTTTGAGATGTAATAGTTCAGTAAACACATATTTGCCCTTTTCTCTGTGTGATTAAGCTAATATTACACGTGCTAACAAATTCCACTGTTCAGATGCTGTTGCTGCATAAAAAGTCACCTCAAAACTTAGTGGTGTAGAATGGTTGTTGTATTATGCCTACACATGCTGTGGGCCAGGAGTTTGGATGGAGCCCGGAGGGGACAGCTTTTGTCCCCTACACAGTATCTGAGCTCAGCTGAGATTAGAAGGCCAGGCTCTGCATGCCAGCTTGGGGTGGGAAGCCTGAGAAGCGATGTTGGCTGGCGGCTGTTGGAACACATACATCTGTGACCTGTTTGTGAAGTTTTTCCGTGTAGGCACATTTGGGCTTCTTCAGAACATGGCAGCTGCGTCCTAAGCGTGGGCTTCCCTAGGGAGCAAGAGAAGGGCATGGTGTCTTTATGACCAGTCTTGGAATTCACATGGCACCTCTGCCATACTCGGTTGGTTGGTTGAAGCAGCTGCCAAGGTCCCCCAAATTCAAGGGAAGAGCATACAGACCCAAGCTTGGTGAGAAGACTGTTAAGGTAACATTACAAGCGTATAAGGGATGGGAGAGACTACTGCAGCCGTCTCTGAAAAGTGAAACCTGCCACACCTATTTTAATCATTTCAAGACCGAAAATTACTTGGAAGAGATTGAGGGTAATAAGTGTTGTTTTCCCATTTATCTTTCCCGGGTCAGCCTTGAGTGTAAGTGAATTGGCTGAATGCTGCAGTGAAAATGAAAGCAAGATCTTACTCTTTGATCCACGCCTCTAAAATAAATAGGCAAGGGTGTGTGTGTGGCGGTGTGGCATAGTGACTCCACTGTGGTATGGGTACTGCGAGGCTTTTAAATTTGTTTAACTCTTCAGAGCTTATCAGAGTTCTTATACATCTATTATCTTACTTGGTTCCTCCCAGAGCCTTTAGTGAGGGGAAGGACCGCTAATAGCCTCATGTTACAGATGCATAACTAAGACTGAGATAAGTAAAATAATTTACCAATGGTTACATGTAGCAGAGATAGTAATACTCTCCAGATATTCCATTTGTTCTCCTGTATTTCCCAGCCCCTGTAATTTATTGAGGCCATGTAATATTTATGGCCCTGAAATGTGAGTGAAAGTGACCAGTGTCATTTCTGGATGAGGAAGGGGAAACTGAGGTGAGATTCTCTAGTCTTCCCCTTTGTTCTGTGGTAACCAGTGGTGCTCAAGATGCTGGAGCCTCGGTCAGCCCGAGTCCCTGGGTGACTTGAAGAGCAGAATCCCCCTGCCTACTCCTGTTGGACATACAGCATAAGTGAGAAATGGACTTGTGGTGTGTTAAGTCATTTGATTTCCTGGTTAGTTTGTTGCCATAACATAATAGCCTATTCTGACTAATATAGTTGTACAGCTGAGTAAGTAATGTGAAGAAAACTGTTGAGTCCTAATTTAGTAATCTTTCCACTGCTCCAGCTTTTTTTTTGTAAAGAAAGAAATTGGATTCTTGTCCCTAAGTGCAAAGTTGCCAGTTCTGGTGGGGCCAGACAGGCAAAGTTTACCAGCTGAATCTGTCAACTAGGAGAGTTCACACTCCGTCTAAAGGGACCAATCACTTCCAGCCATTTGATGTCACTCAGGATTGTGGTTTCTGTGTTGCTAGGTTTTTTAGTTTTTCAAGAAAAATGAAAGATCTAGATGTTTATATGAAATGAAATCTGATCTTTTAACTCCTATAAATTATATGTAAAGAGCAGAAAGGAACGTGAAGCCAAAGTGAATATATTTGCAGGTAAGATTGAACTGTGTCAACTTTTGCAATGATTTTCAAAACTTTTCATTCTTGTGGAACTCTTCTAAGTCTTGTGTTGAAGGCTAGTACCTATAATAAAGCAGAGCTGCTCTAGTGGAAACAGGACCAGAGGGTCTGGGATCACCCACTCAGCCCTAACTACCAATTTCCTCCTAAGCCTCTGTTTGCAAACCACTGCCAGGAAAGGAGAACCTGTCCCTGGTTTTAAAGAACACATTCTAAAATTGTATGTTAAATGTACTTCTCAGTTAAAAATAAGTAGAAATAATATCTAATTCTTGTGAGAAGCAAGAAGCACTCCTAAAACCTTTAAATTGTCATTTTCAATAAGGAAGAATATAATTTCCTAAAAAAGTTACAATTTAATGTCATATAATTTTTCCCTACTATGATTAATTAAAAAAAATTAAAGTACTCAAGGGTCAGAAAATCAAGTTGTACAGAAAGGCCACAAAGAAAAGCCACAGTCTTGCTCTCAGTTATGCTCCAGAAGCAAACATCTTCAGCTGCTTCTGTCTTTATATTTTGGGATATTTACTTACGTGCCTCTAAATAATATGCTTAGAGTGCTTACAGTGTTTCTTGCCTTGCCATGTCAATACATTAGCTATTGACTTCCTGCTATGAAAAATGATGATTTAACTTACACCTCCCCCACTTGCAGTTTGAGCACTGTTTTTTTGTCCATTTGGTTATAATATTAAAGGCTTAACAAACCCTTATTCTTTATTCCATCAGTTATCTGTAGCAACTGTTAATTCCTTCTATTAGTAATTTGTTCTACTGCAAGTAGCCAAAAATCCTACAAACAGTAGTGGCTTAAACAAAAAAAGGCTTTGTATTGTTCTACAAAGGAAGTCTGGAAGTAGACAGTCGTTGGGATGGATGCAGACCCTAGCCAATATGCCTTAGCTGGGTTTTGTCTTCATGCTTATTGCCTCGGGTCACAAGATGCCTGTCACAGCTGAAGATGACTCATCTTCTTTCAAGGGGGGAAGAGGATTGGAGGATTAGTTGCATCTTTTATCAGAAAAGCAGAAGCTTTCTCAAGTCATAGGAGACTTGGTTCTTACATCTCATTAGGCAAAATGATGTCATGCAGGTGTAATGGAAGTCCGGGAAAGGAGGTACTTGGGTACGCATGCTGCTGCTTTAAATAAAAGTGATACTTTGTTAGGGAAAAAAAGAGGGGCATTGGGTTGGCAACTGGCAGCGCATACCACTTCTCAGTTGGGCTTCATATAGAGGACACCAGCTGCTGTGGTGGCTAATGCTCTCAGTGTTCTTTCTACAGCAAATAAATAGCCTTTGATCTGGACAGGTTTTTTAAGCCAACCTGTGGTACAAAACCATTAAACACAACTTGGTAAGATAGATTTGTGAGGGTGTAGGCAGACTACTGTGATCCAGGGGTTGGATTTAGCATATGCAGAGCAGTGGTTCTCATGGAGAGGGTGCCAACCCCAAGGGAGTGTTTTTGTAATTTGGGGAAGGAAGGGGTGATTAACACAATGACTGGTCACTTTAATGTTGATATCTTAGTGGGTGGAGCCTTGGAATGCCAGGTGCTTGTAAAGCATAGGATGGTTCTACACAGCCAAAAGTCCTGCATCTCTAGTAACTTCTATATATTCCACTGAATAATTACCTGACAATTACGTTTGTAATGAGAAAGGAAAATTAACCCCTGACAGCTGGAAGCTGACCTGACTAACAGGCTGTGTGTTGAGTATAAACAATTTTATATAACACTGACATCTGACAAGGCCATTCTGTGACTGATGGAGCAAGGCGAAAATAAGGACACTGTAGTCAGCTTGAAACACAGAAATAAGACTACTCTGCAAACCACAAGAGTGACCAAACAGTCCTCCCGGCTTACATGAGTGATGGCTGCTGCTGTACTAACTACAGCTTTAGACCACTCTGTTCCTCTTACCCCCTAGATTAAAATTATGATATCTACTTGTAGAATTGCTCTGCTTTCTGAAAGTACCCAATCTAGAGTAAACTTATGATTCATGGAACCTGTCTTGAAATCACCTAACACAAGCCCAAATCCTATGATAAGCCTTTCCTAGCATCTGCTTACTGAGACCCTCTCCAACCCCCATGGTGTGGGGTCTCCCTTGTGCAAAAAGTGCTGATAAACCCAAATTGTTTCAACCACAGATCTGCTACTCATGATCTCTAGCTGGTGAACATTGGCAATAATTATCTGAGCTTAGACTATAAGTCCATTTTACATACAGAAACTCCATTTTACATATTTTTGTAGATCTGCAATACTTATAAAAAATGCAACTGTCAACTGAGGGAAGTTTGTGCTCTATATATTTGGTACGTTACCAAGAGTTTTTCACCATTTTGAAAACTTCTGTCACCAGTGGCAGCATTGCTCATAACATTTGAATTGAGAGTCAAAACTACTGCAGCTGCATTAGTTTGCATTTGCAGTGGCCACATTCATAATGATTACATGTACATAAATGCAAGCATCTGACTTGTGTCTTCAGTAGTTGTGGCCATTTATTTTCATATTGAATTATGTACTATAAGATGCTTCCTTTTATTTCTCCTTTATATTACAGTTATACATCGATTAAAAATATGCCTGAGGTAAGATACACTGTCTAAATTTTTTAGAAAAATAAGATTATTGAAAAATATTTGTAATAAAAAGTGGCTGTGGGTCTGAAGAGGCGGGAAACACTGGTTTTCAGTCAGTGATGGACAGTCTGTCCCTTAGCCCCTCTTCACCTAGGTGGAATTGGAGAGCAGATAGGTTTGAGCTTATACCCTGGTGTTCTAACATTCTGTGTTGCTTACTGAAGTGGATGCTATGCACTGGAGACAAGGGCTGACATTCTACTGTGACATTTGAGAAGCCAAACAATTTTGATGTAAGTTGAATGGTAATGTCCTAAGTGAATTCTGCATTTAAGGATTTAAGATAAATCCTCTGAAATGCAGATTAAAACCACAATGAGATATCACCTCACACCAGTGAGGATGGCCAACATCCAAAACACAAACAACAACAAATGTTGGCGAGGATGTGGAGAGAGGGGAACCCTCCTACATTGCTGGTGGGAATGCAAATTAGTTCAACCAT